>JAUDYJ010000003.1:16544324-17144324 GCA_030761175.1 Masticophis lateralis | reverse complement strand
CTCACAATATTTCATTCCTCTAGGAGAGGGGTGGGTGCTAACATTCTACACTACCCAGTTGCAACTTATAGCAACTAGACCCAGGAAATGGTTTTGATCCATGGCGGCCATTCTTCCCATCCTTTGTCTTAGCGGATAGAAGCAAAGTCCCATCTTGATGAGACAAAGAGACATTTGCACAGCCTTTCACAGGGGTTTCAACAAAGTGTGGTGAAAGGCATTATTCGGTCCATCACAGCAATGCAACCTAAGCTCTTCCTGGTTTGTTTGTTTTTTAATATACATTGCAATATTTTATGTAATCATGCTATCACATCTGCCACCTTGCTTTATTTTTATTTATTTTTACTATACTCTGCAGATACCTCAAGACTTTCAAGATTCTCTTACTCTACTTTATTACACTAAAAAAAAAGCATTTCTGGTGCCTTTGTCTTGTCAGTTTCTTGATATGGCTTGCCTTGAAGGGCTGATACTATTCTATAGACATGTATTCTTTTTCAGTCTCTCATTCAGTCATTTACTGGGTGAGATTCTACCTGTTACTGCACCTCTTCGGGCATCTGTGTTCTACCTGTATCTGGCTGACTGTTTTATATTGGATAACGACATAATGCTGTTGAACCAGGCAATTGTGGTATAATATTTGTCCAAGGATGTGGATGTCTTTTTGACTGCCTTTTTGTCTTTCTGAAAAAATTAACCTTGTTTTTGAATATTGTATTTATTTAGACTAGACTAGACTAGACTAGACTAGACTAGACTAGACTAGACTAGACTAGAATAGAATAGAATAGAATAGAATAGAATTCTTTATTGGCCAAGTGCGATTGGACACACAAGGAATTTGTCTTTGGTGCATATGCTCTCAGTGTACATAAAAGAAAAGATACATTCATCAAGAATCATAAGATACAACACTTAATGATAGTCAACGGGTACAAATAAGCAATCAAATCATACTAGAAAACAATCAATATAAATTGTAAGGATACCAGCAACAAGGTTACAGTCATACAGTCATAAGTGGGAGGAGATGGTTGATAGGAACAATGAGAAGCTTAATAGTAATGCAGACTTAGTTTGACAGTGTTGAGGGAATTATTTGTTAAGCAGAGTGATGGTGTTTGGGAAAAAACTGTTCTTGTGTCTAGTTGTTCTGGTATGCAGTGCTCTATAGCGTTATTTTGAGGATGGGAGTTGAAACAGTTTATGTCCAGGATGTGAGGGGTCTATAAATATTTATTTCTAACAAGTTAAGATTTGATTATTTTTTTTTCACCCCAAGACATTTGTTAATTTGTATTGAACCGCGGTGGTGCAGTGGTTAGAGTGCAGTCCTGCAAGCTATTTCTGCTGACTATCGGCTGCCTGCAATTTGGCAGTTCGAATCTTACCAGGCTCAAGGTTGACTCAGCCTTCCATCCTTCCAAAGTTGGTAAAATGAGGAACCCAAATTGTTGGGGGCAATAGGCTGACTCCGTACACCATTTAGAGAGGGCTGTAAAACACTGTAAAGCAGTATATAAGTCTAAGTGCTATTGCTAATGTATTTATTTATTGAAATCACTCTGGGCTTCTGTGGGAGGAAGAGCAATCCAGAAGTCATAATACAACAAATAAGAGTCCAGTTGTTCAAATGGGAGTTAATGGGAATGCAGGAAGGCAGAGAGGTCACAATCTGCTAAAAAGAGATTGTCTCCCTTCGCCAAAATGTCCAATTTTACTTAGGGGAATTTTACTGAAATCCCCATCGCTTTGAAAGAAGGTTCTGCTTTGTCAAACTGAAAATGGTCTGATAGAAAACAAAACCAAACAACAAAAAAAGAATTCTTAATATGAAGAATTTCTCTGTCTGGTAGTGGGACAAATATCTCAGCATGTTTTGAAACGGGGGCTTTCCAGCAAGTGCATTGAAACACAATGCACATCTTCAGCACATTTTTACAATCTTTCGCTATATTTTGTGATTGCTTTCTTGGCTGTGGTGAATATCATCTTTTCTTATTCTATGTGCCTTTTTCTAATTCTTTTTTTAATGGTGACTGTTTTTTAATGTATGGATTGGTTTTTGATTAAGCATACTATGCTACCCAGAGTCACTTTCGTGTCAGAAAAGGGGCTAATACAATAAATAAATAAAAATATTGGCTGCTGGCTACATGTAAATGCCTAAACGGACTCGAGATGGTTTCTCAGTGTTGAGACTTCACAGAAGAAGTCTCAGACCACCAACTCTGCTCCGTGTCCTAAGCCTCTGCATATGGATCATATGCTAATCGTGTCTGTTCAATACTTAGGGGTGAAAGACTCCACAGAATATCCTGTTACGGATTCCTTGGGCCATACAGTCTCCTTGTTTACAGTTCTGTCAAAAGAAATCAAGGATGTTTTTATAACAGGGAGAAGGCAGAGCGGGTGGGGGGGAAAGCAAAATAGAAGCATGCAGGAACAGGCTTGATTTCTCCCCAAGCTATTATTAGTCTTGGAAGGAAGCCAAGGAAAGGAGAGGTTACCTACTTACTTAACATCTGTGAACAAGAGGTCACACTGGGCCCAAAAAAAGTAAGGTTGAATCTCAACTCCACTTGGGTTTTACTATCGCTTCCCAGGTAAGGGCTGTCCCTAGGCTTCAAGAGAGAAGCTGCCTACACTAGATAGAACAAAAAAAAATAGCAAATGGAGAGACAACCATGGTTTTGCTTCTATCCGTTAAGACAAAGGATGGGAAGAATGGCCGCCATAGATCAAAACCATTTCCTGGGTCTAGTTCCTATAAGTTGCAACTGAGTAGTATAGAAAGTTAGCACCCACCCCTCTCCTAGAAGAATGAAATATTTTGAGAAATATTAAAAAGGCAGAATATTATATTTCCCTAAAGGAGAAACATGCTCTTGGAAAGCAGCCCCCACCTGGTCCAGCCTATGTACAAGACAAAAGACCTTCAGCTCCAGGGTGATGGGATTAAGATGTGACCCTTCAATATAGAGGTCTCTAACTTTGGCAACTTTACGATTTGTGGACTTCAATTCCCAGAATTCCTCAGCCAGCACATGCTGGCTGAGGAATTCTGGGAACTGAAGTTCACATGTCGTAAAGTTGCCAAGGTTGGAGACCCCTGCTCTAGGACATAATAGGATTATCTAGCAGCAGGGCTCACTGCATTACAAAATCACCTGGGGACATTGCATCACCCTCCAGGCTTCAACCAAACTTGATTCAGAAAAATATGGCCCCACATGGCCCCATGGGAGCCTGACTACAGCCAATAGAATACATTTCTTGCACAGGAACAGGAAATTCAAGAGGAAGGCCCAAGGGAGGATATACATACCCCCCTCTCCACTCCATGTGGTCAGCTGCCCAGGACCTCCAACCCATGTGGTCCTGTCCATCAATAAACCATCTTTCCAATCAGCCTCTATGTTCACAGTGTCTTTCTCCCCGCTTGGAACTGAACCAGATGGATATTTTTTTCCAACAGTAGCTTCTTGGTGTAGTGGCATGAAGGCATGAGGCTGGAAACTAAGAGACTGTGAGTTCTAATCCCAATTTAGGTACAAAATTGGTTGACTTTGCAAGAGTCCCTCTCTCTCAGCCCTAGGAAGCAGGCAGTGGCAAAGCACTTCTGAAAAACCTTGCCACGAAAGCTATAGTATAGGAAGTTGTCCAGGCAGTGGCCAGGAATAAAAAATTGACCTTAAGTCAGAGAGAGACAGAGAGAGAGAGAGAGAGAGAGACAGACAGATGCAGAGAGACAGGTCGTACAACAACAGGACCGGAAATCCGAGTAAGCACAAAGGCAGATTATATTCAATTGCTTGTTGTACAGCTTTACATATCAATGCTGCTCAGTTTTAATGTTTGCATCATGGTGATTTGTGTCATTTACATTGTTTTTACCGCACTCGGATCTGGAATTTGTTTGAATAAAGGACAGCATCGTATTTAAAACAAACCAGCAAACCGATTTATTTTATTCCCTCTTTCTTATGTAACCCTAACTCTTCAAGTACATACCGGTGGTCCTTGACTTACGACTACAACTGGGGTCAATTTTTTTGTTGCCAAGTGAACATTTTTTATGTGAATTTTGCCTCATTTTGCAGCCTTTTGTGCCACCCTTGCTAAGTGAATCCCTGCAGCTATGAAATTAATAACACAGTTGTTAAGGAAATCTGACTTCCCAATTGACTTTGCTTGTAAGAAGTTCACAAAAGGTGAACACATCATCCTGGGACATTGTAAATATGAGTCGGGTGCCGAGCATACGAATTTTGATCACGTGACTAATGACGATACTGCAATGGTCGTAAGCATGAAGTCCTAAGTCACTTTTTGTTAGTGCTGTTGTCACTCTGAACAGTCACTAAATGAACTGTTGTAAGCCGAGGACTATCTGTATGTGTGAATAAGAAATTATTGGTTTTTCTCTCACCGTGCAAGCACACACACTCAGCAAGAGAGGTAAGGGTAAATATAAAGGTTCCCTTCACACATATGTGCAGTCGTTCCCAACTCTAGGGGGCGGTGTTCATCTCCGTTTCAAAGCCAAAGAACCAGCACTGTCTGAAGACGTCTCTGTGGTCATGTGGCCGGCATGACTAAACGCCAAAGGCGCGCAGAACGCTGTTACCTTCCCACCAAAGGTGGTCCCTATTTTTCTACTTGCATTTTTTACGTGCTTTCGGACTGCTAGATTGGCAGAAGCTGGGACAAGTAACAGGAGCTCACCCCGTTACACGGCACTAGCGATTTGAACGACTGAACTGCCGAACTTTCAATGGACAAGCTCAGCGTCTTAGCCACTGAGCCACCACGTCCCTCAGCAAGAGAGACTGAAGTCCAAATGTCTGCAACAAACTGGGGTTTTCAATTCTGCAAACATCTGAGGACTTTTCACTCCCGTGTGCAAATGCAGTAGACCCTGTGAAATATCACTAAGGTTTGCAGATGTCTACAGGACTCATTCCTGGCAGCACACAGCTTTGCAACATGAGGATCTTCACACAGCTGGAGTGGTCTGGGAGCCAATGTACATGTGTGGCCCACTGAAGAAACAATTAAAGGAGCGAGAACAGCAGCTTGGCCACCAAGGCTTAGAAAGGAAAGAGATCTGGCTTTACGGAAAATGTCAGCGGGACACACAGACTTTGAGAGATGGGATTACGTGATAGCAGTTATCTCCCTCTTCCTTTCATTTTTGCATAAGAGATTGAGAGCTTCTTCCTCCTTTTCATCTCATGCTACATCCATATGTCCCAGCAACCACTTTTTTCCCCCTGTTGTGTGCTCATGACATTGCTTCATCTAATCCCTCACATCTAAGGGGGCCTTACAGCAATGGCCAAAATTGTGGAAACCTTTTGGGAAAAGTGTATTTTCTAAAACTAGCTAATAAACACCACTTTTTTTGGACTACTACCAGTGGTGCATTGCTACCAGTTCACCCTGGGTCGGGGGAACTGGTAGCGGCGGCAGCAGGAGGCTCTGCCCACCTGCCCAGACGCTTCTGTGCATGCACAGAAGCTTCTGTGCATGTGTAGTAGTGTCACAAGCACCCGCCCACAAGTGAACCAGTAGTGACGGGTTTTGAAACCCACTACTGAGTAGTACCATAAAATTATATATCAATGGAAAGATAATTTAATCAAGAATGTAATGCAATAACTTTTATGAAGGATTTGCTATTAGAATAGCAGTTACAGTATAAAGAAGAAAAGTGAAACATGTAGAAAAAATGAGATATACAAAAATTATCACCATAGAAAAAATGAGATATGCAAAAATTATCATATCAGTTAATACTTAGTTGGGTAACCTTCAGCATGAATTATGGCCTTACAATGGGAGTGAACCAAGTCTTTTAGTTCTGCAGCTGTTATAATGTGAAACCAAGATTGAGTGATGGCTTCTATTAACTGGGTTTTATTGCTGGATCACTTCTGACTAACAAGTTTCTTCAGTCGGCTCCCTAGATTTTCAATTGGGTTAAAGTCTAGGCTATTCCCAGGCCATTCCAGCAGTGGAATAGGATTATCTTGAAACTCCAAAATAATAATAATAAATAAATAAAAAAATTTAAAAAATGGTGTTATTAGCCATCAAATCTCAAAAATACACTTTTCTCAAAAGGTTTCCACAATTTTGGCCACTACTGAAAGTCATTGCACCAATATTAAAGTTATCCTAGAATTAGCTGTGCTGTGGTTAAAATCTGGTGCACATCTCTTACCATATACTTTTCTGGGAAGCCACTCCACTCCCAATAATGAAATATTTTAGGAAATATTAAAAAGGCAGAATATTATATTTCTCTAAATGAGAAGTGGAGAAACATGTTTTCTTAAAACACAGAAAGCAGAATCAATCTCCCTCCCTCCCTGCAGATCTTTGTGCCCATTGAGAAAGATTGGGCCAGCCTATCTACGAAACAAAAGAGCTTCAGCTCCAGGGTGATGGGATCAAGACATGACCCTTGTTGGTTCCAAGATGGAGGACTGCTGGATATATGCTTCTCCTGCTCGGCCTCTAAGTTTTTATTTCATCCTTGACATGATCCTCCAGGACATAATAGGATTAACCTATCTAGCAGCAGAGCTCGCCACATGGCACAATCACCTGGGGACATTGCATCACCCAGCAAACTTCAACCAAACTAACTCAGACAAACATGATCCCTACATGGCCCCATGGGAGTCTAACAGCCGCCAATAGAATATATGTTCTTGCACAGGAACAGGAAGGTCAAGTTCAAAGCCCAAGAGAAGGTATAAATATCCCTCACTCTCAACTCCATGTGTCAGCTGGCCAGAACCTATGTGGTTCTGCTTCATTAAACAAACTTTCCAATCAGCCTCCATGTTTCCAGTGTCTTCTCCCAGCTTGGAACTGGACCAGATGGATATTTCTCTCAACATGTTGGTGACCCCACAGAACAGGACCACTTCAACATCGAATGGCCTCTTTATGTGGATGTGGGTGTATCTCCTCCCCTCCAGCCTCTGGTCGTTGTCTTCCAGGGCCATTCAATTTGGAAGCAGCATTTGAATCCAGTTCTCTTCAATCTAGGTTATACCACGCAGACTTGGATCAGCCTGAATGGCAGCTGATCAGAAGTATAGGGGTGGTCTTGCTGAAATGGGAGATAGCTGCTTCACAGCACTCCTTGAATTTGGAAACTGGTCTAGAACTGTTCTATACTAGCATTAAACACATGTCCAGAAGGACCCCGAATGAGCAAAATCAGGCATAACAACTTCCTTGCTTAGCAATAGAAATTCTGGACCCAAATGTGGTTTTAAATCAAGGGCTACCTGCCTTTATTCCTCACTTGAATATCCTTTTGTCACTGTGTTTAAAAATAAAGACTGCTAACAATATGTTTAACATCAAGAGCCACTGATGTTCAGTTCAGTGTATTCTCCTTCTGAAGAATAAATGCCAAGAATGATTTATAGCAGGAAACTGTTGGCTTTGTGCTCAGATGGTAAATGTTGGGTAATCCTCTATAATAAAAGTTGTGATAGGTTCACCTTCCGAAGACTGCTGGATTTTCAACTTCCTATCACCCGCAGGAAGTGTGCCCAGAAGGCAAAAGACCAGAACTGGAATTTACAATATCTGTAAGAAGAAAACATTTGGAAGTCTACAGATTTTCCATCTTAACTAAACCAGATAGATCTGTAATTCACTGTAGCAGATAAGGGCATAAAGTCTTAGAGCTCAGATATTTGCTTTGCCTGAAGAAGGGTTTAGTGCAACATAGAAGCTTACAGCTGTTTAACCTACAGGGTGATACGATGAATTTATCTTTGCATTGCTGATACTTTATTCCTGTTTATTGTGAGGTTATAGAACATCAGACAAATAATTTAAAAAAAAAACAAGGAATATTTTAGCGATAGCAGTAGCACTTAGACTTATATACTATTTCCAGAGGTGGGCTTCAAAAATTTTAGCAAGAGGTTCTCTGCTTGCTTGCTGGATGGGCGTGGCCATGGTGGGCGTGGCATAGTCAGCCTTCTGCACCATGGTGGGGGGGGCATTTTTGCCCACCCTGGGCTCCAAAGGCTTTCCTCGAGCCTCCGGAGGGTGAAAACAGCCTTCCCAGTCTTCGGAGGCCCTCTGGAGGCTGGAAATGGGCCTATTTGTGGCCTTCCTGAACTTCCGGTAGTCCCGTTTTTCGCTTTCCCCCAGCCTCTGTGCGCACCCTGTACTTATCTGCATCCAAAATGGACCGTGTGAGGATTCCTGGGAGGGGCAGGGTGGGATGGGCATGGCCAGCCAGGAGTAGGATTTGGGGGTTCTCCAAACTGCACAGAATCTTAGCTAGAGGTTCTCCCGAACCCCTGTGAACCCCCAGCAGCTCACCTCTGACTATTTCACAGTGCTTTACAGCCCTCTCTAAATGGTTTACAGAGTCAGCACATTGCCCCCAACAATCTGGGTCCTCATTTTACTGATCTCGGAAGAATGGAAGGCTGAGTCAACCTTGAGCTGGTGAGAATCGAACTCCTGGAGTGAGCAGTGAGTTAGTCTGCAATACTGCATTCTAACCACTGAGCCACCATGGCTCTTTTAGTACCCTCAAAACTGACCAATTTGTTTGTATTGGGGAATAAGTCACAATAAAATAAGATTTCAAGGGTCTACACATTTTGTTTAATTCCTTAAAGAATTTGTTTGTTTTTGTGAAACTGTGTTATACGAGCCCAACAACTGCAGATTCTAAACCATTGCTGAACCGTGCTTTGCAAACTCAGCCAATTGTGATTTATTCCACAAATTATAGTTAAACAAACCATAGCTTACAATGAGATGTAAACACAATCTGTCTTGTTTTTGCTGCAGCTGATTAAGATAGTTGTCGATCTCTAGAAATGCATAAAGATGGTTAAAGTGTAACCACGTCCCATATAGATGTAGAAACACCACAGCAGTCCAAACACCCTGCTGACTTTACTAAGAGGTGTAAGTTTATTTAATGAAGGTATTCACAAAGTTGGGAGGTGTTAATGACTGCATAAGTATTGGAGACCCTTTGAGCTTTCTCAGTATCCGTCTTCCACTCCACCATCTGGTTTATGTCAATTTGTTAACACAGCTGGAAAAAATTGATATGCAAACAAGAAAAATCCAAGTTGGTCCTTGTCTTTAAAATCTAATCAGTGCTTCCAGTGGTACTGCTAAAATAATTAGAGGATGTGTCATCCAAGAGACAGACAATAAATGAATCATTTTTAGGGAACCAAAAAAAAAAAAAGACCTCTGGTGTGATTGGACTGGTGCAATTTGGACAAGGAAAAGGAAGAAGATTGATGTTAAATGGGACTGAAGGGCGGAGGAAGAGGAAGATGAGGCTCCCGAAGGCTCAGATCCTTGAATAAATCTATTCCTACTTAACCTAAAGATAACACTTCGAAAATAAAATAAAACAATGCCTTTTGTTTTCAATAAGTGTAAGCTTTTACCAAATTGTAGGACGGGTCACGTCAACCCAGAGATCAAGGCTCACAATGTGTTCTTTTTATGTTTAACTCCTGGGATGGCAAACACAGAGTTTGGCTACCATAATTTCAAATTGTTATGGCTGAAGCTGGTTAGAGAAAAAGAACCAGGCCAAAAAAGGACCACAGTTTAGATAGTAAAAAGAATAAGAAGCCAGGTGGACACTTGGTTTGGGAGTTGCATAATTGCTTGACTCCAAAAAGGGCTTAATAATAGCTGGAGACAAATGTTCACGTTGATTTGATTTCATTCAAATGTTGTTAAAGCGAAATAGAATTACAATCATTACCTGTGGGTTTTCAAGTAGGTTTTGTAGAAAGTTAGCACCCACCCCCTCCTAGAAGAATGAAATATTTTGAGAAATACTAAAGAGGTAGAATATTATATTTCTTTGAATGATAAAAGAAGAAATGTTTTAAAGACAGAAAGCAGATCCCTGCCCCCAGCAGATATTTGGTGCCCATTTAGAAGGACTGGGCCAACCTATCAACAAGACAAAAGACCTCCAGCTCCAGGGTGATGGAATTAAGACATGACCCTCCAGGACATAATAGGATTAACCCAGTGGTGAAATCCTAATTGTTTTACTACCAGTTCTGTGGACGTGGCTTTTTTAAAAAAAATTGATTTATATGCCGCCCTTCTCCGAAGACTCAGGGCGGTTTACAATGGGTTAAGCAATAGCCTTCATACTTTTGTATATTTATACAAAGTCAGCTTATTGCCCCCACAAACTGGGTCTTCAATTTACCTACCTTAGAAAAGATGGAAGGCTGAGTCAACCTTGAGTCTGGTGAGATTCGAACTTAGAATAATTGCAGGCAGCTGAATGTTAATTACTTAGTCTGCCGAGCTATCCAGGTGCTTGGTGGGGGTGGTGTGGCTTGGTGGGCATGGTTTGGTATGCATGGCAGGGAAAGGATATTGCAAAATCTCCATTCCCACCCCACGCTGGGGCCAGCCACAGGTGGCATTTGCCAGTTCTCCGAACTACTCAAAATTTTCTCTACCGGTTCTTCGAACTGCTCAAAATTTCCACTACCAATTCTCCAGAATCTATCAGAACCTGTTGGATTTCACCCCAGGATTAACCCATCTAGCAGCAGAGCTCACCACATGGCACAATCACTGGGGACATTGCATCACCCAGCAAACTTCAACCAAATCTGGGACAACCTAGCTATGACCCCTACAACAGCCAATAGAATACATATTCTTGCAAAGGACAGGAAGTTCAAGGGCAAAACCCAAGAGAGAGTATAAATGCCCGTGTCTCTCAACTCCATGTGGGCAGCTGCACCATGACCATGTGCTTGATGGTTCTCCTTCATTAAACCTTCTTTCCAATCAGTCTTCATGTTTCCAGTGTCTTTCCCCCGGAACTGAACCAGATGGATATTTCTTCCAACAGTTTCCATTCTGATGCATTAAAGATTGTGAAGGAGTAATTTGCAAAGCTATGGAACTTAATCAAAATTTTGGAAATAGGCAAATATGGTCCCAAGTTGGAATATGGGACAACTTACCAAGGCCAACTCGCCGTAGTCAACTTGCCGTGGCCAATTTGCCATGGCCAACTTGCCACAGCCAACTCACCATGGAACATTCTCTGTGGGACAATTCAACAAATACAAAAGTTAAATTAATTTTGATAGGATCGTAGCCAATAATAATAAAATCCAGAAACACAAAGTTACAATACTTTTGTCGAAAACATAATCAATAATAAAAGCAATTAAATGAAATGATTACTACAGCTTTGAATTGTCCTGCAGCAAGTTGGCTGTGGTGAGTTGGTCACAGCGAGTTGGCTGCAGTGAGTTGTTGTACACCCACCCCAAGTGTGTCTCTATTTAGATGTGAATGAGGAATGTCAGGTAACATGGTCAAAAAAGTCTCAAGGTAAACTTGTCCCTTTAACATTGAAGCTTTTGGGATGGCCTTCAGACAGTGGTTCTCACTTGAGCCGGGTTTATCTCACAGGGTTGTGTAAGACTGATGGGAAGCGTGAACGTGGGAAGAATATCATAGAAGAAGCCACCAGGAATGGCTTGAAAATGGTGGGCTAAAAAGAAGTCATAAAGGAAATAAGGTTGTACAATATATTGTTTATTTTGGACTAGATTCCTGAAGTAAGCTAAGAATTAGATCCATTAAGTTTCTATAATGAATTCTGCAGAATTTTCCATACTGTTATTTGTTGTGGGTTCTCTTGAAGGAAGACTTTGCAGGTGTGTAAATCAGCCTTCGGCCACCCCTGAAGTATCTTAACTCAACTGAATCTCTGTGTCTTTAGATTTTACCAGCCAGTAGCTATATATTTTCAGAGAAAACCTATAAATGTGCTAATATAAAAGAAAAAAACAACCATAAGAATTCATTTATGTTTTTATAAACCTTTGCTTGTCACGTTTAGGGAACTTCCAGATTTTCTGTTCTCCAACTTTTCATATTTTAACATAAAACTGCAATGGCAACTGTCATCCAGCCAGTACTAACTATTGATTAGATGTCCCCTCAGGCTGGAATACAAGATGTATTGCATTCGCTGTGGAAGATTTCATTTCTTCCTTGGCAGAACATTCATAATGAAACAGAAATATTCTGATGGAATCTCATGATGGACGGGTTCAACCACATCTGATCAGCAGAGGTAGGGCCATCTTGTTTTGTTGCTGGAACTGCGCCTTCACCATGAGGGTGTGTGCTGGGGAAGAAAGGAAAAAGGAGAGAGCAAAGGTGGGTGGAAGGAAAAATAAATAAGAAAGAAAGAAAGAGAAAGAAAAAAGGAAGGATGGAAAGAAGGAGAAAGGAAGGAGGAAGAAGGAAGGAAGGAAGGGGGAAAATTAAATAAGAAAGAAGGAAGGAAGGAAGGGTGGAAGGAGAGAGGGAGGGAGGAGAAAGGGAAGGGTGGAAGGAATTACATGACAGTTTATTGAGTGATTGAGCTATAAGACTGTAATTAATATTTCCTGCAGGAGATGGGAAAGAAAGAAGGGAGGGAGGGAGGAAGGAAGGGAGGAAGAGAAGGAAGGAAGGAAGGAAGGAAGGAAGGAAAGAAAGAAAGAAAGAAAGAAAGAAAGAGGAAGGAAGGAGGAAGAAGGAAGGAAGGGGAAAAATTAAATAAGAAGAAGGAAGGTAGAAGGAGAGAGGGAGGGAGGAGAAAGGGAAGGGTGGAAGGAATTACCATTAGATCATTTCAAATGATGTGATAGGCATGAGTTTGTACAAAAGGAAGGAAGGAAGGAAGGAAGGAAGGAAGGAAGGAAGGAAGGAAGGAAGGAAGGAAGGAAGAGATTACCAACAGATGAATTCAAATGATGTGATAGCCATGGGGCAGAGTTGGTGGATGCGGATGGGGAATCAGTTCCTTGTTCTACAAAGGGAATAATTTAAGAAAACAGGAGATGTTTGACAGGAAATTGTAAAAGAAGAAAACCCCTGACAGAAATGTGGTTCATGCAGGTTCTGTGTTGATATTACAAAATAGCAAACAACCGGGGGGAAGGAAACGGAGAGCTGATAAATCTAATTGTCATTGTTTAATTAGATTTTAACTTTATAGGCAGGTTTGGCACTGAACCTGCCCTGAACAACTATCCGCAGCAGCTAGAGCGGTATCTGTTTTCCTTACAGCCTGATTCCCACGTTAGGTTTTTCTCATCGGCATACACAAAGCCTGGGAAAGCCTATTTCTCATCCAGTTGTTTAAAGCACGATGGCATTCAGATTTATTTGCCTTGTTAATTAACAATGACAATACTTGGGCTTACTTCTATCAGCACGGTAAAAAAGCACAGCTTTACACACACATGTTCACATCTGCTGACTTGTAAGCTGATTCCTGGGAAGGCTTTGCATAGAGTCTATCTACCACTCTGTCTTGAGAAAGATGTGGCTGTAAAACAATTATTACGATATGTGCTTCTTAAATTTCAGTTTTGAGTGTTTACCTGGTAAGAGCTCAGTACTTTTGGGGACAGAGAAGAAATAATGGTGTTGTTGTTGTTGTTTTTTTCCAAGCATCTTTTTTGCAGTAAAAGGACTCATCATACATCATTCTAAGCTCCAGTTTTCTTATTAATCGTCATTTTATTAATGATATGAATGATTCACAACTGGCTGGATTCTCACATTGCAATAAGCCATAAATTATAAACATTTGGGCAGGAGAAGGGAAGGGGTCAGTGATTCAGAATGACCTACTTGGATCTTGTGGGGAGTTTTAAGAGTATGCTTCGTTTTTCTTTTTTCTTTTAAAAATGGTTAAGCATATTTCAGCTATTATGTGTTTCCTGACTCATTTCTTGTCTTGTCTTCCCTCCATCCTTAAAATGCAAGCGTTTTATATGAAAGGGCTTCAATGTACTATAATGATAATGTGTATTTTAATAACTTTTATTTTTGTTACAAGTAGTCCTTGACTTACGGCCACAATTGGAAGAGAATTTCTAGTGATAAACAAGAAGTACTTGTTAAGTGAGTCCCGCTTGATTTTTGTGGCCTTTCTTTTGTGCCTAGGATTGTTTTTATTGTTTTTTATTGTTTTTATTTTTAATTTGATTTATATGCCACCCTTCTCTGGAGACTCAGGGTGGCTTACAATGCGTTAAGCAATAGCCTTCATACTTTTGTATATTTTATACAAAGTCAGCTTATTGCCCCCACAAACTGGGTCCTAAGTTTACCCACCTTAGAAAGGATAGAAGGCTGAGTCAACCTTGAGCCTGGCTAGGATTGAACTCGCAGAAATTGCAGGCAGCTGGATGTTAATTGCTGCCTTTAGTAGGAGGCATTAGCCCCCTACACTACTCAGGCTCTTTGTTAAGCAAATCACTGCAGTTGTTAAATGAACCATGTGGTTGTTAAGGGAATCTGGCTTCCCCCACTGACTCTGCTTGTGAGAAACTGGGAAGGTTGAAAATGGTGATCATGTGACTTTGGGATGCTTTAACCACCATAAATACATGCCGGTTGCCAAGCGCCTGAATTTCAGAAGTGGTTTGCCCTGATTTTCTTCTTCCTAGGGCTGAAAGAGAAGGACTGGCCCAACATCACCCAGTTGGCTTCGTGCCTAAGGCAGGACTAGATCCCACAGCCTCCCACTTTCTAGCTTGATGCCTTAACCTCTACACCAAACTGGCTCTCTAGTTTGCTTTTTAAATGTGTGTATTTTTCAGATACCATTCATAATGTTATCCTTTGGATAATGAATTTGCTTTGCCTATGGAGCCCATCCCATCAGTAAAAGTGGCTGGGTATATATGGAATATGTATCTAGAATCAGGCCCAACTTTTTTTTTTTCCAGGAGGCAACTGAACTTTCTTGTTTTTTCTTTGAAGACATTTCTCTTCCCATCCAAGAAGCTTCTTCAGCTCTGACTGGATGGTGGGGAATGGAAGGATTTATACTCCTTGCAGACAGTTGGTCATGTGAATTCTTTTTAGAGAGTCATTGAGGCCACTTGGAGGTGTGTCTGTGTCCTCAGGGTCACCTGAGTAGTGCAAATGGGTGTGGAGCCTTCTTGGCTGCGAGATGTTTTCTTCCCTTTAGAAATAGAATAACAGAGAAAATAATAGAAAAAGAGCCTGGTGGAGCAGGAGACTAAAGCCTGTTATTAACATTCAGCTGTCTGCAATTACTGTAAGTTCGAATCTCACCAGGCTCAAGGTTGACTCAGCCTCCCATCCTTTCTAAGGTAGGTCAAATGAGGACCCAGTTTGTGGGGGCAATAAGCTGATGTTGTATAAATATACAAAAGTATGAAGGCTATTGCTTAACACATTGTAAGCCGCCCTGAGTCTCCAGAGAAGGGCGGCATATAAATCAAATAAAAATAAAAATAAAATAAAAAACAGAGTTGGAAGGGACCTTGGAGGTCTTCTAGTCCAACCCTCTGCCCAGGCAGGAAACCCTACAGGCACAGGCTGTTGGGTGGATGAATCTGTGCTGTCTGCATCTCAAACTGAAGGGCAAATAGTAGTGTGCACTTTTTCTGGAAATCCGTTCGTACTCCTGCACCATTCAAAGAGTGTTCATCCCAAACTGCATAGATAAATGACTATGGAGATTCTCAGTCATCTAGGTCATGGTTGTCCCAAGGGTGTTTTTTCAGGAGGCAACTGGACTTTCTTGTTTTTTCTTTGAAGACATTTTGCTTCTCATCCAAGAAGCTTCCATTGATGAGAAAGGAAACATCTTCAAAGAAAAACAAGAAAATCCAGTTGCCTCCTGAAAAAGCACTTTTGGGACAACCATCATCTGGATAACTGAGAATCTCCACAGACATATCTAGAATCAGATTTCTAACATGGAGTCCACCAGTTTCTTTCTTCAATAGCTTTATCTGTAGAGTTACAACCTGGGCTTCGAAGCTCAGTTGGCAGGAAGAATTGATTATACATTTGCTTCCATCTAGTCATAAAATCAATGTCTGCAGCCCCATTATCTGGTTTCAAAGCCAACACAACCCCATTATTATGCTCTCTCATGTTCAAGCTAGACCTTTCATGCTCTCATTTTTCCTATCAGGTTTCTATATTAAAAAAGAAGGGCTAAACTCTGAACTACAATGTGTTAAGAAGTGAGGAGAATCCATTTTCTGTGAGAGAAAATGCTACTGTATGTCCACCATGAAAAATGCTTTTGTTTCTTTTCCCTCGCCATTAGCCAAATGGTGTTTTGATAATGGGGTGGGAGAGAGGAAGAATTTAAAACTGGAGCCAAACAGTTGTTTGTGTTGTTTTATGAATTCAACAACAGGAAAGGTTAACTTAGGTAAATTGGCTGAGCGCTGAGGCGTCCCAGAAAACGTAATGTGATTTAAGAGTCCCACCTGATTTGCGAAGTGTGTGTGAGTGTGTGGGATGATGTCTGTTGTTCTTTGTGCTACTATTATAGCTGGGCTAAGAGAAAGAACTAAATGGTTGCCTTGTGAATTAGGAAGATCAAGAATGACAATTTAGGGCCCCTCAGTTGCGAGATCAGCCCAGGAGGGAAGGCAAGAAACATGATGGATGTGGAAATGCGGTTGCCCCAGCTGGATTGTGAAGATTTTTTTTAAAAAAATCTACTATGGGGGTTATTGCAAGTTAAATGTCAGGATACATCCACAGTAATAACATCATAATTTGGGAGTAACCCCTTGGAGATGAATGGGATCCCTCCCAGCTTACTAGACTGCAAAACAGTCCAGAGTTTGACACTGCATGAGAGTGGGGGTGGGGTGGGGAGGAAACTGGACTCAATCTCCAAATCGTGCTGTTCATCAACATTTGGAGACTGTAGACTAGTTGCCCCAATCCAAGAATCTGACACTGATGCATGTTTCTGAAGTGATTGCAAACTAGGCTGATCTCTAGCTGCAGGTCTCAAAATATGTTATAATTATGCAAATCCCTGTTTTTCCAGTCACGGGACAACTATAGGTCCAGGTATCTGAGGCGCCAACCTCACCCCAATGGAATTAGCCGTTCCCACTTGTTCCAGATGAACGAGTTGCTGATTCCATCTTCCTATTAAGGAATTTCAGCTTCTGGGGTTCATAAGAGCTTTTTCTGTTGTGGTCCCCTGCCCTGTGGAACATCCTACCATCAGAGATGAGATCTGATCCCATTCTTTGGGCCTTCCAGAAGGACCTTAGAACCAGGTTTTGACTGTTGGCTTGTGGGCCTGATGGGGCCTGATTGAGGACCGTTGGCTTGAGGGCCTGATGGGGCCTCTCTTTGCTGGAAGAGGTTGACAGCGAAAAAAGAAGAACCCCCCCCCCCCGAGAGAGAGAGAGAGAGAGAGAGAGAGAGAGAGAGAGAGAGAGAGAGAGAGAGAGAGAGAGAGACAGAGACCATGCTACCTGTCTCTTTGGTTCTAATTTTTATATAACTCTTTTTAATTTTAACTGTTTTTATATTTATCTTTTTTATCATTTGTAAGAGGTCCAGAGTGGCCTTATTGGTGAGATGGATGACATACAGCAATAGCCATAGCATTAGTCTTACTGTATATACCACTTCACAGTGCTTTCTCTAAGTGGTTTACAACAGAGGTCTTCAAATTGGCAGCTTTAAGACTTGTGGACTTCAACTCCCATAATTTTCCAGCCAGCATAGCATGGCTAGCTGGCTGGAGAATTCTAGGAGCTGAAGTCCACAAGTCTTAAAGCTGCCAAGTTTGAAGACCTCTGATTTACAGAGTCAGTATATTGCCACCAACAATCTGGGACTTTATTTTACCAACCTCAGAAGGATGGAAGGCTGGGTCAACCAATATAAAATTAATAAATAACTAAATAACTAAATATTTTAAATCATTGTCAGCTACCCAGGTGTCTCATTGAGTCTCATTGAGTCTCATACAGTTTTTCCCCCGAATGCCATTACTCTGTAATTCCCACAACTCCATCAAACTATTTATTAAGACTGTATTTTTTTGAAAAAAAAAAATACTTTTTAAACAAATATAAGAAAAACAAAACAAAAAATCTCTTCAATTACAAATACAAACAGTGTGTCGGTTGGTTACAAGTCTTTTGTGTGTCTTCACCTCATTCATGTATATCCATACATTGATTATCCTAATTAACCATATGTTTAGCTATGACTATTTCTTCTCTTGTTTCATATCAGATTTTCTAAAACTGAGTTAATTTATATTACACCATTCATTTCATCCCCTTAAATCGCTCCAATAATTGTACATCTTTATAGTATATTTTATATAATTCTACATTACTTCTATTAGAAAGATCATATTTCATTTCCATATTTTTTTTTATTTAACCATTGGTAAAATAAGTTTTTCGTATCTCTAAACTATTTATTAAGACTGTATTATAGTGGTGGGTTGCTCCAGGTTCGCAGCGGTTCTATAGAACTGGTAGTAAAACCGGCGGGAGGCTCCGCCCACTGATCCCGATGTCATCAAAATGCTTTTGCGCCTGTGTAGAAGAGTGCATGTGCGTGAACAAAGCGAGTGCATGCGTGTGGCCCCACTACCAACCTGTAGTAAAGGTAAGTAGAACACACCCCTACTGTATTACTATTATTCTTCTCATCCTTCCTATTACCTATCTCCTCCCACTTATGACTATAACCTTGCTGCTTGTATCTTTATGATTTATATTGTTTTATTTAGTTTCCTAGTATGACTTGATTGTTTATTTAGAATCCTATGACTACCACTAAATGTTGTATCTTATGATTCTTGATGAATGTATTTTTTTTAATGTACTGAGAGCATATACACCGAAAAAAAATTCCTTGTGTGTCCAATCACACTTGGCCAATAAATTCTATTCTATTCTATTCTATTCTATTCTATTCTATTCTATTCTATTCTATTCTATTCTATTCTATTCTATTCTATTCTATTCTAAATAAATACAATATTCAAAAACAAGATTAATTTTTTCAGAAAGACAAAAAGCAGTCAAAAAGGCGGGATGTAAATAAGAGCAGGGGTGGGCTGCTGGGGGTCTGCAGGGGTTCGGGAGAACCCATAGCTAACATTACAACCGGTTCAGAGAACCCCCAAATCCCACTCCTGGCTGGCCCCACTCACTCCACCCCGCCCCTCCCAAGAGTCACCACGCGGCCCATTTTGGATGCAGGTAAATGCAGGGTGTGAGCAGAGGCTTGGGGAGGGTGAAAAATGCACCTATTAGAAGTTAGGGAAAGCCAGAAATGGGCCTTTTTGAGGGCCTCCAGAGCCTGGGGAGGATATTTTCACCCTCCCGGAAGCTCGAGGAAAGCCTCCAGAGCCCGGGAAGGGCAAAACCGCCCCCCCTGGCTGTGATGCAGGAGGCCGACTAGGCCACACCCACCATGGCCACGCCCTCCCAGCAACCAGGCAGAGAACCCCTTGCTAAAAACCTTGAAGCCCACCTCTGAATAAAAGTAAATAAAAAAATAGCCAGGACCCTTTTCATTTTACGACTAATGCTCATTTATACCACAGGCAGCAATCTGGGCCATGATTTTGTGGTGTCTTTGGCACTTGGAGGCTTAAACTTGCTTCGTTTTCATTTTCTCCAAATAAATTGCTCCAGGGGAAGCTAGAGAGGCCCCACTTCTTCACTTCTGAAAGATTCTTTCCTTCCATTTTTCTTTCTTTCTTTCTTTGTACAGCGGGGTCATGCCCTTTGCTATCTATTGAAGATGTTTAAAGTTGTCTTAATTAACCTGAAAGGCACTAATCTGAAACACACTTCAGTACCGGCTTTGCCTCCAAGATAAGCAGGGAAGAGTATTTGGCATTTTAAAAGCTGGAGGACAGTAATCCTTCATCCCCTAAGGAAAACTGCCTGGCCTTAATTGTCTCCTTTTAAGTTATCCTAGCTTTCTGGAAGCTGGTAGCTCTGTTGTAAATAAGTCCTAGGAGGATGAAAGGTTAGGAAGAGAAAGGACAAAAAGACTGACTTACTCACTTCTGATGGGGAGCAGAATGTCACATAGGGTCAGCGAGAGCCTCATGCTGATTTTTGTAACATTGCCACTAGTATCTTTTCCCCCTCCCCTTCCATTTAATTATATTTAATTACGGATTACAGATTAACAGAGCTGGAAGCGACCTTGTAGGTCATCTAATCCAACCCGCCACCCAAGCTACGGGAAAGTAGCGGGATTCAAATCAAATAAAGATAAAACCAAGATCCTAATTAAGAATATGACAAAGAATCAAAAAGTGCAGTTAGAGGAAGAACTAGGGATTCAGATAGTTAAAAAACTGGAATATTTAGGCATTTGGCTTTCATCCAAATGCTCAACCATTAAAGAGGATAATTACCGGAAACTACTTGGTCAAACGAAAGAAATGCTGGAAGGATGAAAGTATTACAGTTATCATTACTAGGTGGAATTGTAGTAGTCAAGATGTGTATCTTGCCGAAATGGGTTTTTCTCTTTCAGACAGCTCCAGTTTTATTAGATACAATTTTTTTTCAATCTTTAGATCAATGTATACGTAGATTTGTATGGCAGAACAAAAAACCAAGGATTAAATTGAAAATTTTTCAAGAATCCCCTTCTAGGGGAGCATTTGGCCTACCCAAATGGGAGTTTTACCATCAAGCAGCTGTCTTAAATTGGATCGGAGACTGGATTGCTTTGTGGAGGAGGAGAATCCTTATTTTGGAAGGCCACAATTTGCAACAGGGGTGGCATTATTATTTGAGCCAGGAAAGGCCCAAAAAACATAAATATTTTATGGACCACTTCATCCAAAAGGTTTTGATGACTATTTGGGATCGAATAAGAAATAAATTTTACCTGATGATTCCGATTTGGCTTTCCCCTCTAGAGGTGATGATACACCCGACCCTTTATAATAGAAATAAACCATTAATTTACCAAGTTCTGTTGGATCCTTTAGGCAAAGTAAAACCTCGAAATACGTTGGTGGAATTAGTCCATTATGAGTTAGATTGGTGGACATACAATCAGATCCAATCCAGGACAGCTCAGGACAAAAACAAGGGAGGAATCTATAATTCCCTACAAGAACGTGATAAGATCTTGCTGGGGAAGGATGGGAAGATATTATCCAAACTGTATCAATTCCTTTTAATAGATTGGATCGGAGAGGAGGTTATCAAGGACTCAATGATTGCCTGGGGGAGAAATTTGGGATATTCGATTGAGCTTGAAAAATGGGAAGAAATTTGGGGGGAAACCCTAAAACTAACAATGTTGGTTTCCTATGAGGAAAATACATATAAAATGCTGTATAGATGGCACCTCCTTCTGGCTAGATTATCGAAGATGTTCCCGGGAACCTCCCCGATTTGTTGGAAATGCAACGCCGCTATAGGAACTTATTTCCATATCTGGTGGACCTGTCCCCGAGCAAGAGAATATTGGACTAGAATTCAAAAATGGATTTTAGAAATCACAGGATGTAGGATACAATTGAACCCAGCAGTTAACTCCTTGCAGCAAGCAGCAGAAGAAACAGCTCTTTTCAGCTTCAGCACAGCCTAATTAGCACAAGTTGATTGGATTGGCCTCCTGACTCTCAGCTGTTTTGCTCTCAGCTGTTTGCGCAGACCTCCTTGCCTCCTTACCTCCTTGCTGCAAGGAGGTAAATTGCTGGAGCAGATTTTTTTTCTTGTGCTAATCAAGCTATGCTGAAAACGAAAATGAAAGTAAAGCAGGTTGTTTGCTGTTTGCTGCAACAAGGCAAAATTTCTGGGAGGCAGAGGCAGATTTCTTTTTCTTGTTTTCCTCACCAAAAAAGGTGGGTGCGTCTTATAGTCCGGTGTGTCTTATACTCTGAAAAATACAGTATATAGAGCCCTGGTGGCACAATGATTAGAGTGTAGTACTGAAGGCTATTTCTGCTGATCACCAGCTGCCAGCACTTTGTCAGATCGAATCTCACCAGGCTCAAGGTTGACTCAGCCTTCCATCCTTCCGAGGTGGGTAAAATGAGGACTCAGATTGTTGGGGGCAATATGCTGACTCTGTAAACTGCTTAAAGAGGGCTGTAAAGTTACTGTGAAGCAGTATATAAGTCTAAGTGCTATTGCTATTGAGATATACACAAACACACGCACATATATACAGTATGCAATGGTAAATGCAAAGTTTTGGCAAAAGCATCTTAAATCATCATGGGATGCTGCAAACGGCATAAATGTGGGCCAATTGCCCACAATATAGTCATGTGACCATGGGGGGCACTGTTGGGTCATAAGGATCTTTGGGGGTGTGTGTCTCTGTTGTAACATCAAGTGACTTCAAGCAACTGTTCCTAAGTCAAGGACTATCTGTAGCTTATTAAAAGAAGAAGATACATGTAAAACATATACAGTAGTCATGCACAGTGTAGTTTGCTAACATGTTTGACAGTATTTCGTTCTTTTGGCCACAGGAATATTAAAGGATTTCATCCAGGATTCTTTGAAAACCAGAGGATTTTTTTTTCCATTTTAAAGAAGAAACATCTGCTCTAAAGAATCCTAAACAAGACATTTTTATTGGGGAGGTAGACTGAGAGGGAGTCAACAGCCCTGGACATTACATCCTATGCAGAACAGCAAGTTATTTCTGAATTTTTCAAATATAAAATCCAAGTATTCATTTCTCAATTGTCTAATCTGCTGTGCAAAACAGATGATAAAGTAGATAGTATTGGCCATGACTTGAACATTCAACAAGAACACAGAAACTAAGTTGTAGGTTTCAAGCTGTTTCCTAAGTTATGAAGGACTGAAAAAATATACACAAACTCCATAAAATACTTCTCAGCTCAAGACGAAAGGAAACAGATAAATGAAGCAGACAAAATTCCAGTCCAATTGTTTTTTCCTCCAAAGAAGAAAAGAGCTGTAAGTATCAGATTTTGGAACTGCTTCAAAAGGACTCTAATAATTGGTTAGGCCTGATTTAAGACACTGATCTTCACTGGTTAGATTGGAGCACAAAAATGGATTGCATCCTATTCAATAGGGCAACTTACCTAGGATGGAAGCTATGGCAAATCTAGACAGCATACTAAAAAGCAGAGACATCACCCTGCCAACAACAGTGCGTATAGTCAAGGCTATGGTTTTGAAAGTTGTATGTATGGCTGTGAAAGTTGGACCATAAGAAAGGCTGAGCACAAAAGAATTGAGGCCTTTGAACTATGCTGCTGGAGAAGACTCCTGTGAGTCCCTTGGACTGCAAGGCGATCAAACTGGTCAGTCCTAGAGGAGAGCAACCCTGACTACTCTTTAGCAGGCCAGATCCTGAAGATGAAACTCAAATATTTTGGCCACTTAATGAGAAGAAAGGATTCACTGTAGAAGAATCTAATGCTAGGGAAGATTGAGGGCAAAAGAAGAAGGGGAAGACAGAGAATGAGGTGGCTGGATGGAGTCACTGAAGCAGTAGGTGTGAGCTTAAATGGACTCCAGAGGATGGTAGAGGACAGGAAGGCCTGGAGGAATGTTGTCCATGGGGTTGTGATGGATCGGATATGACTTCGCAACTAACAACAAAACCTAGGATGGGAAGAGCAAGAGGAAGAGGAAGAGGAAGAAGAAGAAGAAGAGGAAGGAGAATTTCATTTATTAAAGCAACTTCATCTCCTTCAACTGAAGATGGTTCTATTGATTTGCAGATCCGTATATGCATCATAACATTTATCAATCTAAAATGATATAATAGCAAACGTAACATAAAATCCACATTATTCAGACAGAGGTTTCAATTATCCTTGCCAAATGCCTGATCTTCAAGGCTCTGAGAAATACACATTTATGGGTAAGATCATCTCCTTGACGCTTACCCCCAAGCAAACTGGCAATCAGTGCAATTCAGGGAGGTGAGACATATCTATCACTGCCTGCTTTGCTGAATTTTGGACCAGTTGGAGCCACTTGGTGGTCTTTAAGGGCAGTCCAGTATTACAATATTTTGCAATAGTCAACCTGCAAAGCGACTAGGCGTGAGTGACTTTTGAAGGGCCTCCCAATCTAGCAGAAGACCAGGGGTGAAATGCTACTGGTTCGCGCTGGTTTGGACGAACTGGTAGCGGTGGGGGGTGATTTGGAGAACCGGTAGCGGCAGCAGTGCAAGTCTCCATCCACCTGCCAAGATGTTGTTACTTCCTGGTTTTAATCAGGAAGTAACCCGTTTTTTACTCTCTACACATGTGCAGAAGGGTTTGCGCATGCACAGAGGGTCCAAGCGCATAAGTGATGCGGCATGCGCACTTCCGAACCAGCAGGGAAGGTAAGTAGATTTCACCCCTGCAGAAGACACAACTGATTCACAAGATGAAATTGTGCAAAGGTTACCTTGAACCCAGCTGTCACTTGCTCATTGAACAAGAGCTGTAAACCCAGGAAATCCCCAGACTGCATACCATTCTTGAATGGGGAAGCACTGATCCCCATTGAGTCCAATTCTAACCCAGTTTCCACATGCTTTTCTAAGCAGAAGCCATGAGCCTTCAAATTGTGGACCTATCCTTTGAGGAAAACACAATCTCATATAGAAACAAATATGGTAGAATTCCAGAATTGGTTGGCTTCTGGGTGAACAATCCATCTTGCTTGGGTTGAGTCTATTGCTTCCCATGAAAGCCTAGACAGCCTCCAGGTCCTCATTCAGAACTTCCCCAGATCTTTCATTTGGCTCAGGTGGAAATATATAACTGGATATCTTCTGCATATTGATGTTACTTCCCCCAAAACTGACAGATGATTTCAACCAGAGACTTCATGGAGTTGTTAAACAAAATTAAGGAATGATTTACCCTGCAGGCTGAAATGAAATGTAGAGTTGGGTTTTAGTAAGCCAGACAATGATCGTTCTAGGTTCAAGAGAGTTCAGGAGGGACAATGATGACTCTTAAAAACTTTGCCAATCCTCAAAATGCACATAGATCCAGAATTATTTGTGACACAATGGAATCACACAGCAGATGTGCAAAGGTTCCTCAGCAGACAAATTAACATTGAAGAGGTTTCCCGAAGCACTTTGGAAAGGAAGTACTTGGGGAAAAAAAATACTCCACCATAACAGAAGAATCAAATTCGGAAAAACGACTTGCACGGTTTCCACCCTGAGAGAAAACCTGAACATCTTTCTCACTCATGCTTTTAGCCAAAATTATTCTTATACAAATTTCCAGATGTTGGCTTGCTCCATTTCTATGCAGCTGTGCTAGTTTACATGTAAGTCAATATCGTTTTGCATTTCCTGAAAGGAAAAGGCAACTGTAAGGAAGAAGGGAAGAGATGACGTTATACCACATTAGCAAGCAAGCTCAAGCAGTTAAATGTCATTAATAAAGTGAGATTTGTTCTGGAGATTTTTTTTTACTAGAATAATGATGGCCTTTTTTTTTTCTGAAGTGAGAATGAGATAAGCCAGCAAAAATTGCGGGTCAGGACTCAATAAATACTGTTTTGATCAAAGGCTTTTGGAAATCCAAATAGGGTCTCCTAGTTTTCTTCTAGACACATTCTTAGACATAATTGCTGTACAGAAAATAGGACGAGGAAGGAGTATTAGGTATTCTTGCTGCCTTGAGTTACTTAGAAAAGTCATAAAGAGAGCATAAAAGAATCAAATCTAATGGATGCGATGAAGTTCACACAGAATTATTGCCTTCAAAAGGCCTTGACTGTTCCCCAGATGGATGATTGACACAAATCACTTATTTATGATGTTGTAGAAAAACTATAATTTTTAAATTTTTTATTTATTAAATTTACCTGCTGCCCATCTCACTATTCAAAGTGACACTATCCAAAGAGCTGCGGTGGCACAGAGGTTAGAGTGCAGTACTGCAGGCTACTTCAGCTGACTGCTAACTGCAGTTCGGCAGATCGAATCTCACCAGGCTCAAGGTTGACTCAGCCTTCCATCCTTCTGAGGTGAGTAAAATGAGGATCCAGATTGTGGGGGGCAAGAGGCTGACTTTGTAAACCGCTTAGAAAGGGCTAGAAAGCACTGTGAAGCGATATATAAGTCTAAGTGCTATTGCTATTAGTAGTAGCACGGTAGCAAAACCCAAGTGTTTTCCCCCAAAGGCAAATGGACTTTATTTTATTTTTTTTCCTTTGAAAATCTTTTGCTTCTCATTCAAGAAGTTTCTTCAGCTCACTTCTTAGTGGGGAAAAAAATCACTTTTGGGACAATCATGACCTGGATGATTAAGAATCTCTATAGTCATGATGACCAAATAATAATAATAAAAATAATGAGGAATCAGATGGCACCATTTCAGACTAAAAAAAAAAAAAGATTTTATGTATACATGATCTTTTGGAAGTTGCAGCTTGTGAAAGAAGATGCCTTTTAATAAAATTTGCTGGTCAGAAAATGTGTCACCAGCTTCCCTCCTTGTTGGTGAGGCAGTAATAGTTCAAGGAGTCCTCCTAACTAATCTGTGTTATTTGAGAAAGAGCTCTGCAATGGGTTGTATCTTCTCTTTTGTTTTCAAAGAATGCCCGTAGAGCCCATTAGGCACTTTCAAGCCCTGAGGCTCCCAATATAGTGCTCCTTTCCAAGTAAAACAAAACAAAACAAAACAAAACAAAACAAAACAAAACCCGAATAAACAAAAGTATGGACATTCTCACAAATAAAGGCTACCTCTTATCTTTGCACCATTTCTCTTGTCTCTCTCTCTCTTTCTCTTTTTTTTAACAATGAAAGAAACTTTAAAATAATAACAACAACAACAACAACAACAACAACTTTATTGTCATTGTGCATGTATACATAGTATACCCATATAACAAAATTCACTTAACACCCAAAGACCAGGTCCAACACACATAACAATCCCCAAACACAGTCCCATCCACCACAATTCCCGACCCCTAAACCACCCAAACATCCACACAACAGACCAAGTAATGCTGTCCAGCAGCTCACTGATGGTGGCCCTTTAGTTCATGGTTGAGTGCAATTATAGCTCTGGGATAAAAAACTGAATCAAGTAGAGATAGGGAGTTTGATGGATATGGTGAAAATGACTATGGACATATCTGTGTTAATGGGCACTATGACGGAAGCCCAGGGCTTAGAACGGGCCGATCTCTTTCCTCCAACAACTAACTTCATTCAGCCATTGCTCTACTCACTGGTAGCCTGCTACCTGCTCAATTACTTAATACATTGAAGGAATACCAGTTTAAGTGTGCCCAGGGTAAAAGGTAATAAAGGAGTACCTGTGATGCTTCCTGGGGCATGGGACCTACATAGAGGTAAGTGGTCTCAATGCAGAACATATAACACAGAATACAAACGGGGTGAGATCCAGCAGGTTCTGACAGGTTCTGGAGAACCGGTAGCGGAAATTTTGAGTAGTTCAGAGAACTGGCAAATATCACCTCTGGTTTTCCCCAGAGTGGGGTGGGAATCAGGGGTTGGTTCTAAAATTTTTTACTACTGGTTCTGTGGGCATGGCTTATTTTGTGGGCGTGGCTTGATGGTCATGTGACAATTATTTAGGATTTAGCAGAGGTACTGGTCTACCAGGCTTTTAAATGCTTGCAGAGCTGTACCAATCTACCCATTTATTTTTGCAGACACTGATCTACTCATGTATTTTTGCAGGCGCCAGTCTATTCATTTGTTTTTTTTTTAACATTGATCAGCTGTAGGGCGGCCCTTTGAAGCCTGGCAGCAAGAGTTTAAACAATTTTTTTCCCTCTAGCCATCAACTGGGACTCAGGAGGCATCAATAAATTGGAGGTGGGGCCAAATAAAAAATAAGAATAATATGGGGATGGCGGGGTGCAGGGGAGGCATGGGGAGGGGGGGGGCAGAACCGGTTCGGTGATGTCATATCGTCACCGCTACCGGCTCGGGAGAACTGGACCGAACTGGGAGGAACCCACCACTGATGGGAATGGAGATTTTTCAATATCCTTCCCTCAGGAGTGGGGAGGGAATGGGGATTTTGCAGTATCCTTCCCCTGCCACACCCACCAAGCCACATCCACAGAACCGGTAATTAAAAAAATTAGATTTCACCACTGAATACAAGGAGTCCTTGACTTAAAACAATTCATTTATGACCATTTTTCCACACAATCATTGCAGCATCCTCATGATCTCATGATCAAAATTCAGACTCTTGGCAATTGACTACTATTTATGATGTTTACAGTGTCTCAAGATCATGTGATCAACTTTTGTGATCTTCTGGCAAGCAAAGTCAATGGGGAAGCCAGATTCACTTAACAACTATGTTACTAACTTAACACCTGCATTGATTCACTTAACAACTGTGGCCCGAAGGGTCATAAAATGAGGCAAAACTTAACAAATGTCTCACTTAACCACAGAAATGTTGGGCTCAATTGTGGTTGTAAGTCAAGGACTACCTGTATTAGGGCTGGAAGGGACATTGGAGGTCTTCAATACCCCGTGCAGGTAACGTCGAGCGTGTCGCTTGGCTCAACACCATCAATGGACAGCCTTGTCTTTACTTATATTGATGTTGAACAGAGGTTTATACTATTTGAAGTCAAAGTAAACAAGGGTGGTTTGATCCATTCTGGATGACCCATGCTGTACAAAATTGTGAGCTTCAATCACATGGTTGTAGCCTCTTTTTTGACTTTTTTTAATCCATCCTGTAGATCCCTTTGCCCCTATCCAATAGTCTTAAACCAATAAGAACCAGCTTGTGTAGTCCTTTCTAGTCCTTGCAATCCATGATAAGGGAACCCACCTTAGCTGAGGTCCCACACAGTGGTACAACTGCACAACATCCTTTAGCAGAGAGGAAGTGACCTGTCCCCTCTCACTGAACATCTGGTGTTCTTCAAAGCAATTAGGTTTAAGAGTTTGGGCAGGAATAGACCAATGCAAACATTTTGACATTAGCAAAGATCCCACTGAGGTAACATGAAATAGCCAGGGTTGTTTTGACTAGATTTCTCTAATGAGCAGAGGGAACAAGACAGTTTTAAATAAGGATGTTTGGGGAAAGTCTACTTTCCTTATTCAGTTATAAAGCATGTGTGAGGGAGCCACAATGGTACAGATGTAAGGAGGAGGAGAGCTTTAACATAATGTAAACAATTGGGTAAGGAGGCACTCTGGGAAATCTATCAAAATAAGCCAAAAGGAAGCTAAAAGGATATTGAATTTAGAGAAACAAGGAGAAAAAGTCGGCACAGAATTTTAGGGTCTGACTCTAGCAGCTGCAATGTATTCATTATACATACATATATAATCTCTACAATACTCTACAGGGAGCAAAGAGCAAATTACTCTCTGAAAGAAATCAAAACAGAACAATGGCATCAGGAAATCCAGTCACATAAAGAAGAAAGGAAATGAACTGTCTGTAGGCTTCCTTTTTGTTCTGACAGTGTGAAAAAGATGTATTTTAAGCAGCAATTAGTATAAACAGGGATAATTCATAGCAATGGCAGAAGAAACAACATTGGAGAGGATACATGGAGCAGGCTTTAAAGACTAACAGACTAACTTTCTTGCACTTCTTAAGCAGGGGAGGTCAGAAAAGTTAAGATGGTGGCCGTTCCCATGCAAACAAAGGCTATATTTTTGTACGTGTGACATACACAACAATGGACTCTTAATATTTTGATCCTCCTTGAAGAGCTCCCAGCACTGTATTTGCCCAAATAGAAATCCCCATCAGTTCACATTAACATACAAATTCTAGATAATTCAGGAGTAACACAGATCAAATGCATTGATATTTATTTATTTATTTATTTATTGGTTCGAATGCGTTAAGATAGATAGATAGATGTTAGATTAGAAATATAGTGAGATGATAGAGATAGATTAGAAATATAGATTAGATAGATAGATAGATAGATAGATAGATAGATAGATAGATAGATAGATAATAGATAGATGATGGATGGATATGTAGGTAGGTAGATAGATAGGTTAGAAATATAGATGATAGATGATAGATTGATAGATGATAGATGATAGATAGATGATAGATAATAGATAATAGATAGATAGATAGATAGATGATAGATAGATAGATAGATAGATAAGGTACATAAATGATAGACAGACAGATAGATAGATATTTTACAAATACACCATTCCAATCATGCTTTTATGCATAACATGTTAATTTATGAGTTATATAATTTGTTTTAATGTAGGTTTCTCCTTCCTAAGTTCTGTGAGAGGTTACTTGTCAAATATGTTACAATACTGAAAGTTAATATGAATTAGTATATGAGAGGAAAAGCAATGAAAGCAGAATCAATTAACTAAGAGCATTTCCCGTTCATACACAGCTGCTAAAGATTGAAGCCTGTTCTCCTTAGCCAATGGGAAGACGTCTTGAAAATTATGACTTTGTGCCTATTGAACTCTGTGTGCCTAAGGGCCAATGGATCTGGCCAGCCAAATACTGAATTAAGTAACAATGTAACAGTTGTTGCCATTAATCAGCTGAAATCTTACGGGATGATAACATGGAATTATAATGAGCAATGACAGAGAGAGAAGAGTTAGATCACCAGAAGAGAAGTGTTAAATCTCCAGGAGCTGGTTAACAGAAACCTGAAGAAACTCCATGCTCAAAAGAGGGAAATGGCCGATAGTCACAATCACTATCAGTATTAAGATAGTAGTGGGAAGCAGTGTGATTTAGGCATTGATGTCGGAGAATCAGGTAGGGAGGTCTTCAAGAGGATCTCAAACTCTTCAAGATGGCCACCAAGGCATTATTATCCACGCCTCATTCTTCCTCTGGGTGAGCCTCAGAATCTGGGATATAACTCTGTTTCATTTTCTGAAAAAAAAAACGAACTCCAGAGGTCATAGGATCACGCTTTTAAGAAATACTGTCCTATATGACTTCAAAATCCTTCCTAAATGAAGACATGTAGCATTATCGGAAACTGCTTGAAAACAATGATCAGTAAAATAAGAGTATTTATTTTATGCTGGTAGGGTAAAGAAGATAACAGTGGCTTGATTTGTTGTGGTGGTAGTGGTAAAAATAGGAGAAGGAAAGTAAGTTGGATACATTTGCTACCTGGAGTTATTTGTAAAAATAATCAAGGTGGAATACAAATAAATAAGTTTCCAGAGAGATGAAAAAAGGAGGGTTCTTGAGGAAGAAGAGTGGATGTATTGCAGTCCCATTGGGATATTTTTTTATTCTGATATTATTTAACCAATGTAGCATGTTGCAGGAATGGTTGCAGGAACTGGGCATGGCTAGTCTAGTGAAGAGAAGGACCAGGGGAGACACGATAGCAGTGTTCTAATATTTGAGGGGCTGTCACAGAGAGGAAGGGGTCAAGCTATTTTCCAAAGCACCCAAGGCCAGACACGGAATAATGGATGGAAACTGAACAAGAAGAGATTCAACTTGGAAATAAAGAGAAATTTTCTGACAGTGAAAACAATCAACCAATGGAACAGCTTGCCTTCAGAAGTTGTGAGAGCTTCAACACTGGAAACTTTCAAGAAGAGACTGGACTGCCATCTGTCAAAAATGATGTAGGGTCTGCTTGACCAGGGTGGTTGGACCCGATGACCTACAAGGTCCCTTCCAACTGTTAATTTGTAAGACTATTTGTTCATGTCACAGTCATTGATACTATCTAGCTGACTATTGCTAATCTCAAAGAAGCAGGGTCAGTCCTTATTAGGTCTTGGATGAAAGACCATCAAAAAGCCCCAGGGAAGCTTGCATTGAGGAGCTGAAAAGGGCAATGGTGAACTACTTCCATATTGTTGGAACCTGAATTCATATACCATTTTGTTGTGTATTCAGATATACTCATATATTGAAAAGATGCTGGAGAACATCCTAGACTTATTTGAACTGACATAATGATGATCATGTCACAATGTATATCACAAAATGATGGGGCTGCGCCGATAACACCAGAGGATTTGAGTTCAGTTCAATGGAGACTTTTCGCTTCTTCCTCTGTTTGCATGGGATCTAGTTTTCAGTATTTAGCACTCAAGTAGTAGCAGCTCATGAACATTTTAGCTTAGAGGGCAGCCTAAGGTAAAGGTAAAGATTCCATTCGCACATATGTGCTAGTTGTTCCCGACTCTAGCTCATCTCCATTTCAAAGCCAAAGAGCCAGCGCTATCCGAAGACGTCTCCGTGGTCATGTGGCCGACATGACTAAATGACTTTCGCACTAAAAGTGGTCCCTATTTTTCTACTTGCATTTTTTATGTGCTTTCAAACTGCTAGGTTGGCAGAAGCTTGGACAAGTAACGGGAGCTCACCCATTACGCAGCACTAGGGATTTGAACAGCTGAACTGCCGACCTTTCAATCAACAAGCTCAGCATCTTTGCCACTGAGCCACTGTGTCCCTCAGAGGGCATTCTAGGTGTAGCTAAAAAGCTTGTACAGCTACTGTACATTTTCCTCCTCTTCAGATACATGCTTAGGAACTCTAAAAATAATTTATCCAGAATTTTCTGTAGGAGGAAGTGGTTTGGACTGTTCGTTGATCCACTGTTTGGTATATTTTGCTGAGCTCCAGTATGGCCTGGAACAGAAATGTTCACTTGGCCACAACTGAAGCAAAATATTCTGGAACAAAGAACAATTCATCCATAATTCTGAGTTTAAGCTAGAAGATAAAATAACCAGTGTGGTTGAGAATGGCACTCTGCCTCCTTCCTTTGCCAGCTGGGGTGGGGATAGGGACACAATAATAGGCCACACAGTTTTTGTGTGACGTGTGTCTCTTTGCCCTTCCCACCAAGCCTCCAGTGGTTCCTACATGTGCTAGAAATCCAAACCTCAATTCATGTATCGTGTGAATTTAGATTCAGATATTATTCAAATATTGCTTGGCTGTTGAAGAGATGCTGGGAAAAGCATCTTAGGCTTATTTAAACTGACATGATGTGGATCATGTCAGGACTTATTCCAGATGTGTTTGCAACTATTCGGACAAATATTGCATTAAGTAAAATGGTTTTGCTCTTCTGGGATCCAGAGTTTTTAGACAAGCAAGGGAAACAAACTACGTAACAACAGTCAGCAAGGACTGGAAAGAATGGAGACTTCTTTAATTCATTTTCTCTGCCCTTCGGTTGATTTCTATACACACATGCACAGCAGCATCTGAGCCATTGGTTTTCAAGAGAGATCCTAAATGTATTTCCCATGTTATATGAAGCTTCCATGCAGTGGTGAAATCCAATTTTTTTTACTACCAGTTCTTTGGGCATGGCTTGGGGGTGTGGCTTGATGGGTGTGGCAGGGGAAGGATACTGCAAAATCCCCATTCCCTCCCCACTCCTGGGGGAAGAATATTGCAAAATTTCCATTCCCACCCCACTCTGGGCCAGCCAGAGGTAGTATTTGCTGGTTCTCTGAACTACTCAAAATTTCCACTACTGGTTCTCCAGAACCTGTTACAACCTGCTGGATTTCACCCCTAGTTCCATGTATCACTACAAAATTTGTGGTGGATGGGGGGAGGTGTTTGGGGATTGTTATGTGTGTTGGGCCTGTGTATATAATACCCATTTCATTGTATAGCTTTACTGTGTATAAATGTACAATGACAATAAAGTTATACTTATAGTTATAAAAGAATGTGCCAATTTGCAAAAAATGTGCAGGTCTGTTTAGAAAATATTGTTGTAATTTAAATAAAAGTTCGATACACCTCACCAATTCATTGTGTAGACATTCAACGCATCTCACAAATTAAGAGCATGACATGGGGAGAAAGTCCGTGCTCAGATGATTGGTGTGGTCTCCTTGCACACACTCTTTATGCTCTCCTCTGGAGCTCTGCTTTTCCTGGTTCTTCATCTTTAATCTGGGCTTGGGCTGGGCAATCTTTCTAAGAGAAGATACTTAGGACATTCCTTTGTGTGCTTTATCAAGTGAGATCATCTAATTCAGAGGTGGGGAACTATGACCCCTTTATGATTTGTGGACTTCAACTCCCATGCTGGCTTAAGAATTCTGAGAGTTGACGTCCACAGTTCATAAAAGAGCCGTAGTTTCCCACCCTGATCTAATTGATTGATATAGCTTCATCCCTAGTTGGAGATGGAGATCTTGCTCACTTTCTCCCTGGATTATAAAAACCGTCGCATTCTTCTCCAAACAGAAAGCTGAAAACCTTCCGAAATCCTCCTCACCTAAAGGCCAGAAGGCATGCAGGATGTGACTTCTGTCATTCTTTCGAGTTGTTTATTGGCAGTTCCATGATGGGTTACATTACAAAATCAAGAAGTGGGAAGGGAGCTATTGGTAACTTTCAAGCTGCTGCTGAATTGTCTGTTCCACTGGATTGTCCTGGAGACATTTTTCTGATTTTTTTTTCTGGAGCCCCAGCCTGCATCTAGACCAGTGGTGGGATTCAAATTTTTTTACTCCCGGTTCTGTGGGCATGGCTTGGTGGGCATGGCATGGCTTGGTGGGCGTGGCATGGCTTGGTGGGCGTGGCATGGCTTGGTGGGTGTGGCAGGGGAAGGATACTGTAAAATCTCCATTCCCACCCCACTCCAGGGGAAGGTTACTGCAAGATCCCCATTTCCTCCTGATCAGCTGGGATTCGGGAGGCAGAGAATAGATGGGGGTGGGGCCAGTCAGAGGTGATATTTACCAGTTCTCCAAACTACTCAAAATTTCCACTACCAGTTCTCCAGAACTGGTCAGAACATGCTGAATACCACCTCTGGTCTAGACCACTTTCAAATATGTTGGATTTTTTCTTCTTCTTTTGATGACTTTTTCCACCATACCAATCTTGGTCTTGTCCTGTTCAGTTTGGGGGAGAGTTGTATCCTGCTTACAAACAAACAGAAAGAAAGACAGATGGACAATCTGTCTACCTAATGTGTTTCCAACATCCTGTTGGTTGGAAAGAATTTTGTAACAAAAGCCTCGCCTCCTTCCGATCTCCATGACACTGGCTGTGTCTTATTCTCCTACCCATGATTTACACAGCCTAATCCACTGTTTCTCATTCTATAAAATATCAGCCAGCTGCAGAAGAAAGGAGAGGAAAGAAAGACAAGATAATGAATCATTTTGCTGACATATTGCCACTGCAAGATCTGGGTTTTGCTACTCTGGAAAAGCTTCCAAAGAGAAATAACATCTAAAACAGTCCAGATGAAAGAGCAGATCCCTCAACAGAACGAGATGATCTTCCTTTCCCATGAGACCATGCCAGTGAGTGCATATGACCTCACCAGATTCTACTTCAGACCCATGGTTTTCAGTAAAGGATTACTTGGTGCGCATAGAATCCAACTATTGGAGAAGGGAAACAGGAAGAGAAGGAAATGGCTCTGCTATTAATGTCATAGTGTCATAGTCATCTTCTGTCTGGAATATTGCAATGCACTCTACATGGGGCTACCATTGAAAAGTATGAGGAAGCTTTAGCTGGTGCAAAATGTGGCCACACAAATACCGGTTCTCCCAAATTGGACAGAACCGGCTGAATCTCACCACTGGCAATATGTTGGTTAAAGTCCTATATGGCATAGTGCCAGATTAACTATGGCACTATCTTTGTTCCATTATATCAGCCTGTCTCCTCCAGTCAGGCTGGGAAGGTATGCTGCAGACCACGTCAGTTAAAGAATTCTGATGGGGGGGGTTGGTCCAGAAAGAGAGACCTTCTCTGCCATTGCCCCCATTCTTTGGAACGCTCTCCCCCCACCCCCAATTTAAGGGCCCCCACTTTCCTGGCCTTTTATAAATAAGATATGGATCTGCCAACCTGCTTGGGGGACTCACAGAAAAGCACATAGACATGGGGCTGGATGGTGCCATGAAGTCCGTCCCTCACCTTTTAATTTTGAATTTTAATTATTCCATTCAGGTTTTAAAGTATTTTTATTATAATGTTCTTTCTAGCCTTTATGTTTTTATGTCTGTTTGTACACTACCCTCAACCACACTATGAGGTAGATGGGTGGTTTCTAAATATGATGCATAAATTTTTTAAAAATGGAATGGAATAGAATGAAATATTGTGAAAAAACAGGCATAGTTGCACTGCAAGTTATTGTGTTAACTAAGAAACAACAATAACAAAAACCCCAACACAACAAATGATTCTCATGCACAATTTAGAAGTACAGTCAGTTTTTGTTGCAGTGTCACAATCACACGGAATAGGTATATGTGGGAAATCTCCCCTTCTCCATAAGGTAAAGGTAAAGGTTCCCCTTGCACATATGTGCTAGTCGTTCCCAACTCTAGGGGGTGGTGTTCATCTCTGTTTCAAAGCCGGAGAGCCAGTGCTGTCCGAAGATGTCTCCATGGTCATGTGGCCAGCATGACTAAATGCCAAAGGCGCACGGAACGCTGTTCCCTTCCCACCAAAGGTGGTTCCTATTTTTCTACTTGCATTTTTTATATTCTTTCAAACTGCTAGGCTGGCAGAAGCTGGGACAAATAACAGGAGCTCACTCTGTTATGTGGCACTAGGGATTCGAACCGCTGAACTGCCGACCTTTCTATTGACAAGCTCAGCGTTTTAGCCATTGAGCCACCGCGTCCCCCCCCCCCTTCTCCATACACTTATCTAAAAGGTATTTCTGGAAATGCTATCTAGATTGACTTCCCTCCTCAATAATAAGGTTTCAACAGCATTTATGTTTAGGTTGTTTTTTTCAGGCAGATTATGCAAAAGGATGGGATAAAAGAAGCAGAGAAAGCAAATCCCCAAATCTAATAATATGGCTGTACATCACGTATTGTGGCAAGTGTATTATTATTATTTAATATTTCTGTGTAATTTGGATTTTAAAAGAGGTGAGCTCATACTTTTGTGGGTACAAGCCAAAAATAATCCCTGACCATTTTAATAAACATTGTGACAGAATAAAAGATCAGCTTTCTTACAGCTGAGAAAACTAGAAGCTCATTAAATCTTTCAAGAAATGCAACATTTCTAGTTAGTTTACAGGTCCTATCATGCCTGACGCAACAGCTGCAGCTTGCTGGAAATATCCATAAGGAAAAGTTTTTGGTTCCTATTGTTAAATGCTCTTTTGCATTTCTCTCTCCTCCCCCCCTTTCTTTTGTGTGGCAGAAATAAAATGTGCATTGCATACTGTTTTGGCTCCAGTCTATGCAGTAAAACCTCTCTCTCCCTCCCTCCCTCCCTCCCTCCCTCTCTCTGTCTCTCTCTTTTTTTTTATTTAGCAAATTGAGATTTGAGCCTCACAAAGAAGGTGTTTAAATTAAACAATCAATAGACAATGAGCTGCCATTTCTGTCTTTTCCTTTAGCAGATTGATTTGGGGGAAATTAAAAATTCCTGAAGATAAGAAAGAAAACAGAAATAGAGGACAATAGCCTATGGAATACCATAAAATTCTGGAAATCATGAGGAATGGTTGCACAATAATGTTGGAAAACGCAACTGACTATCTTTCATGTGTTATTATTGATGGCACTAGCTATGGTGCAATATGTATGAATAATTATTTGTCTTACTCTAGGGTCCAATGAATATCTCTGTTGGCTTTCTTTTTAAAAATATGTATTAAAAGTGTAAAAACCAAAATTCCTGCTTCCTGCATTGTCTTTATTTTCAAGGAAATCTTTGTAACCCATTGGATCCTGTGCGTTTTCTTGGAAAACAAATAGAAATAGGTGGCTAGAATCTAGCGCTGGTGAGAAGATCAAGTCATCAGGTTTAGTAGGGAGCATCTTTAAGCTGAAGATGGGGACTGAATATGTAGACCCTGTGCCAGGGGTGGGCTTCAAAAATTGTAGCAAGGGGTTCTCTGCCCAGTTGCTGGGTGGGCGTGGCCATGGTAGGCATGCCTAGTCGGCCTCCTGCACCACGGCGGGGGGCTTTTTTTCGTTCCTGGATGCCGGAGGCTTTTTTTGAGCCTCCGGGAGGGCAAAAACGGCCTCCCCAGGCTCCGGAGGCCCTCTGGAGGCCACAAATGGGCTCGTTTCCGGCCTTCCTGAACTTCCAGTAGACCTATTTTTCACCCTCCTCGAACCTCTGTGCGCGCTCTGCACTTACCTGCATCCAAAATGGGCTGCGTGGGGACTCCTGGGAGGGGTGGGGTGGGTGGGGCGGGGCGGGGCCATCCAGGAGTGGGATTTGGGGATTCTCTGAACTGCACAGAATTTTAGCTAGAGGTTCTCCCAAACCCCTGTGAACCCCCAGCAGCCCATCTCTGCCTGTGGCATATAAATCTCTAGTTTGGTAATTCTTGTGTTCCTACCCAAACGGTCAATTCAAGAATGGGCAGCTCTTCCCTGCAGACATTTTACAACACATTTTCAAAACTTTAAAAATTCTCACCAGCTTTAAAAGGGCAAAGGACCAGCTCTAACTTAACTATTGTAGATAAGGAACTTCAAATTCTCTTTCGCTTTTGGTCAGGTCTCAGAACTGAGACTCTGAATGCAGTGGTAAATTCCATTTTATATGTGGAAACATATTCCTGTTTCAAATAATTGTATTACATTTGATACAGTGGGATAGAAAAGAAATTCCCCTTCCTTTCTCCTTCCCTTCCCCTTCCTTTTCCTCTTCCCCTTCCCCCTTCCCTCTCCTTTCCCTCCCCTCCTTTCCCTCCCCTCCTCTCCCTTCCTTAAGCTAGATCTGTTTCATATTCATATGATATGTTCAGTATTGCCTAACTGCTTGTATAGTTTTTCACTACTGATGGAAATTCAGGATCGAGAGTATCTTTTCAAGTTCTGCTTTCAGTGAATGGCAAGGCTCTTTAAAGCTTGCTGTTGTAGGAAGTTAAAACCCACCTCTCTCCTAGAAAAATGAGATATTTTAGGAAATATTAAAAGGGCAGAATATTTCCTCTAAAAGGGAGGCTGAAACTCACTCCCCCCTCTTTTGTTAATAGGCCATTAAGGCCTGAGCCAGTCCATTCTACATAACAAAGATCTACCTGCTTCAGGCAGAGCCATTTAATTGTCCTTCATTGCATCACCCAGTAAGAGTCAACCAAATTTAACACAGAGACAACCTAAAAAGCTTGCTATGACCTCTGACAGCAACCAATCAGGATACTCTTCCTGTGCCCTAGAAAGTTCAAAGCCAGAAAGGATATAAAACCCAGGGGCTCTCAGCATCTCTTCCCTTTTTTCGCCCAAGATCTCCAAGGCATGTGATCCTGTTCATCAATAAACCTTCTTTCTAAGCAACTTCCACAAATCCAGTGTCTTTTCCCCCACTTGGAACTGAACCCAGAAGGATGTTTCTTCCAACACTGTATCATGGTTCTGCCATGTGTGCTGGACATGAAAACTATCATAAAATTTTTCTACCAGGTCAGTATATTTGTCCATCTAATTCACTGTCCCCAGCAAATGATCTCAAGAGGGGAAACGTTTGTCACAATTAGCTGACATAACTGTTGTTTTAATTTAATTGGATGAAATTAAACTTATGTAATATTTTAATTTTAAATTCCTTTGAGCTCCAGTTGGCGATGGTAGAGGAGTGGGTTATAAATTTCATAGATGCATAAATGTTCTACCCGAATCCCAGCTGAAAAGAAATTTGGCAGAACTTCGAGATAAAAGCTAAATTCTCTTTCCTTTTCCTGAAATTTTTAGAAGAGAGTGTTTCATCGTTTTGCCAGAATCAACGTTTTTTTCCCAGCCAGGACTTCATGCTCAAAAAAAGAAAAAAATGAATAAGGAAAGGTTTATTCTGGCAAGGTAGCTGACTGCATAAACCTGTCAGCCTTTCCCAGTTTATACTCTCAAAATATAAGTATATGCCAACTGTCTGGTTGAGTAGCTCATCTCGTCCTATCATTTTCAACTTCGACAATAATAAAGCTATTAACCTGTCTTAACAGACATTATGCTATGCGCTTGTTGAGTTGTCTGGACAATTTTGTATTTCAGTTTTATGATATAGGCACCAGCTACCTGAATTGAATTTCATCTCCTGCTTTATAAAGTTAGTTTAACTCCTACCCTCAAAACAATGCTATAGAGCACTGTACACCAGAATAACTAGACACAAGAACAGTTTTTTCCCAAATGCCATCACTCTGTTAAACAAATAATTCCCTCAACACTGTCAAACTATTCACTAAGTCTGCATTACTATAACTATTAATCTTCTCATTATTCCTATCACCCATCTCCTCCTACTTATGACTGTAACTTGTTGCTGTATCCTTACGATGTATATTGATTATTTCCTAATATGATTTGACTGCTTATTTGTACCCTATGACTATCATTAAGTGTTGTAACTTATGATTCTTGATGAATGTATCTTGTCTTTTTACGTACACTGAGAGCATATGCACCAGAGACAAATTCCTTGTGTGTCCAATCACACTTGGAAAATAAAGAATTCTATTCTATTGTAGTGCTGTCCCAAAGGTGCTTTTTCAAGAGGCAACTGGACTTTCTGGTTTTTCTTTGAAGATGTTTTGTTTCTCATCCAAGGAGTTTCTTCAGCTCTGAGCTTCTTGGATGAGAAGTGGAACGTCTTCAAAGAAAAGAAAAAACCCCAGAAAGTCTAGTTGCCCCTTGAAAAAGCACCTTTGGGACAGCCATGGCCTGGATGACTGAGAATCTCCATAGACATTTAGCAATGCCCTTTGGGATGAGCACCCTTCGAATGGTGTAGGAGTAGGATTGCCAGAAAAAGTTGCAGACTACAGGAACCATTTGCCCTTTGGTTTGAGATGCAGACAGCACAGACTCATCCACCTGACAGCCTGCGTTTGTGCTCAACAGTGAAGGGACACAGGGCGGAAAACATCCTGCAGAATGCACATCTCCAACCTCTCAATGAAAGAATAAGACACCTTAATTTCACAAATGAGTTTGAGAGCTGAAGAAGCTTCTTGGATGAGAGGTGAAATGTCTTCAAGAAATGTGGCATAACAACCTCAAACTGACTAGAGCAGTAACATACAAGGAGAACCAGTACAAAATGCTATATAGGTGGCACCTAGCGCCAGTCAGGATAGCGAAAATATACCCAAATGCAAACCCAATGTGCTGGAAGTGCGGCCATTGTCAAGGTACCTTCTATCACATGTGGTGGACGTGTCTGGAAGCAATGAAATTTTGGAGAATAATACAAAAATGGATCCAAGCAGTAATAGAGAAGAATATCAATCTGGAGCCAGAAATTTATCTCCTGGGAGTACTAAAAAGGGCATATGGGAAGAAGAAGAAATACTTAATCATACATATCATCATAGCCGCCAGATTAGTATATGCGAAACAATGGAAAGAGAAAGGAGGCCCAACAGAAGAACAGATAATCAGTAAAATACTAGAATGCACTGAAATGTGTAGGCGTTATAACATATGTACTAAATGAGAATGAGGATTCGGAATTCTACACGGTATGGGAAATGTGGTATAGGTGGCTGGAAAATAAACGTAAATGTTAATTTGAATCAAGAGGGATAGTATCAAACCATTTATGTAACCTATATATGTAAAGTAATAAGATATACTATAATTTGCATTGTAATAACTTATAACTATTTTATATCTCAATTTCAAAGTATTTATATAACTCTATTAGATACCACTTATATAATGTATATAGCATGATTGCACGTAGCCAAACTGAAAATGTCGAATTGTAATAATTTTGTTTATTTAATAAAACTCATTAAAAAAAAAAGAAGAAAGAAACGTCTTCAAAGAAAAACCAGAAAGCACCTTTGGGACAACTGTGATCTGGATTACTGAGAATTTATTTTATTTTTTTATTTATTTAGTTTGTCAAGCATGTTTAAGATAACAGATATAAGTATAAACATGATTATGAATACAGGAAATGGAAACGAATAAATGGGGACAGTAGGACAGGGACAGTAGACACATTGGCGCGCTTATGCACACCCCTTACAGACCTCTTAGGAATAGAGTGAGGTCAGCAGTAGACAGTCTAAGGTTAAAGGTTTGGGGGTTTGGAGATGTAACCACAGAGTCAGGTAGTGCGTTCCAGGCATTGACTACTCTTGCTGAAGTTGTATTTTCTGCAATCGAGTTTGGAACAGTTTACCTTAAGTTTGTATCTATCATGTGCTCGTGTATTGTTGCGGTTGAAGCTGAGTTCCAGTATCAATAAAACCAAAGGAAGACCAATGGAGGAGATAACTTGGAAGCTGGACACATAGGTTCCACCACCACCACAGACAATGGGACAAAAACCACAACATTACAAAAAAAAAGTCCTCCAAGGCTTTACAATAAGGAGCTTTGTGATGGTATACTTTCTTGGATGGCAAGTTTTTAGAAGCTGTTGCCAAGGGAGGGTTAACTCATTTGGAGTTCATCTCACTAAAAACAGTTCACTAATGTTTTTTTGAGTTCTCATGAACTTGTTGGGTGCCAAGGAACATGGTGGGAAGTCAGCCACTGTAACTGAGAAGCAGAAGACAGGAGAAACGTGCCAGGAAATGCTTTCCTCCCATTGCAAAGACATATGGAAGAGAAATAACCAAATTTCTGTGGCCTGCAGAGCTGGCAGAAATTTTGGTTCCCTGTATTAAATCATTACGTGACTGCAGGCATTCATCTATGAACAATAAGGATGCCTTCCAGACCAGACATGGGTTCTCCTTGAGTATGAAGGACCTCAGAGTAAAAGTAAAAACTTATTTTGTTTGCACACTGGCTTCATGGGCCTCCAAAAGTTTTGGATAATAGCAATAGCACTTAGACTTATATACATTGCCATAGTGCTTTCCAGCACTCTCTGAGCAGTTTACAGAATCAGCCTATTGCCCCCCAACAATCTGGGCCCTCATTTTATTGACCGTGGAAGGCTGAGTCAACGTTGAGCCCATCAGGACAAACACCTGGCAATGGGCAGAGTTAGTCTACAACACTACAATAAACACTGCACCATCACAGCTCCATAATGTCTAATTCGCCACTCTCCCTCCATGCCTACTCTGCCCAGTTCAATTACTTGCATGTTCAGAAACATCTAGATTTTGGTAAAAGTGAGACTCCAAAGCGCAATTGCTTCTCACAACAGAAAGTCAGTGTAGAGTTGAAGAGGAGGTAAACCTGCTGGACATACAGAAAGTGGAAAATCATTATTATCTAATGGCATGGATTAAAAAACCCACAATCTGTTTTAACAAGGAATAAATTCAGAAAAAGCAGATCATGGCAAAATTGACTACTCTGGTTAAAGAAAAAGAAACATTTTTCGGATCATAAAATGCACCAGAGTATAAGACGCACATTAGTTTTTGGGGAGGAAAATAAGAAAAAAGCTGATTGTCAGGTGGATCGGCCTCCCGGAATACCCCCAATCAGCTGTTCCCAGAGGTGAATTTTAGCAACAGGCTCCTTGGTTGTGAGCTCTGTGCCTTGCCTTTTTTTTCTGTCTCTGAAACTTCTGAAACTCCATTTCAGAAAAACATTTTTTCCCGCCTCTGAAAGCCTCTGAAACAGCTTCAGAAAAAAAACTTCTGAAGCTCTGTTTGGGGGCTTCTTTTCTGAAGCTTCGTTTCTGATGCTTTTTTCAGCCTCTGAAACCTCCATTTGAGAAGCCGGCCGGGGCTACATTCGGAGTATAAGACGCACCAAGATTTTCACCCTCTTTTTTTGGGGAAAAAGGTACGTCTTATACTCCGAAAAATACGGTAAGTACTTTTGTTTCCACATGGAAACTGCTTCTGAATTTTGTGCTTGTTGTGGAAAAGAATGTAACTTTGACTATGGGTTTTATAGATTAGATCAGGGGTGTCACGCTGAAGGCCCAGCAGCTGGAGCTGGTCCACAGAGTGCTTAGATCTGGCCCATGGGGCCACCCTGGAAACAGCAAAGACTAGCCCGCAGTGCCTCTGCCAGCAGAAAAGGAGCTGGGGAGGGCTATGTGTGGCCCTCCTGAATTCCGTTTTCACTGGCAGCGGGTTCCAGGAGGCTGCCAAGGCCAAAAACAGAGCTCGGGAACCCATTTTGGCTAGCAGAGTGCTTGGGCCACCACAGGGCCCCTGACACGAGTGACGTTTAGCTGGCCATACCCAATCTGGCCATGCCCGTCCCAACCACGCCCACCCCGACTCCCTGAGGTCAAAAACAACCTTGATGCGGTCCTCAATGAAATCAAGTTTGACACCCCTGGATTAGATTGATAGATCTTTATAGAAATGACTTGTTCTTATTATTATGGAAGAAACAAAAATCTGTGGATTTGATGTTAATGCCCTATTCTACAGCAACAGAGAGAGTCGGAAGTCAATGTTTCTCTTTTTTTTCCTTTCCTTATCTTCCCTCACTCCTCTTTTCTTCCTTCCCCTCCCCTCTCACTGCTCTTTTATTTACTTTTGTATTTTGCATTTTATAATATTTTATAACCTAATTAAAAAATGTTTTTTTTAAAAAAAGGAAAAGCAGATCATATGGGGTTGGGTTGCCTCTCTTTGTCTTCCTAACACCCAAATGAATGGTCGGCTTTTTGGGATTAAGTTGGTGGCTTTATGATTCCTTGCATTATTCTTTTAATGTCACGACCTTCGTGTCAAAGTGAGAGGTGGATTTTTCTTGTCCCCGAGAGTTATATTTTTGCAGAGACAAAGAGACTCTTTTATATCAATGTTAGAGCCTGCCATGAGGTAGGAGCAGTTCGCTCTGCAAGTCTGGGCAGTGTGTGAGCTGACATTTTTCATTCCACATGTCCCACAAGTATTTCTCTTTCAAGAGACCTTCAGTGTGTGTGTGTGTGTGTGTGTGTGTGTAGGGGGTGTCAATGAAGAGAATTTGTTTTCTTTGGTCTAGATCATTTGAAGATTCCATCTATGTCCCCATTTCCTCCTTCCCATTATAATCATTCAGAAATATTTTTCATGCTTCCCCCACTTCACAAAAAGAAAAAGAAGAAGATGATAGAAGCGATTGTTTGTTCTTTGCCCAATGAGCAAATTAGGGCCATTAGAATCAAATTCCCCCTCTTCAAGCCAGAGAAAGCCACATGAGCTCTTTGGCCCCCAGAAACCACTCATGACCATGCACCTGAGCAATGTTCAAGTAGGCAGAACTGGACCCTGAACAAGAAGCATTTCACAACCCTCCTTTGAAAACATTAGTGACCTATTCATGAAAAGAAGGCCAACAATCTTGCACAAAAGGAACACTGACAGGCACAGCAGACTGCCAAAGTCAGCAGCAGAAGAAATGTAAATCAGCTTGACAGGAAGTCACGGACATTTTGGAGGAAATAAGAACATTCTTAAGAACAATATGGATATCGGTTTTATTATTTATGGCCTTATGAAAGACATACTAGAAAGGATACCTGGTTCTCCGTAAAACCATCTTGATTTGCTAGAAACAAAACCTGTACCAGGTAAAGCCTTCATGAACTTTCTTTCTTTCTTTCTTTCTTTCTTTCTTTCTTTCTTTCTTTCTTTCTTTCTTTCTTTCTTTCTTTCTTTCTTTCCTTCCTTCCTTCCTTCCTTCCTTCCTTCCTTCCTTCCTTCCTTCCTTCCTTCCTTCCTTCCTTTAATTTGTCAAGCATGTATAAGATAACATATATAAGTATAAACATGATTATGAATACAGGAAATGGATATGAATAAACGGGGACAGTAGGACAGGGATGGTAGGCACGTTGGTGCGCTTATGCACGCCCCTTACAGACCTCTTAGGAACGTGGTGAGGTCAACGGTAGACAGTCTAAGGTTAAAGGTTTGGGCGTTTGGGGATGTAACCACAGAGTCAGGTTGTGCATTCCAGGCATTGACCACTCTGTTGCTGAAGTCATATTTTCTGCAATCGAGTTTGGAGAGGTTTACCTTAAGTTTGCACCTATTGTGTGCTCATGTATTGTTGCAGTTGAAGCTGAAGTAGTCATTGACAGGTAGGACATTGTAGCACATAATTTTGTGTAGTACGCTTAGGTCAGACCGAAGGCGGCGTAGTTCTAAATTGTCTAAGCCCAAAATTTCGAGCCTGGTGGCATAAGGTATTTTGTTGTGAGCAGAGGAGTTGAGGACTCTTCTCGTGACATATTTCTGGACTCGCTCAATTGTATTAATGTCTGATATATAGTGCGGATTCCAGAGAGATGAGTTGGTATTCGAGAATTGGTCTAGCAAAGGTTTTGTATGCCCTAGTTCGCAATGCAATATTACCGGAGAAGAAGCTTCGCAAGATTAGGTTAACAACTCTTAATGCCTTTTTGGCAATGCTGTTACAACACAGACCTATTCACACATTACCGTAGCAAACAACTTCATTAACCTTGTTAGTGGAATAAATCACAAGTTTATCTGAGTTTATCCAACATGCTGAGCAAGAATCAAACCAACCATAATATATGACTTAACATAGAAGCAAGGCAGCCTGACATTCTCCTAGGGTTTGGCCAATTCATGAGATTCGTGCCATTTTAAGTTTTTTTAAAATATAGGTGGGATTCTGTGGGCGCTGGTTATGGATGCAGCTGCCGCTTGTGAACTCAGTCATAGTTTGGAAGATGCCAGACAATTCTCAGCTCAGTTTAAGCAGCTTCATCAAGGGATTGATACAGCTTCTGTTTTTGAACAGAAAATTCCTTATACAAGAAGTAATGGGTGGAAGCTTGCTAAAGAGAGATCTAATGTGAAGTAGGGAGAAATTTTCTGACAGTGAGAACAATTAATGAATTAGTGGTATAGCTTGTCTACCGAAGTTCTGGGTGCTCCACCACTGGAGATTTTCAAAAAATAGACAACCTTTTGACCAAGTTGTATAAATTCTCCTGCCTTTAGCAGGGAGTTGAACTAAAAGACCCCTATTGTTCTAAGCTCTATGTTCTAGATTTTTTTAGGACTCAGGGGTCTACAACCTTAAACACTCAAAGAGCCATCTGGACCCGTTTCAAGAGTCATTTCAGGTTCCCAGATAAATGAAGCTCTTTTGTTCCCCTGCTGTGGCTTCCTGCCAGCTGAACCCACCACTGGCTGGCCCCACCCCTTGCCCTCGCCCTCACCCTCGCCTTCCCAGTCACTCCTCGCCTGAGAAGGTAAAGGCAATGGCAGCAGGTGGAGACTCGCTCCATATTCTAAAGAGGGAGCGAAGTGGCCCTATACTTGCCTCTTCTTCTGGCCCTTGTTGGTGCTGCGCGCATCTTGGTCACTCGGGGAGACGTGTGACTTTCTCTCCATCCCGAGACACTGGCTCGGCTTGGCTGTGGCTGACGCTGGTGCTCTTGCCACCTCCATGGCCTTGTGCAGTGCACTTAAATTTAGCGCATTTCACAGTTGGGAAGATGGCATCTCCTCCTCCTCCTGGAGCTCATTATGACGTGGAGCATTGGCCACTCAGGGAGATGCGTGACTTTCACTCCGCCCTGAGACACTGGCCTGGCCTGGCTGCAGCGGATGCTCTGTGTTGTAATGGACTCCGGGAGGAGCAGGGGATGCTGTCTCCCCCATTGTGAAACATGCTAAATTTAAGTGTGCTGGGCAAGGCACTGCAAGATCAGCGAGCAGGCCAAGAGACAACTACAGGGCCGCTTTGCTCCCACTTTGGAATATGGAGCGAGTTACCATCTGCCACCATCGCCTTTACCTTCTCAGGCGAGGAGTGACTGGGAGGGGAAGGCGAGGGGCAGGGCCAGCCAGTGGTGGGATCCGGTTTGGCAGGGAGCTACAGCAAGGGGCCCAACGAGCCACATGCAGCTCCAGAGCTGTGGGTTGCCAACACCCATTTTAGGTAGTTGGTTCCTCAGTCAAGTACACTTATTGTTACAAAAATGTTCCTGATGTTCAACCAAAAACTGTCTTTGTGCAACATAAATCCATTATTCTATGCCCTACATTCTGGGATGTTGAAAAACAGGTGTTGTGCTTCTTCTGGGTAGCAAATGTCTTGGTACTTGAAGTGTGTTTTCACATCCTTTACTCTTTTCTTCTTGAGACTAAACATATTTACTACCCCATATCTCTTCTTGTCGGACTGAGACTCCTTCCTTTTAATCATTTTTATTGCTTTTCTCTGAACCCATTCCAATTTATCTTTGATTTATCTCCTTTTCAGAAAATGCCTTCAAATAAATACAGGGTCATCTTGCTAACCTAAATTCATTATCACTATGTTGGTGGGTTCCTTTCTGTCAAATGCATGCAGTCTTTTGATTCCCCCCCCCCCCCAACCATAGAAAATGAGAGATTTATAATTCTCAAAATTTAAAATAAAACTTGGGTAGGGAATTCCTTATTAATAGGTGGTCATGTGTTTTCCTTCACAGATAGGAACTCTCATTTATCAAAACTTGGCTAGATGATGATGGGATGGAGAGCAGGAAAACAGTTTTGGTTTAGACAGATATTCAAGATAGGAAAGGATTTGTTATGAAGTCATGACATGAAATCATTATTCCTCTCTTCTAGGCACTGGTGAAATCATTCCTGGAGTACAGGACACTATATTTCCAGTGAGGGAAATTGACTGATCAAAGGAAGGCAATGAAGATGATAGAAACATTTGAAAACAAACCCTATGAGGATAGACTTCAGTTCACTTTGGAGAAAATACGACATGACAAGCATGCAAGCAAGAAGTTACCTTCTGGTGGATAAAGGGAAACTAAGGAAAAATGACAAATAATTATTTTCCGTAGCCACAGAAACTAGGACCTGAACTCATGGATGTGAGTTGCAGCTCTGTAGGTTTCATTTAAAGAGAAGGAAAACATCCCAAGGCTGAGATCTGCACAATAGTGAGACAGTCTACCTGCTATTATTATTTTATTTTATTTTATTTTATTTTATTTTATTTTATTTTATTTTATTTTATTTTATTTTATTTTATTATTTTATTTTATTTTATTTTATTTTATTATTTTATTTTATTTTATTTTATTTTATTATTTTATTATTGTATTGTATTGTATTGTATTTTATAATTTAATTTAATTTAATTTAATTAATTTAATTTAATTAATTTAATTTAATTAATTTAATTTAATTTGTTATTATTCATTCATTTATAAATAAATAAAGTCTGCATTCTAACCACTACCAGCTGTGGTGGCATAGTGGTTAGAATGCAGTATTGCGGACTAACTCTGCTGATTGTCAGCAGTTCGATTCTGACTGGCTCAGGGTTGACTCTCAGCCTTCCATCCTTCCGAGGCTGGTAAAATGGGGACCTAGATTGTGAGGGCAATTTGGAAGCTGCTCAGAGAGAGCTATAAAGCACTATATAGTGGTATATGGGTCTAAGCACAATTGCATTGTTATTTATTTATAACATTTATGTAGCCATCAACCTTTATGCCAACTTTTGGGCTGCTCCCAATCAAAGATTAAAAATTATATAAATCATTTTAAAAATTATAAAGCGCAACCAGTTTGGACGTATAACAGATTTTTATGCTTCACCCCCAGCATTCCCATCCTGTTTTAGGTAGCCGGCTAGAAAGAAGCCATGTCAGGAGCCAAATACTTAAGTCTACCTACCCTAACACAAGGCAGCATTCAAGGCTGCAAGTTTAAAAACATTGCTTTAGGTGGGCAGGTATCACAAGGAAAAGACAATGTAGACATAATAACCAACAAGCAGGCAAGACTGATTTTTCCCTGCATTTATTTAAAACAGCAGAATGTCTGGAATGAAAGGTTCAGATTAAGATGCACCAAATCTCTCAATAATAGTGTTTCTCAACCTCGGCAATTTGAGGATGAGTGGACTTCAGCTCCCTGAATTCCCCAGGCAGCATGGAAGTTGGCTGCCCGGGGGGATTTCTGGGAGTTGAAGTTCACACATCTTAAGTTGCTAAGACTGAGTTGCTAAGACTGAGTTACTGAGTTGCTGGAGTCTCAAAGGTGCCTTTTCAAAAGGCAAATGGACATTCCCCCCCCCCTCCCACTCCTTGAAGACGTTTCACTTCTCATCCAAGTAGCTTCTTCAGTTCGGCTTCTTGGATGAAAAGTGAAACATCTTCAAAGAAAAAGAAAGCCCAGCTGCCTTTTGAGAAAGCACCTTTGGGCCCACCATGACTGGAGAACCTCCATAGACATACAGCTCTGGAGGTTTAATGTACCCCATATTGTCCACCCCCCAATATTGAAAAGGGTCAGAAATCGGACCTTGATATGAAGGGATTTTTATGGAAAGGATGTTGCATAAATCCCATCCCATCCTATTATATTATATTCGGTTAATTACTTCTTTAAAAAATATACATGGACATTAGTTTACAAAAGAAAACTCTTTTGTTTTACTGGAAAATTCAGCATACTAATAATTTCTGTCAATAGATATGGCTCATTTGCTGAGAATTCATCTGGGATGTTTCTTCCTTGTGCGATTTACATTCTACTGCATCCAAGCCTCTTTGCCAACCCATAGTGGATATGTATCCCTTTGTGTAGTATACAGTTCCCACTTTTTCCCCCACCGAGTACTTATAAATTGGATTTGCCTGCATGTCCGGATGTGATGATTCAATCCTAGGGAATTTTCTGTTGGCTTTCTCCATTCCTGAGAGGTCCAGGCTCATAAATGTTAGGATGCAGCATTTGTTGCATGGGAAACAAATAAACAGCATTTTAAATATATATTTTAAATGTTAGTTGGTGCCACTTCCTATTCCACATACTGCAGACTCTGACATATTTTTCTTTTATACATATTTTTATTCTTTTGATTTTTTTTTGCTAGCCTTTTGGATAAATTAGGCCATAAATAAATAATAAAATGTACTGTATACTTCAAATATCTTAAATTGCTTTACCTTGGACCGTTTCTGGTTTTCTAATCTACTTTTTTTGTCCAACCATCTTTTTTCTCATATTTTGGTCGCCACGATATAAAAAGGATGTTGTGACTCTAGAAAGAGTGCAGAGAAGAGCAATAAACAGGGCTGAAGGCTAAAATATGTGAAGAGCAGTTGCAGGAATTGGCTAGTTGAATGAAAAGAAGAACTAGGGGTGATATGATAGCAGTGTTCCAATATCTCAGGGGCTGCCACGAAGAAGAGGGAGTCAAGCTATTCTCCAAAAGCACCTGAAGGCAGGACAAGAAGCGATGGGTGGAAACTAATCAAGGAAAGAAGCAGCCAAAAATTAAGGAGAAATTTCCTGACAGTTAGAACAATAAATCAGTGGAAAAATGTGCACACAGTAGTTGTGGATGCTCCAACCCTGGACATTTTTAAGAAATGATTGGGCAACCATTTGTTTCAAATGGTTTAGGACAGTGATGGCTAATCTTTTTGCCATCACATGCCAGGAGTGGGGGGGGGGGAGGGAAGAGGGCAGGGGTGGATTCTAAAATTTGTTACTACCAGTTCTGTGGGCTTGGCTTATTTTGTGGGTGTGGCTTGGTGGGGGGTAATGTGACTGGGTGGGCGCGGCCAACTTTTTTTTTTTTTTTACTTTTTAGTTTTAAAAGCATTTTTTCTACAACCTTAAGAGGTTGCAGAAAAAAATGCTTTCAGGAGCCTCTGACGATCAGGCAACTCAGCTGGGATCGCCAGAGGCTTTTAAAGGCATTTTTTTCCCCTACAACCTCTTCGGCTGAAGAGGTTGCAGAAAAAAATGCTTACAGAAGCCTCTGACGATCCCAGCTGAGCTGCACGATCATCAGAGGCTTTTTAAAAAAAACTTTTAAAAGCATTTTTTCGGCCGAAGAGGTTGTAGAAAAAATGCTTTTAAAAGGGAAAGAAAAAAGCCTCTGATAAGGTGGGTGGGGTAAGCGAGTGGTGACCAGGCTGGAGACTGGTTCAGGGGTGTGGCCAGCCAATGTTATTACCGGTTCTCCGAACTACTACAAATTTTTACTACCGGTTCTTGTGAACCGGTGTGAACCAAGAGCAACCCACCACTGGAGGGGGGGGTCACACGCACGCATGCCCACACCCATAATTCTATGTACTCCATGCATGCATGGGTGACCCCCCTCTCTCCCCCACTCCTGGCATGCGATAGCACAGTGGGCCCAGTAGGCCCGTTTTTCTCTCTCCCAAGGCACCAGAGCCTTTCTAGGAGCTTGGGGGGGAGGGTTCAGAAATGGCCTCCCCCACCCCCCCGAGGCCCTCCAGAGACAGGAAACAGCCTGTTTCCCTACTTCCCGTGGGCCCAGAAGGCCCGAAAATCAGCTTGCTAGCGCGCACATGTGTGCCAGAGCTGAGCTCATGTGCCCACCGATATGGCTACATGTGCCACCTGGGGCAGGCATGTCATAGGTTCACCATCATGGGTATAGGGTTTCCTGCTTGAGCAGGAGGTTGGACTAGAAGTCCTCCTAGGTCTCTTCCAACTTTGTTATTCTATTTTTCTGTCAAGAAGAATCCATAACAAACTATTTCCATATTTCCTTAAGATCCCTGAATAACGTACATAACTTTATCCATAAACAAACAAACAAATAAATAAATAAATAAATTCTTACAATTGTGTAACCCAGTGTGATTATAAGCAAAACGTTCACAAAAATTACTTCCACCCTCCTTCCCTTCCCTTCCTTCCTTCCTCTGCAGTATGAAAGCAAACAAAAGCAGCAGATATCAAAGCATGTAGGTTCAACTTAGTGATCTATACCTTTAGACAGGTGAAAACATTACATTCCAATTGCAGGATTCACACTGTATCATTGGGAATAAAGTTATTGCGGGAATTACAAGAACTAGAACAGTTCGCCACTTGTTAAGTTCGGCTAGAACTATATAACCCAGATTTTTCAGAAGGTCAAAATCCTGGCTCAGTTAAGATGATTGGGCATTTGCCACTGAGTTTTATTGGACCGGAGTTTGGCTGAAAAGGTCAGATGTGTTTACTACTTATATGAAGTCCCAGTCCAATTCAGACCAACGCCAGGCCTCCCATGGACTCCGAAGAGATTAGGATCTGGCCTTTAATAAGCTATAAATCTATGCTGTTAAAAAAGGGGTGGATATGCTTTCTAAGTCCAGACAGGATGATTTATGTATCATAGATATTATCACAGGCTCCACCCTTCAATAACAGCTCTGAGTCCAATAGTTGTAAGGCTCTGAGATAGGAGCTCACAGGCAGATATTATCAGCAAGACATGTCCATCTGGGAAGAAGCTTTAATTATGCTGTATCTTGGCTTCAGAATAATCAGACTATCTAATCTCCTCCCTCCCTCCCTCCCTCCCTCCCTCCTTCCTTCCTTCCTTCCTTCCTTCCTTCCTTCCTTCCTTGGATGTTTTACTACCAGCTTATGACATTTAGTAGGAATAGGTATAGGTTTCTCTGTACAGTCGTGTCTGACTGTGGTGCTCATTTCTGTTTCTTAGCCGAGGGAGCCAGCATTGCTTGAAGAAACTTCTATAGATATGTGGCCAGCATGACCATATGCCAAAGGTGCATAGAACACTATTACCTTCCCTGTTAATCTACTTACATTTGCATGCTTTAGAACTGCTAGGTGGGCAAGAGCTGGAGTAAGAAACGGGAGCTCACCCCATTGCATGGCGCTCGGGTCTCAAACCCGAGCTATCAGCTTTCCAGCTGACACACTCAACATCTTTAACCACTGAGCCATTGCAACCATTTAGTAGGAGTAGAAGGCACCAAAACCAAGGAAGTCCACCGCTCTAGTCCCACCTTAGACATGAAAGCCAGCTGTGTGACTTTTGTTCAAACAGTCTTTCTCTCTCAACCCAACTCGCCCCACAGAGTTGTTGTCGGGAAAATAGGAAGAGGACAGAGTATTATAATACTCTGTCCTCTTCCTATTTTCCCCATAACAATTCTGGCTTTCATTTCTAAGGTGGAACAAGAACTCCCGGTCTCCTGGTGACCCATTCAAAATCACTCAGCCAGCTTTCATGCCTAAGGCAGGACTAGAACTGACAGTCTTCTGGCTTCTGTGAAGCCATTATCATGGCAACTCCACCGTGCTGCACAGTAGAAGCCATTTTAAAGCAGTACAGTAGAAGCCATTTTAAGGCACAACAGGCTATATCTTAACAGAACACACACCCTGAGGGGTGTTAGGGTTGTCTTACCCCCACAGTATTTGTTTCCAGAGAGTAAATCATCTCTGTACGAAGTTTGGTTGAAATTGCTTGAGGAATTCTAGAGTTATGCTGGAATACCCACACACACACCCTCTTTAGAAGGGTAGTAGTGACGTTTCAACAAAATCACATTCGTCATCTTCAGGCTGATGTTCTAGGTTTGGTGCTTATGGGCAAATTGTGTGATCTTAACTGACGTTTTTCTATGAAAAGAGGCAAAGGTGTATTATGATTGGTTGACAGTGTTGTTGTATTCTGATTGGCTGATGATGTAATTGTATTTTGTGTGTGTATATATATGTATAAGATTTCTGGTATAGGAATATCTGCATTGCTGGTATTTTCCTCTGAATTATGACTCTCTAAAACTTGTAGGCAGATTGGTAGGAACTCTTCTTCATCATCCCATCTTCAACAAATTGAAAGTTAATGTTGTATTCCAGAACCTTGGAATATTCTTTCCTCCATCTTCCAATTCTGCAGGCACTGGCAATATAATTAATGCCTCTTGTAGGCCCTGGGAGTAAGGAGGGGTGTTTTCCCCCCCATTACATAATTAGCAACAATTCATGAGCAGGACTCTTGATGGGCGAGATTCATTGTGCTCCCTTAGTTGGGGAGTGAAGGAGATTCACTCCCCAACTAAGGGGAGTGAATCTCCTTCACTCCTTCATTGATTGACTCATGGGTTCCCCATGTTTTCTCTGCCTTTCTAGATCAGCAGAACAAAAGATGGTCCCTTCAAATAGATTTGGCTTAGGGTTGGATAATGGAAACGTGGTGCAAAAGTGCCTAAAATCAGCAGTCCAATTGTATAATAAATCAAGCAGCCTCTATAGAACTGTTGGAAGAAATATCCATCTGGTTCAATTCCAAGTCGGGAGAAAGATACTGGAAACATGGAGGCTGATTGGAAAGATGGTTTAATGGTGAAGCAGACCCACCAAGCACATGATCCTGGTGCAGTTGAACACATGAAGTTGAGAATGAAAGAGTATGTATACCTTCTCTTGGGCTTTGCACTTGAACTTGCTGTTCCTGTGCAAGAACATGTATTCTATTGGCTGTTGTCAGACTCCCATGAGGTCATGTATAAATCCTAGGAGTTTGTCTGAGCTAAGTTTCATTGATGTTTGCTGGGGGTGGTGCAACCGAGAGGATGCAATGAAGGGGCTTTGGGCAATTACTATTGTGGCTGAGGGCTAATCCAGGGGTGAAATCCAGCAGATTCTGACAGGTTCTGGAGAACCTGTCCAGGTAGTAGTTCGAAGAACCAGCAAATACTACCTCTGGCTGGCCCCAGAGTGGGGTGGGAATGGAGATTTTGTAGTATCCTTCCCCTAGAGCGGGGTGGGAAAGGAGATTTTGCAGTATCCTTCCCCTGCCACGCCCACCAAGCCACGCCCCTAAGCCATGCCCAAGCCACGCCCACAGAACTGGTAGTAAAAAAAAAATGGATTTCATCACTGGATTAATCCTTTGTTGGATCTTGGGTGAGAGCATTTGCTTATGAATAGGGCTAGCTATCTCTTAAGTGCTGACATCTGCTGTGGGCTATTTCTCAAAATATTTCATTCTTTTAGGAGAGAGGTGGATGCTAACATTCTACAAGAACTGAGTAGGTTCTAAACAGGGGGATCCAACCTTGGCAACTTTAAGACTTGGGGACTTCAACTCCCAGAATTCCACAACCGTCTGTCCAGAAGTCTTTAAGCTGCTAAGGCTGGAAACCTCCCCACTCCCCACATTTTACAATCTTTTGACTGGCTGTAGAGTCTGTCCAGGTGCAGGAGGTGGGGGGAGCACATTTACACAAGTGAGTCTTGGTCCTTCCCCTCCTCAGCGGTTTTCCTTATTCCACAGACAATTTTGTGTGAGTCAAAGCAGCACTTTCTATACAGCTGTGCTAATAGCTGCTCCTTGTAGTCAGAGGAAGTCCACTCAGCTTCCAGCCATCTGCACTTAGTGCAGCCTACAGCAGAAATATCATCCCCCCACTCCCCATTTCTCAGAGTAGGGACAATGAGCAAGTCTTAGCATGCAGAGAGGAAACAGATGTCCTAGTAAAAATGAGCACAAAGGTTCTGTGCAATTAACCTCAGCTTTTCATTTAAGATTCATTTAAGATCCAACCTGCTCGGTGTCTTCCCCTCCCTCTCTGCATCATAGGCACAACATGCAGTGATGGATTTTCCCCTTCTGAAGTAAAGCTCAAACTGGTTTAGAATGTAGGAAGTTAGCACCCACCCCTCTCCTAGGAAAATGAGATATTTTAGGAAATATTAAAAGGGCAGAATATTTCCTTTAAAAGGGAGGCAGAAACCTACACCCCTCCCCCCCTTTGTCAATGGGCCATTAAGGCCTGGGGCAGTCTATTCTACATAACAAAGATCTACCTCCTTCAGGTAGAGCCATAGTAGGAATTGCCCAATGCCCTTTCATTACATCATCACCCAGCAAGGCTCAACCAAGCCTGGGACACAGACAACCTACAAAGTTACCCTTGCATGGGCCCATGGGAGTCTGACAAGCAATCAGAATACAAACTCAAATTCAAATCCCTACAGAGAGTATAAATCTATCTCTCTCCACTCAATGTGCCTTTTTTGCCCAGGACCTCAAACCATGTGGTACTGTCCACAATTAAAACCATATTTCCAAGCAGTCCCCATGTTTCCAGTGTCTTTCTCCCCACTTGGGATTGAACCCAGATGGGCATTTCTTTCAACAAGAATAAGCCAAGCATTTCCCTCCCAATTTTTTTCACATACAGATATTTTGGAATAAACATTGCTTATTACAAACAAATCCAAGTTCAGGCCAAACCTTGGCCAGTACGCTGGAGGCTTTCATCTCTTAGACAAGAAGACCTCCAAGGTCCCTTCCTTCCAATTTGATTATTCTGTTATTCTGTTATTCTCTTTTCCTTGTGAACTTGCAAACTGTCTCTATCATCAAAGCCATTTGTCCATCAGACTCTAACTCAGTGTTTCTCACCCTTGACCACTTTAAAATGTGCGGACTTGAACTTGCAGAATTCCACACATCTTACATTTTGGTTAGGAGTTGAAAACTATTTGATAGCAAATCACTCAATCAAGCAACAGATCAACCGATCAATCCCAATGAGCCTCTGGGCCAGAGGTGGTATTCAGCAGGTTCTGACTAGTTCTGGAGAACCCGTAGCAGAAATTTTGAGTAGTCCGGAGAACCAGTAAATACTACCTCTGACTGGCACCGCCCTGTCTATTCTCTGCCTCCCGAGTCCCAGCTGATCGGGAGGAAATGGGGATTTTGCAGTAACCTTCCCCTGGAGTAGGGTGGGAATGGAGATTTTACAGTATCCTTCCCCTGCTATGCCCACCAAGCCACGCCCACCAAGCCATGCCACGCCCACCAAGCTACATCCACAGAACTGGTAGTAAAAAAATTTGAATTCTACCACTGCTCTGGGCATTCCTTATCCTGAATTTGGAACGGTTCATTATATAACAAGATAACTTCCAAACTCATTGTTCTGAAGTTTATTTGTTTTTCCATTGCTAAAACTTTCCACTTTATTCCTAGCCAAATTTCTGTTTATGGGGATTTTTGTCTGCTTCTCTCACACTCCTGCTTCAGGATAGCTTGTTAGAATAGGGCATTTATTTATGAAGCATGCCTTCATGGCAGGGCTAGGCTAAATTTGAACAGGAGCTTTGGTGAAAGCTGTTTGGCCAATCAAAATGGAGATCTGGTTTGAAGCAGTAAATTGAATCAAGGATCTGCTGTGTTCTCATTCGGCTTTGCTAACTGGGTGATTCTTCTGCTGTTATAATAATTGCTACAGATAATACGCAACCTTGTAACTTCAGTTCCAGGTAGAAGTAGTCCTCTACTTATGATCGTAATGGATTTACAATTGCAAGTTAAGACTATCGTTAAGCAAGATGCCCACAAGATGACCTCATTTAATGACTCCAATTCCTGCTCTCCCTCTTTCAGTCATTAAGTGATCACATGGGTCATTAAGCAGAACACAGAGTGCCTCAGGGATGCGGGAGGCCTAGCGCAGGCCTGGCCTGCACTGCAGTACCTGCCCGGCTGAACTTAGAGATCACAGTCAGGAAAGAACTGGCCGATCTGCATCTTGGCCTCTCTATCCATCCTGACAGGAGACACCATTTTGGAATGGAAGCATTTGATTTCTCCTATAGCCAAAATGATCATGAAAGGAAGATGGAAGCAACTAGAAAGGAAGAGTATGGCCACAGCAGCTTAAAGGGGCCAATAGCAGCAGGGCAGCCTGCAAACCTAGTTATCATCGGTGACCACATTGATGAAACATGCTGGATTGTATCCAAGACCAATTTATTTTTCAGGAGAAAAGAGAAAACACTATTTTAAAACTGGAATAGCTAATAGCTATATTTTCATGGGATAAAGGGACAGGAACCAAAAAAAAGACTGTGGTTTTTTTTTTCTCATTATGGCTCCCATCCTTTGGAACACTTGATCTCCAGAATTTGGCTGGTTGCCTCAGTCCTGGCCCTTTTGGAAGCTAGTGGAAATGTTCTTTTCTGGAGGACCTTTGAACAAGTTTTAATTCCTTAGTTGATAAAGGAATTTAATTGAAAGTTTAATTCCTTAGTCCAGAATAATAGAGTTGGAAGGGATCTTGGAGGCTTTCTATTTCAACCTCCCTGCTCAAAGGAGGAAATCCTATTTCAGACAAATTGTTGTCCAATCTCTTCTTAAAAGCCTCCAGTGTTGGGGTACATCATCAAGAGGCAAGTTGTTCCACTGATTAATTGTTCTGTCAGGAATTTTCCCCTTTGTTTTATGTTCATTCTCTCCTTGTTTAGTTTCCATCCATTGCTTCTTGTTCTTTGGAGAATAGATTGACCCTCATCTCTTAAATAGCCCCTTAGATTTTGGAATATTGCTATCATGTCACCCCTAATCCTTCTTTTCCTCAAACTAGTAATACCCAATTTCTGCAACCATTCTTCATATGTTTTAGCATCCAGTCTGCTAATCATCTTTAATGCTCTTTTCGACACCCTTTCTAGGGTCTCAACATCTTTTTTATAGCGTGGCGACCAAAACTGGATGCAATATTCCAACCGTTTACTCCAAGTTTCTAAATTTATTTATTAGCAGGGTGTTTTGTTTTATCGTAGGTTGTTCATTTTGATCTGTTGATACTATGGTTATTTTATTTGATTTATTTTGTGCTTAGCTGCTAAGGCTGCAATTTGGCAGCATCTATGTTTGTTAAATAGATAACATGAAAAATAAACAACAGCTTTCAGCTGCTTCAACTATAGGTTTATGACAGGACAAAAGCATCATCAGGATGCTGCATAAAGAAATGGTTATTGAGGCAAGTTCATGCTATAGTTAGGAGAACATGAGGCCCTCTGTGAATGAGGGAAGGATCCTTTCTCCTAAATTAATTTTTACTAGACACCTCTGCAACCCAGTGGGTCATCTTTTGAGAGAAAACATTGCATGATATGACCAGAATGAACATTAAATTTTAGGCTGGCCAATTTTTTTTTACCCCTGGATGGTCCAGTGATTATTTAAGAAAAGTATATCTTATAAATTGTTTTGGCCTGCCAGCGACCATCTTCTGCAGCTGGCAGAAGATTCGTATAGTGAGGAGATTGGGGAGGAACATGGGCCAGTCCTGGAGTCTGGGGAAGGCTCTGATGAGAGCTCTGCATCAGAGGCAGAGAGGAGGCCAGGGCTGGATGCCAATTATCAGCTGCCTTCAGAGTCAGACATCAGTGAGGCAGATGAACAGCTGGAGCCTGTTCCCAGTGTACACATGCACAGAGTTGCCAGATGAAGGGAACAGCTAAAGAACAAGGGTTAACTTGGGAGTAAGGTCACAGGTGGACAATGAATGGCCCCTTCCAGAAGGAATAGAAGAGGAGCAAAAGGGGAGTGGAGTTTTCAGGAGACAATTAGTTTGCCTAATTGGTTTGTGACTCTCCGAGACTCCTTGCCAAGTTTTGAAGATATCAGCCTGGCAGCTCTCCAAGCCAGATAAGGTCTGTGACTGTAAATTCTCCCTTGAAAGACTTTGCTGAAAGTGAATGAGAGGAATTCACTGTTCGTTTAATAAAAGGGGTTTTGTCAGGACCAGGATTCTGCTTCATGCTTTTTGGGGAAGCCTCAGTCAGAATATATATATATATGTAGGTCTTTGGTTATTCGGGTCTTCTCTCGTGTAAGATTGGAAGTATCTTTGCGACGTTTCAACGAAGTCTCATTCGTCATCTTCAGGCTGGTGTTCTCGGCTTCGTGCTTCCAGGAGGCACGAAGCACGAAGCTCCTGGAAGCACGAGGCCGAGAACACCAGCCTGAAGATGATGAATGAGACTTCGTTGAAATGTCGCCAAGATACTTCCAATTTTACGCGGGAGAAGACCCGAATAACCACAGACCTACATACATACATACATACATACATACATACATACATACATACATACACATATACATATACATATACATATACATATACATATACATATACATATATATATATATATATATATATATATATATATATATATATACACACACAAATGAACTTCAATAATAAATGCTGCCCACAGTCCCTCTGTGAGGAAGATGGGTAGTTTTTAAGTTTGATACATCAATAATATACATTAAAAAAAAAAATAAACAGAAAGACCACAGACAGCCAAGTTCCTGCTGGCTTCCCCATTGACTTTGCTGATGGGAAGTTGGCATAAATCACAATCGTGTAACCACAGAGACATTGCAATAGCTGCAATTTTGCAAATAAATCTGACCTGAACATTGTGGAAATCTCAATTTCACAGGAGTAAGGGGTCCTGGATTTTTTATGCGTTCTTTCAATTTCAATATTTTGGCTATCTTGATTAAAAACTTTATGTGGTAGAATAAAGATAAAGGTAAAGGTAAAGGTAAAGGCTCCCTCGCACATGCGTGCTAGTTATTTCCGGCTCTAGGGGGCGGTGCTCATCTCCGTTTCAAAGCTGAAGAGCCAGGGTTGTCTGAAGACGTCTCCGTGGTCATGTGGCCGGCATGACTAAATGCCAAAGGCACACAGAATGCTGTTACCTTCCCACCAAAGGTGGTCCCTATTTTTCTACTTGCATTTTTTACATGCTTTCAAACTGCTAGGTTGGCAGAAGCTGGGACAAGTAACGGGAACTCACTTTGTTAAGTGGCACTAGGGATTTGAACTGCTGAACTGCTGACCTTCTGACTGACAAGCTCAGCGTCTAAGCCTCTGAACCACTGAGTTTGGGCTAATTTGAGGGTACAGACAAACAGATAAAACACAATGACAGCCTCAGTATAATAGGTAGGATAGTATATAGAGAGGATTGGGTGGTTTCACCCCTAAATGCAAATCTAAGTCTTGAATTTAAGAAGGTAGAGATACGAAAGAGGACATCTCTTGATTTTTTCTGAGCCTTTTTAAGGAAAAGGATATAATACATCAGGTTGGGTATATAAAAGTGGATCTTATCAGCCCTAAACAGTGAAGAGCTTTTTCACTTTTGTGATGTTAGTTATGTGATTATGGCTTGTGTGATTATGTTGAAGTCAATTTCATGTCTGTCTTCATAAGCTGACAGTATGTCTGACTGTGGTCTCCAGTATAATTTTCGTTTTGAGATACATACAAACCTCACAAGCTCTAATTAGCTCTTTGGTTTAGTCTGCTGAGAAAAAGGGGTGGAGGAAGCTGTTTCAGAATAAAAGGCAAGAATTTCAAATTTCACTGTTCTTACAGCAGGGCCGTCAAACTCCCAGCCTACGGGCCGGATGTGTCACACACAGTCCCACCACTTAACATGAGGCCGCCATGATGACGTGAGTTTGACACTATACATATATAGCCTCCCTTATTTACAAAGAACAGGCTTTGGGAGTTTTGATTATTTTTGTATCAGTCTCTAGTAAATCACTATCACACAATGCTTACATCTTACTGTGAATTTTCAACCTCTCTTTCCCAGTTTATCAGCTTAATTCAAAGTTGGCAGAAATCAGGAGGGGCATTTCAATTACATTTTTGGGTAGTGATCAACTTACAATCATTCATTTAGGGACCATTCGAAGTTACCACAGCACTGAACATAGTTACTTATGACTGGTTTTCACACTTGCGACTGTTGCAGCATCCCCATGCACACTTGATCAAAATTTGGGCACTTGACAAATGACATGTATTTATGACAGTTGCACTGTCTTGGGGTCAGTGGATAGCTGGCTTCCAACAAGCAAAGTCAACGGGGAAGCCAGATTCACTTAACAACCACATAACCCGGTTAACAGTTGGAGTGATTCTCTTAACAACTGTGGCCAAAGAGGTCATCATATGGAGCACAACCTACTTAAAAACGGTCTTGCTTCACAATGGAAATTTTGGGCTCCCTTGTTCTATATGTCTTCTATATGTCATGATCTTTTCCATGAATCCAGCTGCCTCTTGAAAAAGCACCTTTGGGATAACTGTGACCTGGATGACTGAGAATCTCCATAGATGATGATGATATTATTATTATTATTATTATTATTATTATTATTATTATTATTATTATTATTATTATTATTATTATCTTAATTTCTATACTGCTCTTCCCACCAAAGGTGGTCCCTATTTTTCTACTTGCATTTTTTATGTGCTTTCAAACTGCTAGCTTGGCAGAAGCTGGGACAAGTAACGGGAGCTCATCCCGTTATGCGGCACTAGGGATTTGAACTGCTGAACTGCCGACCTTTCGATCGACAAGCTCAGTGTCTTAGCCACTGAGCCACCGTGCCCCTCACAAATAAATAGGATATATATAAATTCTGCTCCTCACGATCTGTCAAACGACATGAAACCTGCTTGGCTTTTTCACTGAGTCTCTGTACTGAAAGACTCAGTGAAGCTGAAATGCCATGGAGAAGACAGTGAGCAAAAATCACAGCATGGTTATTTCAATAGCAGGACGCCAATTCTGGAAAAATAGGCCGGCCAGCTAGAAGCCAAGATTTTCTTGCTGCTATAGCAATGGCTTCTCTGTTGAGGCTTTGTATCTTCAGGATATGGAGCTAAAGTTAAATTTCAGTGCTATTTTAGGAGGGTAAAATGTGTTCTTGGCACCATAGTATTTGGATTTATTTTTTATTTATTTAATAAATATGCATGCCACCACAAAGGCAACTCCAGATGGCTTGCACATTAAGAGTTTAAAAGAAACAAAACACAAAATCCACTCCATAATAATATTGGTAATAGCCACAATATTAAACCATAGCAATTAACAGGACTTTAGGGAAGAACAAAGCAAGATCTCAACAATCAAAATCATTTGAAAGGTTAGTGCCACTTGATAATGCTCTGGTAAGACCACACTTGGAATATAACGTTCAGTTTTGGTCGCCATAACATTTAAAAAGAGTTGAGATTCAAGAAAGGGTGCAGAGAAGAGCAACAGAGATTATTAGGGGGCTGGAGGCTAAATATATATGAAAAATGATTGCTGTAATTAAATATGTTTATTTTGATGAAAAGATGGGCTAGGGGTGTTGTGATAGCAGTGTTGCAATAGCTAACGGACTGCCATAAAGAAAAGGAGGGTGACTATTCTCCAAAGCACCTGAAGGTGGGACAAGAAGCAACTGATCAAGGAAAGGACCAACCTAAACTAAAGAACTTGAAACTCAAAGACTTTGGCCACCTAATGAGAAGGAAGGACTCGCTGGAAAAGAGCCTAATGTTGGGAAAGACTGAGGGCAAAAGAAGAAGGGGACGGCAGAGAATGAGGTGGCTGGATGGAGTCACTGAAGCAGTAGGCGTGAGCTTAAATGGACTCCAGAGGATGGTAGAGGACAGGAAGGTCTGGAGGAACGTTGTCCATGGGGTTGTGATGGGTCAGACATGACTTTGCAACTAACAACAGAACCAAGGACAAATTTCCTGACTGTTAGAACAATTAATCAGTGGAACGACTTGCCTTCAGAAGTTGTGGGTGCTCCAACACTGGAGATTTTTAAGAAGAGATTGGACAACTATTTTTCTGAAGTGGTGTAGGGTTTTCTGCTTGAACACGGGTTTGGACTACTAGAAGACCTCCGAAGTCCCTTCCAACTCTGTTTTCTATTAAGACAAGCAGCCAATTTCATGTTGGGGGTGGGGGAGTATCTAATTCATCTTGATCAATCAAGAATTGTTGGAAGAGCCAGGTCTTTCAAGATTTGTGAAAGTTTTGGAGCCAGAAGGTCTTCTGGGAGGAAGCCCCACCCCAGGAAGAGAGAGGTACTTAAGTATTCCATGGTTGTTGATGAGATTAGGACATCTGGGCAGAAAACAGCAATAAGCCACTTCTGTTTGATGGACAGCACCACCAGGAGCTGAAACACACTTGACAATAAAAAGAAGAGTTGTGTTTAGTTGACAAATACCTCCCCCACACACCCAAATTTCCAACAAAGGTTTTAAAAATATATACAGTAAATGGAGTTTTGTGTAAGGTGGCTCGGAAAAATAAATCTTCTAGAGAGACCTAGAAGAAACCTATTAGAGAGCTGTTTTCAAAAAAGGGCAGTACGGTTTGAGACAGAAAGAGATGTGAAAAATGTAATACGATTCCTAAAACAATCTTACTGATATTTAACAAAAGAATAAAAAATCTGGACTGGTAGCTTGGCCCACTTTGTTATTCTCCTCTACTCACTGAGGTTCCCTCAAATATTCTCAAATATTAAACACAGCTCCTGAATAGCAAATGTGAGTTGCTTGAAGATATGGCTGAGGGTATGTAATACTGTTTGGGAAACAGTCAGATAAGAATCCCCAAAGGTGCTTTTTCTAAAAGGCAACTGGACTTTCTCTGCCGTCATCTAAAAACTTCCATTCCTCACCAGTCACTTAGAACCGAAGAAGCTTCCTGGATGAGAAGTGAAATGTTTTCAAAGCGGGGAAAAAAAGCAAAGACGTCCAGTTGCCTTTTGGAAAAAGCACCTTTGGGACAACCGTGATTGGATGACTGAGAATAAGTTGCATAATTAGTAGAGCAAGAGGCTCAGAAGGGACCTTCCCCAATTCTCCAGCTGTAAAGGTGATAGTGGGAGAATCTATCATCCATCCATCCATCCATCCATCCATCCATCCATCCATCCATCCATCCATCCATCCATATCTGTCTGTCTGTCTGTCTGTCTGTCTGTCTGTCTATCTATCTATCTATCTATCTATCTATCTATCTATCTATCTATCTATCTATCTATCTATCTATCTATCTGCCTGCCTGCCTACCTACCTACCTACCTACCTACCTACCTACCTACCTATCTAATTTATATTGCCACCTATTCGCACATGATAACTCAAGGCGGCTTATAGGAATATAAAAACATCATATATATAAAATAAAACTAATAGAAGAAAATAATCAAATAACAAATTTATATATATATACCTACACACACACACACACACACACAGTGTGTGTGTGTGTGTGTGTGTGTGTGTGTGTGTGTGTGTGTGTTCCAGCATAACTCTGGAATGCCTCGAGCAATTTCAACTAAACTTGGTATACAGATGAATTACTCTCTGGAAAAAAATACTGTGGGGGTAAGATACCCCTAACACCCCTCAGGGTGAATATAGCGGCTATGCCTCCCAGCTGATCAATCTAGTGGTCTTCCACGTACCACCCACTGGGTCATTCCGGATGGCAAGGTGGACCGTTGCCAACAGATGGGTGTCAGCCCAGGCGATTACTGCACCGGCTGGCCATGGGCAATCCCAACGCTACCAAGCACCAGATAGTGGTTACCAGTGGCTATGGGCAGCCAGATGGACAGGGGTTGGGGCTCAAAGACTTACAGTGATTTTGTGTATGATTTTACTTTATAATGTGTATACTGTACATATACTTTTAAAAGCCTGTAAGGATTGGGATACATAATTACCCAGGAAATGCTGATCTATCAGCTAGTAGAATAATATTAGAGCCTGGATAGCTCAGCAGACTAAAAGCATTCTGATTAAAACCAGATGTCTGCAATTACTGTAAGTTCGAATCTCACCAGGCTCAAGATTGACTCAACCTTCCATCCTTTCTAAGGTAGATAAATTGAGCACGCAGTTTGTGTGGGCAATAAGCTGACTTTGTATAAATATACAAAAGTATGAAGACTATTGCTTAACACATTGTAAGCCGCCCTGAGTCTCCGAAGAAGGGCACAAGCCATTTAATGGGCTCCATCCCGTTCTGGGTTCCCCAGGCCCACTGGCAGAACCAGGTCTTCAGGGCCTTCCGGAAGAGCATTAGAGTGGGGGGCCATTCTAATCTCTGTTCTGTTAATATAGCTTTATAATCAAGCAGAATTAATTTATCTGGTCATATTTCTTGTCTGGTCCACTTGGTCAGGTTGACAGGCAGGGTCAGTGCAGATATTTCATGAAGGAAGATTCACTCCTCCCCAGCTATGCTGCATTCCTAAATGCTCGGTTTTAAGCATGAAAAGGGTATTCTTTTTTTTTATTATTATGATAGAGATCTGCTGTCAACAAAGTTTCAGACCCAGAGAATAGTATTTGTGGCTGGACAGTAAAATTGCTTAATTCTCATCCTTTGGTCCAAGACCTTCAAGCATTCAGGCTCACTGCCAAGCTGAACAGCACTCAGCAGTTTCCTTTGACATTTTGTACATATAAATTATTCAGACAATTAGAACCTACACAGTCTGGGACAGCATGAAAAGCATCCCACTTTTGACAACCCATTACAATGAATCCCATACTTTACATTTTATCTGAGAAGGGCAATGTGCAAAGTCTAATGCTACTTGGGGCCATCACCTCTTCTCTTGAGATCCTTGGAGCCATGATTAAGAGATATGGTTTGGTTTCCTACACCAATATTCATCCTTCCATTCCCCACCATTCAGTCAGAACTGAAGAAGCTTCTTGGACGAGAAGTGAAACATTTTCAAGGAAAGAATCAAGAAAGTCCTGTTGCCTTGTGAAGAAAAGACCTTTGGGACAACCATGGCATGGATGATTGAGAATCTCCATAGACCACCAAATTGCTGGAAATGTAACCATCAACAAGGGACCTACTACCACATGTGGTAGACATGTCCCAAAGCTAGGGATTGTTGGACAAAAATTTTAAAAAATGGCTGGAGGAAATTGTTGAACAAAAAATTGATATGATGCCAGAGTTACTCCTTTTGGATATAATAAAAGGTATCATAAGCAAAGAAATTTCAATACATCATGGTCCATATAATCCCCTCAGCCAGAATTACATTCGCCCAAAATTGGAAGCAAGATAACACTCCATCAAACACAATGATTATAAAAAAGGTGCTAGAATATGCAGAAATGGACAAATTAACGATGGAATTAAGGGACAGAGAGGAAACAGTGTATTATGAGACGTGGAATGGGTGGTATAACTGATTTGAAAAGAAGTCTAAAATTAACGTATAGTGAATGTACAGAAAAGATAAATAAATGGATAAAATGTATATTTTAGAGTGTAATAGACAAGTAAATATAGTATATTTGAGGGTGACTCAGCCTTCCATCCTTCTGAGGTAGGTAAAATGAGGACCCGGGTTGTGGGGGCAATAAGCCGACTTTGTATTTAAAAAAAGAACACTGCATAGTGGGGGCCAAAAGCCCTACTAAGCAGGTATGACGGCTATTGCTTAACACATTGTAAGCCGCCCTGAGTCTCCGGAGAAGGGTGGCATATAAACCAAACCAAACCAAACCAAACCAAACCAAACCAAACCAAACCAAACCAAACCAAACCAAACCAAACCAATAAATAAATAAATAAATAAATAAATAAATAAATAAATAAATAATAAAAATAAGTAACTATGAAATAACAATGTATATGTATAAAACAATAGGCCTGTTTTATATTATATTGAGATTAAGAAAAAATTCTGATAATGGAAAGCTGTAATAGTGTAATTGTGATTTTAAAGGTTAAAAATGTTGAATACGATATTTTTTTAAAAAAAGAAAGAGAGAGAATTGACAGTTCTCTAATAAATTGAGATGGAAAATGGATGAAAATGGATGTAAACTTTTTGTGAAATGAGAGAAAACACATATAAGGTTCAAACGTGAAAGAGCAGATCAGTAAAATCCAAATCTCTTAATCTAGATAGGGGACAGAGAGCGCAAAATCTGAGAAACAGAAACCTGGAGAAATTTGGAGCAGGAAGAGATAATGAAAATCAGAGGTGCTGCTTATCAGTGGCAGTACCAATGCTGTCTAAATACAGCTTCCTGATGGAGATTCGGGAAGCTTTTATTTATTTGTCAATTCTGTTGGCCGCTCATCTTACCACAGGATAACTCTGAAAATGGAGTTGTTCCAGAGAACTTTCTCCCGGTTTTACCAGGCCATCTTCATAATTTTTCCGTGTTTATTGATTTTTTTCTGGTTGGGTGGTAGTGTTTTGGTGTTTTTATACTTGCTATCCTGTGAATGACAATATATTTGTTTGCTCTTAATACTTTGTGAAGCTGATGAGAGTCTCTGAATTGCAGCAAAGTAGTATAGAAAGTTAGCACCCACCCCTCTCCTAGAAGAATGAAATATTCTAGAAAATATTAAAAAGGCAGAATATTATACCTCCCTGGAAGAGAAAAGGAGATACGTGCTCTTGGAAAGCAGCCCCCACCTTTGTTAATAGCCCTGGAAAGACTGGTCCCAACCTATCTACAACACAAAAGACTGGGCCATCTTATCTACAAAAGATCTTCAGCTCCAGGGCGATAGGATTAGCTCTCACTCAAGATCCAAAGCAGGACAAAGCCATCAAGCCATAATAGGAATTGCCCAACACCCTTTCAGAACACAAGCCTCTTCATTACATCGCCCAGCAAGATTCAACCAAGCCTGGGACACAGACCTATAAGGTTAGCTGTGATCCTCACATAGCCCCCTGCGAGTCTGACAATCAATTGGGTACATTTCTTGCACAGGAACAGGAAGCTCAAAGGCAAGGCCCAAGAGAGAGTATAAATATATATCTCCTGCATGTGTTCAACTGCACCAGGACCATGTGCTTAATGGTTCTTCTCCATTAAACCATCTTTCCAAACAGTCTCCATGCTTCTTTCTTCCCACTTGGAACTGAACCCAGATGGACATTTTTTCCAACAATAGAAATCTGGATAATAAATAAATAAACCCACACACTCTGCGGAGTGGTTCTAAAACTTTGACCTGCAACTGGGCGCTTATTGTCCAAAGAAAAAGAGGCCATGCTTAAGGCTGGAGGGCAAACTAACTTACTTAAGCTGACTGTATTGTTTTCTGCAGAAAAGATTGTTTGCTTACATTGGCATCTCTGATGCATGCTATCATGTTCTCTTTAAATGGCCAGACTTTCAATCTTCCAACCTTTCAGAAGTCCACTTAAACTATACCCAAGGCTAATCCAAGATATTTTGAGCATTTTGAGGTCTGTCAGCTTATTGGGAAGCCTTCAGCCTTTACTTGTTCCTATATTTGAGAATCTAGAACTTAGAGTCATGGTGGCACAGTGGTTAGAATGCAGTACTGCAGGCTATTTCTGCTGACTGCCAGATGCTTGCAATTTGGCAGTTCGAATCTCACCTGGCTCAAGGTTGAGTCAGCTTTCCATCCTTCCGAGGTAGGTAAAATGAGGACCCAGATTGTTTGTTAGCAATATGCTGACTCTGAAAACAGCTGAGAGAGGACTGTAAAGCACCGTGAAGTGGTATATCAGTCTAAGTGCTATTGCTATTATCCAGGACCAATCGGCAGTCCAATAGCAAGCACAGAGCACTGTCAACCCTCCTAACTCCACAGGGATGGAGTATCTTCGCATTTCCCACATCTGTGACGAAAGGCCCATCACCTTTCCTTCACAAAAGCAAAACAGATTTCTAGTATTTTCTTGGCTTTCTCTGCGGTGGTGCCAGACCTGTGTTGTCCAAACACATTTCTGTACTTGGCTTCTTTTAATTAATTCTGCTGATATGCTGCTGGATGGGATCCCAGGAATGCAAGGTGGGGCAGGCCAGCATCCCCCCATCCCCTGGAAGATCAGAGACCATCTTCATTGCTATTTCTGAAATGGCATTTCTAGCCTTAAACTAGCATTTTTCTTTGAAGATGTTTTGCTTTGAAGCTTCTTGGATGAGAAGAAAGTCCAATTGCCTCCTGAATCCAATTGGGACAAGAATTACTTAGACTACAGCAGGGATCAGCAACCTGTGGCTCTGTAGCCACATGTAGCTCTTTCATCCCTCTGCTGCTGCTCCTTGTTGCCAGTCAGCTCCACAATTGGTAGGGCTTTTGGTTAGGACAGGTAGAGGAAAAAGGATGCCATGCTAGGAGGAGATTATGGTGGTGGTGGGGGACCAGACTTCTGGTCAGCATAGGAAAAAGAATGCCATGCTAGGAGGAGACTCTATGGTGTGGGGGAGGGGAGAACTGGGCTTCCGGTCGGCAGAGGAAAAAGGATGTCACGCTAGGAAGAGACTCTATGGTGGGGGAACTGGACTTCTGGTTGGCTCTAGAATTGAATGGAGGGCTTCTAGTTACGACCTTTGTAGCTCTTTGAATGTTTAAGGTTGCCAACCCCTGGACTACAGACTATTTGGATTATTCCTTTCCCTGCCTTCCCAGAACAAATCCAAAGACAGAGCAGGCCAAACAAGCAATTGTAATGAGTAAAACGTCTCAGACGAACAAGCACTTAAATGATGGTTAACACTCCAACTATTCAAAGTGACATTTTCCTCCCCTGCTGAAAATAGTGTTTGAATCTGAAAGATCCCAATTACAAGAACCAGAGAACAAAAAAAACATCTTATAGGATGACCAGGAACAGGGAGGACAGCAGGTCTGCTGTTTTGCAAAAAGGATGGTGAGGTCATCCTTTGATTTCCCTCCCAAGGATTTCAGCACCATAAGAAGATATTTTACATAGCCCTTGCTGCTGGCAATAAAAAACCAGCATTGGCGAGATGAAGACCCGTTCAATATTAATGGCAAGGTTCTGAGAAATTCCAGTTATTTTTTTTTTAATTCAACAACATTGGAAGATCTTTCATACAGTTTGCCAAAAACAATGGAACTTGGGTGCATTGCCCTAGCTTGGGTATACAGCTGAAACTGAGCAAAATGTCCCTTTTTTAAAAAAATTGCTTAGATTATAGGTGCTAATGGGACTTTTTTGACATAAGCAGCTGAGAACTCTGGCATAAGACTAGAAAAAGTGGCCAAAGTTTTCAGGGTGTTTTCTTCCTTTGCTATGGAACAAAACTGGCCACTGGGATAGGATTACCAAGAGAAAACCCATATTAGGTTCTGCTAGGCAGTTCCATAGTTTTCAAATCCATGATTTCTGAACTTGGTTGACTAGAGCAAACAGAGCAGTTGGCCATCAGCCAACTCCATTTGGTTGACCAATTAAGGCACCCCGTTAATGAGACTTCTAGAATTTTTATCGTTCTTGGCCAATCCAGGGAGAACATTAAATAACCTACCAAGAAAGGTTGACAGGATTCATTTGATTCTGAAACTCTGTTTTTGGCTTTGTTTTCAGGGATTTGAGGGAAGATGATAAAGCTTAGGGGCACCAGTTATTGTGACATCTTTTCTAATTGAACAGCTGTACCATACTAGATTTGGAGATGTTTTGGAGTCCTTGGTGCTCTTTGAGGGTGGTTCAGAGAGGCTCAGAGAGTACCAACAGTTCAACCCTGAGCTTTACTATCTTTACTATTTATTTATTACTATCAACAGATAGTAATGTTCTTTAGTATCTGTTGATGATGCTTCCTTGCCAACTTGTCTCTCCTAGGACTACTTAGTTTGTACCTGGACTACACCATTATTAAATTCCTGCATTTATATACTACAATTCACCAGCTATGAATTTTTTGGGGCAATGTAGAAACATAAACAAACATAAAATGCAACAGCAAAAGAATGCAAACTTAAAGGAAACCCTTCAGAAAATAAAATAAGAATGGCTGTTTTTGTATAATTGCAAAATGAGGAACCACTGCTATAATTTACAGAGAAATGCAATGTACCATGCCAAACTAAGCAGACTGTGATTTATGTCCTTGTTCATATCTGGTGATTATAGGTGAACATTTTATAAGCTCCCATTTCATTGTTTTTTTAAAAAAATATTTATTAAGTTTTCACATTTATATGACTGCCCACCTCACAAGAAGCGACTTTGAACTGTCAAATGAAACAAGAAGAAGGTAAAAACAATCATCATAAAAATATAAAACAATAATTAAAAATGAAAAGGTATGAAACATTCAATTAAAGGCGTGATATCCTTAAACGGGATGCATGCTGGACGATCCTTCAAAAAGATAAGCTTTTCAAAAAGTGGGACTGTCTTTTATAAATCCATGGATCAAAATATAAAAAAGGATGTTGTCTCTAGAGAGAGTGCAGAGAAGATCAACAAAGATGATTAGGGGATTGGAGGATAAAAGTATAAGAACAGTTGCAGGAATTGAGTATGTCTAGTTCAATGAAAAGAAGGACTAGTGATAATAGGATAACAGTGTTCCGATATCTAAGAGGCTCCCTCCACAAAGAAGAGGGAGTCAACCTATTCTTCAAAGCACCTGAAGGCAGGACAAGAAGCAATGGATAGAAAATAATCAAGGAGAGAACTTATCTGGAACTAAGGAGAAATTTCCTGACAGCAAGAACAATTAATCAGTGAAACGATTGCCTTCAGAAATTGTGGGTGCTCCAACACTGGAGGTTTTTAAGAAAAGATTAGACAATCTTTTGTCTGAAATGAAATGGCGCCTGAGTGGTGTAGGAGGCTAATGCCTCCTACTAAGGCAGTATTTAACATCCAGCTGCCTGCAATTACTGTGAGTTCAATCCTAGCCAGGCTCAAGGTTGCCTCAGCCTTCCATCCTTTCTAAGGTGGGTAAATTGAGGACCCAGTTTGTGGGGGCAATAAGCTGACTTTGTATAAATATACAAAAGTATGAAAGCTATTGCTTAACTCATTGTAAGCCGCCCTGAGTGTCCGGAGAAGGGCAGCATATAAATCAAATTTTTTAAAAAATGGTATCGAGTTTCCTGCTTGAGCAGGAGGTTGAGCTAGATGATCTCCAAGGTCCCCAACCCAACTCCGTTATTCTGTTATCCTCATCGTGCTGAATTACTTCTGCTCCGATGGTTAACATCTTTAATTGAGCCTCGTCTCTTCGGGAGAAAGCGTTAGAATCCATACCTGCAAAAGGATTTAGGCCAAATTGTTTGCAACTCAAATTAAGCTACGAAGCATCCATAAACAGCCCAGAAAACCTCACAAGATGTTTAGGGAGTGTGGCATTAACCCTAATCTTTACATGACAAAGCCATTTCAATCTGGAAATCAGGAAGTCCCCTCCAACACAAACCCCCTCCCCCACAGTTTTTCCTATGAGTATAGATTGGATGATCTGTGTCTTTGTTATGCAAAAGAGACGATATTTTCCTGCTCCACTGAGGTGGCTCTGTCTAAGCCTTACAAATTACAAAGATCATGATTGACATTGACGGGGGTTCCCCCCCTCCCCTCCCCCAAATAGGGGCAAACCAAGTGAAGCATCCATGGTGGGCTTCCTTTTTGCAAATGCAGAAGTGTGGTTGGCTCTCCTTGTTTATGGCATTCACAGGGGAAGAAAAAACATTGCTCTACTTGTCTTCCCAAACGGAATTGCATAGAGTAGGTCTCAGTGTGACAAGTGAAGAAGATAAATCAGTCACAATATTTGGAAATAACAAGAAGGGACCTTTATAATATTGCATACAATGAACATTTCCCAGTCTGGGCCAACACACAGATGCACAATGGTCTATTTGTTATGTTTCTAAAATATGATTTGGAATCTCTGAATACATTACTTTCTTGCTAGGCAATAAACAAAAAGAGAGAAGCACATGGAATTGATTATCGTCCTCCCCCTACAAAGCTTGCAGATTCCTGACTTGGTCGCTGCTTGGCAACTTCTGTAGCAACTGTGCCAGCGAGGACCCAGCTGGGCTGGCAAGAGCCACCATTTTGGGTTGGAGTTGGCTGATGAATAACGGGTTCTCTTGCAAAATTTTGGGTTTGCTTTTTTTTTTTTTTCGTGTTCGTGGGAGGGTTTCGGAGGATGGAGATGAGAAGCAGCAGCCAATCTTTTTCCTTTCTCTGTTTTGCAAAAAGACAGAGGGACATGTGCCCATCCAACACAAGAATCACAATAGGGCTAAAATTCAGTGGCTAAGACGCTGAGCTTGTCAATCGAAAGGTCGGCAGTTCAGCAGTTTGAATCCCTAGTGCCATGTAACGGGGTAAGCTCCGGTTACTTTTCCCAGTTTCTGCCAACCTAGCAGTTCGAAAACATGTAAAAAATTCAAGTAGAAAAATAGGAACCACCTTTGGTGGGAAGTAACAGCATTCTGTGCGCCTGTGGGATTTAGTCATGCCCGCCACATGACCATGGAGACGTCTTCGGACGGCGCTGGCTCTTCGGCTTTGAAACAGAGATGAGCACCGCCCCCTAGAGTCGGGAACGACTAGCACATATGTGCGAGGGGAACCTTTATCTTTTATCTTTACCTTAGGCCGCTTACAACAAACTAAAGACGGTCGTAGAATATTACAAGAATGAATATTACCATTAAGATTAACAAAGATAGCTAAGGAAGGAACAATGTAAGATTTTTTAATATTAAATATATACATGCTTCTTTTTTCATTCCTCATTCAGGCCGCTTCCTTTAGCATGTACTCAGGTTGTAACAAATGAGCAAAATAGGAAATGGGACTGAAGGGGGAGACCATCAAAAGAGAGGACCTCATAACCTCTGCAAGTTGTATTTCAATTTCTTCACACTAGGGCTACTAGTTTTTCACAAAATACAGCATGGCATCGCAATGGGAAGATTAGCTGAGGGGAGGAACCACAACCGCACCCCAAAATATGACTAGAATATTGAGGGAAATGGAACAAAAGGAAGCCATGGCCAATTTAAGCCTGAGGGCACCTTGGCAGTATGTCTTCTGTTTGTGGCCCCTTACCAGACTGTGGCCTATTTGGAACCGGGCTGTGTGAGTGGTGGGCCAGCTCACATGCATACCAGAGGTGGGGTTCAGCAGGTTCTGATCAGTTCTGGAGAACCGGTAACGGAAATTTTGAGTAGTTTGGAGAACTGGTAGTAAAAATTCTGACTGGCTCTGCCTCCATCTCTTCTCTGCCTCCCAAGTCCCAGGTGATCGGGAGGAAATGGGGATTTTGCAGTAACCTTCCCCTGGAGTGAGGTGGGAATGGCGATTTTACAGTATCCTTCCACTGCAACGCCCACCAAGCCACGCCCACCAAACCATGCCACGCCCACCAAGCCATACCCACAGAACCAGTAGCAAAATTTTTTGAAACCCACCACTGATGCATACTGTTACAGATGCGATGCTTTGCTTCACAGCAACACGGAAGCGCTTCCGATTGGCTGAGACTTGACAGCTCAGTCGGCGGGAGAATTAGGCCACTGTCATTGGCTGCTGCATCTGACAGCCACTATATAAATTGCGTCTGTTACTGAGAGCTGTGAGTTCGTTCAGTTTAGTGCCTGTTTGATGGATGTTAATAAACCGTTCCTGTTAACCGTTGCCTCAGTTTCCCAGCCTGTTCTTTCAAACTAGAACACATACACACAGCTTGACTTGTATGAGCAGCAGGGCGTGTGCACACACAGGCTGGCGCGCGTGCACACAAATGTGCAGCTCAACTTACACAAGTTGAGTTGTGCACGCATGCCTGTGTGTGCCAGCCGACTGCTCAAGCAGCCTGGTTCCCCTCTCCCCGAGCTGCCAAACTTCAACGGTTTGGGACCACTTTTCTAATGTGTTCCTTTTTCATTAGTGGACAACCCAGTTCCAAACCTTTGTTGAACACCAGATGACGAGAATCAAGACCGGCTCTTGATATTTCCCACAATCCTTTTGTTTTATACTCGATGAGAGGCATTGTCTGTCCGAATTCAAGTCAGAAGCATTTACAAAGCTAACCGAAGGGTGCTCCAGGATTGAAAGGATCTGCTGGTGACAACACCGTTGCCCAAGGGACATCTGATTGCTAAAGTAATGCAATCTTCGTGGAGGCTTCTGGGAACATTGTGGAAAATTGGAATGATGTTTCTCAAATCCATGTGCTGAACGTATATTATTTATAACAACAACCTCAACCCTCCATGGAGAGGAATTGCTCTGGTTCTGTCTCCCACCAACTCCCCCTGCTGAAGATCTGTATATTTTAAAGTGGACCCAATGTCAGTGATATGGACTTAGGCCAATATTTTGTCTGCTGCAAGGATCTTCAGGGCAGGGGTGAAATTCAGCAGGTTCTGACAGGTTCTGAAGAACCGGTAGTGGAAATTTTGAGTACTTTGGAGAACCGGCAAATACTACCACTGGCTGGCCCCAGAGTGGGGTGGGAATGGAGATTTTGCAGTATCCTTCCCCTGCCACGGTCACCAAGCCACACCCACAGAACCGGTAGTAAAAAAAAACTGGATTTCACCACTGCTCCAGGGGTTATTTCCAACCTTGGCAACTTTAAGACTTGTGGACTTCAACTACCAGAATTCCCCAGCCACAGTTCTGAGAGTTGAACTCCACAAGTCTTGAAGTTGCCAAGTTTGGACACCCTTGGCCCAATTTTTTCCTCTGGTTAAGACCCTTCTTCTGAGAAAGACCAAGTGAGTCAGAGGCTTTGTGCAGGCCACTGATACAACATTGCTTTCCCCCAACTAATAAGTGTTTGCACCAGTACAAGGCTTCTAAGCATACAGCTCAGTGGTGAGTTTCAAATTTTTTTACTACTGGTTCTGTGGGCATGGCTTAAGAGGTGTGGCATGGCTTGGTGGGTGTAGCTTGGTGGGTGTGGCAGGGGAAGGATATTGCAAAATCTCCATTCCCACCCCATTCTGAGACCAGCCAGAGGTGGTGTTTGCCGGTTCTCCAAACTACTCAAAGTTTCTGCTACCGGTTCTCCAGAACTGGTCAGAACCTGCTAAAACCCACCTCTGGTACAGCTGCAAAAATTGACACTTCCGTCTCCTTCACTGGCTATAGTCGAAACTGCCAGTTTAATTTTTTTTTCCATTGACCTGTGCCCACGAGCATGTGTGTGTATTTGTGGGTGTGTACTGCGTATGCATACATGCTTTCAGTTACCACTCAAGCAGCTGGGGCATGTACAATAATTAGCAGTGGCTTGTAAGCTTCATAAACCAAAGGCCTTTTATCAAGCAGCAACACTCTGCAAAGAAATTGAAAGAGAAGTGTTGTTTTCTCACTGGCCACACGTATCTCCAGAACAGTATTTATGATTAGGGCATGAGTGTTTTTACCAGGGAACTAAAATTTTGTTAGTCATTTGTATCTAAGAAGTTAAAAATAACAGTCACAAATTCTCACTGGATCAGACTCAGGATCTCATCAGTTTCTCAACATGCGAATCATCTGAAAAACACCGTTTCTAAAATATTTGGTAGGTTCTGTAAGGCCAATGATCACATTGGCCAATTTTCAAAGTTCTAGTTAACAATATATTAGCATCGTTCTTTATTTCTCCCTCTAGCTGTTATCGGCACGTCAGTTCTGCAGAAGAATGAGAAAGACATAATTACTGAAGATATTGCAAAAAGGGTTTTAACGTAATTGCTTTGTAGGAAGTTAACACCCACCGCTCTCCTAGAAAAATGAAATATTCTAGGAAATATTAAAAAGGCAGAATATATTTCCCTGGATGAGAAAAAGGAGAAACATGTTTTTAAAGACAAAGCAGCTTCCTGCAGCTCCCTGCCCCCCTGCCACTTCAACTCCAGGGTGATGGGATTAAGGTCCTCAGTACATGATAGGATTAGCCTTCTACCCATCTCATCACATGGCACCTGGGAAGAGTACATCACCCAGCAAGGCTCAACCAAGCCAGGGACTCAAAAAGACAACCTACAAAGTTACCCCTGCAGGGCCACATGGGAGTCTGACAACCAATCAGGATATATTTCTTGCCACAGGAACAGGAAGCAAATTCAAAGCCCAACAGAAGTTATAAATCTCTCAACCATGTGCTTTTTTGCCCAGGACTTCAAAACCATGTGGTCCTGTCAACCATTAAAACCATCCTTCCAAGCAGTCTCCATGTTTCCAGTGTCTTTCTTCTCACATGGAACTGAATCCAGATGGACATTTCTTCCAACAGCTTTAAAATTCAAATTGGTAATTGTGAAGTCTAGTCTATAAAATTCAGATCAAGTAATCAAATGGTGATGTGGGAGAAGACACTTGAGCATCTCTTGGACTGCAAGGAGATCAAATCAGTCAATACTAAAGGAGACCAATGCTGATTGTTCTTTGCAAGGACAGACAGATGCTGAAGCTCAGAAACTCAGAAACACAGAAACTCAGAGCCTGAGTAGCGTAGGGGATTAATGCCTCCTACAAAGGCAGCATTTAAGATCCAGCTGCTGCAATTACTTGCGAGTCCAATCCCAGGCAGGCTCAAGGTCGACTCAGCCTTCCATCCTTTATAAGGTGGGTAAATTGAGGACCTAGTTTGTTGGGGGCAATAAGCTGACTTTGTATAAATATAAATATACAAAAGTATGAAGGCTATTGCTTAACGCATTGTAAGCCGCCCTGAGTCTCCGGAGAAGGGCGGCATATAAATCAAATTAAAAAAAAAAAACTTTGGCCACCAAAGTAGGAGAGAAGACACCTTGAAAAAGGCCTTCATATTGGGAAAGACTGAGGAGAAGGGCAGAGTATGAGAAGGTTAGATAGTGTCATTAATGCAATGAACATGAATTTGAACAGACTCCAGAAGACGGTAGAGGATGGGGGGGGGGGGGAAGAGGGGCTGGTGTCCTGTAGGTCAATGGGGTTGTGAAGCATTGGACACAACTTAGCAACTGAACCACAAGAACAATGTCTGGTCTATAAAATTCATATCCAGTAATTGAATGGATCAGACATGCCTAAGGCCATGACCTATAAAGGGTGCTATAGAGCCAAAGATCCGCTGAAACAAACAAATAGGCGATGCTATATTTTAATACTCATTTTTTTCCTTAATTGTGTATAATTCTCAGGAATTACCACACATTGCATACAATAATAAATTAATGTAGTGTATTTATCCACCAGTATTTAGAGTACAAAGCAAGAGATTTTTTTCCACTGACAGTTTATTGAGTGACTGAGCTATAAGACTGTAATTAATATTTCCTGCAGGGGATGGGAAAGAAAGGAGGGAGGGAGGAAGGAAGGAAGGAAGAGGAAGAAAGGAAGGAAGGAAGGAAGGAAGGAAGGAAGGAAGGAAGGAAGGAAGGAAGGAAAGGACCATCTATTTATTTTTTAATCGTGCCCAATTCCTATCACTACTAAGAAGTAATAGTATATTAAAAAAAGGAAACTGTATTGGAAAAGGGCATCATTGTTTTCAACTATTCCTAATTAATCAGAATGCTTCTTTTTTTAAAAAAAAAAAAACACCCATTCTGGAGGGATACTTTCAGCTTTCCAGAAGCCAGCACTTAATAATGAAGTGGGCTTCATTATTACTACATAATGATCAACCTTAATTGTATGTTCAATCAAAGATCTGGAAATGTTTTCTTGAGAAAATCAGCTGTCCCCCAGATTTGGCTCTTACACTTCCCAACAATCGTGTCTGACTGAGATTTTTGGAGAATGCTGATCCTAGGAGAAGATTTGTCTCTGATTAGTAGGCATTTCACCACAAGTGATGAACACACTCCGTGAAGATTCAGGGAGATAGAAGTCTGTAGAGCTTCTCAGTCATCCAGGTCATGGTTATCCCAAAGGTGCTTTTTCAGGAGGCAACTGGACTTCCTTGTTTTTTTCTTTTGAAGATGTTTCGCTTCTCAACCAAGAAGCTTCTTCAGTTCTGACAGGACAGTGGAAAATGGAAGGATTTATATTCTTCAATGACAAGTGCTTCAACGACCCTCTAAAAGGATGCAGATGACCAGCTGTCTGCAAGGAATATAAATCCTTCCATTCCCCGATGTCCTGTCAGAGCTGAAAAAGCTTTCAGAATTCAGAATCAGAATAGAGCTGGAAGGGACCTTGGAGGTCTTCTAGTCCAGCCCCCTGCTGAAGCAAGAGATCCTATACAATTTCAGTCAAGTGACTGTCCAGTGTTTTTTTAAAAAATCCTCCAAATAATGAAGCACCCACAAGCAACCTGTTCCACTGGTTTATTGTTCTCACTGTTAGGAAGTTTCTCCTCAATTCCAGGTTGGTTCTCTCCTTGATTAGTTTCCATCCATTGTTTCTTGTCCTGCCCTCTGGTGCTTTGGAAAATAAATTGACCCCCTCCTCCTTGTGGCAGCTTCTCAAATACTGGAATTCTGCTATCATGTCCCCCCCTCAGCCCTTCTATTTATTATTTTTTTATTAATCATATTTCTATGCCGCCCACTCTCTGAGGGCTCTGGGCGGCTTACAACAATCGACAGTATACTAAATAGCATATTGCCCCCAACAATCTGGGTCCTCATTTTACCCACCTCGGAAGGATGGAAGGCTGAGTCAACCTTGAGCTGGTGAGATTTGATCTGCTGATCTGCTGAACTAGCAGTCAGCTGAAGTAGCTGCAGTACAGCACTCTAACCACTGCGCCACCTCGGCTCATAATATATCTGATTTCTTCTTGAATCACCAGCCAGAAGGCTACAGGTTAATTCATAAACTCCCATATTGCACTGCATTTAGTGCTCCATAGCCCTAGGGTAGAAAAAAACCCCTAGTGATGCACAATGTTTACTCTGGTCCAGTGGTGGGATTCAACCGGTTCGCACCACTTCATCCAAACCGGTTGTTAAATTGCTGGCTGGTTCCGTCCCGCCCTTTCCAAAAGTCCCCACACACCCTGTTTTGGCTCTCAGGTAAGTGCAGGGAGGCCTACTAGGCCCAAAACGGGGCGCGGGGATGCGGCATGGTCCCCTGCGGCCCATTTTTGCTCCCAGTGGGATGCAGGAGGCTGAGTGCTGCCTGTCACACCCCCTGGCCACACCCACCATGGCCACGCCCACCCAGCCGGTCATTAGGGCAGAAAACCGGTTGTTAAATTATTTGAATCCCAACTCTGCTCTGGTCCCTTGGAGATATTAGAAAGAGGAAAACCCCAGAGTTCATTGAAAGATACAAATTGGGAGAACAGCAAACGAAGGCAGTCTCCGTCTTCGGTATTTCCCACAGGGCTCAAGGCATCACTTGGATGAGAAGCGAAATGTCTTGAAAAGAAAAAAACCAAAAAAGTCCAGTTGTCTCCTGAAAAAGCAGCTTTGGGACATTCAGGGAGTTAGCAGTTCCATTGGTCAATCAGCCTACTGTCAGATCCACCATCTGATCCAGTGGTGAAATCCAAATTTTGTTACTACCGGTTCTGTGGGCCTGGCTTGGTGCCGTGGTGTGGCTTGATGGGCCTGGCTAAGTGGGTGTGGCAGGGGAAGGATACTGTAAAATCCCCACTCCCTCTCCACTCCTGGGGAGAAGGATATTGCAAAATCTCCATTCCCACTCTACTCTGGGGCCAGCCAGAGGTGGTATTTGCTGGTTCTCCAAACTACTCAAAATTTCCGCTACCGGTTCTCCAGAACCTGTCAGAACCTGCTGGATTTCACCCCTGATCTGATCCAAACCAGACCTCAAGCCCAGTATTGTGAATTCTACATGGAAGCCAAGAAGATGTCCTCCCTCATGAATGGCAGGTGGCTTCAGGCTCCATTGACCTAACTCCTTAGCTGACCCCACTGCTTGGCCTGCCTCTTGGATGTGGATGTCCACTGTGCCAACTTTCACTCTTCCAAACTTTCCAAAATGGGTGGTTACCTCAGCAAATGAAATAAAATCATCTCTCCAGAGGTGCAGTCAATATAATCCGCTGAGTCCCCACCCTGTTAAATATGAAAGCTTATAACGATAAAATGAAATTGGCTGTCGTTCCTGAAAGAGCATTTAAGGGCTGGTTTAGAGGCTTTGATTTTATTCTTGAGCAACATTTGACTCAATAAGTGTAAACATCTTGTTGGCTAATTAATGGGACCAGATGTTTTTGCAGTTCAAGGGAATCCATTGTCTGTCTGACTCTCGTCACTGGGAGTTGAGTTGATACTCCCATAGAAGAAGTGGAAGTGATCCGTCAATCTAACGCCGCCAAAGAAATTTGCTCCCCAAACAGTTAAAAATTGTTTGGAAAGCAAAAAAGAGAAAAAAAAGAAACAAACAATATGCCCACAAGTAAGTCATGCTCCAATAAATTCCGTCAATACAGAATCCTTGCGGAAAATACAATTTAAGTTTTTAATTGCATCCATTTTTTATAATGAAAAATTTAGTTTGGTATCTATTGCTGATTTCCCTCCCCCTCCCCCTTTATCTACTCTTCATCCTATTTCCTAATTGGAACATATCTTTGAATTAGAATGTTTTCAGAATTAGTGCACTTTAGTGCTATGCAGAAGACTGCAAAACAGGTTAGATTTAGATGGCTGAAATTAGCCTGACTAGGTGGCTCAGTGGCCAAGACACTGAGCTTATCGATCAGAAAGGTCGGCAGTTCAGTGGTTCGAATCCTAGTACAGGTCTCCTGTGTGAGCAGGGGGTTGGACTGGAGGTCCAAGGTCCCTTCCAACTCTGTTACTGTTAAAATACTTGATAAGGTTCAAGGATATATTAAATTGAGGATTAAATGTTATAGGTCCCTGATCCTCCCTGGTATCTCATAAGTATGAACCAAAAAAAAAAATCCACTAGGCTAAATTAGGGCAGTATAACAACATTTTTCTTGAGGAGTTTTTTGGGGAGAGGGAAATTTACATCCTATGTCCATGTATCTAACACGAACTTCTCATGATTTGCTGTAATCTTTCAGAAGTGTTTTTTAAAGAATGAATTATAGTTCCAGATCTTTCTCTAAAGTAAAAGGCTGTGCTTGTGCAATTAAATTAGAAGATGTAGTTAGAGACAGTGTGACAGTGTGAACAGTCTGAAGAACTATCTATTCCAGAAATTTTCATGCATGAATCAAAGAGAGGAACAACGTGTTTACATTAATATGGTAATAGTGCATTTGGATGAGTTTCAGGCACTGTCAGTATTTCCTTTAGTAAATTACTTTAGACACAGCTGTTCATCTGTATCTTTAAGATCTGGCAGAGAAGGCAGGTGTGGGTGCCATCAGCTAGGAGTCTACCAGAGGTGGGTTTCAGGAGGTTCTGACTCGTTCTGGAGAAATATTAAGTAGTTTGGAGAACCTGTAAATACCACCTCTGACTGCATCCAGCCCCTGGGCCTTGAGTTTGACACCCCTGATCTAAAGGAACCCAAAATTACAACTTTTCCAAATGTTCTAAATTAGATCAAACCAGTTGATTCAAGGGAAGGAGTAGAAAAAAGCAGTAATGGAAAAAAATTGAATTAGGTTTCTTACAACTTCCATTTCAGTAGGTCATTAACCCTGTTTATAATCATTTGCCTGCCTTCTGCCACCGACAGCCTCCCACCGACCAATACGCTCCCACAGGGAGGGGCTCCTCAGGGTGCCGTCAGTTAAACAATGTAGGCTGGCGACCCCCAGGGGGAGAGTTTTCTCTGTGGGGGCACGCGCCCTCTGGAATGAACTGCTCTCCGGAATACGTATGATTCCCGACCTGCGTACCTTTCACTGTGCGCTTAAGACCCTGCTTTTTCAACAGGCTGGACTGGCGTAACAAGAAAGATGAATGGGGTGTTTTAAATTTGTGGGGTTTAATTTAATGGCTGAAATATTTAATCTGCTTTTTTTTAATTTTGTATTTTTATATTGTTTTATGATGGCTGTACACCGCCCTGAGTCCTTCAGGAAAAGGGCAGTATAGAAATTTAATAAACCTAAACCTAAACCTGTAATTTTCTGTAATAGTGACACTTGACCAAACCTAGTAAGAAAATCTGAAACCTGCTATTTCCCAATACTCTATTTTGGTGCTGAAATGTGGCCCAAAGGGGCTCACGCTCCACTATTCTAAAAGAAGCTATAAGTAAGAAAGTGTTAAACCAGTTTGACATAGTGGTTAAGGTGCTGGCCTAGAAACTAGGAGACTGTGAATTCTAGTCCTGGCTTAAGGATGAAAGCCGGCTGGGTGACTTTGGGCCAATTACCGTACTTTTTGGAATATAAGACACACTCCCCCCCGCCAAAAAGAGGGTGGAAATGTTGGTGCATCTTATACACTGAATACAGTCATTTTTGGCCTCCTGAAACCCCGCCCGCGTATTCCATTTTCGCCAAAAACAGTCCCGCTTTTCAGAAAAATGGGATGCACAGAAGATTTGGGTGGCCTGCAGAGTGCTCTTGGGGAGAACAGAAATTTGACTTGTGGGGTTTGGGCGGCCAAAAATGGGGCTGTTTTCATGAAAAAGCCCCCAGGAGCACTTTGCAGGCCTCCCAAACCTTCTGTGTATCCATTTTTGCAAAAAATGGGGCCGTTTTTGGCCTCCCAAACCCCCTATGCATTGCATTTTTGCCCTCCCCAGCCCCCCAGGAGCACTTTGCAGGCCTCCGAAACCCTCTGCCAATCCCATTTTTGCAAAAATAAATAAATTAAAAAAAAATGCCTGTTTTTCGGGACATAGAGGGTTTGGGAGGCCTGCAGAATGCTCCTGGGGGCTGGGGAGGGCAAAAACTTTTTTTGTTGTTGTTTTCCTCTTTGAAATCTTGGTGCGTCTTATAGTCCAAAAAATACGATACCAGGAGACTGTAAAGTCTAGTTCCAATTTAGGCATGAAAGCTGGTTGATGACTTTGAGCCAGTAACTCTCTTCCATCCCAACTCACCTCACAAGGTTGTTAATGTTGGGAAAATAGGAGGAGGAAGGAATATTAGGAATATTTGCCACTGTGAGAAGAAAGGCTGCCTGAATAATAGCCAGCACCTGGGCTACTGTGCCCTGTCCCTTTAATATCTCTGCCTAGCCAGCCCAGCTATAGGAATATAGGACTCTCTGGGATTTTGGAGCCCATCAACCTGGATATACTACATAACTGATCTCATGAGAGTTGCCTTGAATTATTTAGAAAGTAATAAAGGCGAAATAAAAATCAAATAAGTAAATAAACCAGGGGTGAAATTCAGCAGGTTCTGACATGTTCTGGAGAACCAGTAGTGGAAATTTTGAGTAGTTCAGAGAACCAGCAAATACCACTTCTGGCTGGCCCCAGAGTGGGGTGGAAATGGAAATTTTGCAATATCCTTCCCCCAGGAGTGGGGAGGGAATGAGGATTTTGCAATATCCTTCCCCCAGGAGTGGGGAGGGAATGGAGATTTTGCAATATCCTTCCCCCAGGAATGGTGAGGGAAGGGGGATTTTGCAATATCCTTCCTCCAGGAATGGAGAGGGAATGTGGATTTTGCAATATCCTTCCCCCAGGAGTGGGGTGGAAATGGAGATTTTGCAGTGTCCTTTCCCTGCCAGGCCCACCAAGCCACACCACGTCCACCAAGCCATGCCCACAATGGTAAAGTAGTAAAAAAAAAAATCCACTACTGAAATAAACCATCTAATTGTTGATTGAACTACAGCTTTATATCAGTTGAAAGATGCTTTTGCTCTGGCTGAGACAATTACATCTATCTCCTTTCCAAAGAAGAGAAGCAGAAGAGCCATGAAAGAAAAGATATCTGGCTGGAATGGACACATTTTAAAGGAGCTTGGATGAAGAGGTATTGCTATTCAGATCTCCATTGCTAGAAGCTAACATTGCTATTCAGGAAAGAAAAGTCGAGCCAGGCAGGAATCGAACCTGCAATCTTCTGATCCGTAGTCAGATGCGTTATCCATTGCGCCACTGGCCCTGTGATAACCTAGCCATTGATGCATCACTCACCTCTGACAAAGAGGGAAGTTGCCAAAGCATCTAAGTGATAGAGGAGACAACTATACTGCTCAAGGTACAATGCTTTTGGATGCCTGCCATTTGAGAAGGCCATTGCAATTTGTGTGTGTGTGTGTGTGTGTGTCTGAATCCTATGGGAAATTTAGCTTTGCTGAGCATACACATTTGCCTCGAGGCTGCTAAGCATCTCTAAAGTTGCTCTGTTGCAACGGGAACACCCCACATCTATGGGATAAAGAGGACTGTGAGGATAGAGCCAATGCCCTTGAACATTTTTAGATGATCAAGGGATGAGCGACTTGTATGCTACCAAATGCACTCAGTGGCATTCCAGAATTTAACTTGCTGTTTTTTATTTATTTATTTATTTATTTATTTATTTATTTATTTATTTATTTATTCATTCATTCATTCATTCATTCATTCATTCATTCATTCATTTCGTCAAGCATGTATTTTATGACAGATACATAAAGCTGTGCTGTGCAATCGTCGGAACCTTTTAAAAACTTTTTAAAAGCATATTTTTACTATTGGCTCGGGCGAATAGGTAGTAAAAAAAATGCTCAAAAAAGTTTTAAAAAGGCTCCAACAATCGCAGCTGTGCTGCGCGATCATCAGAACCGGTTTTTTTACTTTTTGAAAGCATTTTTTACTACCTATTCACCAGAACTGGTAGTAAAAAAATGCCTAAAAAATTAAAAAAAAAAAGTTTTGACGATCAGCTGAGTGATGCACCATTGTCGGAACCTTTTTCTTAACTTTTTAAAGTATTTTTAAACTACCTGTTCCGGAGAACTGGTAGTAAAAAAATGCCAAAAAAAAATAAAAATCAAGTTCCGACAATCACGCGTTGCTCAGCTGATCGTCAAAACTTTTTTTTAAAACATTTTTTACTACCGGTTCAGCTGATCCGGCCTGAACCAGTAGCATTTCACCCCTGCCTTTAGCTGTGATTGCTCCTGAAATTTCTATTTCCTTCAGGTGTGGCAAGAATCCTGCTAAAATGTTAACTTCCCCTTCACAAAGCAGACACACTTTCTTGAATAACGTTGTCACCATATTTTGTTTATTTTGCTGTTTCTCTAAACACTGATGGAACAAAAGAAGCCAGTTCCAGCATATTCACTATACCCCAGCTGCTCCCTGAGACAAATTATGGTGTTCATTTCCCCTGGATGCTTGATTAATTACTGAAATTAACTGAATAGCAAATTCAACCTCTCTTCTTCATATAAGCAACATGACCCATGGACCCACAGGAACTTCCCATTGGGAAACCTGATCAACACGTGCAATCATAAAGAAGCATATTAGATAAATGAGGCTGGATTGTGGTGATTGGGTGGGATTCAGATGGAATATTAAGGATATTGAAGATTATTAGAGAAACAAAACTGAAGGCAACCTTTTCTTTCCTTCCAGGTACAAGTCCAGAGATCAAAAACAAATATCTCTATCTCTATCTCTATCTCTATCTCTATCTCTATCTCTATCTCTATCTCTATCTCTATCTCTATCTCTATCTATCTATCTATCTATCTATCTATCTATCTATCTATCTATCTATCTATCTGGCTCTCTCTCACTGTGTGTATGTTCCAGCATAACTCTGGAATGCCTCGAGCAATTTCAATCAAACTTGGTACACAGATGACTTACTCTCTGGAAACAAATACTGTGGAGGTAAGATACTCCTAAAACCCCTTGGAGTGATGGTGTTCTGTTAAGATACAGCCTGTTGTGCTTTAAAATGGCTTCTACTGGACTGCCTTAAAATGGCTTCTACTGTACAGCACAGTGGAATTGCCATGGTAATGACTTCACAGTACTCCACAAGGGGGCTCCCTCCCTCCCTCTACAAAATGTAACATTAGAAATTACATTTTGTCTGGACATTTTCAACAAGGCTTTGATTATTCTTGAGGACAAATGTATGAACATGATCAATAAAACATTACTGCCACTCAGCCTGCCTGCATCTCTATGAGACTGACATGAAGTACTTCACGCAGATTACATACGAGAAAAGAACTACAGCGTCGAACAGTTTAGTGCATATATCGCGGACAAGAAGCCACTTCTAAATCAAGATCAGAAAAAAGCATCCCAAGTGAACATTTATTTCATTTTATTTATTTTATTTTATTAATCAAATTTCTATGCCACTCACATGGATCAGCTAGCAAAATAACCAGTTGGTATCATTTTACTTGATGCTTCTGGGGGCACAGGGAAAACATTTTTAACTAATTTAATTCTCACCGAAATCAGGGCTCAAGGTAAAGTTGCTCTTCCTGTCTAATACAGGACTAGGATAAATAAATACCGGGTTATCAGCTAGTCCATGAATAAAAACCTGGAATAAAACTCAGCCATTGAGAAAAAGGAGAATCCATAATGAATGGACAATAGAACAGATTCTGTTTTAAAAGAAAAAAAAAAGGTTTCTGGATTATCCCAAAGTTAAAGAATAGAGCAGCTGCAAGAGACCACAGTCAGAGAACTGGCAAAATACAAAACCACTAACAGTAGGAGTTTCAAAAGAGAATTTTGTCCAGGCATCCCTTTTTGTTTGTAGGTCATAATATAATCAGTGGGCAAAACTAAACATTCTGTTAACCTCCATGCATCTCCCTGTTTTTACAAACCATATGGCTCAACATGGTTTCTCCCCATGCCTTTGCCTTCTCGCACGTTAAAAATTGCGATTCAGCAGCTCCTATAGGAAGAGTTTGCGGGGTGGGGGGTGGGCATGGAGTTCCACTCCAGTGTTGAGTTTCAGAAATTTTTACTACCGGTTCTATGGATGTGGCTTGGTGGACATGGCAAGAGAAAGATACTGTAAAATCTCCATTCCCTCCTCACTCCAGGGGAAGGTTACTGCAAAATCCCCATTTCCTCCTGATCAGCTGGGACTCGGGAGGCAGAGAATAGATGGGGGCGGGGCCAGGCAGAGGTGGTATTTACCGGTTCTTCGAACTACTCAAAATTTCCTCTACCGGTTCTCCAGAACTGGTCAGAACCTGCTGAAACCACCTCTGTTCCACTCCCAAGGCTTTAGTGGAGGAGCCATGCAGGTTTAGATCTTCTGAGACTTTCCACCCCAGATTTAGATGAATGTATTTTGGACAATTCTCCGCCTTCTCCCTTGAACTTCAAATCTTCTTACAAAGAACGAAGGTGAAAAGTGGGAAAAAGCAGGAAAATGGGAAAATAGGACGTGCTAAGGACAGATGTGATGGCCAGGGGCGTGACACAAAAGCCACACAGCCAGAGAACAGGTATAACTCTCCTTTAGTGATCCAACTTTGCCCCCAAACCTCCCCAAAACACGCAAAACATCCCTTTGCCAGCAGCCTCTGGCTGCGAGTAATCCAGTATGTGAATCCAGTAATCCAGATTAATCCAGGAATCCAGTTGTGAATACTTCCAATACTGGAAGTTTTTAAGAAGATGTTGGATAACCATTTGTCTGAAATGGTATAGGACTGTGATGGCAAACCTATGGCACGGGTGCCACAGGTGGCACGCGGAGTCATATCGGTGGGCACGTGAGCTCAGCTCCGACACACATGCATGCACCAGCCAGCTGATTTTCGGGCCTTCTGGGCCCACCAGAAGTCAGGAAACACACTGTTTCTGGCCTTCGGAGGGCCTCTGGGGGAGTGGGAAAGGCTGTTTTTGTCCTCCCCAGGCTCCTAGAAAGGCTCTGGAGCCTGAGGAGAGCAAAAAACGGGCCTACTGGGCCCACTGTGCCATCACGTGCCAAAAACGGGGGGAGCACAGGGGGGCGGGGTGCATAGAATTATGGACGTGGGCACACATGCGTGTGATCCCCCCACGCTCCCCCCACTTTTGGCACGCGATAGCAAAAAGGTTAGCCATCATTGGTATAGGGTTTCCTGCCTGAGGAGGGGGTTGGACTAGAAGACCTCCAAGGTCTCTTCCAACTCTGTTTTCTGTTATTCTGCTCTACATCTGCTCATTCTGAATGGTTTACATTGCTACTCCCCTTGCATCTGATGGTTCTTTATTCTGAAAGTGTTCAGACTGTTCTCTGTCAAGCACACCCTGACAGCCCAAGACTTTTTGATTCCCTGGCCAGCTTTTCCCTGCTCTGCAATTTGACCGTCTGACTTAATTTCACGCATCAGCCAAAAACGCACGTGTCAGCATAAAATCTGCAAATTCTCCAAAACATGGTTCAGGCTAAATCTTGCTTAATTAGAGGCTTGCTTCTGAACTGCCGTTCTTAACTGATGCTTAACCACCCTCTGCTTTCTGATGACTTCTTATGGGGTTGTCTTCCATTCAAATGTTTTAACCTGCACAGATTGCTAATTCCAGAATAACTCTAGAACTCAGTGGGATTATAAAGGCAACTAATGATGGTTTTGTATTGCTGCTGTACTTTATTTATTAAAACATTTAAAGAAATGGAATTAATAGCTACATTAAAAAAAGAAGATAGAAACAGGTACAATGGGTAAAAAGAATAGAATAGAATAGAATAGAATAGAATAGAATAGAATAGAATAGAATAGAATAGAATAGAATAGAATAGAATAGAATAGAATAGAATAGAATAGAATAGAATAGAATTATTTATTGGCCAAGTGTGATTGGACACACAAGGAATTTGTCTCTGGTGCATAAATTCTCATGATCATAGTCATCATAAAAATACATTCATCCTGAATCATTAGTTACGACACTTAGTGATAGCCATAGGATACTAAATAAGCAATGAACAGAGATCATACTAGGATACTAAATAAAACAATATAAATTGTAAGAGCAGTAAAGTTATAGTCATAAGAAGATAAGATTCCAGTTTACAATTATCGTAACATTTAGAATACACTATTGCAACGCTTAATTAAGTCTTTGGACCGCTTTCGAATTGTGATGTTGGCAAAGACTCTTGAGGATCCCTTGGATTGCAAGATCAAATAAGTCAATCTATCCTAAAGGAAATCAACTCTCACTGTCCTTTGGAAGGACAGATCCTGAAGCTGAAGCTCAAATATTTTGGCCATCACATGAGAAGAGAGGACTCCTTGGAAAAGACCCTGATTATTGCGGAAGATTGAAGGCAAAAGGAGAAGGGGACAGTAATGGATGAGATGGTTAGATAATGTCATGGATGCAATGAGCATGAATTTGGGAAAACTCCAGGAGACAGTGGAGGACAGGGAGGCCTGGCATGCTATGGTCTTCAGCAGGAGTCTCAAACCTTTGCCAACTTTATAACTTGTGGACTTCAACTCCCAGAATTCCTCAGCCAGTGCATGCTGGCTGAGGAATTCTGGGAGTTGAAATCCACAAGTCATAAAGTTGCCAAGGTTGGAAACCCCTGATCTACAGGGTCATGAAGAATCAGACATATTTTAGTGGCTGTACAACAACATTGAACTAAGTTCATTGAAAAACAGGTAGAAATCTATACAAGATTCTAAACATGATATTAATGTCCATAATCATGACTATTTGTCATTGTTCCAGAGTTTGATTGATTGATTGATCTGCCATCAAGTTGTTGACTAATAGCAACCATAGAGATAGATTTTCTCCATAATGATCTGTCCCAAACCTGGTCCTTCAGCTCTTCCAATGGCACTCATAATGTAACTGAATCCATCCATCATGTCATTGGTCATCCTCTTCATTTTCCTCCCATCTGTCCCCACATTAGAGCCTTTTCCAGAGTGGTAAGTCTTCAAATAATATGTTTGAAATAGAATAAATGGAGATTGACCATTTGTGTTTTAAATGAGAACTTGTGGTTAATATGTTACATGATCCATTTGCTTCTTCTCTTCTCTATTTTCACCTTTCCCCATTTTTCAGGAGTTTTCTCCAACATCAAACTTCAAAAGCATCAATGCTCTTCCTATCTTGCTTCTTCAAGATCCACTTCCAGAGAGGTGCAACTGATTGGTGGTCAAAGGACAACGGGAAGGGCAGAGGGGGGGAAGAGGGACTTTATGTTATGCTTTTCGCGCAAAATGTTAGAACTGACTTTTCCACTTCTGTACCTATATGACTTTTCAGTAAAGTATACTCTTGAAAGAAAAAATGTATCAGGAGTTTCTTTTGGTTAGCATATTGGGACAGTTGACATTCTCATTATATCTTGGTGATATTTGCATCAATATACAGTAGTGGCCAAAATTGTGGAAACCATTTGGGAAAAGTATATTTTTGAGATTTGATGGCTGCTAATACCACTTTTTTTTTTTTTTAGAGTTTCAAGATAATGATATTACATTGCTGGAATGGCCTGGGAATAGCCCAGACCTTAACCCAATTGAAAATCTATGGAGCTGACTAAAGAAACTTGTTAGTCAGAAGCGACCCAGCGATAAAACCCAGTTTATAGAAGCAATCATTCAATCTTGGTTTCACATTATAACAGCTGCAGAACTAAAAGACTTGGTTCACTCCATGGGAAGAGGTTGTAAGGCCATAATTCATGCTAAAGGTTACCCAACTATTAACTGACATGGTGATAATTTTTGTATATCTCATTTTTTCTACGTTTCACTTTTCTTCTTTAAGCTGTAACTGATATTCTAATAGCAAATCCTTCATAAAAGTTATTGCATTACATTCTTGATTAAATTGTCTTTCCATTGATATATAATTTTATGGTACTACTCAAAAAAAAAAAAGTGGTGTTATTAGCTAGTTTTAGAAAATACACTTTTCCCAAAAGGTTTCCACAATTTGGAATACTGTAATAATACTGGGACGATTGTCACTCCCATTATACCATGGTGATATTTGCATCAATATAATAAACATTGAAATGTTTGAATTACTGTCTTCATGTCACTTGTTTGTCTCTTAAAACCCCACTCCAGAACCTAAATTGGATTATAAAGACCCCAAACAACACGAAGTTGTTTGAAGAGGTGGTGGTGTTTGAACACGATTGAGGGAAACACTGATACTGGATTGTGATGTTGTGTGATGTTTGAAGTTCTGGTTCATTTAGGGACATCTTGGTAGGAACAAGGCTATAAATAGTACAATATTCAATACAGGCTACAGTGCCTTACTCCCGTCAGCTCCCACTCGGTTGAGTCTAAAGTGAACTAAGTTTATGAACTGTTCGAAAGACTTTAAAAGCTGTGCCTTTTTCACGATTAGTGGCACAAATCTCTCCATACCACACACTCGCATGTATAGAACTCCTGTGAAATGAAAGAGCTGGCTCTTTATGATGTCATAGAATTGATCCTGAATTTATTTGCCTTTCTAGTAAGATTTCCTCCTGTCTTCCTACACCTCAAGCCAGCAAACACTGACTTGTTATTTTCAAATAGCTGTTTCTAAAGTACTAAACAGACTGTTGTTGGAAAAAAGAGCCAACTTTTTTTCCCACCCAAGTCAGGGAAAGAAAATGCTAAGGTATACAAGGGCTTAATTGTTTGGATGGTTCAGTCTGTAATGTTGCCTGAGTTTTCCCATTGGTCTCCCACAGGTATGTTTTAAGAAAACTAATTTTGTGGCTTTGGGCTCAGTTTAAGACTGCTTTAAAAGTAGAAGCGTTTTGAAATTCACAGGGAGAGGAGAGGGATACATACACACACACACACACACACACACAAACACGTGGTGAAATTCAAATTTTTTTACTACCGTTCTGTGGGTGTGGCTTGGTGGGCGTGGCTTGGCAGGGGAAGGATACTACAAAATCTCCATTCCTATCCCACTCCAGGGAAGGATATTGCAAAATCCTAATTCTCTCCCCACTCCTGGGCGAAGGATATTGCAAAAATCCCCGTTCCCTCCCCACTCCTGGGGGAAGGACACTGCAAAATCCCCATTACCTCCCCACTCCTAGGAGAAGGATATTGCAAAATCTCCATTCCCACTCCACTCTGGGGCCAGCCGGAGGTGACATTTGCCGGTTCTCCAAACTACTCAAAATTTCAACTACCGATTCTCCAGAATTTGTCAGAACCTGCTGAATTTCACCACTGACACATACATACATGCACACAAATCTTACATTTGCAATTACGCTAGAAAATGATGTGTTTGATAGCTGTCCAGCTAAAATCAGAAGAATACGGGTAGTCCTGGGCTTACAAAAGTTGCAACAGACCATTAAAAGTTACAATGGCACTGAAAAAAGTGACATGACTATTTTTCACATTTACGACCTTTGTAGCATTCCCACGGTCATGTGATCAAAACTCAGAAGGTTGGCAACTGATTCCTATTTATGACGGTTGCAGTGTCTCTGGCCAGCAAAGCCAAAGGGGGAGCCAGATTCACTTAACAACCATGTTGTCAACTGAACAACTGCAGTGTTAACAACAGCTGAACAACTGCAGTGATTCATTTAACATCAAACTGTGGCAAGAAAAGTTCTACACAGGGGCAAAATTTACTTAAAAAATGTCTTGCTTAGCAGTGTAAATGTTGGGCTCAGTTGTGGTTGTAAGTCAAGGACTACCTATAATACACCATTGCAAAAATTTGAGAACCACACTTCAACTTCATGGCAATGTCTTTGATGGCTACCAATGACAGACCAGGGTATCAGAAGAAGCCATGGTGCTAAAATGATGCAAGTCAAATGGCTGGCTCATGTCTCAGAGATGATGCACAATTGTGTTCCACCATTCCTGGTTCTCTCACTGCTAAATTCCTAAGGACAACTGTCCCCTCTTCTTACCAAAGGCATCTTCTATCTCCAGTCTACAACACAGGCCTTTCAACAGGTCCAAGAACCATTTGTAGTGCACTACTCAGGTGACCCTGACGGATTTTGATCACACGATCATGGGAAATGCTGTGAAGGCTGTAACTCTGAAAAATGGTCAAAAGTCACTTTTTCAATGCTGTTGCAACTTTGAATGGTCACTAAATGAATTGTTGTAAGTCGAGGGCTACCTGTAACTTTGGAAAATTGCTCGTTTGGCAAAGCAAATTGTCTATATCCCAAAGGTGCTTTTTCAAGATGTAACTAAACTTTCTGGTTTTAGAATAGAATAACAGAGTTGGAGGTCTTCTCGTCCAACCCCCTGCTTAGGCAGGAAGCCCTACACCACTTCAGACAAATGGTTATACAATCTCTTCTTAAAAATTTCCAGTGTTGGAGCATTCACAATTTCTGGAAGCAAGTTGTTCCACTGATTAATTGTTCTAACTGTCAGGAAATTTCTCCTTAGTTCTAATTTGCTTCTCTCCTTGATTAGTGTTCACCCATTGCTTCTTGTCCAACCGTCAGGTGCTTTGGAGAATAGTTTGACTCCTGCTTCTTTGTGGCAGCCCCTGAACACTGCTATCATGTCTCCCCTAGTTCTTTTTTTCATTAAACTAGACATACCCAGTTCCTGTAACTGTTCTTCATATGTTTTAGCCACCAGTCCCCTAATCATCTTTGTTGCTCTTCTCTGCACTCTTACTAGAGTCTCAACATCTTTTTTACATCGTGGTGACTAAAACTGAGTGCAATATTCAAGGTATGGCCTTACCAAGGCATTATAAAGTGATAGTAACCCTTCACGTGATCTTGATTCTATCCCTCTGTTTATGCAGCCTAGAACTGTGTTGGCTTTTTTGGCAGCTGCTGCATATTGCTGGCTCATATTTAAATGGTTGTCCACTAGGACTCCAAGTTCTCTTTCGCAATTTGCTATTGAGCAAGGTACCACATATACTGTATCTGTGCATTTTGTTTTTCTTGCCTAAATGTAGAACTTTTTTCACCATTATATAGCTAGTCTGCCAGTTCCTTCAGAACCTAAGAAACTTCTTCAGCTCTGAGAGGATAGTGGTAAGAGCTGAAGAAACTTCTTGGATGAGAAGTGAAACGCCTTCAAAGAAAAACCAGAAAGTCCAGGTGCCTCTTGAAAAAGCACCTTTGGGACAACCATGACCTGGATGACTGAGAATCTCCATAGACACATTGTCTATCTATAGATGGTGATGCCCATGAAACTGGTTGAAAGAATCTCAACAAGCCTTTTGGTAGAACATAACAAAGGCAGCTTCTGAAATATGAAATGGCCATTTCATTAATTACAAGGATGTCCTTCTGGCTCTCTCTCCCTTGAAGTCCTTATCTTCTGCTCTTCTTCCTGCTGGAGGGTAGGTCAGGGAGTTTGTAAGGAGTCTATTGTCAAACTAATTGATTGCCCCTGGGGGAAACTTGAGTTCAGAAGCAGAGGCCCCTGCTGGGTCAACAGAGGTCAGGCACATCAAAGAGGAAATAGATGTGTTCCATCAGGGGTGGGAATGACAGAAGTCATTGACATTTGAAGTTGCCAGGGCCGTCTTCCATTGTGGGACAGGAAGCAAGACAGGAATCTGTTAAAAGAAAAGCTTGACAAGAGATAAAGATATACAGTATAGACATGGATTTTAACTTCTTTGTTCACTACCATCACCACCATTTCTTCCTCTTCTGTCTCCTCCTCCTCCTCCTCCTCCTCCTCCCCCCCTTATATTGTTAGAGGTTGTGAGATTTTCTTGCTAAACTCCTTGATGGATTCACTATATCCTGTGAATTAGGGAAGGAAGCACCATTTGGCACTCTGCCTCATGCACTAAAATGTTTCCCCATCCCCCCCAGCTCTTTATGATATAGTTCAAGAAACGCCCCCAGTTTGAACAAAGATATATATTAACTAACCAAAGACCTACATACAAACACCCGCGAAAACCTCAGAAAACAAATATATATATATATATGTTTTTCTTTAATCCAGGTTTTTCCTACATAACCAAGATTTTTCTGCAAGCCTGGTTGAGTGAAATCACATTCATTACTTTTTGGGCTTTTTTTCTTCTTTTCCTTCTTTTCATTCTGGCAGCCAGCAGATTTTGTGAATTCACTCAACTAGGCTTGCAGAAAAATCTTGGTTAGGTAGGAAAAACCTGGCTTAAAGAAAAACACACATAAAACCTAGGAAAATTTAGAAAATAGATATTGTACCTTTACAGGGAGGATACATGAAATGTGGGTGTGGCTTACTGATGATGGCTAATGAGCCAGAAATAGCTATATAAGTCTCCCATTGGGCAGCACAAAATCTGCTGGCTGCCAGAATGAAAAGAAGGAAAAGAAGAAAAGAAGCCCCAAAAGTAGTGAATGTGATTTCACTCAACTAGGCTTGCAGAAAAATCTTGGTTATGTAGGAAAAACCTGGCTTGAAGAAAAACACACATAAAACCTACGAAAAGTAAGAATATGAATATATATATATGTGTATGTATACACACACACACACACACACACACACACACACACACACACACTATGCTTGGTAAATAATGGTTAGGTTCAAAATAAACACCTCCTTTTGAAATAAATGCATTGACAGGTTTTATTCTAGACGCTTCTGAGGCATCCAGAAAAGGCTGAATTGGACTTCTTATTTTGCAGAAGCAAACTCCCAGACTTCTTATTTTGCTTCTCCCATGCAGAAGCAAACTTCCTAGCATGAAATATTTTAAACAGTCCTTAAAGAAGAGAGATGTAGCTTAGATTTTTGTAAACCATTGATTTCTTTCTTATTATAATATTTATTATAATTCATCTCATCACTAGAACTGGAACTGGAAAACTTGTAAATAAACAAATGCTTTAGCTGTGCATGATTTCTTGCTTGTATTTAAAGGAGATTTTTTTTAAAAATTAGAACAAAACTATCTTTAATGAGTGTTTGCAGAACACATACCGGTATTTATTTCAGTACAGTAGGGGGAGAGTGAGAGAGAGGGAGAGGGAGAGGGACAGGGAGAGAGAAAGAGAGGTATCTTTACTCCTTTACAAAATACATCTGTAGGAAGTTAGCACCTACCCCTTTCCTGGAAGAATGAAATATTTTAGGAAATATTAAAAAGGCAGAATATTATGTTTCCCTGGTTGAGAAATGGAGAAACATGTTTTAAAGACAAAGCAACTCCCACCTTCCTGCCTCCCCCCCCCCCCCCCCCCGCCCTTTGTTAATGGGCCAGAGGCAGAAACTCAATCTTTGACAATAGGACCCATCTGCAACACAATAGCTACAGAAACTAACACAATGGGACCCATCTAGGACAGAAACTCACCACATAGCACCTGGGAAGATTACATCAGCCAGCAAGGCTAGCTAAGACCCGCACCCCCTGGGAGTCTGACAACCAATCAGGATACTCTTTTGGGGCCCCAGGAAATTCAAAGCCAGAGAAAGCATAAAACCCGGGGACTCGCTGTATCTCGTCCCCTTTTCTGTTCAGGAACTCAAGCCATGTGATTCTGTCTACCATTAAACCATCTTTCCAAGCAGTCTCCATGTTTCCAGTGTCTTTTTCCCCACTTGGAGCTGAACCCAGAAGGATATTTCTTCCTACCCATTGGCTACTGTACATGAAATAAATATTTGCTCTGCAAATACTCATCAAAGATAATTTTATTGTAAGTAAAAAAAAAAACTCCGTTAAAAGTAACAAAAGCAACAGATGGAAAAGATTTTATTAATACAATTTTGCTTAGAAGAGCTTCCAATCCAGAATTTGAAATGCAGGCAACTGAATTTTTAGCTACATGTAAATTTGCTATAAAGACTAGTTTTCAAGAAGAATTTTAGAAATTAGTTGCACTGTAGAAGAATGTTGGCTTAGTGTGCTCTTCTCCCCATGTTTCAAAGTCTTTGTCTAATAACATAGGAAATTTATTTGTTTGTTTTACCTAAGTTTCCTGGTAAATGACACAAAAATTACAATCATCCATATGCAGAGGCTGACAAGTTATTGTGTCCTGGATGAGTTTGGGCAACTAATAATTGCTAGTGTGGGTTATTTTTTCCCCCTATCCTATATTCTATTTCTCCAGGTCCCCTTTGCATTAAAGAATGCAAACTGAATCTGAAAAACTTTTCCTACCATCAATTACATAATTTAATTTCTCAGCTATAAAATTGGAGCTGCATTCCATAATGGTTGTTTCCGATATGTCAGCTTGGCTTACAAGACCAATCATTTAGGCTGGTTATTTCTTGTCCATTTCTGAATTATAAAAACCTAAAATCTCCCAAGTTTAATTCAGGTTTGGATGATTCCTGGGTTATTTAACAACAATGCAGAAGCAGTTTGCCACTGACTTCCTTTAAATTTGGGGGTGGGGGGGACTTCCCAATTTGGTCTACTGCCTTGAAGTTTCCTGGTGGTGCCCCTCCAAATACTAACCATGTCAAACCCTGCTTAGCATTTTGAGATGAGCAGAAGGGCTGTCATCAGAGATATATTTTCTGAGTTAGAGCCTTCCCTAAAGCAAAATTGATGTTAAACAATGGCTGTCTATATGTCAGGATTAGTTAACTAATATCACACTTTTGAAAGAATATCCACCCCAAAAAGCCTCACATGTACAATATGTGGAGGAATTATATCGTAGAAGCCAAGAACTCAAGTCTGTGCTTGCCATACACAAAACTTGGATATGACCCCCTTGGATATAACCTTAAGAAATTGTTACCAAAAAGAATTATAAATATTAAAGACAGTCTGGGAATTGTTCTGAATCCATTCCTTGTTACTTTCTAGCTGTTCCCATGTTTGGGAAATATTTGAAAAGGTGAGCAGTGCTGGGCAAGCATAAACCCCAATGTGATTTAGAAATCTTCACTGTTAAACAGGTGTGAAAGATGGAGAACCTTGATCACATATATAGGTAGTTCTTGACTTACTACTGTTCATTTATCATTAAGTGTTGTACCTTATGATTCTTGATTAATTTTCTTTTATGTATAGTATACCAAGAGCGTATGCACCAAGACAAATTCCTTGTGTGTCCAATCACACTTGGCCAATAAAAAATTCTATTCTATTCTATTCTATTCTATTCTATTCTATTCTATTCTATTCTATTCTATTCTATTCTATTCTATTCTATTCTATTCTATTCTATTCCATTCCATTCCATTCCATTCTATTCTATTCTATTCTATGACCATTGAAAGCTACAATAGGACCAGAAAAAGTGACCGTTTATGACTGTTGCAGCATCCCCATGATCACCTGATCAAAATTTGGACATTTGGCAACTGGCCTGTATTTATGATGGTTGCAGTGTCCCAGGGTCATGTGATGATCTTTTGTGACCTTCTGGCAAGCAAAGTCAATGGGGAAGCCAGATTCATTTAACAACCGGGTTACTGAACTTATCAACTGCAAGAACTCACTTAACAAATGTGACAGGAAAAGTCGTAAAATGGGATAAAGCTCACTTAACCACTGTCTCGTTTAACAACAGAAATTTTGGGCTCAATTTTAGCTGATACTATCTGTAGCAAGTTTAACTTACTCAGAATTTAAACAAATTTTGCTTCCCCATAAAGGTGCCTGAATGGTAGGCTAAAAAAATAAAACAAAAGCCAAGATGGTAGCCATAACATTATGATTGAACCTCAGCCTGTTTTTATGTGCCTTGTAACCTATATAAAAAAACAGGCAGAGCTTTGATTTCACCATTGCATCCGCCATCTTGAATTTTTTTGACCATATCTCGTTTCCCCGAAAACAGATGGAAGGGTTGGGTGATAAAGATTGGGTAGCTTGTTTTCCAAGGAATTCACCACTGGCTATTCACAATAAGGCTAGGACAGTTCAGATGCTTGCTTGAAGTATGATGAGAATATAGCCAAAGCATCTCTCTCTCTCCCTCCCTCCCTCCCCCCCTCTCTCTCACACACAAACAAATACCCACATATTAAAAGCAGTTAAAAAGTACTCTGTATTATAGTTAGAAAAGGAATTAGGTATGCACACAGCTAGATGGAAATACGGCTCCACATAAACATTTACGCTATTTGATCACCCAAACAGAGATTGCCTTTTGTTGCTGACTTCCATGATTAAATCAAGAGTCTATGCAGAAGATACTATTGTAGAAAGAAAAATGTAATACACTCACAGTTGTACAAAAATATTTTATTTATTAAAGTAACCATTGTACTAAACGACCTATATTTGAAATGCATTGAATTATTGCTAGAATAAATACAGGCAATAAATTCAATATTTTTTTAATAAAAGGAAATGAATTATTTGACACTCAAACGTTATTACCCCAAAGCTTTAACTTATACAATATAAATAGTTAAAAGGCAAAGTCAAGTTTCTTTTTTCCCCCCACTTGTGTTGTTTATTCGATTTGTTTCATTTTTTAAAAAAAAAAATTAATACTGATCCATTCAGTTGCTAAAAAGAGTGTTCCCAGTGCCCAGCTGAAGCATGTATCAAAAACAAATTTGCAAGCAAGCGTGCTTGTCTCCATATCACAGACAAATAAAAGGGAAGTGTGTTGCACATTGTTTTATGACAGAGAAAGAAGCATCTAAATAAAAGATGGTTAGAGATGTCTGAAATCAGATGAATGTATTTTCCACAATCCAGTTAAGAAACTAGATTTGCAAACCAGTGTGGTGCTGATAATACTTCAGTAAATATCCTTTGAGAATTAGTATTATTCGATTTTGCCCAACCCATAGGCATTAGGCCCCAGATTTTTATTTTTCTAAACTAGAACCATACTTAAAGGCAAAATTAAAACAAATTTTGTTTACAAACATGAATATCAGCGTTTCTCAAAGATGACCATTTTAAAACTTCAACTTTCAGAAGTCATACTGTCTGGGGAATTCTGGAAGTTGTAGTCCACACATCTCAAAATGCTCAATGTTGAAAAAACGCTGGTGTAGATGAACTTGGAATAGATGGTATTACTATAGCCTGTGTCCACATTTATTCATTTTACAGAGTTGCATTTAGCGTGCTCATGTTACCTTGGAGTAAATCACATTCAGTCCTATGGGTTTTATAATAAACACTTATGAGATTATATTATTAATCACAGCTCTGTCTATTGAAATCAATGGGACATTAGACTTATTTAAGTCATCTTCCATAAACTGGCATGCTTCTGATTGGCAAAATTGCAATTTCCCTTACAACCAATTGCCATGCTGACTAAGAATCCTGGATGGAAATTTTTGAGATGAGATATTGGGTTAATATGTGACTAACCTAACTTTAAACCCAGCTAATGTGATTAAAAACTTGGGAACTAAGGAATTACATTAAGACCCCCTTTTCAGTTTCCAAACTGGGGTCATTCAGATTGAAAAATGACCTTTAAATTCCTTTTAGTTGCAATTCCTGTGAGTGAATTTAAAAAAAAAATCACTTTCACTAACATTGATTTAAAGTGGCTGTGGTTTGTGAATCTTTTGGTTTTATTTTAATGGCATTTCTGTACCTTTTAAACATTGGTAGGTAACACAGAAGCAGGAATACTGGACCATGGCTACCAAACTGCTACATGACTGAGTACCTTAAGTAATATCTTTGATTATGTCATGTGTTCACAGCTAGATTTGTAAATTACCTTGCTCCAAGATAGCAAAAGCATTAGCATTTAAACTTATATACCTCTTCATACTGCTTTACAGCACTCGCTAAGCAGTTTACAAAGTCAGCATCTTGCCCTCAACAATCTGGGTCCTCATTTTACTGACCTTGAAAGGATGGAAGGCTGAGTCAACCTTGAGCCAATCTAGATCGAACTCCAGGCTGTGGGCAGAGTTAACCTGCAATACTGCACTCTAACCACTGCATCACTGCAGCTCCCAAAGAACCTCTCGATTCCTTGGCTGATACAGAGATTATGGAATATATTCATCTGTCAAGAAATATATTCTGTTTTGTAATATCCAAAGCACATGAAGGCAGGACAAGAAGCAATGGATAGAAAATAATCAAGGAGAGAACCAATCTGGAACTAAGGAGAAATTTCCTGACAGTGAGAACAATTAATCAGTGGAATGACTTGCCTCCAGAAGTTGTGAATGCTCCAACACTTGAAGTTTTTAAGAAGTGATTTGTACAAATGGTATAGAGCTGTGATGGCGAACCAATGGCACGGATGCCACAGGTGGCACGCGGAGCCCTATTGGTGGGCACGCTCAGCTCCAGCTCCACGCATGCACGCACCAGCCATTTTATTTATTTTTATCTGGCTGTTCACCGCCCTGAGTCCGCAAGGAGAAGGGCGGTATATAAATCCAATAAATAATAATAATAATAATAATAATAATAACTGATTTTCAGGCCTTCTGGTCCCACTGGTTAAACTGGCTGTTTCCGGCCTCCGGAAGGCCTCCGGGTGGGATGGGGAAGGCTGTTTTTGCCCTCCTCAGGCTCCTAGAATGCCTCTGGAGCTTGGGGAGGAGGAAAACCCGGCCTACCGGGCCCACAATGCCATCACATGCCAAAAGCAGGGGGAAATGTGTGGGGGTCATGTGCGCATGCCCGGGAGGGCAGGGCACATTGAATTATGGATGTGGACACCCGCACCCACAATTCCCCCCGCTCCCCCTGCTTTTGGCACGCAACAGCAAAAAGGTTAGCAATCACTGCTATAGAGTTTCCTGCTTGAACAGGGGGTTGAACCAGAAAATCTCCCTTCCAACTCTGTTATTCTGTTATTTCTGGGAGGGGAAAACAATTGCACATATCTATCCCTTTGGCCTTAATGGGGCAGAATGTCCTTCAGTACAACCCACATTGAACACCAAGAGTTGTGCATAATCACTCAGAATTCCCAGGGGAATGTAGGGCGAGCAGACTGCAGGTGTAACAAATAATGGAATTATTGGAAGGAAACTGTGACAATAGATGTGGAGAGCTACGGTTCTGTTGTTTTTACCAGTTCTGTTTTTACCAAAACCATGAAAGAACTGTTGCAATAGAAGCCCCGCCCCTTTTGTACAAGCAGATGATGTCATGATGCCTCTACAGAAGGGGTGGGGTTTGCAGAAGTGTGATGTGCTATCATCAGATGGATTGTTTTGACCAATGCTCATAGAGATTCATATGAAAAACGACACTTGGTGGACTGATCTAGACAACCTTTTTAGAAGTTTTCCCTCACCGTTTTTCTGTCCCCATAAACTGACAGTCAGGTTGCTTTTTCCAAATAAAATTAAAGCAAGTCACACATGTTTATATATACTGTAATAGAAATAGCCATTCATCCATTGAAAAATACAGAAATTAAGTTTTAATTCTTAGGAAAAAAAAACACAGAGCATCATCCATTTTCACATTGTGGGCAAGGTTGTTCTCGTTTTGAAACCTTTTTATTTTAAAGTCACAATTCTTCAACACCTATTCAGAAAAGTAGGCTGTTAAGTAGGATGGGAAGAAAAGATTTTTGGCAGTAATATAAAATACGAGCTTTTTTTAAAAAAAATGGTGTAAAAGGTAAACAAAGACAAATTATTACAATGATATAAAAATACAACTGGGTCATCCGCTCTTATAAAAATTGACTTTGGAATTGCATTTGGCAGTTTCACACACACACACACACACACACACAAATGCACACACGTGCCACATCATTCTAAAAAAAAAGATCACAGAACAATGCAAAGAAGTTTATAAATTATGGTCGCAAGGGGTTATCAAATCCTTTGCCTGTGTCTCCAAAACTCCCTTTCTTCTGTGTCTGTCCATATCAGAGTGAGTAATGAGGTATATAGGACATTAACACTTTCGGACATACGTGTCATAGAAGAAAGTGCATTTTCAGAGACCACCCACAGGAATGGGTTGAATCCATGATTTTTATCCTCCTCCCCCTACCAAAAAAGGCACAATCACATTTTTATTTTTATTTTTTTGTTTTGTTTTTTCTCTTTTGCTTTGGCATGCTTCGTTAATGTTCAAATCCAAGCAGCAGTAATCCTTTTCCCTTAGCGATGTCAAATTCAGTGCCACCAACTCTGAAAAGGTTTATTTTCATGTCCCTCAGGGGAAAAAAAAAATCTTTGCTAAGGGCAGAAAAGATGACACAACAACAAGAAGAAAACGTCCAAATGCTGGTGAAATCACACATCAAGCACCATGTCGTATTGTTGTTCCTTCTTCCGCCGGCCACATTTAGTGATAAGAGCTAAATATAAAGTCAAAAGCATCACCCAGTAGCAGGCATAAAGTATTGTACCAATGATCAGCACTGTCTGTTTTGATTCGGAAAATGGCTTTCTAGATTCCTTGTATATGGTGAAAATAACCCCGCCTAGAAGGATTGTAAACCAAACAGACACGGGGATAAGTCCTATGAAATTGACCACGATAGTTTTTCGGCCAGATGTGCCCCATCCTGCCTTGTTTATGGTGGCGATTGCAAACATCTTGGCGGGAAGTAAACTTGACATGTACAACACTGAGTAAAGGGACATAAACACCATGACAATGTTCCCTCTAAGGCAGCTTGCAAAGGAAGACTTGATTAAGCCAACAAGTTGAACAGTCAACAAGAAGAGTAGGATGTTCCACAGTTTCCCCCGGTAAAAAAGTTGTATGACAGTGGCAATGAGAAAAAATGGAAAGAACCCTGTGATGACTGCCTCGTAGGTCATCCACAAGTGATGCTTATGGAACCACATGGCGTTGTACAGCCACTCGCGGAAATAGGACTTACTCCAACGGGTCTGCTGGTTCAACCATCTGAGATATTCTATGGGTGTTTCCGTAAGGCACTTCGATCGAGCGGTGTACTTTGTCGCATAGCCGAGGCTTAGGACTCTGTTGGTGAGATGTCGATCATCTCCAAAGCTACACTGAGAGCCCATGAATTCTTGATTATACCAATCCTCCACAAATTCATGGAGTAAGGAGTTCCTGTACATCCCTAAGGGTCCACTTATACACTGTACACAGCCAAAGTAGGACTGGCACGCTCGTTCAATATTAAACGCCATCCAGTACCTGACACTGCTGAGAAAGGAGATCCATGAATCGTACTTGTTCAAAATCTGCAAGAGAAGGTTGAAAATTAGTTCCTGAGACAAAGACAACAAAGTTATCCTTGACACAAAGCTGCCAATGTTATTTTTAATATTGTAATATGGAAAGTTCCCCGTTTATTGTTTTCATTCACTAGCTCTTATACGCATAAGAATAACAACTGTATAATCACAGTTCTCAAGATTTTAGGATGTCCCAACAATTGTTATTGCTTTTTGCTGCTATACTAGGCAGCCTTAGTAGAAAATTAAGCAAAGAGTTCCAAAGACCCAATATTTTAGTTTGGATAGATTTCTTTGCTTTGCTTTGCTTTGCTTTTTGTCATTATTCTGATTAAGGGAGTGTCATATCCAATCTTCTGTAATTCATCAGACCAATAATCCCTTTGTTAATATTTAATATGTATTCAACAGCTCTGTATGTCATCTTTTTCTGATGGACAGGTAGTCCTTGTTTTATGGTCATAATGGAGCCTGCCTACTAGTTCTAATCCCACTTTAGACACAAAACCAGCTGGGGCATTGGGCCAGTCACTCTGACACAGGAGGGAGATAAGGGCAAACCAGTTCTGAAATCTTGCCAGGTAAACTGTAGAGACTTGTCCGAGCAGTTGTGAAGAGTCAGGATGGATGTGAAAGTACCAAAAAAAAAAAGCCATACTAAAGATTACCATATTCACCTGAACATCTCCTCCAACACCACCAACCATCGGATCTTCTTCTAAAACTTTCACCATTTCCACCGAAGAAGCTGGATCGAGCATCGTGTCTGAATCACATACCTGTCCATGGAAAAAAAAAAAAAATTAAGAGATCGGGGCAAAATTGTAAAAAGAACTACAAGCAATTACATAGTTAAATAATAATGCTTGCCTGTTGATATTTTCTCACTGGATTTCCTGAGAAATCCCATAACGATTACATCCAACACTTGGAATTCTTTAGCGATGAATTGGAAATGCAGAACAAGTGTACCACAATGCAAAATGTTATCATTGTGCCTTTAGAATATTGGACAAAGAGAGACATGTGAAATTGATTGTAAATTTGGAGAAACAAAATTCTGCAGGGTTCTTGCTTTATATGGAGAATATAGCCTCCTATCCAGTGGTGGGATTCAAATAATTTAACAACCGGTTCTCTGCCCTAATGACCAGCTAGGTAGGCATGGCTCGGTGGTCATGTGACCATGTGGGTGTGGCCAACTCAACATCACTCACGTTGATGGGTGCTTCGCCTTAGCTGTTACAATGTAATAAGGGTTAACCAGAGAGGCAGTTTCTGTAAACAGGGCAATAAAGATTAAGCTAGAAACACCACCAGAATGTTTCCTTCTTGCCTTCCTTACAGGATTAGCCCTGTAAAGTGGAAAAAAACAAAATAAGATTTCTTCCAACAACCGGTTCTCCCAAAAAGGTGTGAACTGGCTGAATCCCACCACTGCTCCTATCCCATCCCCCGGAGAGTTCAGCTGGTTTTTCTGCACCTAATTTGGATTTCTAAAAACCCAACCAATGGAATTTATATCGTTTGTTCTTTGCAAGCAGTGTTAAACACAAATGAGTGGATCTATCACTTTAATGAGCCACACAATTCGTTACAGGTGACCCTTGATTTGTGGTCACAATTGAGCCCAAAATTTCTGTTGCTAAGCGAGACAGTGAGTCTCCCCCCATTAAGTGAGTCTTGCCCCATTTTACAACCCTTTTTGCCACCGTTATTAAGTGAATCACTGCAGTTGTGAAGATAGTAGACAGGACAAGAAGGAATGGATGGAAACTAATCAAGGAGAGAAGCAACATAGAACTAAGAAGAAATTTCCTAAGAGTGAGAACAATCCATCAGTGGAACAATTTGCCTCCTGTGAATGCTCCATCACTGGAGGTTATTAAGAGGAGATTGGATGACCATACATCTGAAATGATATAGGGTTTCCTGTTTGAGCAGGGGGTTGGACTAGAAGGCCTCTAAGGTCCCATCCAACTCTGTTACTCTATTATTTTGTTAGTAATTTGTTTGTTAAGTGAATCTGGCTTTCCCATTGACTTTGCTTGTTGGAAGGACACAAAAGGTCTCATATGATATTGCAACAGTCATAAATATGAATCAGTTGCCAAGCATCTGAATTTTGATCACGCGACGATGGGGCTGCTGGAACAAGGAAAATTCTTGAGATGTGTGTGTGTGTGTGTGTTTATGTGTGTTTGCCAGTGGTGGGTTGCCCCCGGTTTGCTCACCGACCTGGACGTCATCAGAAAGCTTCTGCGCAGAAGCGCATGTGCGCAGTTCCTTTGTGAACCGGTAGTAAAGGTTAGTAGAATCCACCCCTGGTGTGTGCATAGATATATACTAGCTGGATCCCCATGCTTTGCTACAAAACTATATGATCGGGCTTGATAAATCAACACTTACAGCTTGAATCCTCCCCTATCCTATCCCCTTCTCTTCCTCAGCCTTGCCCCACAGAAATGTCTCCTATCCAGTGGTGGGATTCAGCCAGTTCGCACCTTTTTGGGAGAACCGGTTGTTAACTTTCTAAGCAGTTCGGAGAACCCATTGTTGGAAGAAATCTTATTTTGTTTTTCTCCCACTTTACAGGGCTAATCCTGTAAGGAAGGCAGGAAGGAAACATTCTGGTGGTGTTTCTAGCCTAATCTGTATTGCTCTGCTTACAGAAACTGCCTCTGTAGTTAATCCTTATTACATTGTAACAGCTAAGGCAAAGCGCCCATCGACGTGAGTGACATTGAGTTGGCTATGCCCATACGGTCACATGACCACTGAGCCATGCCTCCCCAGCTGGTCATTAGGGCAGAGAACTGGTTGTTAAATTATTTGAATCCCACCACTGCTCCTATCCTATCCTCTTTTCTCCCTCAGGCTTTCTAGCCCCTTCTCTCCATGAGGCTTGCCCCACAGAAGCCTGTCCTATGCTATCCCATTCTCTCCAGAGTTATTTTCAAGTTGGGAGGGGGAGTAGAACCTCTAACTAATTAGCATCAGAGCATGTTATAATAATATAGGAAATACTAATGATCTAATGGTCATTTCGAAAAATCCTTTCTTGGTGAGCACCTAGAAGCCAAGAGGAACATAGGTGGCAAATTTCAAGTTTGTAGGCTTTACAGTTCTGGAGATTTCGTGATTAATGTGTGAGTGGTTTTCGCTTTTATATATCTAGATATCACATATGCTTATTGATTGATTGATTGATTGATTGATTGATTGATTGATTGAATTTCTATACCGCCCTTCTCCCAAAGGACTCAGGGCGGTGAACAGATTAAGATTTCATATACAGATAAATATATTTTAAAAACAGTAAATAATAAATTGAGTCAACTTGGTGTATCTACTAAGACCTTGGCATAGAATTTTGATGTTTATGCTAGCCCTGCTTGTTGAAATAGAAAGGTCTTCAGGGCACGTCGGAAAGTGCAAAGATCTGGGATTATTCGTATTCCTGGTGGTATTTTGTTCCAAAGCGTAGGTGCCCCCACAGAGAAGGCTCTCTCCCTTGGAACTACTAGATGACATTGTTTTAATGATGGTACTATGAGTAGGCCTACTCTGTGAGAGCGTGTTGGTTGGTGGGAGGTTATCGGTTGCAGCAGGTGGTCTCGTAAGTACTCAGGTCCTAAGCCATGGAGCACTTTAAAGGTAAGAACAAACACCTTGAAGCGCACTCGGAAGGCCACCGGAAGCCAGTGCAGCTCGCGTAGAAGAGGCGTTACATGTGAGCACCATGTTGCTCCCATAATTACTCGCGCAGCCGCAGATATATCTGTCATCATCATTTTAGCCATTGTCTATACACTGCTGGATAAAGGCTCTTCTGAATGTTTCCAACTAACATGGTCCTGAGCCCTCTCTCTCTCTCTCTCATTCTCTGTCTCCCTCCCTCCCTCCCTCCTTCCTCACCCCTCTCTCTCTCTATACAGACACAGATAGTCCTGTACAATTTCTGCTAAGTTTGACATTTGTTAAGTGAGTTTTGCCCCATTTTATGACCTTTCTTGACACAATTGTTAAGTGAATCTGGATTCCCCATTGACTTTGCTTGTTGGAAGTTCACAAAAGGTGAACACATGATCCCTGGACACTCCAATTGTCATAAATATGAGTCACTTGCCCCATAGTCGTATGGATTTTGACCATATGACCATGGGGATGCTGTAATGATTGTAACTGTGAAATATGGACATGTCAGTGTTGTTGTAACTTTGAACAGTCACTAAGTGAAATGTTGCAAGTTGAGGACTACCTGTATATTCTTTTGAGAGCGTGCATCAGAATTTCATTTTTTAATCTGTGCCAGTGCTCACAGAAAAAAAAAATTGATAATAAAGGTTATTTTATCTTTGTCTTATCATCTTATCTCACCATCTTATATCTTACCTTATATCTTATATAGAACAGGAGTAAAGAAACACTACTTGGTGGGTGCTTTGCACTTTTCCTGATCTTGCACGAGAGGAAAAAAAAGATTGCATTTGGTCCCCTAGTTCAAATGTTTCCCACTGTCTTAAGGGGGAATGAATGATGAGTGAACTTACAGATGCTTCAAAAAAAAAAAAAAATTGGCAGAGAATCTGGGAAGAAACATGATATCCCTTTTCGCTCACAGAAGGTTTAGCTATTCATGTGAAATATATACCTTGGATTCCACCATCCAGCTCTCTTTGAACTCTCAATTCATGGGGCTCCACACTTCTAAACATTAATAAAAGTCTGTTTCACTCTTATGTTTAGAGTGCATGTTATTTTATTTCCTGATTATATGCTCACGTTTCCAATGGACTGGGAAGGGTTTATATTTTTAGCCTCCTTAAAATGTGAAATAGATAGCTCTTTTGAGCAAGATTGTTGTGAATACAACTAGTATTTGTGTTGTATATACAGCACACTTTGCATAGCTTGGTTTAAAAAAAGATTTAGTGGCTATGTGAAATTTGGTTTATTTTTAATCTTGCTGGAGGTATGTGTGTGTTAAAGTGCTATGTAAACCCAACCTCTCTGGCTGGTCTATGGTTTACAGTACTGTGTAAACTGAGAGAATGGGTTAATTCAGTAAGCAAGCAGACTTGAGAACACATTCTTTGAACTGTTGCAACTTTGACTTTAATCCATAGTTTTCTGGAGGATCTATCCTCATGTAAGTATAGTGTAAATGGGATTACTCTCATCTCTTCTATGTCCAGCCCTAGAAATGCACAAAATACTTCTGAATTTAAAGTTTTGAGTTTAAATTCTGAGCTTAACACCAAAACAGTTGGTTCAGATTCAAGAAGGGTTATCTTGAGCATTTTGGTTGAATTTCAGAGGGCGTGTTTCAAGCTCAAGAATTTTTTTGCATACCTTAACAATATCTCATCTCTTCTATAGAGTTGAGGCATCCCTGACAATCATCTAGCTCAGGGGTCTCCAATCTTGGCTGCTTTAAGCTGGCTGAGGAATTCTGGAAGTTGAAGTCCACAGGTCTTAAAGTGGCCAAGGCTGGAGACCCCTGATCTAGTTCATGTACTGCTTCTAACACACTCAACAGACTCCACTGGTGGTCAAAATTATAAAGGAGGAATTTCGTACCAAAAGGGACATTTCAAAAATCAAGGCAGAATATAGAAAAGGGAGAAAATGGTTCTTATTTTCAGAGCAAGCCGGACCTTCAATATTTTGAGAGAATCCATTCAGGCATTGAATGGCAACTTAAAGGCAACTTAAGATGATTATAAAAATATGCACAATATTGGACATGCTAATCAAATCAGCATGATTAAACTCAAAATTAAAATCAGTGTTGTTACAACCAGCCTTCTTCCTTCAGAAGAACATTGGATAAACTTTCAGTACACAAATGAAGATGCCCAAAAGTTTCAGTTGTTTTAAAAGAGAGAGAGAGAGAGAGAGAGAATGTAATGTTTTCAAGCCAAGCAAACATAATACTTATGTTTGCTTGGCTTGAAGAGCCACTGCATCTCTTTTCCCAACAGGGCCTCAATGCCTGATTCATCATGATCAAATCATTAAAGTTAGATGAAAACTGGTGACTCATGGGAAGAAAACATCAACATGTGTAAAAAATAAAATAAAATTGAAATTATATCTGAATTCTGAATTATGGAGCTGCTGCCAAATTTCAAGTTTTTGCGGCCTAATAGTAAGAGCAGTTTAAAATTGGAGATAATGGCTAAGAAAGGTGGAGGTCCATCCTTTTCCTGGATGTTCAGCTGCCATCTCTTTGGGATGCTTTAATTTGCATTTCTGCATTACAAAGGCGCTTGAATGACCTCTAGAATTCTGCTGCTTCATTTCTGTATCTATTAATGGCCCGATGTGGCCATAACTTTATGTGATGTTTTGCTTCAATCCACCTTCTTTTGGGTTTCTAGCAGGGGTGAAATCCAGCAGGTTCTGACAGGTTCTGGAGAACTGGTAGCGGAAATTTTGAGTACTTTGGAGAACTGGCAAATACCACCATTGGCTGGCCCCAGAGTGGGGTGGGAATGAAGATTCTGCAATATCCTTCCCCCAGGAATGGAGAGGGAATGGGGATTTTGCAGTATCCTTCCCCCAGGAGTAGGGAGGGAATGGGGATTTTGCAGTACCCTTCCCCTGGAGTGGGGTGAGAATGGAGATTTTGCAGTATCTTTCCCCTGGAGTGGGGTGGGAACGGAAATTTTGCAGTATCCTTCCCCTGCCATGCCCATCAAGCCACGTCCATCAAGCCACATCACGCCCACTAAATCATGCCCACAGAACCGGTAGTAATAAAAATTGGATTTCACCACTGGTTTCTAGTATCTGTCCTCCATGGTTAACCCAATAATCTTTCTTCCCATGGTCAGGGTGTTGGGTTTGACCAGCTGAAAAGCCCACTCGTTTTGCTGGTCTCCTCCCCATCCCTTGCAGAAGAGTCATCTAAATGAGCAACTGTGTTTTTCTTGGACATTAACAATGGCTCATGACCTTCAGTTTGGGAAGCACAGATGATGACTACCCTCTTCTCTCTCTTTTGCTGCTCCACTGCTTCTGGCAGTGACCATCTCATTTGGTGTCCAAATGGAGTCTGCTGACCCAGACTTGTAGTTTTATATAAATAAATTTATTTTATAAGTAGCAAACTAGAAAATCAGGCAAATAAGAGCATCATCAGGTAAATCAACACAGCAGGAACATTATGAGGTAAATCACAGAAAGCACACACAACACATAGAGGAAAAAGGCGGGAAACAAGGAAACTGCCCCTCTACACTGCAATGACCAGCTCTTTTCAAACAATTCATTGTAACTGTGTATTCTTACTCATTGTTCAATCCTTCACTGCTTCAGATATTAAATTAATTATCCTAACATGGCTCTTGTGGGTCATCTCCCCCCCAAAAAAGATAAGGCATAGAGAAGATAGATAGATAGATAGATAGATAGATAGATAGATAGATAGATAGATAGATAGATAGATAGATAAGATACATAGCTAGCTAGCTAGCTAGATATGAGAGAGATATATAAGGGTATCAAGAAGATAGATTATGTAGGTAGGTAGGTAAGTAGATGTAGAAAGAAAGAAAGAAAGAAAGAAAGAAAGAAAGAAAGAAAGAAAGAAAGAAAGAAAGAGAGAGAGAGAGAGAGAGAGAGAGAGACAGAGACAGAGATGAGAGAGAGATATGAAGGTATCAAAAAGATAGATTAGGTAGGTAGGTAGGTAGGTAGATAGATAGATAGATAGATAGACAGACAGACAGATAGACAGACAGACAGACAGATGTATCAAGAAAGAAAGAAGGAAAGAAAAGAAAAGAAAGAAAGAAAAAAGATAGATAGTTAGATAGATAGATGATAGATAGATAAATAGACAGACAAACAGACAGACAGATGGATGAATATTAAGAATATCAATATCAAGAATACAAATACACTGATGATTAATACAAGTAGCTTGCATGAGTGAAATATAGTTTGGGGGATAAGTTTTCCCTCCCCATCACCACCCACTTCATTTTTAGGAGGTACGGCATGGGTGGAGATGTCTACTAGATACAGCCCAGCTGACAGATAATCCCCGCCTGAAGCTTGCACTTTAGAATTGGGGAGTTGGCCTGGCCTAATTCATTTTTAAGCGGAACAGTATCACCAAGGCTTTAAATACAAAGCTTTTGCCTTGAGTGAGGTAATGCAGCTGTGGAGGCTGAAGCCAAAGAACTTGGCTGAAGGACTCATGTTGTTTGTATTTCTAGGCTTCCCCCCCCTCCCCGCCCCAATCTTCCTGACCCAACTCACTTTCCCTCCCTGCTTCTTAACAAGTTTTTGTAGGACTACAAACTTTCCATTTTCACAGGACGCTGCCAAACCTTTGAGTTTCTTTGAGACGTAAGACCATATGTTCACATAAGAGGGCCTCTGAGATGCTCTCAGAATGAACTAAGCCTTCGGCTTCTAGCTGGGATTATTGTTATCTTTTTTTTAAAAAAAAATGTGCTTGATGTTTTTTTTTCTTGGAAAAAAAAAGACAATAGAAAAAAAAAACTTTTAAGGATAGACAGAGAGAGAAATGCATTCTTAATGCTAAATAACAATGGCTTGGAATTCATCCTGAGTGGCTGTGGTTTCCGACATCCCAGTATAGTCAGTTGGTGCCATTACTGATTATTGGGGGCGAGTCATTGGCCCCCACGGATAGGGCTCGCAACTTGGGTGTCCTCCTGGACTCACGGCTGTCTTTAGAAGAGCACTTGATGGCTGTGGCCAGGGGGACTTTCTATCAGGTCCGCCTGATTCGCCAGTTGCATCCCTATCTGGATCAGGACTCGTTAAATATGGTCACTCATGCCCTTGTTACTTCCTGCTTGGACTACTGCAATGCTCTCTATATGTGGCTCCCCTTGAGGAGCACCCGGAGGCTCCAGCTGGTCCAGAATGCGGCCGCGTGGGTGGTTATGGGAGCGGCGTGGCGCTCCCATGTGACCCCCCTCCTGCGCGAGCTGCACTGGCTCCCGGTGGTCTTCCAGGTGCGCTTCAAGGTTTTGGTTACCACCTTTAGAGCGCTCCATGGCATCGGACTGGGGTATTTACGAGACTGTCTTCTGCTACCAACAGCCTCTCACCGACCAGTACGCTCCCATAGAGAGGGGCTTCTCAGGGTGCCGTCGGCCAAACAGTGTCGGCTGGCGGCCCCCAGGGGGAGAGCCTTCTCTGTGGGGGCACCTGCCATCTGGAACGACCTCCCCCCGGAGATACGCAGGATCCCGGACCTGCGCACGTTTCGACGTGCTCTCAAAACATTTTTATTTCAGCAGGCTGGCCTGGCCTAACTCTCCCTTTTAAATTTTTTAAAGTGTTAATTTGTTTTGTAATTGGGTGTTTTAAATTGTTTCGGCCAAAATATTTAATAATTTTAATGGGTTTTTAATGTTTGTATTATCTGTTCTTTATCTTAGCTGTTCACTGCGCTGAGTCCCTCTAGGAGTAGGGCGGTATATAAATGTGATAAATGAATGAATGAATGAATGAATGAATGAATGAATGAATGAATGAATGAATTAGTAAGTAAGTAGATAGATAGATAGATAGATAGATAGATAGATAGATAGATAGATAGATAGATAGATAGATAGATAGATAGATAGATAGTAATATAGTTAAAAGTTTCTAGAGATTCTCAGTCATCCAGGTCATGGTTGTCCTAAAGGTGCTTTTTAGGAAGCAACTGGACCTTCTTGTTTTTTCCTTGAAGACATCATATAAAGTTATGGCCTGGAATTGTGGATGTTGATTATCAGACAGATTTGGTAGTCTATCTTGGATCAACCTTTAGTTCAACTGCCTGTTTGATCTAGTGGTTAAGGCACCAGGAGAGGATGAGTTCTAGTCCCACCTTAGGCCTGAAAGTGTCTAGGTGACTTTCGACCAATCAGCAGAAGACTGTGAGTTCTAATCCCGCCTTAGTCACGAAAGCCAACTGGATGATTTTGGACCGGTTACTCTTTCAGCCCAAAAAACCTGACAGGATTGTTGTTGTGGGGAAAATAAGGGGAAATAGTATTAGATAGGTTTGCCACCTTCACTTACTTATCAAACTAATAACAGTGGAGTATAAATAAATACAAATAAACAAATAAAATATATAAACTATCCCCTGTTGCTCTCTGGAGCATCTGAACTTCCACTCGTGATAGCAGGCCGAAAGTATGTGGGAAATCAAATATCAGAAAAAAAGGAAAAAAAACACTCTTTGCTAACTCAGCCTAAACTCCTGCCCATTCACACTTCTGTTTTCACAGTGGCCAATCAGACGTTTTCTGAGAAGCCAAAAAATGAGAAATGAGCATATTGTCTTCCTCCTGCTTGTGATCTCAGCAGTAAATATTGAGAAATAAACTTTTGTTTACAGAAGAAATGGTAATTCTAGGCAAAGTAGTAGGTACCGGTAATTACAAAAGCAAACTGGAATCGTGACATATTAAGATACTTGGTGTAGGTTCTTACTTCCCATATTGGGGGTATTTTTCTTAAAAAGCGATTCCTAGTATTACATATGGTAATGTCTAATGATGTAATGAGTAATTTTGTTCTAAAAAAACAGGATCCAAATTTATAAATGTGGTTAGGGGTGTTATATAAGTAGTCCTCAACTTACAACCATAATGGAATCTGCCCATCATGGTTGTAAAATGGCTCAGTCATGTGACCAACTTTTTTTTGCAGCAGTTGTTAATTGGATCAGCATGTTCATGAAGAGAACTGATGGTTTACTATGGGCGCGGTTTTGCCAAAAAGTGGGAATAAGTGCTGGATTTTGGCAAAACTATCATAAAATGCAGTCACATTTCCATGGGACACTGCAAACAACCATAAATGTAGCCATGTTACTAAGTGCCCAAAATTTGGTCATATCACTGTGGGAAGGACTGTTGGAACTTTAAATCCAGATCATAATTAGCCCCAAGATAGGTCTATTGTAAGTCAAAGATTACCAAAGGTTGTTTGATAGGGATATTTTTCACTATGTTGACTACATACTACTGATTGTTGGGTATAGTTTCACCATTTTTACTGCATACTACCTATAGTAAAATCCTGTTCTTTCTTCTTACAGTTTTTCATCTTTAAAATGACTAGCCAGTAGAAGGCAGCCTCAACCAAATACTGGGTCTGTATAGTAGCTCAAAGACCACAGTTATTGTGAAGTATTTAATTTGAGACCTCAGGGCCACATTAGGGCCCCCATAATGTTGGTGCAGTGCTCAAGAAATCTCAAACAACAGATTGACGTATTTAGTGTGAAGAGGAAGCCCACAGCTAGAAAATAATCATATTGTCTCTGATGAGTTGTAATTCAGTGCATTGCCACTGAAATGAAATCAAATTTAGTTTTGTTCTGGCTACCTGCCCCTGCTATGCCCCTGCTATACCAAATGATACTTATGTACCAAATGCAATGTTTAATGCAGGAAAATACCTGCCCACCTGGTTTAGTAAGTAAACTATATTGGGTTGAGTTCCCATAATACTAGGCCATAGGAGTCCTTGCAGATTTTACTCCCCTGATCATTGCTGACTGTAGGAGGTGGTGCTCATCTCCGTTTCAAGTTCATTAATTTCTGCAGTCATTAGCAAAGTGGTACCTATTTATCTATTTTCATTTGCATGCTTTCACACTGCTAGATTGGCAGCAGCTGGGCGAGGACAGGAGCTTACCGCCCGTCATATGGCATTTGGGTCTCGAACCTGGGTTGCTGGCTTTCCATCCAACAAGCCACAGCATTTAACTATGGAGCCACTAAACAATAAAGCATCATTTATAAACCGCTCTGACTGACTTTGCACAGCATGTTAATACTGTGCAAACAGTATTGTTAACAACCCATTATTATAGCTTAGCTGAATTGTGTGAACTCAACTGATGGAAAAAGCCATGGAAAAGCCCATGGAAAAGAGGAGAGTACTCCTTGCTTTTTATGCTGACAGAATACTTAGCTACTGACTGAAGTAGAAGTTTGCGATATGCAGCCATGTTTGATAATATTTAAGCTTTGAGAGCAACCAAAGAATCATCTTTGCAGTATGGCTATCAATGCAAACTGATGGTTGGGGTAGAAATTCTTTACATGAAAAACCCACTGGAACAAGCCAGTTTGTTGGTTCATAGTGCCACAGACTCTGTTGAGATCTATGCCAACTTAGCAATGGAAGGCAATCAAATCCAGGCAACTACAGGCGAAAATGCTTCCCTGACCACAGTTCATGGCATGCTGTCTGGAACAGGGAATAACGCAGCTTGTAAGACACCTGGCAGAGTTGTGTCACCTTCTGCTACCCTGAAAAAGCCCTTAGGGAGAAGCTACTGGGGCAATGTGGAATTAGATGCCCCAGAGTCTCTCTCTAGATTGATTTATGAAGTATTTATCATCACAAAACCTGATGGCAAGATTTCACCCTCTCTGTCTGAGCCCTCATCACTGTCCTTATGTACCATCTGATCCTCAACTTTTTCAAGAAGCCCAGCTTTTTCAACGGCTCTGCTGTTTTTCCAATGGAGAGAGAAAGAGGCACACTGTTTGCATAAGGGACAGGATGGGTTGGGCTGCAAGCAGCTCAAAATACAAGACCGGCTTTCTTGGGATGCCTGTTTTATTTGGCAACGAAGGAGAACGGTTTAGACCTACCTGCACATAATCCACACTTCTCCCCAGTGCTTTGAAGGCTGTGTACATGACTTCCCTTTTTCCACCCCATTTTTGCATGATGCAGACACTCTTGTTGGACAGGACCAGCTGAGTGACGTGTTGCATGCTTTCTCTATGGGACTCTTCAGTCTCGTTGGGGCCTCTCTGATGAAAGTTATTCCTCCAGATGTAAGTCGCAGATTTATCCCTGCCCATGATTTCACTAAAAATGTCCATCATGTAAACATCATCTTCAGAATTGCCATCGATTACCATAATCAACTTAATTCCAGGGTAGGTGAGCCTCTTGACGGAAAGTAAACATTTCTTTAAGTAGTCCGGGTCTTCTTGGTAGGCAGCAATGCAAAGGGCAACAGTTTTGTTCAGCTTGATTGGCGTCTCGAGAGATCGGCGCATTTTACGGTGCTCAAGAAAGGCAAATAAGCTTTGGATGATAAGGTGGGATGCCAGAATAGCACCATAGAGCCCAAAGGAGAAATAATAGTTGTCTGTTTGGATAAACTGGTAGCCCACAATATAAGCAGCTGAAATTCCAAGCAGAAGAGATACTCCAAATAGGGTCGTTCCAAGAATTCTCAGGATGCATATAAACCTCTCACAATGCATCTGTAAAAACCAAAAAGAGGATTGTAAATTCTGCTCTGTGGCTTAATATGGCACAAAGTGGGTTACTTAGTAAAATAACTGAGGGATTGACTTCCCGCTTTGCAGTCTAGGATGGAAATAGTTGACCCAAAGACCAAGAATCTGAGATACTCATTAAAGTATTTATTAAAAGGAGGCTTGATGTTACAAAACAAGTATTCCAAATAGGATTTTACTTGCAAATAACACACACACACACACACACACACACACACACACACAAACACACACGTAATTTAGAGTGTTAAAACTGTTTCACACTTCCTCCTACTTTTTAGCTACAAATAATTGGAAATTTGCCTCTTTTATGAGACATTCCTCGTTTTGTCCCAAAGACGCTTTTTCAAGAGATAACTGGACTTTCTTTGTTTTCCCTTGAAGATGTTTCACTTCTCATCCAAGAAGTTTCTTCAGTTCTTCTTCAGAATTGAAGAAGTTTCTTGGATGATAACCATCACCATTACTCTTATCATTATGAGAAGTTTCTCTCAGAAGAAATAAAAAAGTAACCAATTCTGGAGCACATTTGTTTTGGTTTGCCAAAGGTGTTGGGCATATATCATAAAGCATCTCATCACTCCATTATGAGAAAGACCCTTTAGAAGGTTTAGTTTAGTTTAGTTTATTTAAATTTCTATACCACCCTTCTCCCGAAGGACTCAGGGCGGTGCACAGCCATAATAAAACACAGAATCATAGAAAAATTAAAACCAGTTAAAAAAGAATTAAACAAATTGGCCTTGTCCATTTAAAACCCATAAATTAAAATATCCCATCGAGGGTCTTATTCAGCCAGGCCAGCCTGTTGAAAAAGCAGGGTCTTTAGGGCCCGGCGGAAGGTTTGGAGGTCGGGGATTGTATATATCCCAGGGGGTAGTTCATTCCAGAGGGTGGGCGCCCCCACAGAGAAGGTGGTGGGAAGCAGTCTGCATAGAGTCTGGGATAAAATGGATGGAGAGACCGATGACCAGAAGTTCAAGGTACTGTATTTTTTGGAGTATAAAATGCATTCCCCCCCCCAAAAGAGGGTGAAAATTTGGGTGCGTCTTATACACCAGACGTAGACCCACCCACTCGCCGGCCCCCACCCTGTGGCCTCTGCCTCCCAGCAATTTGCCTCCTTGCAAAAAACAGCCTGTTTCAGTTTCAGCTTCAGCACAGCCTGATTAGCATAAGCAGCTGATTGTTGGTTGGATTGGCCTCCCGACCATCAGCTGTTTCAGGCTGTAGGGATTGCCATTGCCTATTGCCGCCTCTACATCCCATTTTCGGCCTCTGCTTACAACCTCTGTGCGTAATGGGCAGAAAAAGGGGCACGCGGAGGCAGCAATAGGTTATAGCAATCCCTGCAGCCTGAAACAGGGGAAGCCGATCCAACCAACAATCAGCTGCTTGTGCTAATCGGACTGTGCTGAAGCTGAAACGGGCTGTTTGCTGCAAGGAGGCAAATTGCTGGGGGGCAGAGGCAGATTTTTTTCCCTTGTTTTCCTGCCCAAAAAAGATAGGTGTGTCTTATAGTCCGGAGTGTCTTATACTCCAAAAAATACAGTAAGTAGAAAATATAATTTTGTCATGGAACAAGAAGAGAGTGGTGTAGGTAGTTATCAAACAGGGATGTGTATTGAGAATGCTGTTATGATTCTTTTTGAGTCCTTAGTAGGCTTAGTTTGTGCTAGGATAGGCAGTACATGAAGATGAATCCTGGGTCATGTGAGGTGCAGACTGTTGGACAATTAAAACCATTGGCCATGCTCAAATAAACCAAAACACTGGCTTCTGCTCTCCTTATTTTCTTGTGGGAAAGTAATTTAACATTGCAAAATGAAAAATCCAAAATAACAGTAATGAAAGATTTTTAAAAATTCCTTTTCAACAAAGATTACTTTAATTGATTTATATTAATTCCTGCTTCTATAAACTGTATTATGGCTTATTCTGCTCCTTGGTTATTTCCCCACAGTGGCGACCTCTAAGTTAGGACAATCTGATGCCTTCCAGATGGTTTTGGACCATCACTCTTAGCCTCTCATTAGCCAATTGTCAAGGATGGTGGGAATTTTGACTGAAATATCTGGAAGGACTAGGAGGGAGTCTTTCATTGATCCAGGAGTTCATAGAATTCCTTTGGGTGCCAAAGGGAAAATATCTCCATAACATTTTCTACCAATTGACTTTCAATTCGGGGAAAGAGAGCTTGTTTTGAAGTTGCTTTCAAAGATGGAGAATTTCAAAAAAAAAAAATCCTCATGGGCACAATTTGGCATTCGTGAACTTATTCAACAGTGGGGTGGCCTGACATTTTGTTCAGTCATCCTTCTAATGGTATGAAGGCTCCTTGGCGTTCGATGCTTCAGTTAAATCTTAAGGGAAGGCAACATACGGGAAATTCTTCCATTCAGCTTTTTCACATCAGAAACTGAGGACAAGAAGGGAAATTTCAAAGCATTGGAACATCTTAAAACAGAAAACTAAGACCACCAGTACCCTCTTCTGCCATATTCCATAATAAAGTATGTTCAAAAACACTACTGGGAAGGTGAAAAGGGGGAAAAAATCTCAAAGAATCAGGAAAATACAGTAATAAAAGAGAACTCTTTGCAAGGAAAGGTCATTTCAGAAACTGACCACAACATTAATCGATTTGTTTGAGTAAACTGATCATTGTAAATGCAACCATTTTGATGAGGAATCTATCCTACTTAAAAATAAGTTAGTTATTAGTACAGTATTATACAGGAAGTCCTTAACTGACAATCGTTCGTTTACTGACCATTCAAAATTACAACAATGCTGAAACAAGGGACTTACTATATAATCAGATGATCCTCCCCTCAGTCAATTGTTTGGACAGTTGGCAATCATCACAAATTTACTGACAATTGCAATGTCCTCTGGTCATGCGATTGTTGCCATGTGATGTTTCACTTGATGACCAAACTGCTTAATGATAAGTCAAGGACTATCTATAGTGCCTACTTCCACTTGATGGCATCTCTTTTCCTTCCCTTTCCATTGCTTGACAGTTGACAGTATTTCTGAATATGACAACTCAGGCTTAAAGTACATAGAATAGAGTATCTTCCTTTAAATATACCAGTGGCCCAAACATGCATGAGGAAACATGGGAATTTAGGTCAAATAGGATTTCAAAAAGAAATGCTGCCGATGATTCAATATTTCTCAAATACAGAAGTCCTGAAGGAGGGATGGGAAGGTATTTCTAAACATCTAGGTACTTCAGAGCATGTGGAAAAGCAAGCTTAGCACCAGTCTGCAACTCTTTAAAGCACCCATATCTTCCTTAGGAATCTTATAATGGCCCTCTGTAGCTGCTCCAGGGGTCCTGGGAAAACACTTATTTTAAAGAGTTGCAAACAGGTTGATTACATGTCATCAGGTTGGTGTTAGCTTCTAACAATACACATATAGATAGATTTTCTCTAGGAATTCGGTCCCCAAACTGATCTTGCATCAGTGAACCCATTACTGGGTTATCATCTTATCATCTCTTTTTCTCTTTCTGTTCCCAAAATTATAGACTTCTTCAGAGAGCTACTTTTTTTGTATAATGTGTCCAGAATATCATAATTTGAGTGTGGTCCTTTGTGCCCTGAGTGAAAACTTTGGATTTGATCCAAAATATTTTTTGGAATAGAATCCAAAACATTGCACTCATTCCTTGGCTATATAAAACTTGGTTATACAACGCAACTTTCTTGGTTATGTTACTCCATGCTGTTTGTACTATTATTAGAATGGTCTTAAAACAGCACCAACAAAAAAGAAACAAGATAGGATTGTCTATATATAGCATGAACCCTTACAACACTTGAAACAGAATCCGGCAGGCTCCAAAATCTATAATAGTAAACTCTACATGACACATGACCTAACCCAAATGCAAGACCTAACAAGCAGTGAGATGCTAAGAGTTCCTTGCAATGAGTAATATAATGAATGAAACAAGACCTGGTAGCTGAATCTGATGCACAGTTACTCCAAAATAAGCCACATTATTCAGTTGGCAGTGTACTTACTAATAAGTAACTTAACGTTAACATTAACATTATAACTTTATTGTCACTTTGAATGTAGACTAATCTGTATACATTAAAGTGAAATTTCTTTGCATACAGCTCTCAAAGGATCAACACTTCCAATATACATTACATAATATAACAGAATAAATAAATAAAGGTAAAGATTCCCCTGCACATATGTGCTAGTGGTTCCTGACTCTAGGGGGCGGTGTTCATCTCCGTTTCTAAGCCGAAGAGCCAGCGCTGTCCGAAGACGTCTCCATGGTCATGTGGCTGGCATGACTAAATGCCAAAGGCGCACGGAACACTGTTACCTTCCCACCAAAGTGGTCCCTATTTTTCTACTTGCATTTTTTACGTGCTTTCGAACTGCTAGGTTGGCAGAAGCTAGGACAAGTAACAGGAGTTCACCCCATTACACAGTGTTAGGGATTCAAATCACTGAACTGTTGACCTTCTGAATGACAAGCTCAGCATCTTAGCCACTGAGCCACCACATCCCAATAATAAATAAATAAATACAGATAAATACAGAATCTAGTCCAGATGTATACCTGTACATGGTGAGAAAAACAAATCTTGTGAGTTTACCAGATGGATGGCATAGGGAACAAAGCTGTTACAGAAACTGATAGTCCTGCTAGAAATATTTTGTAACCTCCTCCCAGAGGAGAGCAACAGAAACAGGCCGTAAAGTGGGTGTGTGGGGTCTCTAACAATGCTTTGAGCTCTAAGCACATAACACTTATAAGTAGTATCCTGAATAACCGGAAGTGAGCTTCCTATGATCTTCTTGGCTGTCCTTACCACTCTCTGTATGGACTTTCTATCTGAGGCACTGCTGCCACCAAAGCAGACAGTGATGCAGTTTGTTAAAACATTTTCAATCGTGTCTCTGTAAAAAGTGGCCAGGACAGAAGGAGAAAGATGGCATAAATCTGAACATAAATTCAGCGATCCTCACTTCTGAGTTAACATGCGGAAGTTTGCATGACACCTTGAACAAATATTTCAAAGTTCTATTTGAATTCACACTGCTGCTTCAGTGAAGAACAGCAAGAATCAGAAATATCCTTCATGTCTTAGACATGGTTTAACTTCTTTAATAAATCGGGATTAACAATCCCTGTTGGATTAACTGCAAGATATTTTTTATCACCATTCCTTTTTTCTTTCTTTTAATACTACTCTTATCTTCTCTGAACACTACAATATAAAGATGGACTGAAATGATTTATCAATAGAATTTAAGATGATTTATCCCTAGATTCATCCAGACTCTATTGAGGAAAAGTCCTTAGAAATGTTGCCTAGATTGGGTTAAAGATAACTTAAAACTTCCATTAGATATTTTTTCCAACACTTTCTATGTTTACATATAAGATTCATCCTATGTTTAAACATCAGTTTTAAAGTCCCAGCCTTGTTTTCATGGAGCTATAAAAAACTCTTGCAAATCGATTGCTGTGTGCATCACAATGAAAGTTATCTGCAACAGAACATAGTAGTTTTAAAGTACTTCATTCCTGCTGTGTTTTTTCCCCAAGAAGAGGAAGGACAACATGTAGCAAACCACCAAAAATCAAGTCATCTTCAACATTAAGAAATCCCAATGAAATTGTTGTTCCAATAAAATCTGCTGATGAAGTTCCACCAACCGGCTGAAGTCCCTGGATTGACAAATCAGGATGAAAGTCAAAATGCATTATATGGTTTCAAAACGAAAGCCTCTTTTATTTATAATGTTTACTTTATGTTAGGAAACATGCATCTCTGCTAGCAATTATTTAAGAAGCATTTCAATATGAGTTCTTATGTAAGCATTAGGATTTGATTCAGATTAGAGCTGCTTTACATTGCTGTTGAGTTTTCTGCCAACGTTTTTCCAGGCCAAAGGAAATTGTATGATGGGAATGGCTTAAGTGGAAGCTAAAAGTATATTTCTTCATGGGATCTTTGGTCCAAAAACTATTTCCCACAAGATGAGAAAACCATATGGATATGTGCATTCAAAATGTTTGATCACTCACTAATAATATTTATTTCTTTTATTTAAAAAAAGTTTTTTATTTTATTTTAATACAAACAATCCATCTTCCATTAAACAGTGTGTCATCTGGGTACAAATGTCTTGTGCAGTAACAATTAAAATTTACAGCCATATACTTCATTTATCTATTCTTAACTTAATATTGATATACATTGCATATCTAATACTGTAACAGTTCTCTTCTTAACTTATTTCTATATTTCATTAATCTACTTTTATTTCTGACTTTCATATTTATACTCTAGCCATCGGTAAAATAGTTCCCATACATTATAATATTCAGTTTGCTCCTTCTCTTTAATTGCAAGCGTTAATCTATTCATTTCTGCACATTCTAATATTTTCCTAATCACATTCTCATCTGTAGGAATCTCTTCACTTTTCCAGTTTTGTGCAAATACGATCCTAGCTGCAGTTATTACATGAATAATCAAATATATGTTCTCTTTAGTATAAGTTTAATAATAATATTTCTTGATCCAGGAGGCAAACACTATTGCTACATTCCCCATCACCCCCATTATTTGGCTTGGATATTTTTCATTCAGAATCCGTTGAGCAATATTGCCTAGACTGGTCTAAAGAGAACTTCAGTTCAGTGATCCTTGGTGCTCTGTGAGCTGGGTGGTTTTCCTGCAGACATTCCATTACCAAACTAGGTAACATCATCCGTGCTAGCAGGAAAACCACCGAGCTCACAAAGCACCAAGGACCCCACAGTTTAACCCTGAGCTACAAATATTCTCTTTTATTGGTAATTTAAATTGCCTTTAGGTTATTAAGAAAGGTTGTTCATTATTTTTGCTTTGTTCACCAGAGTACCTTTCTAAAATAAAACTCCTTACAGTTATTCCTTGATTTAGGACCCCAATTGAGCCCACTTCCGTTGCAAAGCGAGACAGTTGTTAAGTGAGTTTTGCCCCATTTTTCAATCTTTCTTGCCACAGATGTTAAGTGAATAGCTGCAGTTGTCAATTTAGTAATGTGGTTGTTAAGTGAATCTGCCTTCCCCGTTGACTTTGGGTCAAGCAGTTCGTCTCAATTGCTCTGGATAAATAATGAATCAACAGGAGAAAGTGAAAATCGAGAGGGATATCCCACTCTGCTCTATGAATTTCAAACATTAAGTGGGATTGCAACACGTCTTTCTTTAGTTCTTACACATATCAGCCAAGAAAACCAACCAATTAATATTTTATATGAACCAGGCTTCATTCACTACTCAAGCGGACTGTGTTGAAAAATTCCCTGGCATTCTCAGCTTTAAACAGTAGTAACTGTGAGAGGGATCTTGGAGTCCTAGTGGACAACCATTTAGATATGAGCCAGCAGTGTGCAGCAGCTGCCAAAAAAGCCAACACAGTTCTGGGCTGCATAAACAGAGGGATAGAATCAAGATCACGGGAAGTGTTAATACCATTTTATAATGCCTTGATAAGGCCACACTTGGAATACCGCATCCAGTTTTGGTCACCACATTGTAAAAAAGATGTTGAGACTCTAGAAAGAGTGCAGAAAAGAGCAACATAGATGATTAGGGGACTGGAGGTTAAAACATATGAAGAACGGTTGCAGAAACCGGGTATATCTAGTTTAATGAAGAGAAGGACCAGGGGAGACATGATTGCAGTGTTCCAATATCTCAGGGGTTGACACAAAGAAGAGGAAGTCAAACTATTCTTCAAAGGACCTGAGGGTGGAACAAGAAGCAATGGGTGGAAACTAATCAAGGAGAGAAGCAAATTAGAACTAAGGAGAAATTTCCTGACAGTTAGAACAATTAATCAGTGGAACAACTTGCCTGCAGAAGTTGCGAATGTTCCAACACTGGAAATTTTTAAGAAGATGTTGGATAACCATTTGTCTGAAGTGGTGTAGGGCTTCCTGCCTGGGCAGGGGGTTGGACTAGAAGACCTCCAAGATCCCTTCCAACTCTGTTATTCTATTCTATTCTATTCTATTCTATTCTATTCTATTCTATTCTATTCTATTCTATTCTATTCTATTCTATTCTATTCTATTCTATTCTTTATCAAAATAATTATTCTTTCACCCAGATTACACTCAAATCTCCCCCCCCCCAATTGACCTAAACTTTAAATTTGAATTGATGTGCTTGAAGTAACAATATGCAAGTGTTCCGTTGCAATAGCTTGGAACTGCAAGATGGATGGGTGTTCCAAGTAAATAGAAGAACAAGTGTTGTAAAATTTAAAAGTAGGATACTGGAGCCCAGCTGTCTTTGCCTGCATGTGATCATATATAATCCTTGCAACATCACAAATAGTTCTAAAATGCATCTGTGGCACGGCATGCCGGAGACACTTGAGTTTGGATGATATATCCTGCCACCCTGAGGGACATTCTTTTGAAGTTTTCCCTGCTTCAAAAGGCTATTTGATCCAAGTCCAGTTTAAAGATAAAGAAACTTAAGCTAATGGATTGTTTTAAGCATACTAAGTAGGTCAGTTTTTCCCCACTCTGGTTTATTTATTTATTTATTAATTCATTTATTTAATTCTATTTCTATACCGCCCTTCTCCCGAAGGACTCAGGGCGGTGTACTGTCAGAATAAAAACACAAAAACATACATCATAATTTAAAATTTTAAAATTATTAAAATTATTAAACAATTTCGGCCCAGTTTGATTAAAACCCCCAGAAATTAAATTTCCAAATTAAAATTCATTTACATAGTCAGCCCTGCCTGTCGGAACAGCAGAGTCTTGAGGGCACAGTGAAAAACACGGAGGTAATATATACTTTGATGGTAGTTTCATTTTATTGTGTTAGGAACACCTATTTCTAATTATTTTAATGTTTTTGTGTTACAAGCTGCCCCGAGTTGCTTCGAAACGAGATGGATGGCAAATCAATTTAATCATGAATAAATAAATATACTGAATTATTGTAATTCATTGAATTTGGATTGTTGTAATTCTTTCCAGCCATTTAAAAGATTAACAGAGCTGGAAGGGACCTTGCAGGTCATCTAGTCCAACTCCCTCCCCAAGCAGGAGATCCTACTTCTGCCTCTACCTGGGATCGAACTCACAACCTCCTGATTGTGAGGCAAGAGCTCCACCTCTATTAATCAGGTCAAACCAAGTCTGCTTTATCTTTTGTCCTCTTTTGGTCAGATCCATGAGCTCTTTAATGCTATGCAATACTTGTGATATTCTAGTATCTGATCTAGATATTAGATTAGTACAGGTAGTCCTCAACTTATGACCACAATTGAGCCCAAAATTTCTGTCGCTAAGCAAGAAAGTTGTTAAATGAATTTTGTCCCATTTTACGACCGTTCTTGCCACAGTTGTTAAGTGAATCACTGCTGGTGATCAAGGACTACCTGCAACTCCAATCCAATTGGTACAGACATCCTGAAAAACAAAACTCCTTTAACACAATGAAACTTAATCTCACGGTGGGGAATCGTGACCTTAATAAAAGTAATATATTTCATGCACCTAAGATAAAGATGGAACTTTTTCACACGAGAAACAACCCGGAATATTGCTTTAAAAAACTGTAGAGACACCGATCGTGGCCTTCTTTTTATTTTCTCCCCTGTTACATTATTCATATTTTCCTTGCATTTATCAATGTCTATATATATGCTGATAATATTCACCGCACCATCTGCTGGCCACATCTGATTTCAGAGTTACGCCCTCTGACTTCATATACACCCAAGGATCATCTCTTTGAAAAGCTTGGGAAAAAAAGCTGCTACTTAATTACAGCCATACAATGTTCAACATCAGCTGTTCACAATCCATGTGAAACTGGCAGCCAGAAGGGAGAAAATTCCCTCCCTCCCTCCCTCCCTCTCTCTCTCTCTCTTTAATTCAAAGACCCGTTTGCAAAGGAAAAGGAAGGATCTCCTTACAGATTGCAGACTCAGGAATTATAGAGGGAAGGAAGAAGAGCTTGAGTAGAGTTTAGAACAGAGGTGTCAAACTCAATTTCATTGAGGGTCACATCAGGGTTGTGTCTGACCTGGGGGGGGCGGCATGGCCAAGGTGGGCGTGGTCAGCTTGACATCATTCATGTCAAGGTGGGTGGCCTGAGTGCTCTGCCAGTGAAAATGGACTCCTCAGCTTCGTTTTCTGCTGCAACAGTCTCCTGCAACCCTCTGCCAACAAAAACGGAGCTCGGGAGGGTCACATGCCGATTTCACTGGCAGAGGCACCGCAGGCCTTCACAATTTCCAGGGCGGCCTTGCGGGCCAGATCTAAGCACCCCGCAGGTTGAATCTGAGCCCCAGGTCTTGAGTTTGACACCCCTGGTTTAGAAGGAGGTACAAGATTTCATAATTCAAACTTGTGACTAGAGATCATGGGTTCTAGTCCTCCCTTAGCCATGAAAACCAGCTGGGTGACTTTAAATCAATCACTCTTGCTCAGCCCAATCCACCTCACAGAGTTGTTTTAAATGGAGAAAATAGGAGGAAGAAATATTAGGTATGCTGCCTTGAACGATACAAAATGAAGGTAGAATATCCATCTGTGGAGTCCTTTTTTAATTTTTTTTAAATTTTTTAGTATAATAATGACATATTTTGTGGACAGTGCGTTGACTGTGTCAAATCTTTTTTAAACAACGCTAACTATAATATATAAATAAGTATATGTAATCCTAATCTTCCAACTTCAACAATGCTATTCTCTCTTCATAATTCTTTATCGATTTTCCCATTAATTCATTTAAAGATAGATAACATTTCTTTGTGCCATGTATTTGTTATCCTCTACTAAGTTACTAATATTTAATATTTTAAGAATTACTTCCATATTCCAAATGTGTAGGATTACTAATAAAGCCAAATATTAACAATGTTTAATCAATACTGGGAGTCCGTGATGCTCTCTGAGCTTGGTGGTTTGGTTGCAAATGTTTCATTACCTAACTAGATAATTACATCAGTGCTGGTAAATATGGGGTTTGTTCCAAAGGTGAAATGCTACCGGTTCGGGCCGGTTTGCCCAAACTGGTAGTAAAAAATGCTACTGGTTCGCCGAACTGGTAGTAAAATATATATATATAAAAAGTTCTGACAATCAGCTGAGTGACGTGCGATCGTGGGAACTTTTTTTTTCTTTTTTACTTTTTTAGCATTTTTTTACTACCGGTTCTCCAGAACGCATAGTTAAAAATGCTTTAAAAAGTTTTTTTTTTTAAAGTTCCGGCGACCGCACGTCGCTCAGCTGAACTTTTTTTTTTTTACTTTTTACGCATTTTTTTTACTAGCGGTTCAGGTGAATAGGTAGTAAAAAATACTTTTAAAAAGTGAAAAAAGGCTCCGACGATCACAGCTGTGCTGAGCAATTGCCAGAGCCCTTTTTTAATTTTTTAAAATGATTTTTTACTACCTATTTGCTGGACCCGGTAGTAAAAAATGCTTTTAAAAAGTTTTTTAAAAGGTTCCCATGCATGCCATAGCTGATCACAAACACACCCCGCCACGCTGTTCTACTTACCTTCCCAAGCCTCCTTTTGGCACGCACTGCACATGTGTGTGCGCAGCTCATGTTTGGGGCACACTGTGCATGCGTGCATGCAGCACACGATTGGCGCATGGCACACATGCATGGCCAGCAAACCAGGAGTAAACTGGTTTAGATTTCACCGCTGGTTTGCTCCCTATTTATCCCTGTTTATGGGTACATTTACCTCTTATTTTTAGTATTTAAATTGTGATTTAATTCTAGACTGCGTGGGTTGTATTAATATAAAGTAATTTTTCAAAACTGATTTATATGATGTTTTATATTGGAAATTCCAGAAGCCACCTAGAATCTGGCAAGTTTCAGATAGTAGATAAATTGCATAAATTAATAAGGAAGTATGTTTGTCTGTGACCTCACCACACTCGTTTCTCCACCTTTAGGTACCGATAAAGGAGAACATTCGGAGTTCAGGGATAAAATGAGAGCTCCTTGATGAGCTTGATTGTTTTCTTGTAAGCGGGAAAGCTTTAACTGTCCTAGTCCAATCCAATCCAGTCCAAAAAATGTTAGGGAATTTCTAGAAGCATGGCACTCTGACAAATTGGCCACCAACAGACACATAGATATAAACAACATCTACATACTGTGCAAAAAGAGGCAATCAACAAGGGAATTAAAAAAGACCAAAACACTTCCCCACCAGCAATAAACACCCAGACGAACATAGATTGACAAGAAGATTAACATCAGACCAATAATCAAGAACTTAACAATACCCCAATCAAGAAACTGTCAAACAAGGTAACTACTTACCTTATTATTAAATAAGTAGCCCAACCAAAGAGTCTCCAAGACAGGGCAATGTTGACAAATTATAAACTGAGAGGAAACAACACTCCCTGCTAGCACTGATGATGTTACTACGCGGGTTGTTACGGGGGCTCCTCGTTACTCCCGTGTTACACCTCTCCTGCGTGAGCTGCACTGGCTACTGGTTGCTCTCCGGGTCCGTTTCAAGGTGCTGATGCTTACCTATAAAGCCCTACATGGCTTAGGCCCGGGGTACTTACAGGACCATCTCTTGCCTTTCTCCCACCGTCCTGTGCGCTCCCACAGAGTTGGCCTCCTCAGGGTGCCGTCGGCCAAACAATGTTGACTGGCGGCCCCCAGGGGGAGGGCTTTCTCTGTTGGAGTGCCGACCGTCTAGAATGGTTTGCCCACCAAGCCCAGGATGGCCCCCAATCTCCTCTCCTTCCACCTCGAACTAAAGACGTGGCTGTTCCAGCAATAACCTGATTGTGGGGCTGTATAATTTTATAATTTTAATGTGGTTTTAATGGGGGTTTTAATCTTAATTTTATTTTAATTCAACTGTGATTTGTATTGATGATATTTGTATGTAAGCCGCCCTGAGTCCTTCGGAGAATGGCGGCATATAAATCACAATAATAAATAAATAAATACCTATTTTGGGATAATGAAAAATCTGCAAGAAAACAGCCAAGCTCAGAGACCAGCAAAGACCCCTCATCTTTAGATGCCAGATGATAAGATATCAATTGGCTTTGCTGTCCTCAGGCTTGAAGTAAAGGGCTAAAAATGAGAAAGTCTTTGGCTTACCTAACAAACTTCCACATGCAGATGATGTAACATCACCTGGTAACGAAACATCTGTAGGAAAATAGCCAAGCTCAGAGAACACCAGGGACCCAACATTTCAACCCTGAGATGCATATACTAATAACGTTTTGTTTTCATATCTGGAAGCTAGACAGTTTCAAAACACCACTTGCTTGACTTGAAAAAACTGATAATGACTGCATTTTGAAACCAGTCCAAACAGTAAGTCCAGTGAAATGACATGTGACAAAAAAGTAGCAGGTTCAAATCTAGTTCCCCTCAATTTAGTATAAATTAGCCTTATCCACTTTACAGTCTATAAAACAAAAACAGAAGCAATATAGTCTGGAGATCTCTGAAAAAGATTCTAAGGCTGGGAAAGGTGGAAGGGAGGAGAAGGAAGAGGAAGAGGAAGAGGAAGAAGAAGAAGAAGAGGTGGAGGAGGAGGAGGAGGAGGGAGAGGAAGAGAAGGAAGAAGAAGAAAAAGAGGAGGAGGAGGAGGAGGAGGAGGAGGAGGAGAAGAAGAAGAAGAAGAAGAAGAAGAAGAAGAAGAAGAAGAAGAAGAAGAAGAAGAAGAAGAAGAAGAAGAAGAAGAAGAAGAAGAAGAAGAAGAAGAAGAAAGTTGGACCCACTTAAGTTACATTAGCTATGGAGCAGGTTAGGGACATCTTCATGAAGAGGAATCTGTCTATATGGTTGCTAAGAGTCAACACTGGCTTGACAACATATAATCAGTCAATCAAATCATTTGTAGTAATCTGAATCCAATTTACATGACATCTAAAACACAATGCCATATATTTAATTTGAATGTCACCGGTGATGATACAATACTTGGTCAGTGGAGTATATTTGGAGTATATACATCAAGTCCTGAAGAATCAAGCGAGATGCTCACATCTGTGAACCAACATAAAACAAGCCTGGAGATGACTAGATATGAGTACTACCTTTTTAAAAAAATAACTTCTAGAAACCTGTCTGAAATCCTTTATTGCTGCCACATTCTACTCTATATGCCCTTGCGCACCCAGGATGGTGACCAAATGGAGTTGTGCACTCATGTTAATATTTGAAAGACACTGCACATTCACACTGATGGCATGAAAAGGTTACCAACTGCCTCCACCAAGAGAAGAGTACTAATGATGGTGGAGAAGGCAGCTATACAGGTAGTCCTTGATTTACAACCCTATGGTCATGTGACTACATTTTGGGCACCCAGCAACTGGTCCGCATTTATGGCTATTTGCAGTGCTCTGCAGTCCCATAATAATGATTTATGATGGCTTTGCCAGAAACCTGGCATTTACTTCTGATTTCAGGCAAAAACCAGCCCATTCGAACAATAGGTTCGCTTAACGACAATGATGCTTGCTTAACTAGCAGAACACTGACTTAATGATCACTGCAAAAAAACTTGCAAAAGCAGGTATGATCAAGTGGTGATCCGTTTTATGATGATCACAATTTATGACTGCAATTGCCAGGTTCAATTACAGTCATAAGTTTGGAATGGTGCAGTGGCCTAGAGGTGGAGCTCTTGCCTCACAATCAGGAGGCTGTGAGTTCAATCCCAGGTAGAGGCAGATATTTCTCTCTCTGGGCACACTATGAATATATCTGCTGAACAAAACTCTGCATTGGCAACAGGAAGGGCATCCGGCCATTAAAACACTCTGCTAGCTCCATTCAGTTGCCCGGACTCCACTCCGCAAGGGATTATAAGGTTGTTAAAAGACAATGATGAATTACAGTCATAAATTGAAAGCTAACTTTACTGCAGAGAATGCTCGTAGTATATGGTCAGTGAGGCCCTTCCTTTAATAATTCTATGGATGTTTCACAGCAGTGGTAGGTTTTAAATTTTTTTACTACCGGTTCTGTGGGCATGGCTTGGTGGGCATGACATGGCTTGGTGGGCATGACTTGGTGGGCGTGGCAGGGGAAGGATACTGTCAAATCTCCATTCCCACCCCACTCCAGGGGAAGGATACTACAAAATCTCCATTCCTTCCCAATCAGCTGGGTCTTGGGAGGCAGAGAATAGATGGTGGCAGGACCAGTCAGAATTTTTACTACCGGTTCTCCAAACTACTCAAAATTTCCACTACCGGTTCTGTAGAACTGGTCAGAACCTGCTGAAACGCACTTTCGATTCACAGCCTAGGAATAGGGTTTCTTTGGACAATGAAAATCCATTTGGGACACACTAAATCAAGCCCTGGCCTCCTGTGCCCACAATGGGATTGATTAGGATAAATTTGGAGCTGACAGATGCCACATCCCACTCCTAATGTAGTCCATGGGTAGGAAAACTTGGATGGACTTCATTAATATGGCTGGCAACAATTTAAAGGAAGCCGAGAATTTGCCCTGTTGCATTTTCCTGTGCTATGACGGGAGAGACCCAAATTTAAGTCGTCACCCAGGGGTTGAAACCCACTGGGTGACTTTAGGCCAGACACCCTTGTTGTGGCTCCGTTGCCTGAGTCTGCGTCATCAGCAGGGGAGGACTCTGAGAGTGAGGGAGAGGAGTTGGCAAGGCCTCCTTCTCCAGGACTCTCCTCTCTGGCAATGCCTCCGGAGGACACCGAAGGGCAGGAGATAGGCCCAGAGCCAAGCTCGTCCCCGCAGCCACAGGAGGACATTGATGAGGGGAGTGAGTTTTGGTTGGATCCTCGCCAGCGTCGGAGAGACAGGAGAGCCCAGCAGAGGAAAAGGCGTGGTCGTGATTAGCTGGTGGACCACGCCTCCCAGACTATATAAGAGAGGGATTGCAGCCGTATCTTTGTGAAGAACAAAACAAAGATTCATGGATCCCGGTTTTGAATCGGCCCTGCGTCTCAGCTTTGGTGGTGTGTATGTGACTGACCTATTAATAAAGACGTTGGCAAGCAGCTGCGGATTGCTGCCAACTTTTGTTATCAGCTTACTTGGTTGCCTGCCAGTTCATTAGACTCTGATTGTCTGAGGGGAGGTTATTTCTGGGATCGGGGCCAGAACAACCCTTGCCCTGTTTCACCAACAAATTGTAGCAGGGAGTTGTGAGTGTATTTTCTTGAGCAGTGTGTGGCAGCAATCAAATCAGCTAATGCAATCCTTGTTTGCATAAACCAAGGCATAGAATCAAAATCACGTGAAGTATTAGTACCACTTTATAAAGCCTTAGTAAGGTCACAACTAGAATACTGCATCCAGTTTTGGTCACCACATTATAAAAAAGGTGTTGAGACTTTAGAAACAGTGCAGAGAAGAGCAGCTAGGATGATTAAAGGCAGGGGTGAAATGTAAAATTTGTTACTACCGGTTCTGTGGGCGTGGCTTGGTGGGGGAGGGTTAATGTGACTGGGTGGGTGTGGCCAACTTTTTTTTTAAAAAAAAATCTTTTCAAAGCATTTTTTCTAATGCTTTGAAAAGCCTCTGCTAATCAGGCAACTCAGCTGGGATCGTCAGAGAGGCATTTTAAAAAATACCTCTCTCTGTCCATCAGGCAACTCAGCTGGGAGTTGCCAGAAACTTTTCAAAGCATTTTTTTTACACCTCTTCAAGAGGTTGCAGAAAAAAATGCTTTGAAAAGCCTCTGAGGATCCCAGCTGAGCCGTGCGATCATCAGAGGCTTTTTTTTTTACTTTTAAAAGCATTCTTTCTTTGGAAGAGGTTGTAGAAAAAATGCTTTTAAAAGTAAAAAAAAAAAGCCTCTGATGATCGTGCAGCTCAGCTGGACATGGTGTGGGGGGGGCAGGGATTTTTGCTACAGGTTCTCCAAGCCACCTGCTGCCATCACTACCAGATCGGGCGATCCAGTCCGAACTGGGAGCATTTCACCCCTGATTAAAGGCCTGGAGACTAAATATATGAAGAATGGTTGCAGGAACTGGGTACAGCTAGTCTAGAGAAAAAAAGGACTAGGGGTGGCATGATAGCAGTGTGATAGTATTAGAGGAGCTGCCACAAACAAGAGGGAGGGGGGTCAACCTATTTTTCAAAGCACCAGAAGGCAAGGCAAGAAACAATGGATGGGAACTAATCAAGGAGAAAAGCAACATGTAATTAAGGCGAAACTTCCTAACAAAAAGTGAGAACAATTAATCAGTGGAATGGCTTGCCTTCAGAAGTTGTGGGTGCTTCATAACTGAAGGTTTTTAAGTGGCTGGACAGCCACTTGTCTCAAATTGTATAGAGTCACCTGCCTGAGCAAGAGGTTGGACTAGAAGACCTCCAAGATCCCTTCCAGCTCTGTTCTGATTGATTGAACCTTGTAATATAAATCTGTTTCTAAATAATGAATTTGTAAAATCAATCCATCAGGTATGACTCACACTAAATGCATGCTATCCTTACTGTGCCAAGAGCTGTGGTGGCCCAGTGGTTAGAACGCAGTATTGCGGGTGATTTCTGCTGACTCCTAGCTGCCTGCAATTTGGCAGTTCGAATCTCACCAGGCTTCAGGTTGACTCAGCCTTCCATCCTTCTGAGGCCAGTAAAATGAGGACCTAGATTGTTGGGGGCAATAGGCTGATTCTGTACAATGCTTAGAGAGGACTGTAAAGCACTGTGAAGCGCTAAGTGCTATTGCTATTGCTACTTGTGAACTAAGACAGTATTTCTACCCTTTGTCTTGTTTTATTTACCTAAAGGTGGAGCTCTTCTTCATACCAGTAAGCAGATTGAAATCTGACCCATCTCCCAGTGGGGAGAGAGTGCCATGGACCAATGCTAGATGAGAAACATTCCACCTTCCCCTGAGTGCAAATAAATAAACTGACATTTTAAATAACAACAACACCCATTTTCCCACCCTTCCTTGCTGAGCCTTCCTTCCCTCTTAGATGCAAAGATGTTGGTTTAGTTAGCCTTGCAAAGCTCACGACACATTGATGGTGCGAAGTAAAACAGCAACAATAACAAAAAAAGGTTGAAGGTGAACGGAAAGGTTATTTGTTTTGAGTCAAATGGTCATGTGAAAAAAGGCTCAGGGCATCCCTGATTAAGTCCACCATTTCAAATGACTCCAATCAACCTGACAGATGTAATTCTGGCTGCCTTGAACTCAGGGGAAAGCTTTGTCACTGACTTAAAACAAAGCACAATCTTCTTTTTTTACTTCAGTGCTTTTTAATAAAGCTATGGAACTGCTGGGACGTGATAGCCCAGGTTTTTTTTTCCCATGAAGAATACCAAAGGTTAAATGTAAAGGTAAAGGTTCCCCTCGCACATATGTGCTAATCGTTCCCGACCCTAGGGGGCGGTGCTCATCTCCGTTTCAAAGTCGAAGAGCTAGCGCTGTCCGAAGACATCTCCACGGTCATGTGGCCAGCATGACTAAACGCCAAAGGCACACGGAACACTGTTACCTCCCCACCAAAGGTGGTCCCTATTTTTCTACTTGCATTCTTTACGTGCTTTCGAACTGCTAGGTTGGCAGAAGCTGGGACAAGTAACGGGAGCTCACCCCATTACACGGCACTAGGGATTTGAACCGATGAACTGCCAACCTTTCAATCTAATTATGTGAAAATTCAAGTTGCAGTGGCCAATTCTTAGACATCATGTCTAAGGCCCGGGATATTTGTTGGACCCCCTGCAGCCAGTGACAATTTCCAATCGCCCGGAGCGTTCCCACAGACAGGGCCTCCTCAGGGTGCCGTCGGCCAGACAGTGTCGGCTGGCGACCCCCAGGGGGAGATCTTTCTCTGTGGGCGCACCCACCCTCTGGAACCAACTTCCTTTGGCGCTCCGGATGGCCCCTGACCGTCGCTCGTTCCGCCGCAATTTGAAGACCTGGTTGTTCCACAGCCTGGACTGATGGGGGGGGGGGTGTTTCTTAATAAATTTTAAATTGTTTTAAATTGGAATTTTAATTTTATATTGTTTTTAATGAGGAACTGTGCATCTTTATCGTTGTGAGCTGCTCTGAGTCCTTGGAGACAGGGCGGCATATAAATTGCATAATCAATCAATCAATCAATCAATCATATAGCAACCTGGTAACTTCCAGAGATGGAGGTTTAATAACCCTGACATGTCCATCATATTGGCTTGGCTATTTCAGGACATAATAAAACAATTTCAATTCTCAGCCATTTTTTTTTTCCATATCAGGGTATTGTTTTATAGGCTCAGCTGGTGGCTACTTCTGGCTACACTTGGAGGAGAAAGTAGGATCAGGTTAGACGAGAAAGTTGAAAAACATATTAGAAGAAGACAGTCACAAATCTCTTCCAAGCCATTGCTACAAAAATTGCACGGTTGCTACAGACAAGGTGACCTCCAGATTCACTGAACAACGGGCCCCAGGTGACCCAACCACCATGGGCTTTAATATTGTACAGGTAGTCCTTGATTTACAACCACAACTGAGCCCAAAACTTTGGTTGCTAAATGAGACAGTTAAGTGCGCTTTGCCCGATTTTATGACTTTTCTTGCCACCTTTGTTAAGTGATTCACTGCAGTTGTTAAGTTAGTAACCCGGTTGTTAAGTGAATCTGGCTCCCCCCCCCATTGACTTTGCAAAAGAGGATCATATGACTCTGGGACACTGCGACCGTCATAAATATGAGTCAGTTGCCAAGCGTCTGAATCTTGATTGCGTGACTGTGGAGAATGATACAATGCTCATATGAACAATGATATAAGTCACTTTTTTCAGTGTCATTGTGTCAAAGTCACTAATTTTCATGATGCTAAAAAAGCCATTAGTGACTTTAGTTGGTCACTAATGAACTATTTGAAATCAAGGATTATCCCTAGTGCGAGATATAGGGAAGGCACCAGGTTTGAATGAAAACAAATTTAGTTTCCAAACTAAACAATATTCACTAAGCAATTTCCAAATCACTTCTGCTCTTAAGATTAACGTGTCAAACTGTTCAAGATACAATCTGGAAGGCAGCTAAACTGCAACGGAAAGCAAGCAGATGGACGCAGCCAAATGCCATTCAGGATTGCAGCCCTGCGGGGCAAAGCTGACTTTTCATCCCTCAGGTTGTAATGGGACCTTTAGTGATTGCAAACTGACACCCAGAAGGTGATAGGATCTGCCAGCCCCGAGAACATAGTGTTTGCCAGTGCCACAGCTCCTGCCTGGCACTGTTCCAGCCCCAAATTGAATATGCCTTCAAAAGGGAAATCAGTATGGCTGGACCAGTTCCCACCTCAGGAGAAAAGTAGCGAAAACCATCCAATTTCTTATTCATGAATCTGATTGAAAAATAGTCTATTTTGTAAAGGTTCAGATGTGCTGGATTGCAGTTCCTATATGTCCCAGTGCACACTGCACACTAGATCTCTCCTTGATAAGTTTCTGGGGTGGGCTGCTGAGGGTTCGTAGGGATTTGGGAGAACCTCTTGCTAAGATTTTGTGCTGTTTGGAGAACCCCCAAATCCCACTCCTGGCTGGCCCCGCCCCACCCACCCTGCCCCACCCCTCCATGAATCCCCTCATGGCCCATTTTGGATGCAGGTAAGTGCAGGGCCTGTGTGGAGGCTTGGGGAGGGTGAAAAAAGGGCCTACCGGAAGTTTGGGAAGAAGGGCCTCCGGAGCCACGGGAGGTTGTTTTCGCCCTCCCAGAGGCTCGAAAAAAGCCTCCGGAGCTCGGAGAGGGCAAAAATGCCCCCCTGCCATGGTGCAGGAGGCCAAGTAGGCCACACCCAGCATGGCCACATCCATCCAGCAACTGGGCAGAGAACCCCTTGCTAAAATTTTTGAAGCCCACTCCTGGTAATTTTCCATCCATATTGTTGTGGCCCGTCAGCGGCCTGTGCGGATTGTAGCGGATTCTGACAGCGAGGAGGATGGTATGGTGTTGCACCAGTAGCCTATGCAACTGGCACCCGAGTCAGACAATGAGGAGGCTGGAGAAGATGTGGTGCCAGAGGCAGGGATTCAGCCAGGGCCTTCAGAACCTCCAGAAGCTCCTTTAAGTGAAGAGGACGAAGAGGAGAAGCCTTTTCTTGATGCATGAGCGCGCAGAGCTGCCAAAAGGCAGGAGTGGCTCCTCAGGAGGAGGTCTCCTCAAGAGTAAGGCTTGGGGCTAATTGGCCACTCCCTTAGCCTATTTAAGGAGGAACGCCGACTGAAGCAATTTGTAGGGAACAACTTTAGTTCACTCTACTTCGCGTCTGGATTCTCTGCAAATTGCTTCTGGGCTTTCTGCAAACTTTGTAAGATTGTGATTACTTTCTCTTTGGTTTCTTGTAGGCTGTTAAGAAATGTTTATTAACAGCCTTTGTTTTGAAAAAGACTGAGTTATTTTAATAAATTAAGTTTTGTACAAGCTTTGTGTGTGCTGTGTTCTTTGGGATCCGTAACTGGGGCAGAACACATATTTATTAATTCTGTATTCCATATTTATTGATTAATAAAGAATAAAACAAAGTATTTTAACACTGAAGTTACTGAAGGATAGTTTTGAATAAGGGACCTAAGAAGTGAAGCTGAGGAGTATCTGTGTTTGCGTTTCATAGATGTTATGAAAGAGGAACAAGTTTTATCAGACAAATAAGAAAACTTTTCTATTTTCTATTTACTGCACTTTCTATTTTTATTTAGTTTGTATTTATTGGTATCTTTTTCAATATAACTTTTAATAAAATTACTAGATGGAGAAAGGAGTCTATCCTTAATGATATTTCACAATTCTGCCCAACCGCCTGGACCTCCCTCTTCCATAAATGGATCGTGTAGCATTGCAAGATCCAATCTGAGTCATCATCAGGACCAGAGGTTTCATCTTCCAAACATTCAGACTCGTGCTGGAGCCCATCCTCAGGGAGCTTCTCTCTACCTGAATTTGTGCTTTGGGTTATTCTATGTATTGTATTTATGTGGTGCCTTCCTGCTGGTTGATTAGTATATTGATGGCCTGGGTTTGGCTGTTTTTTCCTTGTGCTACCAAATCCTCAGCTCCTAAATACCTGGTAAGCTGGTTGTAAATCAACACTCCTGTTGACTGACAAGGGCCCTATTTCCCGAGCTTCAATAATTTCCTGGCTGTCTTTGTACCTGCTCGGCCAACAATCTTAGTAGCTGTGAAATTGAATGGATGCACTTGTTCATTGCAGTATGAAGCTACCGATGTCATGTCAGCATTTTGCACGATATACTAAATGACAAGTTAGGTAACCATATTTTAAATTAATGACTTGTAATTTATAGATAACAGCATGTGTCATCCGCAACCAGAACATGTGATTAATCTGTGGCTATGTTAACGCTGTACAGGTAGGTTGTGTGATCCCTGAATTTGCAGGTCTTGCTCATAGGGACCATCAGCTCAGTGGTGAAATTCAATTTTTTTTTTACTATCGGTTCTGTGGGTATGGCTTGGTGGGCATGGTGTGGCTTGGTGGGCATGGCAGGGGAAGGATACTGCAAAATCTCCATTTCCACCCCAGTCCTGGAGGAAGGATATTGCAAAATCCCACTTCCCACCCCACTCTGGGACCAGCCAGAGGTGGTATTTGCTGGTTCTCTGAACTACTAAAAATTTCTGCTAGCGGTTCTCCGAACTACTCAAAATTTCCACTACTGGTTCTCCAGAACCTGTCCGAACCTGTTGGTTTTCACCCCTGCATCAACCTACTCTGAAGGTTGTAATGAATTCCAGATATGTGCATCTATGCACATAGCCACATGATCCACCTTTTCCCCATTACAAATATTAGATGACTGCTATTAAGTGGAAGCTGGATTTCTGGGAAGCAGGCTAAGATTGTGATTGCTATAAACTTTTCTTTATTTTTATTTTTGGCAATAGCTGAAGTAAATCTAATTCTGAAGCACAAGTGATTTGCAGCATTCATTCATTCTGAACATAAAATAGCTGTCAGCATTCCTCGCCTTTTAGTTTAACAGCCAATGGAGAAGAATCTGAAATGCTATGTTACATCTGTAGGGCTTTCCTGCTACTTCATCTCCGACTCATTTATCACTTCCAGATTTTACATGCTATGATCTTCACTGCAGGGCTCAGCCAGGAAAAGCATCAGTCCTCTGTTTGAAGTGCAAATTAAAGAAGAGTTAAGCTCAGCTTTCAGGAATGGCAAACTAGTAACAATAATAAGGACAGGAATGAACAGAATCTCAACTCATCGGTAACACACACACACACAAATTGTGTTACTTAGAACAGAGTGGATATTACAGTATCGTTCAGCTATCCTAGATCCTGGGGAAAGAATGAGCTATTCAGAAGTGCTAATCCTGTGACAACCATTTGAAAGATTGTGGGAACCATCCTCACCCTTGCACTAACATCAAGCAAACAAAGGGTTAATTACAATCAGAATAGAATTAATCCAAGCCCCTGCTCAAACAGGCAACTCTATACCACTGATGGCTAACCTTTTCTGGACTGAGTGCCCAAAGCGCCCCCAAAATGCAATGCGTATGCGGGCCCCATGCATGCATCTGCCCTCTCTCCCCCCCCCACATGCACGCACGCCCCCTTTGCACACACCTCGCCCGCCCCCCCAACACACACATGGGCAGCAGAGACCTGAAGATGAGCTGGTCAACGGGAGACGTGTGCGCATGCATAGCGGAGCTGAATGGAGGTGACGGCTCGTGGGCCATCAGAGAGGGTGCTGCATGCCACCTCTGTATAGCATAGGTTCGCCATCACTGTCCTATACTATTTGAGACAAGTGGATGTCCAGTCTCTTTTTAAAAACCTCCAGTGATAAGCACCCACAATTCTTCTCACTGTTAGGAAGTTTCTCCTTAATTCCAGGTTGCTTCCCTCCTGGATTAGTTTCCATCCATTGTTTCTAGCCTAGTCTTAAGAAAAGAAGGACTCGGGGAGACATGATAGCATTGTTCCAATATCTCAGGGGCTGCCACAAAGAAGAGGGATTCAAGCTATTCTCCAAAGCACCCGAGGGCAGGACAAGAAGCAAATGGTGGAAACTAATCAAGGAGTGGGGGCATGCATGGGGCAGAAAGTGCATATGTGGGGTGGGGCGCATGCAGGGGGTCATGCATGCATGCATTCGATTTTGGGAGTTCAGGTGCACACACGCACATTCACGCATGCAGTTTGGGCACTCGGTCCTGAAAAGGTTAGCCCTCTCTGCCCTATAACCATTTCATTAAATGGTTAGAGAGTATGAACTACAAGTGGTCCTTGATTTACGGCTACAACTGAACCCCAAATTTCTGTTGCTGCGTGAGACATTCGTTAAGTGAGCTTTGCCCCATTTTACAACCTTTCTTGCCAAAGTTATTTAGCGAATCACTGCAGATTTTGTATCAAGCTTGTTCGGTGAATCCGGCTTCCCCAATTGACTTTTGCTTACAAGGTCACCAAATGGAATCACATGACTTCGTGACATTGCAACTGTCATAAATAGGAAGCAGTTGTCAAGCGCCGGGACTCTTGATCACGTGACTATGTGGATGCTGCAAGGGTCATAAGCCTGAAAAACAGCCATGTCACTTTTTGTTTTTAAGTGCCATTGTAATTTTGAAGGGTCACTAAATGAATGGTTCATTGACCTATTCACCTATTCTTCACTGGAAAAAAAGTTACTATTTTCCCTTAACACTATCACCAAAACACAATTAAACCCCCCATTCTGCTTTCCCCCACTAAAATATTCTCAGTTCAAGTACATCAATCGACATACTTAGGTGAATCATAAACAACTAGTAAATCCATTCTTTCTATTGAGATTCTGAACAATCAGTACAAGTTACTGCTTTAGTTTTCTACACTCTTCTTCCTGAATATTTTAAATTCCAACGAAACCATCATTTGATTTCAGGATCTAAACAGAGCAAGGCTCATTAAACTCCAAAGAATGCCTTTTTTTCTAATAAATCTCTTTTTAAAAAATCTCCTTGCCTCTGAAACAATCCATGGATGGCATACATATATCCTTCCTTACAACCGTTACTACAACGGGAAAGTCTCTCTTTTTTTTCTCTCTCTCTCTGAAAACCGCTCCGGCTACAAAAGTTCCTATTATTTTCCTGCAACCTTCTACTCCGCCGCCCGAAAGAAAGGACGTTTTTCAGCGCTCACTTTAAAAGCTCTTTTCAAACTTCAGCCTTCTGCTTCTGTCTGGGGAACCCCTTCCACATGACCGGAGCCAATCAGAAGAGGATGCGGCGTTAGGTCATAAAGGGAGGCGGGAAGTTCCATTCAATGAGCTCATCGTCGGCATTCCCAGGGTTATTTATTTATTTATTTATTCTTTCGCTCTCCTGCCACGTGGGGTCGAAATCTTCCTTCCTTCCTTCCTTCCTTCCTTCCTTCCTTCCTTCCTTTCTTTCCTCATTCCTTCCTTCTTTCCTTTTTTCTTTCCTTCCTTCTTTCCTTTTCTTTCCTTCCTTTTCTCCCTTTTCTTTCCTTTCTTCCTTTTCTTCCCTTCCTTTTCTTCCTTTTCCTTCCTTCCTTCTTTAACTTTTCAACACTTTTTCCTTTCCTTTCCCTGATTTCCCCTCCCAGAAGAGAAAGCGGGGGAAACGGGAAAGCGTGAAGACCCTGCCTACGGAGACCCAGTCAACCCTGGTTGTCCCAAAAATGCTTTTTTTCAAGAGGCAACTGGACTTCCTGGTTTTTCTTTGACGACGTGTCGGCTTCTCATCCAAAGACGCTTCTTCAGCTCTTCCCTTTCTGGTTTTTCTTTTTCTTCTTCTTTTGTTTTCCCTGAAGAGCTGAAGACGCTTTTTGGATGAGATGAAGCGAAACATTTTCAAAGAAAAAAGTCCCGTTGCTTTCTTGAACTGGAAGAGCCCGCTTTCCACGAGTTTCTCCCGGGTTGCCGCCCCGCTCAGAACCAGGGCCGAACGGGTGTGCTGAGCGATCCTAACCGCTTTGCAACACCCGGAAGAAACTCGTGGAAAGCGGGAAAGCCCACCGCCCTTGGCCAGCTCCCACGTGAGCTTCAACCACTCCCACCCGAGCCTTCATCGCGAAGGAAGGGCGCCCCGGCTCAGCTTTCTCTCGGAGCGGTGGGTGGGGCTGGAACAATAAGTGGCTTCCATCCAGAGGATGCAGATAGGCATCGCGGAGCTCAGCGTCGCCCCAGCGGGCCAGCTCGCCTCTCTTAGGCTGCGCCCTGGAGAGAGGGGTGGGGAGGAGAGCGCGGCTACCCGGGCGAGCGGAGCTTCTGAGCGGCTGCCACGTCGGTCTTCGCCTTCCCGGCCTTTGCTTGCATCGCTTCTCCTCCCCCCCTAACCCCAGGGACACTCCACCCCCACCCCCAGATACACATCGCTTCCGTTGAAGCCGCAGCGTCCTCTGCAACGCCGCCGGCGCAGCTCCAATCCTATGGTGAACGCGCACGCGGCACTTGAAGGATCGGAATTGATCCCAACACGGGTCCGGCCTTTCCGTGCTGCGCCGGTGAGGGCTGTGATCCAGCCACGGCTCAATAAATGGGCCTGTTTCCCAGCGGACTCAAAATTTACTCAACTTTTACTCTTAAGGGGAGAACCGGCTTGGTACCTACACTTCCTAAGTGAGTCCTACGGAGCCCCGAGCAAGCGGGTCCCGCCTGTCTCCCAACTTCTCTGCAGCCTTTCATCTCTTCCCGAGTTGCAAATCCACCTCCTTCCCCCCCCCGCCCCCAATTTCCACCAGCCATAACGCCCCTCCTTCCCAATCCCGGACAACGGGGTATGCCATACAGGTAGTCCTCGATTTACAACCGTTCTTTTAGTGACCGTTCAAAGTTACAACGGTACTGGAAAAAAAAGGGGGACTGGTGGTCGTTTTTTTCCACACTTCATTGCAGCAGCCCCACGGTCACGTGATCAACATTCGGAACGCTTGGCAACCGACTCATATTTACGACGGTGGCAGGGTCCCCTTTGCAACCTTCTGAACAAGCAAAGTCCAGGGGGAAGCCAGCTTCGTTTAACAACCAGGGTTCCTGACTTTTAACAGCGGCAGCACTCCACTTAACAACGGTGGCCAGAAAGGTCGTAAAAGGGGGCCCGAACTCACTTAACCAAGGTCTCACTCAGCAACGGAAATGTGGGGCTCGACTGTGGTCGTAGTTCGAGGACTACCGCGTGCCGGAGCTACACAATGCCTCTTTTGGCGGGCAGCCTCGGAAGCGCCGTTACTAATCACGGTGGGCGCTGCCGGGTGCATCTTCAGAGAGGCCCCCGTTGCCCGAAGGGGAAAGAAAGAAAGCCGAAAGCCCAGGCTGATGGAGATCTGGAGATCCGAGCCTCCCTACATTCCAGAGCAAAAGCATGCTAAGAAGGGTCCTTTGCAAGGGTTGCCAACAGCCTAGCTCGACCAAAAGGGCGCCGTTACACGTGTATGTGGGCTACATGTGCGAACGGGATATAGGGCTGCAGAGAGCCCGCCCTTCGATTATCATGGGAGCAAACCTTTCCTGTACAGTCCACCTTCCCGTTTCTACAAGTCTGTAAAGATTCTCAGTCATATCCAGGTTCTGGTTGTCTCTCAAATGTGCGTTTTTCCCCCCAAACGACAACTGGATGGTTCTGGGTTTTTTTCTTTTCTTTTGAAGACGTTTCTCCCTCTCCTCCAAGAAGCTTCTTCAGCTCTGACCGGATAGCGGGGAACGGAAAGATAGGAACATAGGAATATACACCTTTCCATTCCCCATCACCCAGTCAGAGCTGAAGAAGCTTCTTGGAGGAGAAGCGAAACGTCTTCAAAAGAAAAAGAAAAAAACCAAGAAAGTCCAGTTGCCTCCTGCAAAAAAATTTTTTTTAAAAAAGCACCTCGGAATGCCCCTTTTTATCGCCTCCTGATTGTGCATTAAGGAGATCTGTAACAGTGTGGGAAGGGACCTTGGAGGTCATCTAGTCCAAAATTCCCAGGGAGACCTATACTAGGGATTCGAACCGGCGAACTGCCGGCCTTTCTAATCGACAAACTCAGCGTCTTAACCATCGAGCCACCCAGCCAGGCAGTTCCTTTTTGAGCATCTGGGATTCGGGCGCTCCAACCCCGCCCATTTCCCATCCCCACCCCCACCCCCCTTCACCTCGCACCCATTGGGACGAGGAGGAAAAGAAGAAAAAACCCGGGTGGGCGGGGTAGAAATCACGCTTCGTGTTTTTTTTTTTTTTTTTACAAGCGACTAAATAGCGACAGTGTAAGTTTCTCTGGGCTGGGAGGGAGGAGGGAGGGGAGAAATGAACCGCCTTCCGGGATACTGCCGCCTCCTTGGAAACAGATGAAGGTTTGGGGTTCTCCCACCGCCACCCAAGCCTGCGAAATCTAGACGTAGAGCAGGAAGAAACACAGCTGCTGCTCCATTATCAGTTGCGCTTCTGCCCTGCACGAAACTCGCCTTAAAGATCGCATTTAGTGCGTTAAGCCAAAACTTGGGGTGGAGAAATCGGAGGAGGTTCTTAGGTTCATTAGGAGTATATTAGGACAGGGGTCTCCAACCTTGGCAACTTTAAGCTTTTGCTGGCTGGGGAATTCTGGGAGTTGAAGTCCGCCAGGCTTAAAGTTGCCAAACTTTGGAGACCTCTGTATTAGGAGATGGCAAGATAGAGAAGCGGTGAGTCTTTTCCCGGTCAGGTGCTGCTAAGGCAGGGCAGCGAGCGAGACCCCAATCCTGGGCTCTTTTTTTTCCTGAGCTTTTCCCAACACCGGACTCACTCGATCACTTCTCAGATCCCTGCCCTTAACGAGCGATCGGGGGGGGGGGCATGGTTCAGTCTCGCACCCTTTTCGGGCATCCCCATTTAAACGGGGAAGTTTGCAAGAGTGGGTGAGGGGGGAAGCGAGGGAGGGGAAAAAAACCTCTTCCAAATCGCTTCTCTTGCAAGAGATCGGTCACCGGGGGGAGGGGGGGGAGGGGGGAGAGAGCCACCGCAATATAACTAAGCAGCTAGCCGCCGCGCTCAAGTTTTTGAAAACGGGACGAGGCGCCACGCTCCTCGGGGCAGGGATCTGCTTGTCCTTAACAAATAAATGGTCTCCTTGTTTCGACGGCGCTGAGATTCCAGCCCCCACCGGGAAGATCTCGCTTTGAAGTGGGAGGGGGGAAGACTTCCTTGGCTCCCCTGTTTCCAGATCTTTGAACTTTTCCCTCCCCCAGCGGAAGACCTTAGCAGAACTAAAATGATGATCCACTCACCTTGCCGCCTTTCTGGATCTTATAGCCCCAACCAAGATCTTCCCGGAGATCCCGGGCTTTTTGCAGCCGGGATTCTCTTTCCTTCTTTCCTTCCTTCCCTCCCTTCCTCCCTCCCTTCTTTCCCTTCCTTCCTCCCTTTTTCCCCTCTCTCCCTTCCTTCCTCCCTTCCTTACACACACATATACGATCGAAGTAATATAACCAATGTACTTACTCTCCCGGGACAGTTCTGGCGAGGCTGGCCGCAGCTCGCCTCCCCACCATGGAAAAGGTGCCAGCGGGGGGATGCCTTTTCTGCCGCTCGAGGATCCCAATTCCCACAACCTCAGGAGCCCTCCTCCTAGCCCCTTCGCTGCTAAAGGGTCTTTGCACCGTGGTTAAGCGGCCGGCCGATTCCTCTTGGCGCCGAAATCCTCCAGGCGTCCGGAGCGAAAGTTGGCGAAAAGTTGAGGCCGGCGTAGCATCTGGAGAACTTCGCGGCAGCTTCTGCGGCCACGGACTGAATGGAGCGTCTATTTCGAGGTTCCACCAGCCGCGGCGGCGAATATTTTCCAGGCGTCGCGCAGTGCTGCTTTCTACTCCTTGCCCGGCTGGTCGTCCACCACCACCTCCTCCTCCTCCTCCTTTCTCTCCCCTGCCCCACTCTGCCTCCCTCTTCCCAGACGGCCGATTCTGTGTCTCCTCCAACTTAAGGGGGTCTTTTTAAAACAAGTGAGGCTTGGAGGTTGTTTTAATAGGGTGGAGAGAGAGGGAGGGGAGGGAGGAGGGAACTCCTGAAAAAAAAGGGGGGGAGAGAGAGAGAAAGAAGAAGAGGAAGAGAGGAAGGAGGGGGGAGAGAGAGGGGAAAAAGGGTGTGTGTGTGGGGGGGGGGACGGACTGCCCAGCAGCAGCCTGTAAGGGCTCCAGGAGCCAAGACGAGTGGAAACGAATGAATTCAATTAGAGTTAATTACAAACATTCGTCAAGAATTGCAATACACGCATGTTATCACCACCTGATTTCCTCTTCGTGTAGAGGGAAAAGCGAGACTGGTCCTTTACAAAGCCCTCCTCCTCCCCTGCTCTGGCTCGCTTCCCCCCTCCCCCCCCCCTCTCGTATTAACAAGCCTAGGTTGTAAAGGATTTCTGCTCCGCGTTGGGTAGAAAATCCAGGTTTCCGATGCTTTCCGTCTGCTAAATCCGGAGGATTGCGGATGATCGGCGTTTAATTCATCGTAATGGCTTCGTGCCCGTCGCTTCGGCTGCCTTGATCCTGCCCATCTTTGCGAGATCAGAAGAGGGAGAGGAGGACGGGAAGGCTTGTGGGGGTGGGAGGGAAAGAAAGTTCAGGTTGCAAAGACCACCCGAGACCAAACGTGGGGTTTAGGTTTGTTTGTTTGTTTTTTTAAAGAAAGAAAGTGGGAAGAAAAACACAAACAAGGATATTTCAGGAGGCGGTTCTCGATCCTCTTTGCAGTTTTGTATAAGAATCGTGCAAATTAACAAAGATCCTTTTTCCAGCATCTGCGATGCGGCTAGGTAGGGGCTCAGATCCTGATGGGGTCTTCTCCTCTGTGGAAGCTCTCATTCATGCTTCGCTGAATTACATAATGAGAAGGGACTTTGGAGATCTTCTAGACCAACCTCTGCTCAAGCAAGAGACCCTTATACCAAGGGTCTCCAACCTTGGCCACTTTAACCCTGGAGGACTTCAACTCCTAGAATTTTGGCTTAAAGGCTTAAAGTGGAGACCCCTGCCTTATACCAATCCGGACAATTGACTGCCAAACTTTTCTTTAAAAAAACAAAGAACTCCAGTGAAGGAGCACCCACAACACTCTGAGGCAAGCCATTCCACGGGCTGTTATCATTTGAATGGATAACTCTTTTGTTAGACATGTGTCTTTTGTATCAACTTTTAGAAGGATCAGCCGCAATGGAGCACAACTAGATTTGGGGTCGTCATAAGATCCTCATCCTCTTACTTTTATTAGATGACAGTAAGGTGACTTGGGGACACGGTGGCTCAGTGGCTAAGACCCTGAGCTTGACGATTGAAAGGTTGGCAGTGCAGCGGTTCGAATCCCTAGTCCTGCGTAACAGGTGAGCTCCCGTTACTTGTCCCAGCTTCTGCCAACCTAGCAGTTCAAAAGCACGTAAAAAATGCAAGTGGTGCATTTTTTGGTGGGAAGGTAACAGCGTTCTGTGTGCCTTTGGTGTTGAGTCATGCTGCCCACATGACCACGGAGACATCTTTGGACGGTGCTGGCTCTTCGGCTCATGGGCGGTGCTCATCTCTCTTCGGAGATGAGCACCGCCCCCTAGAGTCGGGAACGACTAGCACATATGTCTTTACCATTACCTTTTAAAGTAACTAGTGGACAGTAAGGTTGACTTAGCCTTCTATCCTTCCAAAGGTGGGCAAAATGAGGACCCAGATTGTTGCAGGAGGGGCAAGATGCTGACTCTGTAAACCGCTTAGAGGGGGCTGAAAAGCACTGTGAAGTGGTATATAAGTCTAAGTGCTATTGCTATTGCTACCCACACATTCTAAGCCTGATTAAAAATTAGAAATAGACAACAGTCATTGCTAGCAGGTTTGCCATCTAACAGAGGCTGTATAAAAGGAAAAAAGAGCTGGGAGGTTAGAGGAAAGCTAGCATTGGAACATAATCGGTTTATCGACAGATGGAACCAAGCCACGGAAGCCACTCTATCCTGTAACTGTAATGTCCTTTCTGTGAAACGAGTCTTAATCATGTCAACTGTGCATGAAGCAGAAAATTAAAGGGGGACGGGACCAAGATGTTTTTACTGAAAGGTGGATGGAAATAGGTCTTTTCCACCATCAAGATCTGAAAGGTCAAAGAGGGAGTAGACATTCTCCATTACCCACTGTAGAGGCAGTCTAATCAGGGAGTTAAAGTTAAGGAGTGCTGGAATGAATGTGTCATGGGTAACTTCCTGATTGTATGAGTTGTAAGCCACAGAAAGGGAGAAATTCTCTTCCACTTCTTGTTGTTAGCTGCGAAGTTGTGTCCGACCCATCGCGACCCCATGAGCAACGTTCCTCCAGGCCTTCCTGTCCTCTACCATCCTCTGGAGTCCATTTAAACTCACGCCTACTGCTTCAGTGACTCCATCCAGCCACCTTGTTCTCTGCCATCCCCTTCTTCTTTTGCCCTCAATCATTCCCAGCATTAGGCTCTTCTCCAGTGAATCCTTCCTTCTCATTAGGTGGCCAAAGTATTTGAGTTTCCTCTTCAGGATCTGGCCTTCTAAAGAGCAGTTAGGGTTGATCTCCTCTAGGACTGACCGGTTTGATCACCTTGCAGTCCAAGGGACTCGCAGGAGTCTGCTCCAGCACCAGAGTCCAAAGACCTCAATTCTTTGGCACTCAGTCTTTCTTATGATCCAACTTTCACAGCCATACATTGCAACTGGGAAAACCACAGCCTTGATTATATGCACTTTTGATGGCTCTCTTTCACTAGAGGTCTTCAAATAGAGGCCGGATGTCACGAGCTTCTCAGAGATGCTCTAGTGGATTCTGCATTAGAGTTGGACAAGATGACCTTGAAGGCCCCTTTCAGCTTTCAGTTTCTCTTTGATTTTTAAGATGCAGAGTAACTTCTGATCCTGAATTATGGCTTTTCCTCAGAGGATGTTACTTTTGTGTGTGTGTGTTCTCCAACACTGGGTAGCCTCCAGTGTTCATAGAATAGTATTCCATAAAGCTTATTTCAGTGCCCATCCTGTCTTTCCAGCCAACAATATCTGATTTGCCGAGTAGTACAAATGTGTGTTTATTACTTTGAGACTCCACTTTTCTCAGTGAACTCAAGCTGGTGGAAAGGGTTGGTCCTTGTTGCCTTTTCACAACCACTCTGGGAAGAAGGTTGGGCTAAGATGCTCATCAGCGAACTCTAGAGCCGAGTTTGAACTAGAACACCTCCTGTGAATTTGAGCACCATTTCTGATTTGGGGGGGGGGGGTTGGCATTGCTTTAGTTAAGAGAAGTTGTATTATTATCCTCAGTTACAGCCAGGTAACAAATTTGGATTCCATCTCATTGATGGATTGTCTTTTGGCCCTTTAGAAAAAAGCATCTGGAGTTTGCTCTGAATAGCCAAATTTAAAGATCAATCTCCACCAGGTGGCACTGTTGAAAAACAGAATCAACCAGTAATAAGTTCATATTTTTTCACTGGCATGGCTTATTTTTGTTAATATATGCAGATGGTAAACTCAACTGAAAATCATGTATCAATTTGTGTCCCATGAGACTGAGCCAACTCAAGTCGGTGGCCAAAGCTCCTGAGCATCTGGTTCACTCTTAAATGTACGTGAATCTTTTCTCTGACATATAAGGACAGACTCCTTGTAAGATTGTTTAGGGGGGGTTCAGAATAAATTATTACTTCTTTAGACATTTGCTGGTTCTTCAAGCCGTTACTTCAAATGAGGTTTTACAGAGAGAGAATTGAATCAGTGTGTGACATTTTATTCCTTCCCTCTTAAAAAAAAAAGCTGCAAGGTCGAAGTTATGCAAGCATGCTGGAACTTAGGTCTGACACAACCCAGATTTCCCTAGCCGAAAACTCTTATCTGCATTGAAACTTCACTTCCCAGAATTCTCAGGGTGCAGGGTTGTTCCAAGAAAGATGGGAGTTGTAGTCCTAACCAGGGGTGGGCTTCAAAAATTTTAGCAAGGAATTCTCTGCCCGGTTGCTAGGTGGGTGTGGCTATGGTGGGCTTAGTCTACTCGGCCTCCTGCACCACAACGGGGGGGGGGGGAGGTTGCTCTCCCCAGGCTCCAGAGGCTTTTCTCGAGCCTTCAGGAGGGCGAAAATGGCCTCCCCAGGCTCCAGAGGACCTCTGGAGGCCAGAAACAGCCTTCCTGAACTTCCGTTAGCCCTGTTTTTTGCCCTCCCTGAGCCTCCATGCACGCCTTGCACTTACTTGCAACCAAAACGGGCCAGGTTGGGGGGGACTGAGGGGGGAGGGGCGGGGAGGGACAGGGAGGGGCGGGGCCATCCAGGAGTGGGATTTGGGGGTTCTCCAAACTGCACAGAATCTTAGCTAGAGGTTCCTCCGAACTCCTGCGAATCCCCAGTAGCTCACTCCTGACTTGCCTCCGAAGTTGTGAATGCTCCAACACTGGAAGTTTTTAAGAAGAGATTGGATAACCATTTGTCTGAAATGGTATAGGGTTTCCTGCCTAAGGGGGTTGGACTAGAAGACCTCCAAGGTCCCTTCCAACTCTGTTATTCTATTCTATTCTATTCTATTCTATTCTATTCTATTCTATTCTATTCTATTCTATTCTATTCTATTCTATTCTATTCTATTCTATTCTATTCTATTCCATTCCATTCCATTCCATTCCATTCCATTCCATTCCATTCCATTCCGCTATTCTATTCTATTCTATTCTATTCTATTCTATTCTATTCTATTCTATTCTATTCTATTCCATTCCATTCCATTCCATTCCATTCCATTCCATTCCATTCCATTCTTTCTATACTGTCCTGTCCTGTCCTGTCCTGTCCTGTCCTGTCCTGTCCTGTCCTATCCTATCCTATCCTATCCTATCCTATCCTATCCTATCCCTGATGCAACTAGTAATCAAAATTTGAGTTCATTTATTTGAATAGAAATAGCTGCCCATCTCAAAATCATAACTATGGGCAGCCAACAATCAATAAAACCACAATAATAAATACATAATTGACAGCTGAGCTTTTCCAGGATTGTTGGCATGCACAGGGGGATTGTGCAAAGTTGTCTAGAGAGTGGGTGTGGTGTCACAGACCAAGCTGTGCCCCTTTTGTGCACATTGTGGGTTCTGACACTAAAATGGTGAGGCTTGTACCAGGAATGCCACTCATGGCTCTTGCCAATTTTGACCCTCATCCCTGAGATGTCACTGCATGAGAGCATCCTTGTGAGTTGTGTATGGAAGCCTAGTAAAGAGAGGATGAGATAGATGAGAAAGAGGAAGAGGAAGGCAGAAGAGAGGCTATTAAATAATGGCAGGAGGATGAAAACATCCCTATAAATGTGTAGTTTAGACTTCAGCTGCTCTATACATCAAATATTGGAGGGAAACTTAGTAGTCCTTGACTTGTGACCATTCATTCACTGACTATTTGAAATTATGACATTGCTGAACAAAGTTATTGGAAGGTACAGTCATTGCAGTGCCCTTGCATTCATGTGATAAAAACTTGGGTGTTTGACAGTCTGCGAACTGGCCCCACTCACCTATCTTCCCCTCATCCCATTCCTCTGGGTCCCAGAGTCCTTGCACCTGCTTCCTACTCCCATCAAACCATGCTCTAGTTAGCTCTTTCAAAAATCACTTTTCTGAAAGAGCAATGCAACATCTGGCCTTCCTACGGAAGCTGCCTTGTGCCATTCTGGAAGTGGGGGGCTATTCTCACAGCCTCTCAGAAGGGCACAATTTGGAAAATGATTTCAAGTCCACCCAGTGATGGGATTCAGCCGGTTCGCACCAGTTTGGTAGAACCGGTGTGAACTGGTACCTCATTTATTGTTGGTTAGAGATGTCTTCTGGAAAATCTGTGTTTTCCGTCTGGTTTTCATTCAACTTCCTTCCAGGTGGGGAGGGGTGGGGGAAGCTTTTTTTTTTTTTTTCACGAGAAGTTGGAATTGATTGATTGAACTTCTTTTTGAGTCCCACAAACCTTTGTTCCCCTGCACACAAATGGCGAGAAATGGGACGGAGAAATGCGGCGGAGCTGGAAATCAGGTAGGCAAAGAAATGCTTGGGGGAAGCGACGGCAACAGGGTGATGGTGGGTGGAGCTTGCAGTGCGGCACAGCACTGTGCTGCAATGGAGAAATGGGCAACGGGGCAGCCGGTGCGAGGGGAGGATGAGGCCACATTCCCTCTTTCTTCTTCCTGCTCCTCCTCCTTCCCTCATGCTGGCCACTCCGTTGTCTGTTTCTGCATTGCAGAGCAGCACCCAGGATCCACTTTGAGAGTGTGGGTGAGGGGGATAATTTAACGATTAGTTCACCCAGAGTCAGATTGGCCGTCGCGGGAGGTTTGTCCCACATTTGCAGTAGAGCTGGAGGATGTGAATGAGCCACGCCTCCCACAACGGCCAACCTAACCCTGGGAGAACCAACTGTTAAATTATTTGAATCCCACCACTGAGTCCACCCATGTTAAAGTTGCTCACGTTGAGAATGCAGCTCTATAGCAAGGGGGCATGCAGTGATGGCAGCTGTTCTTGGATGGGACCTGTGAGCTGTTTGCCCTGGATTAGTTCAGGTTGTCCAGATCACCCAGAATCACATGCTAAAGGACGTGATGCAGAACAAATGAATTGCTGAAACTGCCTTCTGATGATAACAGCTTCCATGAAGGCCTCTGTTGAATATTTGCGGCCATTCTCCATTATCTGCCTGCGATCGGTTTGTGAATGGTGATTTTGCCTTGACTTGGAAGATAGGAAAGTGCAGTAAATAACTTGCAAACAGTTAAAACTAGAGAATGGCAAAAGGAAATATAAGAAGATGTGTAACATATGCACTGTCCCGGACAGACCCAATGCACAATCTGGGTGTCCTCCTACACTCATAATTCATGCTTAATTAGCAGGTGGTAAGTGTGGCTAGGAGGGCTTTGCACAGGTACATCTTTTGCATGAATTATGCCCTTCCCTGGATCGACAAGCCTAGATAGAGATAGATGGACAGAGAGATATAGACAGATATACACAGACAGATATAGAGTACAGTAGAACCTCTGGTCATGATCATAATTGGTTCTATAACTTTGGTCGCAAACCAATTTGGTCGTGACCCAAACTTAATTCTGGAAATTAGGCGCTTACAAAAAAAATGGTGTAGAAGGGGAAATCAGCTGCGAAAAAAAAATTGTGAATTTTTTGGTCGGAACCCGATTTGGTCGTGGTGAGAATTGTTTGTGACCAGAGGTTCTACTGTAGTTAGATATTGATAATAAGTAGGGATAGAGATAGATAGATAGATAGATAGATAGATAGATAGATAGATAGATAGATGATAGCTAGAGACAGAAACAGAGAGATAGATAGATATTGATAAGTAGGTACAGAGAGAGAGACAGAGAGATAGATATAGACAGACAGACATAGATATTGATAATAAGTAGGCATAGAGATAGATAGATAGATAGATAGATAGATAGATAGATAGATAGATGATAGCTAGAGACAGAAACAGAGAGACAGATAGTTATTGATAAGTAGGTACAGAGAGAGGCGGACAGACAGATGTAGACAGACAGATATAAATGTTGATAAAAAGTAGGTATAGAGATAGATAGACAGACGATAGATAGATAGATAGATAGATAGATAGATAGATAGATAGATAGATAGATAGACAGATAGATAGAATAATTTCCAGAGCATTAGCTAATCTCTTACATCAAATTATAACAATAGTATAAAGAGTTTTGTGCTTCCTTAAAGTGTCCCACATTTATTTAGGTACAAGCTAATTTATTTGTCTTTAATGTCAGTTAATGTCAGTTTATTTTTAATACACTGGGCCAAATTATTTAATATGTTTTTAAACTGTTTTTAAATTTTGTATATGGGTATGTTTTATTGTTGGCTGTACACCGCCCTGAGTCCTCTGGGAGAAGGGTGATATAAAAATTGAAACAAATAAATAAATAACGTAAGCTTCTTGGTGCCCTTTAGATACATTCCAGCTGATGACCCCCAGGGGGAGAATGTTCTCTGTGGGAGCGCCGACCCTGTGGAACAGTTTGCCCACTGAGCTTAGGACAGCCTCCAACCTCCTCTCCTTTCGCCGCGAGCAGAATACGTGGCTCTTTCATCAAATGGACTGACCTGTTCGGGGGAGGGGGGTGGTTACACTGTAATAATTTTAAGTAATTTTAATTGGATTTTAACTTATATTTTAATTTTCATTGTCGATTTTTTACCTTGTAAGCCGCCCTGAATCCTTCGGGAGAAGGGTGGCATAGAAATCGCAATCAATCAATCAATCAATCAATCAATAATTTCTGAATTCCCAGATTGGTGTTTGAATGACCAATAATGGCATTCCATGAATAATCACAAAGTTCAGTTGGGAGAGTTGGTTCCCTAGATTAAAAAAAAAATCAGTCATCACAAATTACTTACTTAAAGATGGATGATTTAGATTGGATTACAGAGATAAACTCATGGAAAAGGTTTGTAGACAGTTACTAGCGGAGAACAAATGCTCTGAGCAGCAGAACTAAAGCAAGAGAATTTTTTTTTAAAAAAAAGCAGAATGGAGCGATAGAGTTCTATATAATGGTAGAACACAGATGCTCCACCATAGGACACGTAGCCTTGAAATTTGAGTCAGGAGATTAACTAGAAGTGGCACAAGGATGAGTCCAGCTTTAAAGCATTTATAATTCTTAAAATTCTTCCTTTGACATCAGTGGGAAGTAAAAGTGGACTCTTTGGGATGAAGGTTATGTTCACTTTGTTTCCATTCCCTAATGTCACCCTTTACATTGGTCTGCAGAGAGGTAAATTGGCTTTGTGACACTCTGATCCTTCTTTGGACAGGTAGTCCTTGATTTACAACCGTTTGTTTAGTGACCATCTGAAATTAGAGTGGTACTGAAAAAGGGACTTGTCAGAGTTTGTTGCAAAAATCAAATCCACAAAGCACACACAGGTAACTGATTCAGCAGGATTCATTAGCTTCTCTTTATATATAATAGCACACATGAAAATAAATGTACAATACCAATGGCTGATTCTTCCAACATGGTAAAGAGTACAAGCAAACGTAGGCAGAGGAGAGAAGAGCAGAGAAGAGTTTCAGTTTCAATTCAGCAGACAGACTAGTTTGCAGCTTCAGAGCTCAGAGTTTAATACAGAGCCATGCCCAGGCTCCTTCCAGTTTCAGTTTCCAAACAGTCCTCATTGGCTGACCTTGTTACTATGCCCTATTCCAGTTCATGAATATTCTGACATGACTTATGATCATTTTTCACCCATGATCGTTGCTGCGTCTGATCAAAATTTAGATCTTTGGCAACCAGTTCATATTTATGCAGTGCCCCAAGGTCATGTGATCCCCTTTTGGGGATCCCCTTCTGACAAGCAGTGTCAATGAGGAAGCCAGATTCACTTAATAACTGTGTGACTAACTTAACCACTGCAAATATTCACTTAACCACTGGGGCAAGAAAGGTTAACATTCACTTAATGACTGTCTCGCTTAGCAACATAAATTTGGGGCTCAATTGTGGTCGTAAATTGAGGACGACCTGTATTGCCCTTCACTTGTTGAAGTATCTGAGAAAGGCTGTGCCTCATTCTATATCTAGTTTGATGAAAAAAAGGACTAGGGCAGTGGTGGGTTTCACATTTTTTTTACTACCAGTTCTGTGGGTGTGGCTTGGCAGGTGTGGCATGGCTCGGTGGGCGTGGCAGGGGAAGGATACTGTAATTTTTATTTATTTATTTATTCATTGGATTTATATACCGCCCTTCTCCTTGCGGACTCAGGGCGGTGAACAGCCAGATAAAAATACAGTATACAAAAGTTAAAAATCTTAAAACCCATATAAACTTTGGCTGACAATTAAAAACAGTTTAAATATTAAAATACAACAACCCTAAAACACTAAAAATATTAAAATTCAACGGGGATCAGGCTAGACCCGCAAGCTGGAAAAGATACGTTTTCAGGGCCCGACGAAACATCCGGAGGTCGGGGATCATTCTCAGTTCTGGAGGAAGATCATTCCAGAGGGTCGGGGCTGCCACAGAGAAGGCTCTCCCCCTGGGGGTCGCCAGCCGGCATTGTCTGGCTGACGGCACCCTGAGAAGGCCCTCTCTGTGGGAGTGAACTGGCCGGTGGGAGGCAATTGGTGGCAGAAGGCGGTCCGGTAAGTACCCTGGTCCTAAGCCATGGAGCGCTTTAAAGGTGATCACCAACACCTTGAAACGCACCCGGAAGTCCACTGGCAACCAATGCAGCTCGCGCAGAAGAGGAGTCACATGGGAGCGCCCCATCGCTCCCATAATCCCCCGCGCGGCCGCATTCTGCACCAGTTGGGGCCTCCGGGTGCACCCCAAGGGGAGCCCCATGTAGAGAGCATTACAGTAATCCGGGCGAGAAGTGACGAGCGCCTGAGTGACTGTGCATAGGGAGTCCCGATCTAGAAAGGGCCGCAACTGGCGTATCAAGCGAACCTGATAAAAAGCCCCCCCTGGCCACAGCTGTCGTGTGATCCTCTAAGGACAGCCGTGGATCCAGGAGGACGCCCAAGTTGCGAACCCTTTCCATGGGGGCCAAAGATTCACCCCCAATAACCAGCGATGGTGTCAGCTGGCTATATCAGGACGCCGGCAGCCACAGCCACTCGGTCTTGGAGGGGTTGAGTCGAAGCCTGTTTCTCCCCATCCAGACCCGCACGGCTTCAAGGCACTGGGACATCACTTCCACGGCATCGTTGGGGTGGTCTGGGGTGGAGTTGTACAGCTGAGTATCATCAGCGTACTGATGGAACTCCACCCCAAAACCACGGATGATCTCACCCAGCGGCTTTACATAAATGTTGAACAGGAGGGGCGAGAGGACCAATCCCTGCGGCACCCCACACATTAGGCACCTTGGGGTCGACCGCTGCCCCCCTGTCAACATGGATTGCGACCGGTCGGAGAGATAGGAGGAGAACCACCGCAAAACGGTGCCCCCCACACCCAATCCCTCCAACCGGCGCAACATGATACCATGGTCGATGGTATCAAAAGCCGCTGAGAGGTCTAACAGCACCAGGATAGAGGAGTACCCCCTACCCCGGGCCCTCCAGAGATCATCCACCAATGCGACCAATGCCGTTTCGGTGCTATATCCAGACCTGAAGCCGGACTGGAGCGGGTCTAAATAGACAGCTTCTCCATTTTTTCCCGATCAGCTGAGACTTGGAAGGCAGAGAATAGATGGGGGTGTGGCCAGTCAGAATCTTTACTACCGGTTCTCCGAACTACTCAAAATTTCCACTACTGGTTCTCCACAACTGGTCAGAACCTGCTGAAACCCACTTCTGGACTAGGGGTGACATGATAGCAGTGTTCCGATATCTTAGGGGTTGCCACAAAGAAGAGGGAGTCAAGCAGTGGTGGATTTCTACCGGTTCGCCCTGGTTCGGGCGAACCAGTAATGGTGGCTCCACCCACCTACCTGGACGTCATCATAGATGCTCTGCGCACGCTCCCAATTCTGAAGTGATAGTGAAGATAAGTGGAACCCACTACTGGAGTGAAGCTATTCTCCAAAGCGCCTGAGGGCAGGACAAGAACCAATGGGTGGAAACTAATCAAGGAGAGAAGCCACTTAGAACTAGGGAGAAATTTCCTGATAGTTAGAACAATTAATCAGTGGAACAACTTGCCTCCAGAAGTTGTGAATGCTCCAACACTGGAAGTTTTTAAGAAGATGTTGGATAACCATTTGTCTGAAGTGGTGTAGGGTTTCCTGCCTAAGCAGAGGGTTGGACTAGAAGACCTCCAAGTTCCCTTCCAACTCTGTTATTCTATTCTACACTCTGGACTGGTACCCTGGGGGAAATTCTCCTCTGCATGGAGCTTATCTGACTCCTCCTGAAACAGCTCAGTTAATTTGCTCAGGATGTAACAAACCAAACTATTTAAAAGGCTGTTAAACCACTTAAGGGTCCCCCAAGTGCCAAATGGGAAGAAGATATGCGAAAGGAGAGGAGGGGGGAATAAAGCCAAGCTGATCTGAGAGCTCTGAGTAAATTACTTGCCAAACATTTGATTTAATTCAGCTGCCCAGATCTTAAGCTTCTAGTTTGGTCTCTTTAGGGACAGATTTCTTTGAATAGATTGGCTTCGGAAAGATTAGAAGAGGTCAAAAGGTCGTTTGGCTCAGGGCAAAATGTGGTAGGTGTGGATGTACAGAGGTACCTGGCTCTTTTGTCACCTTAAGAGTGACACATTTTAGCTCAAGGCATCATAAAGTTGTTAGTTTTTAAGGAAGATCTCCCTGACCTGGTACTTACTTTTAGAATTCCCAATCTGGGTTTCTCCTGTCACCGAGCAATCCTATTTTCTCTTTCTCAAAATCGTCACTTCCTCGCTATGCAGCATGCGCTGCGCTGAACTTATTAGTTTCAATCCTGCATTGTTGGCTGCTACTTTTTTTAGCAATAGCAATAGCAATAGCATTTAGACTTATATACTGCTTCACAATACTTTACAGACCTCTCTACGCAGTTAACAGAGTCAGCATATTGCCCCCAACAATCTGGGTCCTCATTTTAGCTGACCTTGAAAGGATGGAAGGTTGAGTCAACCTTGAGCCAGTGAGATTCGAACTACCAAATTGCAGGCAGCCAGCAGTCAGCAGAAGTAGCCTGCAGTACTGCACTCTAACCACTGTGCCACCACAGTGGCGTCAGTCATTTTGTCTGTATTCCATCTGAAAAATAAGGGTAATGGACTGTAACTTGACTATTATCATGAACCAGGATGGGTCAACCGGTTTTGCAGAGCAAAAAACCATGAATGGTTGCATCCAGGTTTGGCTGCTGTGATATAAATAAGACACTGAGATTCTAGAAAACATGAAGAGAAGAGTAACAATGATGATTGGGACTGGAGGCTAAAATGTATGAAGAGCAGTTGCAGGAATTGGGTATGTCTAGTTCAAGGAAAAGACGGATTGGGGTGGCGTAGTAGCAGTGTTCCAATTGCTACAAAGAAGAGGGGGTCAACCTATTCTCCATTTGAAGAATTTGAAGGCAGAACAAGAAGCGGTGGATGGAAACTAATCAAACAGAGATCCAATCTAGAACTAAGGAGAAATTTCCTGACAGTGAAAACAATTAATCAGTGGAACAGTTTGCCTCCAGAAGTTATGGATTCTCTAACACTGGAGGTTTTTAAGAAGAGATTGGACAACCATTTTTCTGAAATGGTATGGGGCAGGGGTGAAATCCAGCAGATTCTGACAGGTTCTGGAGAACCGGTAGTGGAAATTTTGAGTAGTTTGGAGAACCGTCAAATGCTCTCTGGCTGGCTCCAGAGTGGGGTGGGGATGGAGATTTTGCAGTATCCTTCCCCTGCCACACCCACCAAGCCATGGCCACCAAGCCACACCATGCCCACCAAGCCACGCCCACAGAACCGATAGTAAAAAAAAATTGAATTTTATCACTGGTTGGGGGGTCTTCTGCTTGGACTAGAAGACCCCCAAGGTCCCTTGCATCTCTGTTATTTTGTCATGGTCCATGGCAGGAGGCCACGTTGCATCGTGCTGGATTTTGCTGACCTTTGCAAGTACAAATAAAATTAGAAGAATCCATTTCTGTGTAACGTTTTCCTTTTTACTGGAAATGGAGTCCGGATATGTGAGCATTCTAGTTAAGAAGACGTAGTTCAGCCAAAGTTAAGGTGTCTTTAGGAGGTATCCCACTGGAAGCAAGCGTCTCTGAATTCCTGGTGCTTAAAGAGGTAAAGATGGCCAGAATTCATGCTTGAACCCTGATAATTTCATGGACACATCCATGCAATTTTCTTGGCAATAGATGGAAGAGGATCTTTCTTTCCTCTCCAAGTAAAAGCATGCTGGATTGCATTGTGTGACTAATTGCGTTAGGAAGGAGCATGCACATGGTGGTTTTTATAAAATCCATAGGACTAATGTGCTTAAGTTTGATTAGATCAGGTACGTTTTTGGCTTATTGGGTTGTTTCTTTTCCAACAGCATTCAGATTTCTCTGGTTCTCTGCTTCCTATTCTCCCACTCTAATACCCACCTCATTTCCCCCCTCTTTCATCAGAATAACAAACTTGGAAGGGACTTTGGAGATCTTCCTGCTCAGGTAGGAAACCCTGTACCATTTCAGACAAATGGTTGTCCAATATCTTCTTTAAAACTTCTAGTGTTGCAGCATTCAAACTTCTAGAGGCAAGCTGTTCCACTGATTAATTGTTCTAACTGTCAGGAAATGTCTCCTTAGTTCTAGGTTGCTTCTCTCCTTGATTAGTTTCCATCTGTTACTTCTTGTCCTGCCTTCAGGTGCTTAGGAGAATAGATTGACCCCTTTTTCTTTGTGGCATCGCCATATGTATTGGAACACTGCTATCATGTCACCCCTTGTCCTTCTCTTCATCCTATGGTCCCAAAGGTAACGAATGCTATAGGAATATCCAAAGGTGCTCTTATCAAATGGCAGCTGGACTTCCTTTAATTTATATTCTTTGCAGTCATAAATATAAATACAAATCCTCCAGTGGTGAAATGTAAAATTTGTTACTACCGGTTCTGTGGGCATGGCCAGCTTTTATTTATTTATTTATTTTTAAAAGCGTTTTTTCTACAACCTCTTCGGCCGAAGAGGTTGTAGAAAAATGCTTTAAAAAGCCTCTGATGATCCCAGCTGAGTTGCCTGATCGTCAGAGGCTTTTAAAAGCATTTTTTTCTTACAACCTCTTCGGCCGAAGAGGTTGTAGAAAAAATGCTTTTAAAAGCCTCTGACGATACCAGCTGAGCCCCAAAATCAGATGCTTTTTTTTTAACTTTTAAAAGCATTTTTGGGGCTGGAGAGGTTGTAGAAAAAATGCTTTTAAAAGTTTTTTTTAAAAAAGCCTCTGATGATCATGTGACTCAGCTGGGCATGGGAAAGTGGTAGGGATTTTTGCTACCGGTTCTCCGAACCACCCACTGCCATCGCTACCGGATCGGGCAATCCAGTCCGAACCGGGAGCATTTTACCCTTGAAATCCTCCCATTTCCCCTCCAGTCAGTTAGAAGTAAAAAAGCCTTTGGGTGAGAAGTGAAACATTTTCAAAAAAAAAAAAACAAACAAAAACCAAAACCAAGGAAGTCCAGTTGCCTTTTGAGAAAAAAGCATCTTTGGCTCAACCATGACCTGGATGATGGAGAATCTCCATTGAGAGCTAGTAGGAATGAAATGGTTATCAAAATAAACTGAACAAATATCTTAGGAAGGAGCCTTTCAAATCAATTTCAACTATACTTTTCTTAGCAGTAATACAAACAAAAAAAAAAATGGCTCATGCCAAATCACATCAAGAGTAACATTTCCATTTAATACTAGGTTACTTTGTTTAATGTTGTAATTTTATAGGAAGTCGGACAAGCTGTTCTGCGTTGACATAGATAGGTCTATGTATCGTCTTTGCAATTTTGTTCCTCATTTAAGGGCAAGATTAATCAGTTTATTTATAAATTGCTGACAATGTATCAAGAGTTTTTACAGACTGAAGGGGGAAAAGTTATGATTTGAAACACTGATGATAGGAGAGAGCAGGCAGTTGGCTAAATTGGCAAAATTAAGCACTTTGATTAAAGAAAAGAACATACTGTGTTTTTCGGACTATAAGACAAACATTTTTGTCTCCCAAAAGGGGTGAAAATGTCTGTGCGTTTTATAGACCAAATGTTGCTGAAGCCTCAATCACCCACCGGCCATTTTTTTTTTTGCCTCTGCACTCCCCATTTTTGGGCCTTTTTTCAACCTGTTTTTGAAGCTTTTTTCAGCCCGTTTAGAGACTTTTCTCAGCCCATTTTCAAGGCTTTATTTTGGCCATTTTTTGGGGAAAAACCAGGCTGAAAAAAGCCTCGGAAACAGACTGAGAAAAGCCTCAAAAACGGGCCAAAAAAACCTTGAACATGGGCCAAAAAAAAAAAAAGGCTAGAAAAGGCCTGGAAATGGGCCCATGGAGGCTAAAAACTTTTTTTTTGTTGATTTCCTCTTCTAAATTTAGGTGTGTCTTATAATCAGGTGTATCTTATAGTCCGAAAAATAGGGTAAGTCCTTTTGGTTCCACATGGAGACCGCTTCTGAACTTTGTGCTGGATGTGGAGAAGAATGAAACTCTGACTTTGGGTTTTACCGGTTAGACTGATAGATCTTTAAAGAAATAGCTTGTTCATATTATTATGAAAAAGCAAAGAAATCGTGATCTGATGTTAAATACCTTATTTTACTGTAACAGAGCAAGTCAGAAGTCAATGCTTCTTTTTCTTTTCTTATCTCTCCCCACTTCTCCTTCCCCTTTCCCTCCCCACTGCTTTCCTATTTACTTTGTATTTTACAATACTTTATAACTCAATAAAAATGTTAAAGGAGGAAGAACAGGCACAGTCTGACAGCTCAGACAACACAAAGACAATCACCAAAAAAATGCACCAAAGTTTTGTGTTCATCCTGTAGGATAGGAGTCCCCAACCCCCGGGCTGCAGCCCCACTACCAAGCCTTGAACTCTTCAGAACCTGGCCACAGAAGTGGGGGGTGGGGGCGGCAAAATGGCATGTGTGCTTTGCCATTTGCGTGACAGCACGTGTCCACACACTCCATTTCGGATGTGTGTACCTGCCGCTCAAACAAATGGAGCTGCACACACTCATGCCCACCATTCAGAGGGATCCATTCCAGCAGTGGGTTTTGCTTATTTTTACCACCGGTTCGCCGTGTGTGCTCACACCTTCCATGCATGCACTTTGCTCACCCTCGCACCTTCCGCGCATGCGCCTGGCCTCAAAAATGTGACTAAATAGGATGGCATAGCTCCAGGGTGGGTGGGCAGGCCCACACACAATCTCTGCTACCGGTTTGCCTGAACTTGTCTGAACCGGCTGAATACTCTGATCCATTCCCTCTCCCTGCCACTGCAAAGCCCGAAGTGTTGGGGGAACTCTGTTCTAGAATACATGGCACATAACTTGCTAGAAAGAGATGTGAGTAATCAACAGGAGGTGGGTGATCAGCCAATTCTGTTTCAAGTTATTACTGTAGTCAATTTGTTGAATTTGCAGACAGTACTTTCCAGAACTTACTCTGTCTTTATTTTGATCTGTGAATTTTATTTTCATTATCTTCGTATCATTTTCTTATCATAATAAGGAGTAATTGTAGTCAGCAGCATCTACCGGTATAAGAAAATCTCTTTATAATTCTGAATTTGAAAATGAGTGAGAACCTTTCTCATACCCCAACTAAAACTCTCTCTTCACATCCGTCTTTATCCTTTTTCTCACACTCATCCTATTCTTATTGGGGTCATTAGGGTTATAAGTTTCCTCCCAAAAAGTCACATGCTATTGATCTTCTAGTAAGAAATGAAAGTGAAATATCTTAGCTAATGGCTTTTCCATTTGAGCTGCTTCTTTGTTTCCTGCCTGTTTAGGGACAGACTGTTAATACTGTAGCATAAGCGGTCAGAAGGCACTATAACGAGCTATTTCTTCTTTTTCCCCTTAACAGTTTCATTTTTCTGGAAATAAATGATGGATAAAATCAAACTAGTGCTGGCAAGATCCAGACCTATTATACAATTTTAAGTTTAAGGCAAGGAAGATCTATAAAACGAATCAGGATGTTTTTAATTTTCAAATTATTTTGTTAAATATTTTGTTAATTGCCTTACTGATTTTAAATAAACTTGAAAGGTACAAAAATCGTGTATTAATGTTAATACTTTTTTATTTTATATTTATATATTTTCATAAATGAAATGACAAATTCTTGGCAGGGCATCCCCCTGTTTTGACGGGGGACGAACAGACCTTGCAGTTTAGATGTTCTTTGCAAAAGACATTTAATAAAATGATTTATGTAATGTGTAAATCAATCACTTGACCTACTAAGGCATTTTCTATCTACAGAAATTACATCAATCACTTCTGAAGGAAATTGCAGGCAAAATCCATATTTTGGACAGTCCATTTTTATCAAAATGTATTTAGTAAGCAAGCATGGTATCTCTCAAAAGTTTAGAGATTAAGAGATTAGGCATAAATCAGGGGTGAAATGTAAAATTTGTTACTACCGGTACTGTGGACGTGGCTTGGTGGTGGGGGTAATGTGACTGGGTGAGCGTGGCCAACTTTTTTTTTTTTTTTAACTTTTCAAAGCATTTTTTCTAATGCTTTGAAAAGCCTCTCTGCCATTCAGGCAACTCAGATGGGAACATCAGAGAGGCTTTTTAAAAAATGCTTTGAAAAGCCTCTCTGACAATCAGGCAACTCAGCTGGGATCGTCAGAGACTTTTCAAAGCATTTTTTTACCACCTCTTCGGCCAAGAGGTTGCAGAAAAAAAGTGCTTTGAAAAGCCTCTGATGATCCCAGTTGAGCCACGCGATCATCAGAGGCTTTTTTTTTACTTTTAAAAGCATTTTTTTCGTCGGAAGAGGTTGTAGAAAAAATACTTTTAAAAGTAAAAAAAAAAGCCTTTGATGATCGTGCGGCTTAGCTGGGCATGTTGAGGGGGGGGAGGCGGCTCAGGGATTTTTGCTACCTGTTCTCCGAACCACCCACTGCCATCGCTTCCGGATTGGGTGATCCAGTCTGAACCGGGAGCATTTCACCCCTGGTCTCCTGCCTTCAGCAGTGGGTTGGACTAGAAGATTTCTAGTCCCTATGTTCTAAACCACATGCTAACAATGCATGCCAAACTCCAAAGGGTCACTGAGCTGAGTTGCTGGAATTTAAAAATAATAATAATAACTTCCTTTGTGAAATCAATTATGAAACTGGATTATTAAATTCCAAGAAATGGGGTTTCCCCCCCCCCCCCGACACTGTTCCTTTTAGAGCAAACATAGTCAGAAACAAACAAAGAGCTGTATTCCAATTAGCTCCACTTTTAGAATGGAATTTGTTAATCTGAGAACTTTTGACAGGAATCAGATCTGTATTCAGAGTTGCTGGCAAACAGGAGCTCCTTTTATTCAGCTAACATGTCTGTGTCTGCTTTTCTACTTTAGGGTCTTTTAGGCTTTACACAGAGACGTATTTGGATTTGTTGACAAGGGAACTCCCTGGCTGGTGCTACACTTAGAGAGCCTGTTTTGGGAAATCCGAGTTGATCATTCATTCATAATTTATATGGTCGATATAAACATCTGCAAAATTGTTCAATTGTGTAATCATTAATAATTTTATATTAGAATCTGTTGTATAAATAGAGTCAAAAGCTTGCTAATTCAGGTTACAATTAAGTAGCATTAAGTAACTTAAATATCTAATGGTATATTATATAACATAAAGGGTATTCAATATTTTCTTATTAATTATCCTGAAAACTCTTTAAATGGCATATTTTGGAATAGAGGAAATATGATGGTTCGGAAGAGAATGTTGACAGTATCACACCAACAATAAAATAGTAAGGCACCAGTGAAATTATAAAATCAGTTCAGGCAACTAAAACATTGAATTGTTTAAATGATGGCTGGCTTGATCAATTATTATACTTATGCTAGGGGTGAAATCCAGCAGGTTCTGACAGGTTCTGGAGAACCGGTAGCGGAAATTTTGAGCAGTTCGGAGAACCGGTAACGGATATTTTGAGTAGTTTGGAGAACTGGCAAATACCACCTCTGTCTGGCCCCCGAGTGAGGTGGGAATGGGGATTTTGCAGTTTCCTTCCCCTGCCACGCCCACAAGCCATGCCCACAGAATCGGTAGTAAAAAAAATTGGATTTCACCACTGTCTTAATCCTTCTTCTTGTTAGACTCAACATACCTATTTTCCTCAACCATCCATCATGCAATTTAATCTCTAGACCCTTTATTATCTTTGTTACTCTCCTCTGCATGCTTTTGAGGGTCTCGGCATCTTTCTTCCTCTCCCACCAACTCTGCCCTCCCTCACTAAATATTAACTTCCACCTTCTTCCTTTTTGCGCTGGCCACAGCGTATCTCTGAATGACTTTTCACATTTTTATCTTTCCAGGCTTCTGCAGGGAATCTTCATTTGATCAAGCAGATAATCTTTTTCACCTAGAAAGATTGCATGGTGATTGTGTGAACTGACTTCTTGGGAAAAAAAGAATTGTTCTCAGTTCACCTTGAGATCTTTTCCCCACTATGGAGTTTAGGTGACAAAGACTGAAAAGATTTTTTGCACTTTAAATGGCCTTGAAGGAAATTGGAATAAAAGAGAGGACTTTAAGATTAGCACAATATATCAGCCTGTGGTCCAACTATTACAATGATGCGTCGTTGAAGCTTTTATTTTGAATTGCATTATAAATTTATTTATCATCTCAGTTTTAATCATTCAGTTAATCAGCTGTGCTGTTTGGAGGCATTTATCCAAAAGTAAATTCAGCTGTTTAGAATGTGATTACTTCCATTATATAAATGTGTTTAAAACTGCAACCCAAACCCATCCCTTATATTGCCAAATCTCAAAACTAGTTTTCTGAACAAAAGTCTTACATTCCTGATTTTTCTCCTCATATTATATTTATGTTTTCCCCACTTGTATTGTTTTTATAAATAACTCAAAGTGTCTAACATAAGTGATACTCCTTTCTCCTCCTATTTTTCCCCCAACAACCACCAGATGGATAAAAAGGACAGATTACTTCATTCATTCATTCATTTATTCATTCATTCATTCATTCATTCATTCATTCATTCATCTAGTCATTCATTAACAAACTTCTACTCTGCTGTAATCAAAATGACTCAGGGAAGTGTACTGTAACTATGAAACATTCAAAACATTCATAGTTAGATATCAAGTAATCCCAAGAACAGTAACAGCATCAAAATTCTAGCATAAAACCATAAAAAAGAAAAAAAATGATTTAGCATTATATAATTTTATTACCTTTTTTGCCATGGTTGTTAAGTGAATCACTGCAATTGTTAATTTTCCCCCCATGCCAGCAACATCGAAGTGCTTCCATGGTAGAAGGTTTTGCCAATGATATCATCATTGCCTGGGAGATGCCAAGTTGGGAGCTGTTTCCTGCCCTTGCGAAGTTGCCCACCAAAGTGATACTCATTAATCTATTTGCAGTCACCTGCTTTTGAACTGCTGGGTTGGCAAGAGTTGGAGGGTGTGATGTTAGCTCACCCCATCTCGTGGCAGCAACAGGTCTCAAACATGAGCCTGCCAATCAGCAGCCCAGTGTTCTAACTTTGTGAGCCACCATCTGAATCACATGCTTGTTAAACAAATCTGGTCTCCGACATTGACTTTGTTTGTTGGAAGTCAGCTGGAAAGCTCATAAATGGTGATCACATGACTTCAAGATGCTGGAACTCTTACAAATACACGCCAGTTGTCAACTGCCCAGTTTTGATCATATGACCAAAGGGATGCTGTGATGGTTGTGAGTTTGAGAACCATTCATATAAGTCACTTTTTTCCAGCACTTTTGTAACTTTAAATGCTCACCGAAGAAATGGTTGTTAGTTGAGGACTACCTGTAATGGCTTGATTGAAGGTTGGTCCTCTTGCCGCTCCTGTTCAACATTTATGTGAAGCCAATGGGTGAGATCACCCGTGGATTTGGGGTGCAGTACCATCTGTACGCTGATGACACCCAGCTGTATATCTCCACCCCAGACCACCCCAATGATGGCCTTGAAGTGATGTCCTAGTGCCTGGAGGCTGTGTGGATCTGGATGGGGAGGAACAGGCTCCGACTCACCCCTTCCAAGACCGAGTGGCTGTGGCTGCCGGCGTCCTGATATAGCCAGCTGATGCCTTCGCTGGCTATTGGGGGAGAGTCATTGGTGCCCACGGAGAGGGCTTATAACTTGGGCATCCTCCTGGACACACGGCTGTCTTTAGAAGAGCATATGATGGCCATGCCAGGGGGGCTTTTTATTAGGTTCGCCTGATACACCAATTGCCCCCCTTTCTGAATCGGGACTCCTTATGCACAGTCACTCATGCCCTCGTCACTTCTCGCCTGGACTACTTTAATGCTCTGTATATGGGGCTCCCCTTGAGGAGCACCCGAAGGCTCCAACTGGTCCAGAATGCGGCTGCGCTGGTGATTGTGGAGGTGACATGGCGCTCCCATTTAACACCTCTCCTGCGTGAACTGCACTGGCTCCTGGTGGTCTTCCGGGTGCGCTTCAAGATATTGATTCTCATCTTTAAAGCTCTCCATGGCTTAGGGCCTGGGTATTTATGAGACCACCTTCTGCCACCAATAGCCTCCCACCGGCCCATACGCACCCACAGACAGGGTCTCCTCAGGGTGCTGCCGATCAAGCAATGTCAACTGGCGGTCCCCAGGGGGACAGCCTTCTCTGTGGGGGCACCTGCCCTCTGGAATGAGCTACCCCCAGGGATATGACTGATCCCGGAACTCTGTACTTTCTCCAAGGCCCTGAAGACTTTTTTATTTCAGCAAGCTGGACTGGCTTAAAAAAACAACAACAATTCTTTAATGGGTTAATTTTATGGGTAAGGGTTTTAAACTGGGGAAGCCATATTGATTTAATTATGTTTTAAATTATCTTAATTTTCATATTGTATGTATTTTAATCTTGGCTGTTCACCGCTCTGAGTCCTTCGGGAGAAGGGTGGTATACAAATTTAATAATAATAATAATAATAATAATAATAATAATAATAATAACAACAACAACAACAACAACAACAACAACAACAACAACAACAACAACAACTTTGTAACTGCCAGTCTTCATAAAATATAATGTGGAGTTCTTAGCCCCTAAGATTTGTTTCTACCCAATCTAGGGAGATGTACAGGCATATCCAGCCAGGCATTAAAAAGTTACTCAATTGCACCACAGATTAAAAGCATTGAAACTTTAACCAGTTACACCCTCTCTCCCTCTCCCTCCCTCTCTCTCTCTCTCTCTCTCTCTCTTTCTCTTTCTCTTTCTCTAGGGAAGGGTTTCAGGAGGTGCCAGATCAAAGCCTCACATGTGTAATGTTGCAAAAACCTTTCCTGATTTTTAAAGTGGGGGGAGAGCTGTTCCCTCTTGCAAGAGGTCACTGATTATTGGCATTTTCCCAGCCCAGTAGCATCTTTTGCCTTTGTTGTTGAGTTTCAAGGAGAATGGGGGGGAGGGAGGGGGGAATGCTGAAACTGGAGCTGCGCAGCTGAAAGGAGAAGAGGAAGACACTGACAAGATGAGGTGGTAATTTGACCTTCCTCCCATATTTGTTCATCTGAAGGACGCTACTTTGAACAAGACTTCAGCCTGAGAGTTTTCCAAAGTTCAAAGCAAACTGAAGGAAAGTTGATGTCTCACTCTGGGGGTGCCTTAATCTCCTCACAATGTCCTCTTTGATTCAAAGGTCTACTTGGGAGGCTGGTCCTCTAGACTCTCTGAAATTTCATTTTCATTTTTATTTTTATTTTTATTTTTATTTTTATTATTTTATTTTATTTTATTTTATTTTATTTTATTTTATTTTATTTTATTTTATTTTATTTTTATCCTGCCTTAATACTTTATAAGTAACTCAAGGCAGCAAACCTGTGGTGAGTTTCAAATTTTTTTACTACCAGTTCTGTGGGTGTGGCTTGATGGGTGTGGCATGGCTTGGTAGGCATGGCTTGGTGGGCGTGGCAGGGGAAGGATACTGTAAAATTTCCATTCCCACCCCACTCCAGGGCAAAATGCCCATTTCCTCCCAATCAGTTCGGATTTGGGAGGCAGAGAATAGATGGGGGCAGGGCCAGTCAGAATTTTTTCTACCGGTTCTCCGAACTACTCAAAATTTCCACTACCGGTTGTCCAGAACCTGCTGAAACCCACCTCTGCAGCAAACATATACCTTCCTCCTCCTATTTTCTCACAAGGACAACATCCCTTTAAAGTGAGTTAGGCTGAGAGAGGGTGACCAGGCCAGAGTCACCCAAGATGGCTCTCATGCCTGAGGCAGGACTAGAACTCACCCTCTCCTGCTGACCAAAGTCACCCAGATGACTTTCATACCTAAAACAGAGCTAGAACTCACAGTCTCCTGGTTTGTAGGCCAGCACCTTAACCACTGCACCAAACTGGCTGGTTTAGTTTAAACATGATTTAAATTCAATAAACCACATGGTGGTTTATTTCTGCTCTTTTTGTAAGTTCATAACTTGCTTATATATAGTTCAGCCTTTTATAGGATTACTCAGAAGTAAAACCCAGAATGCTGCAAGGCATGGGTCCCCAACCCCTGGGCCATGGTCTACTACCAGGCCGTGGCCTATTTGCAACTCAACTTGCACAAGTGGTGGGCCGGCACACATGTACGTATGAACAGTTTGACTCATGCAAGCAGCAGGCCAGTGCACACGTGCATGCAGACTTAGCTCAATTAGCAGTCAAGCTGCGTGTGCCAGAACGTGTGTGCCAGGCCGCCTCTTGTGCGAGTTGAACTGCATACATGCATGTATATGTGGGACTGCAACTTCCACAGCCTGGTTCCCCTCCCCCCGCCCCCCACAGTTGGAACACCAAGCTGCAAAAGTTGGGGACCATTGCTCTTAAGCCTAGAGCCCTACGGAAATGACTGGGCTTGTATCACTACCAACCTGCCTTCCATTGAGGACCTGTATACTGCATGAGTCAAAAAGGGGGCTGTGAAAATATTTACAGACCCCTCGCATCCTGGACATAAACTGTTTCAACTTGTACCCTCAAAACAATGCTATAGAGCACTGCACACCAGAACAACTAGAACAGTTTTTTTCCCGAACGCCATCACTCTGCTAGACAAATAATTCCCTCAACACTGTCAAACTATTCACTAAATCTGCACTACTATTAATCTTCTCATCATTCCCATTACCCATCTCCACTCACTTATGACTGTATGCACCAAGACAAATTCCTTGTGTGTCCAATCACACTTGGCCAATAAAGAATTCTATTCTATTCTGTTCTGTTCTGTTCTGTTCTGTTCTGTTCTGTTCTGTTCTATTCTATTCTATTCTATTCTATTCTATTCTATTCTATTCTATTCTACTCTACTCTACTCTACTCTACTCTACTCTACTCTACTCTACTCTAAAGAGTGCGTTATCTTATTGTCCTTAAGGAAAACAGTCTTGACATTCTAGCAAGGCAATCCACTGTGGATCTCAGCTGTAGGCCACAGGGTAGGCATTGTTTGCTAAATATGAGACAGAGGAAAGTCTTCACAAGTAGGCAACCTTATGGTGCAGTGTTCTTTTTCTCTTTCTTTCACTGTCTTTCTAGGCCCCTTGTCTCTTCTCAGCCATCGCCTGTTGATGGACACGCCCTGTCTCCCATTTGGTTCCCCAAACACTTCAATAATAGTTACAGAACATAGAATACAGAATTGGAAGGGACCTTGTAGGTCATTTAGTCCAACCTCCTGCTCCGCCAGGAGACCCTACACCATTTCTGACAAATGGCTGTCCAGTCTCTTCTTGAAATCTTCCAACGATGAAGCACCCACATCTTCTGAAGGCAACTTCTGTTCCATTAGTTGATTGTTCTCACTGTCAGAAAATTTCTCCTTATTTCTAGGTTGAATCTTTTCTTGATCAGTTTCCAACCATTGTTCCTTCTCTGACCCTTGGGTGCTTTGGAAACTTGTCCCACTCCTCTCTGTGGCAGCCCCTCAAATATTGAAACACTGCTATTAAGTCACTTCTGGTCCTTCTCTTCACTAGACTAGCCATGCCCAGTTCAGTTCTTGATATGTTTTAGCCTTCAGCCCCCTAATAATCTTTTTTTGCTCTTCTTTGTGCTCTTTCTAGAGCAGTGTTGAACTTTTTTTGCACCAAGTGCCGATACGGGAGTGCGCTGGAAACGGGAAGAGCAGCTCCCCAGTGTGTATGTGCAGGAGTGCCAGAAACTGGAATAGCAGTTCCCCGGCGTGCATGTGTGTACCGGGAAGCTGAGCTTCTGGTTTCCGGTATGCACATATGTGCCAGTCGTCTGGTCTTCCAGTTTCTGGCATGCATGCGCGTGCGAAGACCAGCTTGCCAGTGCACTTGTGTGCACTGGAATCTGGAAGAGCAACAGGCGAAGCTGGCATGCCCGGAGAGATGGGTCTGCATGCCACTTCCAGCACGCGTGCCATGGATTCGTCATCATGGTTCTAGAGTCTCAACCTCTTTCTTTATATTGTGGTGACCAAAAATTGGGTGCAGTTTTCTAGGTTTGGTCTTACTAAGGCTTATAGTCTAGTATTGGTACCTCATGTGATCTTGATTAAATCTTTCTGTTAATGCAATTTAGGGTTGCATTGGCTTTTGTGGCTGCTGCCGCACACTTCTGGCTCATATTCAATTGATTGTCCACTATGACTCCAAGATCCCTTTCACAGTTAACTCCCACAGTTAACTAATAGCGGTTATCAAAATTTCCCAAATATTCTATCTGTATGCATTGCCAATCTGCAAAACTAGCCCCTTTAGTGGTAGAATTTTAATTTTCCAGCAATCCAGAATTAAAGTACATATCCATGTTGTTGCAAGGAGGTTTTTTTTTTTTTAAAGAAAAGCTTGGTGTTGGGAGCAGAAGAGGAAGACATTCTAGCACATCATCAGATGACTGAAGCAAAACCAAAATCATGTGGCAAACTTAGCAGAGGAATTAATCTAGCCCTGAAATTATGGCAGCCCTATTCAGAACCACAAATTCTAAAAATGGATCTGTGCATAAAAGATTATCTTATTACAGTAATTGGTACCCTTTGTAGAAAACGAATGGTTGTCAAGTAGAAATTTACGATTTTTCCCATGGCTGATCACTTTAAACAAGTCCTGCACTGGAAGGAATAAAATGAAATCTCAAAATTCTCTTTGTGTTTGATGTTGGTGCATTTCGAGAATAATTCTATATTTGATGAGCAATTTTAAAAACCTCAAATGACTGTGATGTATGGACCAAATCTCTGATTTCCATTCACACAAGCCTGACAAATAAATGGAATAAAAGCAACGAGGAGGCCACATCTGAAGTAGCTTCCGAGAACAGTGGTCTCAAGTTTTCTAGAACGTAAATTTGCTTTAATGGTAGCAGTGTGACCCATAACCCATTTAAAGTAAGGGGTGTGTGTTGAAAGGTTTTATAACTCTGTTGATTTCAGCAAAAATGGGATTGAAATATTTCAGTTTAGCTTGGTTGCAGATTGAGTTGCGAGACTATGACACCACATCCAAAATTGGGGGTTATCTCACTTAAATGGCTTAACAAAATGGTGATCAGCAATTCCAGTCCTTAAAACGTTCAATCTGAAACATTTAATGTGGGTACATCTGTGGCCTGCGGTCATGGAAAATTATAACTTTCGCCTTTCAGTATAATATTTTAATTGAAAATGTTATTTTTCAAAAAGAGTGAGTAGAGGTTGGTTGTTTCTTTCCTGGTTAAAAGGTAATATATCTTATTTTTTCCCCTCCTCCTCCTAACTTTTTTCAAGTTACAATCTGTTTCTTGAGTGCAGAATCTGGTGCAAATTGTATTCTGTTTCTCAGGCAAATTGAGGAAGGCAGGAAGTAAGAAGAACGGAGCCCCTGATTATTTTAAGATAGTAGCCGGGAATAGAAAAGTTCTATTGCCGGAGGCAAATTAAAATGAGGTACATATATCACTCTCACACCCTTCACGATATAGGATCCCACCCACTCCTCTGAGTTCCTCTACAAGCAGTTGTTCTGAAATGGTCTATTATTGTGGGCTATTATAATTCTTTGACAGAATGAAAGAATTAAGAGTAAAACTGAAAGAGCTATGGGAGCATCTACTCCAGACATGGGAAATTCCAATCCGTGTGTAATTACTGTTTGCAGAAATTCCCTTTTCAAAATAGAAATGCGGGATTTTTATGCAGAAATGTCTCCTTTAGCCTATGGAGATTCCCAATCACCCAGGTCATGTCTTGTCCCAAAGGCGCTTGTCTTAAAAGGCAACTGGATTGTTTTGTTTTTTTTCTTTTTCTTTGAAAATATTTCACTGCTCATCCAAGAAGCTTCTTCAGTTCTTTAGTTCTAGCAGTGAATGGAACTGGATGAGAAGCTAAATGTTTTCAAAAGAAAGAAGAAGACCCCCCCCCCCCCCGCAAAAAAGCCCAGTTCCCTTTTGAAAAAAGCACGTTCGGGACAAGTGGCTGCTTTATTTCTTCATATTTATCTCGAGAGACAGTAGATATTTTATTTTGTAAAGCCCCTTTTGTACATTCTATTAAGGAAGCAAGAACTTCCTTCATTAGGTCATTATCTTCATTCCAGCTGCTGAAGTTTGTCGTAGATAGCACCGATTGCATTAACAGATGGATAGAATTAAAGTCATGTGAAGTGTTAGTGTCGCTTTTTAAAGCCTTAGTAAGATCACACTTGGAATATTGCATCCGGTTCTGGTCACCACATTATAAAAAAGATTTTGAGACTCTAGAAAGGGTGTAGAAAAGAGCAACAACGGTGATTAAGGGCAGTGGTGAAATCTAATTTTTTTTACTACTGGTTCTGTGGGTGTGGCTTGGTGGGCGTGGTGTGACTTGGTAGGCATGGCAGGGAAGAATACTGCAAAATCCCCATTCCCTTTCCGCTCCTGGGGGAAGGATATTGCAAAATCTTTCCCACCCCACTCTGGGGCTAGCCAGAAGTGGTATTTGCTGGTTCTCCAAACTGCTCAAAATTTCTGCTACCGGTTCTCCAGAACCTGCTGGATTTCACCCCTGATTAAGGGGCTGGAGGCTAAAACATATGAGGAATGGTTACAGGAATTGGGCAGTGTTTCAGTATTTGAGGGATTGCCACAAAGAAGACAAGGTCAACCTACTTTCCAAAGTATCAGAAGGCAAGACAAGAAACAATGGATGGAAACTAATCAAAAAGAGAAGCAACTTAGAACTAAGGAGAAATTTCTTAGGGAGAACAATTAACTAGTGGAACATTGGACCATATTTCACTGAAATGAAATATGGAAAGACCTGGCAGGAATAGTCAACACCCTAGAAGACAGGCTCAAGATCCAGATGGATCTTGACAGACTCGAACCCTGGGCCCTATCTAATAAAATGAAATTCGATGTAGAGAAAAGTAAAGTCTTACACTTAGGTAAGAAAAACCAAAAGTACACATTTAAACCGGGGGAAACCAGGCTCAATAGCAGTAACTCCGAGAGGGATCTTGGAGTCTTAATGAACAACCAGTTAAATATGAGGCAGCAGTGTGCAGCGGCAGCCAAAAAAGCCAATGCAATCCTAAATTGCATTAACAGAGAGATTTAATCAAGATCACGTGAGGTACCAATACAACCCTATAAAGCCTTAGTAAGACCACACCTAGATTACTGCATCCAGTTTTGGTCACCACACTATAAAGAAAAGATGTTGAGACTCTAGAAAAAGTGCAGAGAAGAGCAATCAGGATGATGGAGACTAAAACATATGAAGAACAGTTACAGGAACTGGGCATGGCTAGTCTAGTGAAGAGAAAGACCAGGGGAGATATGATAACAGTGTTCCAATTTTTGAGGGGCTGCCACAGAGAGGAGGGAGGGGGTCAAGTTATTTTCCAAGGCACCCGGAGGCCAGACAAGGAATAATGGATGGAAACTGATCAAGGAGAGATTCAACCTAGAAATAAGGAGAAATTTTCTGACAGTGAGAACAATCAACCAGTGGAACAGAAGTTGCCTTCATAAATTGTGGCTGCTCCATTACTGGAGGCTTTTAATAAGAGACTGGTCAGCCCTTGTCTGGAATGGTATAGGATCTCCTGCAATTCTGAAGTCAGATTCACAAATGTGTTATCACTGCACAAAGGAAGCATGAATTAGGCAAATACAGTCCATCTCCCACACATCTTCCTGTTAGTTCCATTGAACTAGCTTGCATAATGCAAGGTTCATCTATGACAGTGAGATTTACACAATCTGACCTATTGTCCATAAATGGAGAGTAAGTTGTTTTATGAAGACTCAAGGAAGCTGGATGTTAAAGGAAAACCTCTATCATGATTAACAACTGGGTTTCCTAGCTTTCATTGTAGTCAAGTTTAATCTCATGGCCGTTAATGTGATTCATGGTAGAAATGCTAATTCATAGACTGTTCCCGGCAAGTCATAATTTACTAGTGATAACATGCTTGAATATTCTTTTGCCCTGAAATATGGGTCATTTCCCAAAAGTATGTATGCAATAAGCTAATGGTGACCTTCAGAATAAACTCTTGTCTGGAAAGTATATTCTTAAAGAAGAGCAATTGATCAGTGATAAAACAGCCTGAACTGGAGACAATGAAGCATGAAAATCCTTGGATTTAGGTATAAATGGAGAAGAGGTGCCACAATTTTGTCCCATTAACTGCTTTTGAAAATAGATGATTCCAATGGGAAGACACAAGCACCTAGATGTGGATTCAAGTGACAAATATGTCTATCTTCTTGGTGGAAATCAGTCCAAATTACTTCCAAGTACGATGTTATGTAGAATCACCCTTCAGTGTCTGCTTTCTCCATCCTAGGCTCTCCCTTCTGTTCTTAGATGTTTCTACATAATGTAATGACTCTTACCTAGAAAAGCACAAAGGATGTTGCAGTTGGAATAATGGCTTATTCAGGGGTGGGTTTTAAAACCCATAGCTATTGGTTTGTTTGTGAGCGCGTGCAAGCGATGCTTCTGCACATGTGCAGAAGCTTCCGAGTGGGTGGGTGGAGCCTCCCGCCGCCACTGCTACTGGTTCGCCCAATCTGGGGCAAACTGGTAGCAACCCATCACTAGGCCTATTGCTACTTTTCCTCTTTCCATGTTCTTCATCAGAAGAAATGCAGAGAAAAGAGGATGGACATGTTTGTTTCCCCTCTTAAATCCTTGTCCAGAAAAGCAGAGGTGGGCAGGGGAAAAGTTCTAAACAATGGGGTTATTTAAGCATATTTAAGGAAAGAAAGGGGAATATATTGTATCTTTGGATGTTCTTGACATCAAGCACAGCAAGTACCATCCTCCTATGTTATATGTAATAATAACATAGATGTAATTCAATTCTATCTGTCCACTTCACAGCTTTAGGTGACATGTTCTGCTGACTGTTATTTTTTTGAGACATTCTCCAAAAGAAATTAGGAAGTAGAATTTAAATCTTGACTCTGATCCAGCAGCATTTCTCCAAGTCCTCAAGTGAGCATGCTTCTCCATCTCATTAAACTACCATGGTACCAACTTTGGTGAGAATACTAGGGATTAAATCTGGATCTTCTGCATAGAAAAATGTTAGGATTGGAGCCAAGGATCCCCATCATCTTTCCTAAAAGAAGGCTACTGGTTGGGTTTTTTTTAAAAAATAGGACTTTTCTTGAGTTACTGCCAGATGTTGCAGAGCAGAGTTTGGCAACAGTGAAATCAAGGGACTGGTCATTCCCCAAACTGCTTAGGTAAACAGACTGGTGAGTTATAAAGTTAATCATATAACAAATGAAGAAATGAGACCCGCAAATCATTCCAAGATAAGTTAAGATAAAACCATAGTTTTCCAAAAAGCAGAGTCATGGAAGAGCTCCAATCTTTGTAAGCTTTTGATGCTTTCATGGATTTTACAACTCAAAAGAGTTGTTGAAGTCTGTCAAGATTTAATCTTACAAAATTTCAGGTGAACTGGAGAGTAGACTTGACGTCTCTGCAGGAGTAAACATTGATAGCATTTGGTATAATGAATCTTGATTGCGTAACTTGGTCGTAAAAGTGTTAAATGAGCAGTTAAAAAGAAATCCCAAGTAAGCATACCATGAATACATAACTCTGTATATGCATTTTTGGTGCTTTGTTAACAAGTTAGGACCAGAAACAACATTTAATACTTAATCATCCTCTGCATCAGTTAAATTAAACTATGTTCAATCTAGGGCTTCTTTTAAAAAAAAAATAGAAAGCTGATAATGCCAGTAATAAGGTTGACCTGTCCTAAGTCATTTCCAGTAATATTTTTTCTGATTACAGGAACTGAGGTAACAGTCATTACAGAATTTAGTAGGCGTAATTGGGAAGGAAACTTTGGGAAAAGCAGGAATCACTGGAAAGAAATGTGTACTGTATAATTTATGATTAATTACTTTAATTAGGAGAAAGAAGATCCAAAGCAAGCTAAGACAAGGACCTCTTTTGGCCCAGATAGTACATTTAGAAATTTGAAAATATCTGTTGGGTATATTCAGAAAATGGCTGCTACAGGAATCTCAGAGCTGGAAGGGACCTTGCAAGTCTTCTAATCCAACCCCCTACTCAAGCAGAAGACCTTATACTATTACAGACAAATGGTTGTCTCTTCTTAAAAGTCTCCAGGGTTGGAGCACCCACAACTGGGTGGGTGCTCCCAGGAGGTTAGTCTATTCACAAAATGGTACCTACAAGGACCATGACAAAGCAGGTAGAACATGGACCCTGGATTTCTAAAAGAGAGATCTTGATCATAGACATAATATTCCATATTGAGGACTGTAGATTTGGGAAATTTAATAGGATGGCTTCAAATAATGAACATTTCCTAAAATCTGCTGCTGAAGTATGCATCTCGTTCTAACTAAGGGGTGGTCTTTTCATATTTAGTTTGTTAAAAGACTCCTTCTCTTCCAAACAAAACTTCACCCTTACCCTACGCCAACATTCTGAATTATTTCCTCACCAACAGACTTTTTTCACCAGGCCTGGATCCTCAAATAGCTTTTATATAGGGATATAAATAATTCAGATTTTTACGAAAAGAATATTGGATCATTCCTGCTTGTAATCTCCATAGACATTCTTTTGTTAGAATAGAATAGAATAGAATAGAATAGAATAGAATAGAATAGAATAGAATAGAATAGAATAGAATAGAATAGAATAGAATAACAGAGTTGGAAGAGACCTTGGAGGTCTTCTAAACCCCCTGTTTAGGCAGGAAACCCTACCCCACTTCAGACAGGGCCACTCTGTAGGCTGTCCTGAGTCCCAAGCTTGGTTGACTCTTGCTGGGTGATGATGTAATGAAAGGGCTTTGGGATTCCTATTATGGCTCTGCTAGAAGAAGGGAGATCTTTGTTATGTAGAATAGCCTGGCCCAGGCCTTAATTGCCCACTGACAATGGTGGGGATGGGGTGGGGCTGAGTTTCTGCTTAGGGTAAATATTCTGTCCTTTTAATATTTCCTAAAACATCTCATTTTCCTAGGAGAGGGGCGGGTGCTAACTTTCTACACCTTTGAGGAAGAAGAATAGAATAGAATAACAGAGTTGGAAGGGACCTTAGAGGTCTTCTAGTCCAACCCCCTGCTTAGGCAGGAAACCCTACACCACTTCAGACAAATGGTTATCCAACATCTTCTTAAAAACTTCCAGTGTTGGAGCATGTACAACTTCTGGAGACAAGTTGTTCCACTGATTAATTGTTCTGTCAGGAAATTTCTCCTTAGTTCTAAGTTGTTTCTCTCCTTGATTAGTTTCCACCCACTGCTTCTTGTCCTACCCTCAGGTGCTTTGAAGAATAGTTTGACTCCCTCTTCTTTGTGGCAGCCCCTGAGATATTGGAACACTGCTATCATGTCTCCCCCAGTCCTTCTCTTCATTAAACTAGACATACCCAGTTTCTGCAACTGTTCTTCATATATTTTAACCTCCAGTCCCCTAATCATCTTTGTTGCTCTTCTCTGCACTCTTTCTAGAGTTTTCCCTAACCCTTCTGTTATACAGGTAGTTCTCAATTTACAACCATTTGTTTAGAAGTTACAAGGGCACTGAACAGTCTTTTTTCTCTGTGATGTTACATAACAAACAAACAAATAAACAAAAGAGAAAGTTTGGCATCCCACATTGAAAGAACTCAATCTTTGTGATCTGGGTGACTGGATGTTTCTGTTCAATAAGAGTGGACCAGTAGGAGTGTAAATGGTGCCCTCCACTTCCCACTACTGCAGCTTAACGATACTGAGGCAGTCTTCCATTGAGGTCCCAATGGACGTCATCCACCTGAGTGACCAATTTCAGTTTCCATCCCATAATGCACCACGGCTGCTTTCAAAGCAGATGACGTCATGACTTCTCTCAAGGAAGTGCTAACTAAGACCTCACTATCAGCCATTCACACCCAGTCATTTCCAGAGCAGTGTTCTTAATCTCTGTGAGAATTTCATGCAGAACTGCAGCCTTCCTATCTCCTAAATCTTCATGTTTCAGTTGAAAGACAGGTAGGCAGACTTCTGAAGGGGTAAATCCCTATCACTGCTCAACCAGGCTTCGGTAACACAGGACTCCACCATTTTATCTCTATGGCAATCCTGTAAGAATGATTGGGTTGAGAGTAAACTTGACTTCCCCAAAGTTATCTGATGAGAATATCCTCAGTAAAGTTCAGCACTTTAACCTCTGGGCTACGTTTAGCAATTTTTATAGCTTTTCACTTCTTCATGATCTTGAGTTCTAAAAAGGGTCAGTAAAAAAGGCCAATATTATTGTTGTGCTTGAGATTAATTAAAATAAACAGTAGCTTGTGACCCAGAGTCACTGTTGGATTGGGTGAATTCATTAATTAATTAGTAGCTATTCTTCTAATCTTGTCTTGGATAAATTACAAACAGCCTTGATTCCAGGAGACTAGGATAACATCTAGAACCCAACAAGTTTAGTTTTAGTTTAGTTTTATTAGATTTATATACCACCCTTCTCCTTACGGACTCAGGGCGGTGAACAGCCAGAGTAAAAACATTTGTATAGAAAAGTTAAAATAATTTTAAAAGTAACTAAATAAAGTTTTGGCCATAATTTAAAACATTTCAATTAAAATCGGTATCAAACTTTAAAATTATCATAGAGTCAGGCCAGCCCAGCTAGCTGAAAGAAGTAAGTTTTTAAGGCCCGACGAAAAGTCCGGAGGTCTGAGATCGTTCATAACTCTGGGGGTAGTTCGTTCCAGAGGGTAGGGGCTACCACAAGGTTGAAAGATGCCAAATAAGAACCAAAATCAAATCATTAAGGTTGTAACGAAATATCCACTTAGAATTCAGGGGTGTCAAACTGGTGGCCTGCGGGTCAAATGTGACACACGCAGGCCATGCCCCCTCTAGCTCTGCGAAGGGGAAAAATGTCACAATACATCACGTGATGGCAGCACGATGATGCGAGTTTGACACCCGTGACTTAGATCTTCAAAACAAATAGTAATAGCTTACAAGAATCAATCAATCTAGAATTTAGAGGCCCATGCAATGGAACCCAGAGCAATCACCCAGTTTCTGAACCAAGACCTTCAGAAGTTGTGGGTGGTCCATCACCGAAGGTTTTTAAGAAGAGATTGGACAACCATCTGTCTGAAATGGTATAGGGTGTCTTGCTCGAGCAGAAGACCTTCCATCTCCGTTAAATGTGTTAATTCTGTTAATGGTGACTAGAACAGCATTAAACAGCAAAAAACCTTCTCAGGAGATTTCTCCCCAGATAACTGAACCAGGGGCCTCTTTTCACTTTATGAATTTACAAGGCAGCTTTTAACACCCTTTGATGTATACCCCTCTGCTTCCTGTCAGACATCCAATCATCTACACACCATCCCCTCCATTGTATCTATGCAAATGACCCTTATTTAATCAACATAAACTCACCTAAACCTATCCTTTGAACTGCTAACACCTGGGTGAAGAGATCCTTGCAGGGGCTTAAAGCTGAAGAATTAGGATCTGTTTGTCTGGAAGATACTCCATTATCTGCCTCTTAGCACACCCTCAACACCAAGTATTAACTTAAGAGGGGAAGTTTGCTTTGAAAACAGCAGAAGTCAGACAAGAGAATAAACTTCAAATAGCAGTCTTTTGCTATTCCTTGTTGCCCTTCTTTTTTAAAAATAAAAATAAAATGCAACTGTTTGCCAGAGGAGGGGGGATCCTTCACCCTACACTTGTCACCCCCTTAAAACAAATGACTTGAGGATGGAGTTTCCAGCTTTGACTGGAGCAGAGAAAGAGACTGTTTTGTGTTTGTGGATTCAAAGCGGGCCCTTAATGATACCTGAAGGTAATTACTGTTTGCTTTTGCTGTGTGCTGTCTTCTTAAATAAAGGAGAGGAGATGAAAGCTGAGGATAAACAAACTTCACAGAGACCAAGGCAGCTTCAAAAGCCAAATTATGCCCACCCCTAAGTCCAAACATAGCTCATCTAGAAGCATGTCTTCTCACTGCAGCCAGGCTAAATAACTTCTTTAGTTCTCTCTTTTCCTTTCTTTTCTCTTCAGTCTTTCATTTCTGACTATGTGGCTCTTGGTCAAATATTCATTGAAACGATGAAGTCATGTGCTGGAGGAGGAGTATGGTATGAATCCCTGTTGTTGTTCAGTCACTAAGTTGTGCTCGACTCTCTGCAACCTGATGGACCACAGCATGCCAAGGTCCTGTGTCCACTGTCATCTAAAGTTTGCCCAAATCCATATCCATTGCGTCGATGACACCATCTAACCATTTCATCCTCTGCTGTCCCCTTCTGCCTTCAGTCTTTCACAACATCAGGGTCCTTTCCAAGGAGTCCCTTCTTGTCACCAAAGCATTTGAGCTTCAGCTTCAGTATCTGTCCTTCCAAAGAATAGTCACGGTTGATTTCACTTAGGATTGACTGATCTGATCTCCTTGCAGTCCAAGGGATGCTCAAGTGTCTTCTCCAACCCCACAATTTGAAAGTGGTGAATCCCTATTTTCCTCCAAATATCTAGGAGAGGCTTGTGGGCATGCACAAAGCATACTGGTTGTTACACCAGTTGATTCTGACCACTGTTCTAGTCCCACCTTAGCCATGAAAGCCATCTGGGTGACTTTAGGCCAATCACCAGGAGACTGTGAGTTCTAGTCCTGCCTTAGGCATGAAAGCCATCTGGGTGTCTTTGGACCAATCACCAGGAAACTCTGAGTTCTAGTCCCATGTTAGGCATGAAAGATGGTTGGGTGACTTTAGGCCAATCACCAGGAGACTGTGGGTTCTAGTCCCACTTTAGGCATGCCCCCGGATTGTGGGGGCAATAAGATGACTTTGTATAAAAAAGAACACTGCTGGGGGCAGGTATAAGCCCTACTAGGCAGGTATATGCAAAAGTATGAAGACTATTGCTTAACGCATTGTAAGCTGCACTGAGTCTCCGGAGAAGGGCAGCATATAAATTAAATTGAAAAGACAACAACAAACTAACAGATAACATAAAGGTCACTTGTAACTCTCACCTCTACTATCCTTTCTTGCTCTAAGACTCTGCTCTCTAGCAGAGCACATGCAGTATCTCAAAAGCTGTAACTGGTTTTCTTCCCTTCCTTTATCACTCTTGGCATTGGGCCATCTGAATGTAGAATAAACAGAGGATGCTAATTTCACATCTGCACAGGTGCAAACACATATGTGCATGTGCACATACACATACCTGGTGGATTAGGGGTGAAATCTAGCAGGTTCTAACAGGTTTTGGAGAACCGGTAGCGGAAATATTTGAGTAGTTCAGAACTGGCAAATACCACCTCTGGCTGGCCCCAGAGTGGGGTGGGAATGGGGATTTTGCAGTATCCTTCCCCTGCCACACCCACCAAGCCACGCCCACCAAGCCACATCATGCCCACCAAGCCACACCCACATAACCGGTAGTAAAAAAAATTGGATTTCACCACTGCCGTGGAGGGGTGCACACTAAGCTAAGTTCCAGGTTTTGCATATCACTGCTGGGCCAGGAGAATTGTCAGAATCAAAACAGAGATGGAAGGGACCTTGAAGTCTTCTAGTCCAGCCCCTTGCTCAACCAGGAGACCCTCTACCATTTCACACAAGAGACTATCCAGTCTCTTCTTTAAAAAAATCCAGTGATGAAGCACCCACAACTTCTGAAGGCAAGCTGTCCCACTCGTTAATTGTCCTTACTGTTTGGAAGTTTCTCATTCATTACAAGTTGCTTCTCTCCTTGGTTAGTTTCCATCCATTGTTTCTTGTCCTGTCCTCCAGTGCTTTGGAAAATAAACTGACCTCCTCTTCTTTGTGGCAGCCTTTCTTTGTGGAAGTCTTTCTTTCGTGGTGGTGCAGTCTTTAGAATGCAGTATTGCAGGCAAATTCTGCCTACTGCCAGGAGTTTGATCCTGACTGGCTCAGGGTTGACTCAACCTCCCATCTTTCCATTACAGTACCTCCATTACTTTCCATTATACGTGGGCATGGCCCTCCACTTTATCGAGGGCCTATCTCGAGGACGGACTTTGGAGTCTGGAGAGATGGCATGCAGCAAAAAGAGGGTTATGGGGTTTTTTAGAGAAATTTTGTAATAGGATCTTAAAGGACACTGGGAGGGGGTGGGCTATGTGGGTTTGGGGGAGAACCCATGGGGGAGGGCATCTGGGCCAGCTGTGAGGTGCGGCATGGGAGGTGCGGATTTTGGGACCAAGGAGGGGCTTATCCTGTGGATGGCCACCACATCAATATGTAGGTGGGTGGAGCAGATATGGCGGGAGCAGGGGGCCACATCATGTGGGAGTGCGTCCTCACTGTTTACAAGTGGTGGTACGCTTCGGCCCCCAATACTCCTCCTGTTCCCCCAGTTGCACAGATCCTCGGGCCCTGGGTCTTTGGCTGATGCTGTTCAACATCAGGTCTGTGGTAAATAAAGCCCCCCTCATTTGTGATCTTATTCAGGAGGGGTGTGTCGACCTGGCGAGTATTACGGAGACCTGGTTGGGCCAGGAGGGAGGTGCCCCCCTTGTTGATATGTGCCCACCTGGTTTTCGTGCATTTCATCAGCCGAGGTCACAAGGGAGGGGTGGGGGGGGTGGCGGTTGTTATAAATGAGGGTCTTAGTCCAAGGGAGGCCACTGTTCCTCAGACGGCCAGATGTGAGTCCCTCCTTGTGAAGTGAGTTCATAGGGTGCAGATGGGCTTGCTAGTCATGTACCTGGCTCCCTGTCACATGGCAGCGGCCCTGCCCAGGCTGCTCAATGTTATAGCCATGGTGGCGGTTGATACCCCCAGGCTTATAGTCATGGGGGATTTTAACCTGCCATCAGTTGGTGAGGCGTCTGAAGTGGCTCGGGAGTTCATGGCTTCCATGATGGCCATGGACCTGACCCAGTTAATTCATGACCCTACTCACACAGGAGGACACACACTGGACCTGGCTTTTGTCTCTGGACAGTGGTTGAGGGATCTGGAGTTAGGGGATATAGCGATTGAACCCTTGTCATGGTCAGATCACTCCCTCCTTCACCTGGATTTTCGAACCTCCACACCCTGCCGCAGGGAGGCGGAACCGATGAAGTGGTTCCGCCCCAGGCACCTGATGGACCCTGAAGGATTCCAGATGGAGCTTGGGCCATTTCCTGAGGATCTGGCACACAGCTCGGCCGAGAACTTAGTAGCCGCCTGGGATAGGGTGGCTGCTCAGGCCTTGGACCAAGTTGTGCCTCTGCGGCCTCTGACCCGGCGCCGGTCTCACTTGTCCCCTTGGTATACCGAGGAGCTGAGGGAGATGAAGCACTGGAAAAGATGGCTAGAGAGCAGTTGAAGGGTTAGTCATTCTGAATCCGACCGGACACTGGTAAGAGCTCATATTAAGAATTACCTAGTGGTGATAAAAGCGGAGAAGAGAAACTACCTTTCCGCTCTTATTGTGTCATCAGATAATCGCCCAGCTGCCCTGTTTAGGGTGACCCGCTCCTTGCTCCAACAGGGGGCATGGGAGGACCCCTTGGAGGGTAGACCTGAGGACTTTGTACAATATCTGTATGACAAAATCGCTCATATTCTGGAACAGCTGGACTCTGACTCCAATTGGGTAGATCCAGTGGAGGTGACCGGGTCAGGTCTTGGGAATATTACATGGGAAGAGTTTGATTCTGTGACTCCAGAAAACATGGACAGGATACTGAGCAGTCTGAGCATGGCCACATGTTTATAGGACCCGTGTCCCTCCTGGCTGGTGCTGACCTCCCGGGAGGTTACACGAGGCTGGCTCCAGGGGATTATAAATGCTTCTTTGAGTGAGGGTGTCTTCCCCGCCGCTTTGAAAGAAGCGGTGTTGAGGCCCCTCCTCAAGAAGCCTTCCCTGGACCTGGCAATGTTGGTAAATTATCATCCTGTCTCCAACCTCCACTTTGTTGCTAAGGTTGTTGAGAGTGTGGTTGTGCGACAGCTGCCTCAGTACCTGGATGAATCGATCTATCTAGATCCATTCCAGTTGGGCTTCAGGTCCGGGTACAGCACAGAGACAGCATTGGTCACAATGGTTGATGATCTCTGGAGGGCTCGGGACAGGGGTTGCTCCTCTGTCTTGGTCCTATTAGACCTCTCAGCGGCTTTTGATATCATCGACCATGGTATCATGCTGCACTGGTTGGAGGGGCTGGGAGTGGGGGGCCCCGTTTTACGGTGGTTCTCCTTTCTCTCCAACCGGTTGGTCTGTGTTGACAGGGGGGCAGAGGTCGACCCCGAGGCCTCTTGTATGTGGGATGCCACAAGGATTGGTCCTCTCGCCCCTTGTTCAACATTTATGTGAAGCCGATGGGTGAGATCATCTGTGGTTTTGGGGTGAAGTACCACCAGTACGCTTATGACACCCAACTGTACATCTCCACCCCAGACCACCCCAATGATGCCCTCGAAGTGATGTCCCGGTGCCTAGAGGCCATATGGATCTGGATGGGGAAGAACAGACTCAGGCTCAACCCTTCCAAGATTGAGTGGCTGTGGTTTCTGACATCCCGATATAGTCAGTTGGCACCATCACTGACTATTGGGGGCGAGTCATTGGTCCCCACGGATAGGGCTCGCAACTTGGGCATCCTCCTGGACTCACAGCTGTCTTTAGAAGAGCATATGACGGCCGTGGCCAGGAGGAGTTTTTATCAGGTCTGCCTGATTCGCCAGTTGTGTCCCTTTCTGGATCGGGACTCGTTACGCACAGTCACTCACACCCTTGTCACTTCACGCCTGGACTACTGTAATGCTCTCTACATGGGGCTCCCCTTGAGGAGCACCCGGAGGCTCCAACTGGTCCAGAATGCAGCCGCGCGCGTGGTGATGGGAGCGACGTGGCGCTCCCATGTGACTCCCCTCCTGTGCGAGCTGCACTGGCTCCCGGTGGTCTTCTGGGTGCGCTTCAAGGTTTTGGTTACTACCTTTAGAGTGCTCCATGGCTTAGGACCAGGGTACTTATGGGACCGCCTTCTACCACTGATAGCCTCTCACCGGCCAGTATGCTGTCACAGAGAGGGACCCCTCAAGATGCCGTCAGTCAAATTATGTCGACTGGTGACCCCCAGGGGGAGAGCCTTCTCTGTAAGGGCTCCCGCCCTATGGAATGAACTGCCCCTGGAGATACGTATGATCCTCGACCTCTGTACTTTTCGCAGTGCCCTTAAGACTCTACTATTCCAACAGGCTGGGCTGATGAAATAAGTGAAATTTTAATTGGGTATTTTAATTTGGGGCTTTTAAAAATAGGGCCATATTATTTAATATGTTTTAAACTTTTTTAAATTTATGGTATATGGTGTTTTTACTCTGGCTGTACACCGCCCTGAGTCCTGTGGGAGAAGGGCAGTATAAACATTTAAAGAAAGAAAGAAAGAAGAAAGAAAGAAAGAAAGAAAGAAAGAAAGAAAGAAAGAAAGAAAGAAAGAAAGAAAGAAAGAAAGAAAGAAAGAAAGAAAGAAAGAAAGGACCCAGTTTGTTGGGGGCAATACGCTGACTCTGTAAACCACTTAGAGAGTGCTGTCAAGCACTATGAAGTAGTAAATAAGTCAATGTGCTATTGCTATTGCTAGTTGCCTTCTTTTGTGGTTACAGACCTAGCTAATAGATGAGGACACACTCTTTGACAAGGTGACCATCTAATGAAGGACCTAAAACCATGGAATTCTACCTTACAAATGCTAGTTGATGGGTTTTCTCCACAGTCCACAATCTGGAAATCTCCGGATCTGGAAATCTTCGCATCCGTAATCTGGACATCTCTATTTTTTGGAATTTTTGAGCTGCCAATTTTTCCTTCTTCTCTTTCTTCATCCAAATCTTTTTCTGGGGGGGGGGGGTTTGGGGTTGGGGTGAGGGGAATAGCTTTTGTTTCTGTTTCCTTTTTAACTGTGGTTTTATATTGCTTTTCATTTAGTGTTTTTTTTTAAACTGTACATTTTATAGTTTGTAAACTGCTTCAAGATGCTTTTAAATAGGAAATGACGTAAAATGTATATTTGATCGTAATCATAATAATATGAATTGGTTAAAACCAGCAGCGTAAGAGGGCTGGAGTCCAAACATTTTTAAAAGATTATGCTTTAAATAAGAAGAAAAAGAACATCATATGTGGGTCTTCGGAGCCATTAGAAAGCAGTTTTTCAAGAAGAAGGGCAATCTCGTAGTCTGATTTATTTATTTAGCAAATGAATATGCTGCCCACTTCCTTGATGGCTCTGATCCATACATTGCACTATGCCATAATTTATTTAAGCAGCGTCTATTGAATCAACCAAAGGAATACCAATAAACCACACTGTAACTTACTGAAATGGGTAAAGCCCAACTTGAGCGTCTTTGCATATGAATAGTTAATTAATTTTCCAAAGATTTGCTGAATGGCAGGACTAGCTTTAAAAGGGTCTCAAACAAGGATGTACAATAGCTTTACGACTGGTTAAAAGGATGTATATCTCCTCATTCAAAAGCAATACCATTTGCTGATGACAAATGCCCTCCAGTACGACTTATGGCCTTCCCAGAGCCATCGGTTGACTAATGTGGGAAGAAAGATGTTAGGGATTAGTTAGTTTTCCATACTGAAGATTGAGCAATGTTCTTTTTAGACATACGTGGCATGGTTGTGAGGGCTTAAATGGCCACTTCTAACTTCCTATCATGTGTGCACTGCAGCATTCATGTGTTTATTAGGTTTATAGATTAGACTAGCCTAGCCTAGCCTAGCCTAGCCTAGCCTGGACTGGACTGGACTGGACTGGACTGGACTGGACTGGACTGGACTAGACTAGACTAGACTAGATGTCAGCATTTCACGCTGCACTTACTCCAATGCTGACATAAGAAGAAGCGGAGGCATCTGGAAAGAGACATTTAACCCTTCACCTACTTATTTTCACTGGAGAGAATATCACCTAGGAGATGGGATGGGAGGGGGGAAATTCCTTTGAAGGGAGCAGTAGATTAGGGGCAGAGTGACGGGGAAGATGGCCAATGAGTATAGAGGAGTGGGGAAAGGAAAAGGAGGGTTTGCCTGAGGAAGCCAGACTTGGCTGCAATGAGTTGGGGGATAGAATGTGGGTGCTTAATAAATTAGAGTTTTTTTTTCAAAGACTTTGTTTGAAAGGCAATTTATTCAAGACGACTTTGAAACTTGACATTAGACTAGACTAGACTAGACTAGACTAGACTAGATTAGACTAGAATAGAATTCTTTATTGGCCAAGTGTGATTGGACACACAAGGAATTTGTCTTTTGTCATATGCTATCAGTGTACATAAAAGGAAAAAAAGAAAAAAAATAAATTCATAAGAATCATAAGATACAACACCTAGTGATAGTCATAGGTTAATAATTAGCAATCAAATCATACTAGGAAACAAACAGAACAATCTAAATCATAAAGATATAAGCAACATGGTTATAGTCAAAAGTGGGAGATAGGTAATAGGAAGGAAGAGAAGAATAATAGTAATACAGTCTTAGTAAATAGTTTGACAGTGTTGTGGGAATTAGTTGTTCAGCAGAGTGATGGCATTGGGGGGAAAAAATCTGTCCTTGTGTCTAGTTGAAACAATTTATGGTGCAACAAGACTTTTCTGATTTTGCTGTATGAATAGGGTTAACATGGTTAGCCCTCTATCACAGAATCAACCCTTTTTCCAAGTATTATTTATTTATTTATATTATGCCTTTATTATTTCTACAAATAACTCAAGGAAGTGAACTTATCCAGCATACATATCTAATAGACCTTCCCGCCCACAACAACAACACTGTGAGGTGGGTTGGGATGTGTGTGTGTGTGTGTGAGAGAGTGACTGGCTCAAGGTCTCCCAGCTGGCTTTCATAGCTAAAGTGGGATTAGAACTCACCGTCTCCTGGTTTCTAAGCCTGGTGCTTAACCACTAGATCAAACTGGCTCATGCCATCCAATCAATCTGACATTAGGTTTAGCATATTCTGTCAACCAAGCCAGTGCTCTTAATTAGTACATAACAGCAGGCAAGTAATTATATTAATTCTGATCTCTGGATGGAGAATGAAATTCTAATAGAAGAGAATATATGTAGCTCAGAGTTGAATTATGGAGTCCTTGTTGCTTCAGGACATTTCATTACCTGACTAAGGAGCCTTATCAGTGCAAGTGAGTGTTAATATATAGTAGTTTGCCCTACCAGTGTTGATAGGTGGCTGGGGTTTTTTTCCTTTGGTGGTTGTTGTTCTTAGTCCGAAGTCGTGTCCAACCCATCGTGACCCCATGGACAACGTTTCTCCAGGACTTCCTGTCCTCTACCATCCTCTGGAGTCCATTTAAGCTCACGCCTACTGTTTCAGTGATTCCATCCAGCCAACTCGTTCTCTGCCATCCCCTTCTTCTTTTGCCCTCAGTCATTCCCAGCATTAGGCTCTTCTCCAGTGAGTCCTTCCTTCTCATTAGGTGGCCGAAGTATTTGAGTTTCATCTTCAGGATCTGGCTTTCTAAAGAGCAGTCAGGGTTGATCTCCTCTAGGACTGACAGGTTTGATCGCCTTGCAGTCCAAGGGACTCGCAGGAGTCTTCTCCAGCACCATAGTTCAAAGGTCTCAATTCTTTGATGCTCAGCCTTCCTTATGGTCCAACTTTCACAGCCATACATTGCAACTGGGAAAACCATAGCCTTGATTTATACACACTTTTGTTGGCAGCGTGATGTCTCCGCTTTTTAGAGTGCTGTCTAGGTTTGCCATAGCTTTCCTCCCCAGGAGCAAGTGTCTTTTAATTTCTTGGCTGCAGTCCTCATCTGCACTGCTCTTGGAGCCCAGGAAAATAAAATCTGTCACTACCTCCATTTCTTCCCCATCTATTTGCCAGGAATTGAAAGGGCCGGATGCCATGATCTTAGTTTTCTTAATGTAGAGTTTCAACTTTTGCACTCTTCTCTTTCACCCATATCAAGTGGCTCTTTAGTTCCTCATCGCTTTCTGCCATTAGAGTGGCATCATCTCTTTGGTAGACTGCTTTTATATGTTAATTGTTTTGAAGTCTTGCTGTACACCACTCAGAATCATCTCTTTGTGTGATTGGCAGCCATATAAATTTGATGAATACAAATTTAAAGCACTCAGTTTACCCCGCGTGATACCAAACCTTGGCCAGATCCAGCAGAGTTCTTACGTTCTGACTTTCCCTCCTTTTGTACTCAAAAAAAAAAAAAACAAAAAACAAAAAACAAAAAACAGATATTTTGAAACGGATCCTGCATTTACATCAGAATTATCGCTCTTTAAACATCATAGTGGCAGGGGTAGAGGGATTAAATATAGGAATAACAGCAGTACATCTCCACTTTATAATTGGAGCACTATTCCATGAAGTAAACTAGTGGTAGGTTTCAAAATTTTTTACTACAGGTTCTGTGGGTGTGGCTTGGTGGGTGTAGCATGGCTTGGTGGGCGTGGCTTGGTGGGCGTGGCAGGGGAAGGATACTGTAAAATTTCCATTCCCACCCCACTCCAGGGGAAGGTTACTGCAAAATCCCCATTTCCTCCCGATCAGTTGGGACTTGGGAGACAGAGAATAGATGAGGGCGGGGCCAGTCAGAATTTTTACTACTGGTTCTCCGAACTACTCAAAACTTCCACTACCGGTTCTTCAAAGCTGGTCAGAACCTGCTGAAACCCACCCCTGAAGTAAACCCATGTGGAATAACTCAACCCAGAAAGTGAAGGGAGCAAAGGAAAAAAACAAGAATGAACATATTTGATAGGCTTCAAAGGGTCCTGGGATTTTAATGCAGCCGATTAGCTGTGCTCAAGACAGGTTTTGGCACCAGCAAGAATGAAAGGGAAAGTAGCCAATTCCAAGCCCTGTGAGGACTTTACAAAAGCAACAGCAGCAGCCTGTGTTTTCAAAGATACAAAATTCTCCTCCCAGAAAATGTTCACAGATGGAGTCTTCATAGTGTTACCAGTCAAAATGCATTTGGCAGCTATTCCATCTCTTCCTCATTGGCGAATTTTCTCTGGAAACTCAAATAATGTAGGAAAGGTTACATGTGGAAGATGATATCAGTTAAACGCCTGGTAATATTTTATGAATCGGTCCAGGCATGGGCTCCATCACACCTAGTTTGGAAGCATCCCAAATCTGAAACTGGCAAGCTGGAAAGAATGACCTGGGATAAGAAATGTAGAAATGTGAATTGTTGACAATTGTTTCATTTTTTCCCCCTCCCACTCGATCTTCAAAAAGGTTTGGGAAATTTTTATGGTGTGCATTATTGAATACTATCTGCAAGATAGTGGTTAGATTTGTGAGAATGGAGTACTTCTGCAGAATTATCTAGGAAGGATAAGATATTAAACGACTTTCAGCCTTGATGACTCAGCGTACAGGTTGTCCTCAACTTATGGCCCCAGTTCAGGGGTGAAATGCTCCCGTGATGGCGGCGGGTGCTTCGGAGAACCGGTAGCAAAAATCCCTGCGCCCCCCGCCCCCATGCCCAGCTGAGCTGCATGATCATCAGAGGCTTTTTTTTTTACTTTTAAAAGCATTTTTTCTCCAACTTCTTCCACTGAAAAAATGCTTTTAAAAGTAAAAAAAAAAAAGCCTCTGATGATCGCACGGCTCAGCTGGGATTATCAGAGGCTTTTCAAAGCATTTTTTCCTGAAACCTCTTCGGCCAAAGAGGTGGTTAAAAAAATGCTTTGAAAAGCCTCTGACGATCACGGCAGAGTTGCCTGATTGTCAGAGAAGCTTTTAAAAGCATTTTTTAAAAAGCCTCTCTGATGATCCCAGCTGTGTTGCCTGATCAGCAGAGGCTTTTCAAAACATTTTTTTGCAACCTCTTTGACCGAAGAGGATGTAGGAAAAATGCTTTGAAGAGTTAAAAAAAAAAAAAGTTGGCCACGCCCACCCAGTCACATTACCCCCCCCCCCCAAAGCCACACGCACAGAACCGGTAGTAACAAATTTTACATTTCACCCCTGCCCGAGTTAAGACCAGAACTCCAATCAAAAGCAATGTGCTCATTAAGTGAGTTGTACCTGATTTTTACAACCTTTTTTTTGCCATAGGTGTTAAGCAAATTACCATGGTCGTTAGGAGAATCCAATTTCCCCCTTAGATTTGCCTAAGAGAAGTCCTTTGGGAAGGTTGTAATACATGCCGATTGCCAAATACCCAAATTTTCATCATAAAACCATGGGGATGCTATGACAGTCAAAAGATAAGAGAATATTAAAAAGATCCATGTTTCACAGTCTTCAAACCAGTGGTGAAATCCAATTTTTTTTCCTACCGGTTCGGTGGGCATGGCTTGGTGGGCGTGGCAGGGGAAAGGATACTGCAAAATCTCCATTCCCAACCCACTCTGGGGCCAGCCAGAGGTGGTATTTGCAATTCCCCGAACTACTCAAAATTTCCGCTACCGGTTCTCCAGAACCTGTCCGAACCTGCTGGATTTCATCCCTGCCTCAAACAGCTGAAAATCTGTAGAGAATATGGAGCAGGTATATTCTCTGGTGCTCCAGAGAATAGAACAAAATTATTCTTAGAGACAGCATGAAAGCCATTTCCCTTAAACTTGTAAAACAATTCTGATATTAAGAGCCGTTTTGATAACGACTGCTTTCAGTAGTGATGACCTCTCCGTGAAGCAAAAATTGAAGAGCTACCCACCACAGAAGCTGAAGATAGATTGTGGACTTGAGGCCACAACTGAGCCCAAATGTCCTTTGCCAAGCACTCAACTAGTTGAATGATCCCCCACCCCCACCCCATTTTATTTGTCACAATTGTTATGCCTATCACTACACTTGTTAAGTTAGTAACACAGTTGTTAAGTAATTCTGGCCTCCCTATTGACTTGACGTCAGAAGCTTGCAAAAGATGATCACATGATCCCAGGATACCAGAACCATCATAAATACATACCAGTTGTCAACCATCCAAATGTTGATCCGATGAGCATGGGGATGCTACAATGGTTGTGGTCCCAAGCGACTCTTTTCAGTGTCATTGTAACTTCAGACACTGAAGAAATTGTTGTGAGGACTAGCTATAGCCGTGATGGTGAACCTATGGCACGCGGTGCCCTCTCTGTGGGCATGCGAGCCGTTGCCCCAGTTCAGCTCTGGCGGTGCATGCGCACATGCCTCCCACTGGCCAGCTGGTCTTTGAGTCTCTGCCGCGCATGTGTGGGGGGTGGGGGGGCACGTGTGGAGGCCCGCATTGCATTTTTTAAAAATTTGATTTATATGCCGCCCTTCTCCAGAGACTCAGGGTGGCTTACAATGCGTTAAGCAATAGCCTTCATACTTTTGTATATTTTATACAAAGTCAGCTTATTGCCCCCACAAACTGGGTCCTCAATTTACCTACCTTAGAAAGGATGGAAGGCTGAGTCAACCTTTAGCCTGGCTAGGATTGAACTCGCAGAAATTGCAGGCAGCTGGATGTTAATTGCTGCCTTTAGTAGGAGGCATTAGCCCCCTACGCTACTCAGGCTCTTGTTGCAGACAGCTGCTCTTTAATCACAATGCTTTTAGTCTGCTAAGCTATCCAGGCTCCTTTTGGGGGGCTTCCAGTGCACATGCGTGCATTTGCACATGCGTGCACACGCTTTGGGCACACGGTCCAGAAAAGGTTAGCCATCTCTGAGCTATAGCTATCTGTTCAGAGGATTATAATTGCATCCTGTTTTAGATCCTGCATTGAGCAGGACTGGTCTAGATAAACTCTTTTACCTAACTCTGTGATACAATGACTATGAAAGGAAAAGTTGAAATTGCAAATCAATTTCTAAAGCCAGTTCCCCGCTCTATTATTTTACTCTTCGCTAAGCACAAAATTGCCAAATAATATAGATCACGCTTCTAGTCATGAATAATGTCCTTCCCCAGCTGTGTTAATACCGAGGCATATTTTTCAGGTTGACTTCCAGGCAGATGAGCCCCGGTGCCTCTTATTTTAAAAACCTGGCACAAAATCAAAGTTTAAAAGGCAAAGTTCATCATCAGCCACCTGGCTCAGTATGCTGATGTGGTCAATTTGCACCCCATTTTAAAAAAAAAACCCGTTTATCCTTTTTATGTCCCCGCACATGGGAATAATGCGGAATGTATAGAGTCCTGCCTAATGCTGCTTATAACATCTAGCTTTCATCATCCTAGCCCCCCTCCAGATGTTACTGGGATGGTGGCTCCCATTGATTTATTGCCTAGGCTCATCAAAAGACAACGAACACTTTCCAGAAAAGGAAGAAGGCTTTTGCAGCTAAGAACTCACATTCAATGATATCCTGGTTTGTTGTAGTGGGGATTTGCTCTGGAAAAGGTGCTTTGCAATTGGAATGGTAAGTAGTATGGGGTGTCTAGGGGGCTGGACTAGAAAACCTCTAAGGTTCCTTCCAACTCTGTTCTCCAACTCTGGACTTTGTTTTTTTTCCTTGAAGACATTTCTCTTCTCATTGAACATAGAATAATAGGGTTGGAAGGGACTTCAGAGGTTTTCTATTCCAACCCCCTGCTTGAGCAGGAGACTCTATACCCATGAGAGCAAACCTATGGCACACGTACCACAGGTGGTACATGGAGCCATATCTGTGGGCACACGAGCATTGCCCTAGCTCAGCTACAGCACACATTCACGCGCTGGCCAGCTGATTTTTGGGCCATCTGGACTCACAGGAACTCGGGAAACGGGCCATTTCTGGCTTCCGGAGAGCCTCCAGGGGGGTGGGAATGCCAGTTTTCGCCCTCCCCAGGCTCCTAGAAAGCCTCTGGAGCCGGAGGAGAGTGAAAAATGGGCCTACTGGGCCCACTGTGCCATTGAGTGCCAAAAGTGAGGGAAGCGCGGGGGGGGGGGGTTGCATGCACATGCATGGGGGGTGGGGCACTGGGGGCATTGAATTATGGGTATGGGCATGCACATGCATGACACACACCCCCACGCTCCCCATGCTTTTGGCACGCGATGGCAAAAAGGTTAGCTGTCACTGCTCTATACCATTCCAGACAAGTGGTTGTCCAATCTCTTCTTTAAAACCTGCAGTGATGGAGCACCCATAACTTCTGAAGACAAGCTATTTTATTAGTTAATTGGTCTCACCATTAGGAAATGTCTCCTTAGTTCTAGGTTGCTTCTCTCCTGGGTTAGTTTCCAACCATTGTTTCTTGTCTTACCTTTTGATGCTTTGGAGAATAGTTAGCCCCCTTCATCGTTGAAAGAGCCCCTCAAATACTTCAACACTGCTATCATGTCCCCCCCCCCCCCAGCTCTTCTTTTAATTAGACTAGACATACCCAATTACTGTAACCGTCCTTCATACGCTTTAGTCTCCAACCCCCAAATTATTTTTGTTGCTCTTCTCTGCAATATTTCCAGACTCTTAACATATTTTGTATATTGTGATGACCAGGGTGGTATTCATTTTCCTTCGCTACCGATTCGCAAATTTGAGCACACAAACACCAGGGGTGAAATGCTCCTAGTTCCTTTTCCTTTTTTTTTTTTTTTTGAAAAGTTGCCTTTTCAAAAAAAGCACTTTGGAACAACATGATCTGGATGACTGAGAATTTCCATAGACTTCTAACTCTGCTATTCTGTTATTCTGAAATCTCCAAGGTCATGTGAATGGCAGTCCCAGAATTATCAGTAGGTATGGGAAAAATTGTGAAGTCCTGGAATTTGAAACTCCAAAGTATCTGGTGGCACCAGCTTGGTGAATTCCAGACTAATCTATGTAGTAATAGAAAAATAAAAGGACTTCTTCCTTCAAATGGATTTTTGTTTCTTTTTATTTTATTCATATCCTTACGATTTATATTTATATTGATTGTTTCCTAGTATGATTTGATTGCTTATTTGTATCCTATGACTAGGGGTGAAATCCAGCAGGTTCGGACAGGTTCTAGAGAACCAGTAGTGGAAATTTTGAGTAGTTCAGAGAACTGGCAGATATCACCTCTGGCTGGCCCCAGAGTGGGGTGGGAATGGAGATTTTGCAATATCCTTCCCCTGCCACGCATATCAAACTATGCCCACCAAGCCACACCACGCCTACCAGTAGTAAAAAAAATTGGATTTCACCACTGCCTATGACTATCATTAAGTGTTGTACCTTATGATTCTTAACAAATGAATCTTGTTTTTTTATGTACACTGAGAGCGTAGACACCAAAGACAAATTCCTTGTGTGTCCAATCACACTTGGCCAATAAAGAATTCTATTCTATTCTATTCTATTCTATTCTATTCTATTCTATTCTATTCTATTCTATTCTATTCTATTCTATTCTATTCTATTCTATTCTATTCTATATTATGGGAGCCAGTCAACACTTCACAAAATCTCTGTCCTTAAAGTAACTGAATGAGGTTCTTTATATTTATTTTAGAAAAGAAAATTATCCTGTCTTTAAAAATGGTTCATGATTAGAAAATGAATTACTAAGAATCACAGAGTAACCCGATGATACCCAAAAGAAAATTTTCCAATTAAAAATTAGAGCACTTAATAGAGTCCCCAACCAATAGATACTAATAACAATTATATTGACAAACAAAAATAAATGGATGGGGGTGGGATGACCCAGATCTGTTGAGATCAGTTGGCTAGCTCAGGGGTCACACAAATGGTAAACAAAAAGAGGAAAGATGCTGGCTGGGGAATTCTGGGAGTTGACGTCTACAAATTTTAAAGTTGCCAAATTTGGAGAGCCCTGGACTAGCTGATATGTTTTACAACAGTATACCAATTCAAAGATGCATTTTCACTGTAGTATTTTTTTCTCTTTTTATTTTGCACATCCTCCTTGTCACACCTCTTAAAAATAAAACAAACAGAATGCACTTGGTAATGCGAGTATTTTATAGCAAGTTGTAAAACTGAGAAACTCTATACTAAAACAGATCATATAGCCTTGCATACAGTGATGTCATTTTGAGTATGTTGCTCTTTTCACCCTTCCCCACCCTTGGATCCCCCAGTGGTCCAGATCTCTGCAAGATGCTCAAGGGTGAATTTAAAAATATGGGAGTGATGGAAAGCCTCCTGTAGAAAGGAAAGTTTGCATATGTAATTATTATTGTTATTTATTATGTGTTTAATGAAAAGAAGGACTAGGGGAGACATGATAGCAGTGTTCCAATATCTCAAGGGCTGCCACAAAGAAGAGGGTGTCAAGCTATTCTCCAAAGCACTTGAGGGCAGGACAAGAAGCAATGGGTGGAAACTAATCAAAGAGAGAAGCAACTTAGAACTAGGGAGAAATTTCCTGACAGTTAGAACAATTAATCAGTGGAACAGTTTGCCTCCAGAAGTTGTGAATGCTCCAACACTGGAAGTTTTAGGAAGAGATTGGAAAACCATTTGTCTGAAATGGTAGAGGGTTTCCTGCCTAAGCAGGGCGTTGGACTAGAAGACCTCCAAGGTCCCTTCCAACTCTGTTATTCTATTCTATTCTATTCTATTCTATTCTATTCTATTCTATTCTATTCTATTCTATTCTATTCTATTCTATATTACACTTGTTTGCTGCCCATCTTGCTGCAAGGTGACTTTGGGCAGCTTACAACATTAAAATGAAATTGTAAATTTAAAAAAAGAAAGGTTTTTGATGGTTGCAGTAGTCTGCAGTCATGTGATCATTTTCCCAGCCAGCTTCTGACAAAATCAATGAATAAGTCGACAGGGAAGGTCACAAGGGATGTCTTGCTTAACAAAGATGGCAAAAAGTGGGCATCTCACTTAATGACCATACCCTATTAATAATGAATTTTCTGGTCCCTATCGTGGTTATAATTTGTTCAAGGACTATTTGTAGTGCCATGATGAGCTGAAGATTGATTAGTTTCTCTTTTTGTCTGATGGAACCATTGCAGATTGGGAACGTTGCCACTTGGTTGAGAATTATTTGGAAAAAGAATGAATAATGGTGTGGCAAACATCACTGATAGATTCCAAGTCAAACATCACTGATTGATTGACTTGGAATCTTCTACCTAGAAAAGCATCCTTGCATGCCTAGCATGCAATTAGAATAGAATAGAATGAATGATCTGGAAGGGACCTTGGAGGTCTTCTAGTCCAGCCCCCTGTTCAAGCAGGAGAACCTAGACCATTTCAGGCAAGTGACTGTCCAATCTCTTTTTAAAACCCCCCAGTGATGAAGCGTCCATGATTTCTGGAGGCCAGCTGTTCCACTGGTTAATTGTCCTCACTCTTAGGAAATTTTTCCGTAATTCCAGGTTGCTTCTCTCTTTGATTACTTTACCAACTATTGTTTCTTGTCCTGCCTTCTGGTGCTTATTAAATTAACAAATTAAATTTATTTAAATTAAAAGAACTGTATTAAAAGCTTGAATCTTTATATTTAGAAGGTATTAAAGGAGGTTCACCAAAAAAGTCCCATTAAGATTCAATGGCAGAAGGCAGGGTTTCAGAGACCTGGTTCCCAAAGCATTTAAATTTTAAAGGCATTTTTAATTGAGGTTAAAATTGATTCATACAGGATCCAATCTGAGTTGGTTACTGGGACCAGGGGTTTAATCTTCTGAGTTTTCAGACTCATGCTGGAGCCCATCCTCAGGGAACTTCTCTCTAGCAGTGTGTGTGCTTTGGACTATTCTGTGTGTGGTGTCTATATGGTGCTTGTTGTGTGTGGCTTTTGAGTTGTTGATTGGGATGTTGATGGTTGGCTATTAAGCCATCCAGCACAAGTCCGAAGCTCAGAAGACTAAACCTCTGGTCATGGTGACTGATTCAGATTGGACCCTGCAACATTATTCTGGGGCACATTTATTCACCTTCATTCATAAAATGGATTAGTGGCCAATTTTGGTAGATTGATACTCATTAAAATTCCATTTTTATGGCTAGAGTTCTAAAGAGTTGTATGTTGCCAAGAATCACAAGGAATATTTTTTAAAAATATTATTATTTTCACATTTCACATCCTGGAAGGTTAGCTACGGCCTAAATACACTGCACAAGTTGACACTATAATCCCAGATAATAACTGATGCTTTTAAGGTCTGGGAGAATTACGCTTTAGCGAAATATATAATTGTTCTGTTATTGTATTAAATTTCAAATCCAGACTGTATCTTGGGGTAAATGCATGAAGTGTTTATTCCAACGACATGCTGTTTCCATGAGAACTAGAAGTCTGGACAACATCACTATCACAGTTACATTGATATCTGGCTGACAGATTGCAACGCAACACAAAGATGATTACCTTAAACAGCTGTCATGGTGAACAAATGATGGTGCTTTGAGAACAAGTTCCATTTACGTGTTCAAATGAGGGTTTATGGATTGGATCCAAATTTGCTATGCTTAGAGTAGCCACTGAGATCAATGAGACTTAACCAAATCATGACTAACTGAAGGCCTATTGATCCCAGTAAGGCTACGCTGAACTTTTGTTAAGAATAAAATAGTTTGGGCAGGCTATTGTAGTAAGTTGACACAAGCCATGAGGGCCTTAGAATTTGCTTAACTAGCAAGGGTTAATCTTACAGAGACACCCTATCATGACTAAAGAACAGAAATAGGCACCTTAGTGTCTGCAGATGTGGCACTTAATGCTACTGGCCCTGCCCATAAAAGCCATCCTACTCTTCTTCAGAAGTGTTAGATTACAGTTCTCATCAACCTAAATCAGTGTTTCTCAACCTCAGCAACTTTAAGATGTGTGGACTTCAACTCCCAGAATTCCCTCGTCAGCATGCTGGCACAGGAATTCTGGGAGTTGCAATCCAAACACCTTAAAGTTGCCGAAGTTGTAAAACATTGATTTAGAGACTTAGTCCTTATTCCTCCTCTCCATATGATCCAATCACTCCGGAGTCCTTCTTACATAGTGATCTCTCACACTGTTAGAAGAAATATCCTTCTGGGTTCAGCTCCAAGTGGGGAAAAAGACACTGGAAACATGGAGACTGCTTGGAAAGGTTTAATGGTGGACAGGATCACATGGCTTGAATTCCTGAACAGAAAAAGGGCGAGACACAGTGAGTCCCAGGGCTTTTATGTCCTCTCTGGCTTTGAACTTCCTGGGGCCCAGAAAGAGTATTCTGACTGGTTGTCATACTCTCAGGGGGTGGGGGTCTTAGCTAGCCTTGCTGGCTGATGTAATCTTCCCAGGTGCCATGTGGTGAGTTTCTGTTGCTAGATGGGTCCTATTGTGTTGCAGATGATGGTCCATTGACAAAGATTGAGTTTCTGCCTCTGGCCCATTGACAAAGGGTGGGGGTAGGAAAATGGGAGTTGCTTCGTCTTTAAAACATGCTTCTCCATTTCTCATCCAGGGAAATATAATATTCTGCCTTTTTTAATATTTCCTAAAATATTTCATTTCTCTAGGAAAGGGGTGGGTGCTAATTTCCTACAACAGGCTGGTTGGGAAATTCTGGGAGTTGAAGTCCACACATCTTAAAAGTCGTTGACGCTGACAAACCCTGGCTTAAGTAGCATTGCCTCAGAAAAAGGTACATTGACATCTCTGCTTGAACTCCTTAAAGCAAAAATGAATGGATATCCCATCAATTTGCCCCCTTATTTTATTGAGATCAGGGCTTATTTTAATTAAGCTCCTATGCAAAACTTCTTTCCTTGCATTGAAGGGAAGATTCTGTCAATCCAAGGAACTTCATCAAGCTGTCTATTACACACTACAAACTATAGATCTCCAATCTATTGTCTTCCAGAGTACATTATCTAAGATCCATTGTTTGAATTGTCCATTACTCAGGCATGATACGGGGCTAAAATACCATTTCAAGCTCCTCAGGAGAAAAAGATGCAGAACCAGAAAACTGATTTCCTTGCTCTTACTATGCTGTGCACTTTCTGAGCAGCCACATTTGCACTGTGTAGTAAGGGGTCTTGCCAAGACCTGTTCCTCCTTACAAGTGCCATCATTAAGCAGGTAACAACTTGTAGACATAATTCACCGGCTGGAGCAACAAGGAAGCTCACATTATTCAACCCTCATATCTGTGGAAAAAGGATAAATCAAATGTACTACAGAGTTGGGTTAATGAACAAAGCAATCCAGACTTTAAAAAAAAACACAGAAAAGAGGCTCAAGTACTAGGGGTCATAGGTGGTATTCAGCAGATTCTGACCAGCTCTGGAGAACCGGTAGCGGAAATTTTGAGTAGTTTGGAGAACAGGTAAATACCACCTCTGACTGGCCCCACCCCCATCTATTCTCTGCCTTCTGAGCCCCAGCTGATCGGGAGGAAATGGGGATTTTGCAGTATCCTTCTCCTGGAGTGGGGTAGGAATGGAGTTTTGCAGGAACCTTCCCCTGCCATGCCCACCAAGCCACGCCCACCAAGCCACACCCACAGAACTGGTAGTAAAAAAATTTGAATTCCACCACTGCCTGAAACCATGCTAAATTATTCTTTTTTTCCTTTGCATTGTTGAAAACAGTGGTTCCATGGATGATAAGCTCATCTAGGGCTGAAAACGGATTGGGCAATGGCTGTCTAGTCTTTCTTCTCTAGGCTATGAGCAGTGGTGGGATTCAAGTAATTTAACAACCGGTTCTCTGCCCTAATGATTTCTTCCAACAACCAGTTTGCCAAACTGCTCAGCAAGTTAACAACCGGTTCTCCCGAAATGGTGCGAACTGGTGAATCCCACCACTGGCTATGAGCAACTATCTCGGGACATCTAAAACAGCCTTCGTCAGTCCATTTGGTTCCTCTAATATATGGCTGTCAAACTCAAGGCCCGCAGGCCGGATCCAGCCCGTGAGGTGCTTAAACTTGGCCGCGGGGCTGCCCTGCAAACAGTGAAGGACGGTCCATGGTGCCTCTACCAGCAAAAATGGAGCTTTGGAGGGCCATGTGTGTCCCTCACAGGCTCTGTTTTCTGTCACAACGGCCTCCTGCAGCCCTCTGTGAAAACAGAGCTTGGGGGGCGGAGGGTGTTGCGTGGGGCCTGCCAGGGCTCCATTTTCACTGGTAGAGGGTTGCCGGCAGCTGTCATGGCCGAAAATGGAGCCTGAGTGTGCCAAGTGATTTCGAGCTGGCCATGCCCACCCTGGCCACACACCCACACTGGCCCCCCAAGGTCAAACACAACCCACTTATGGCCCTCAATGAAATCAAGTTTGACACCCCTGCTCTAATAGAAATAAAAGGAGTGAACACGAAGTCCAGGAATCCCTCATTCTGTGCAAAATGAAGGCCACATCAAGCTAATATCCAGAGTCTAAAAAGCTGCTAAGGTCACGCAAAGCAATAGACCAGACATGCAATGATTCCACTTAAATTTAATACAATTGCATTGAGTTAAAGATGTTCAATAGCTCTTCCCCATTTATTAACTGTTCTCTATTATTTCAAAAGGATAATATGCTTGGTTTGGAAGCCCTACAGCCTGAGGTCCACTGTTTCTGACTGACTGCCCATTTTAACCACCCCGTTGTACAAGGGAGTCAAAGTGACGGCTTATTCAATAGCAGACATCGTTTTTGGCCGACATACCCAAAGCGTGTGCCGAATAGATTCGTGGAACTCGGCTTTGAAATTTCCAGAAGAAGGAACAGTTGAGGAATCTGCGTAAAAAGAAAATTCCGAATTGTTCTGAATACTGATAGTCCACGACTTACAACAGTGACTCGAGTGACCGTTCAAAGTTAGAACGGCACTGAAAAAAGGTGATTTATGACCATATTTTACACTTAGGACCATTGTGGCATCCCCCATAGTCCCATGATCAAAATTCAGATGCTTGGCAACGGACTCATATTTATGACGGTTGCAATGTCCCGGGGTTATGTGGTCCCGTTTTGCAAACTTCTGCAAGCAAAGTCAGTGAGGAAGCCAGGTTCCCTTAACAATCATGTTACTACCCTGTTCCCGCCCCCCCCCCCAAAGACATCCTCTGATAATAAGCCCAATCGGGCTTTTGAGCGCATGGCAATAAGGTCAAGCGCTTATTTCAGGGTTCAAAAAAAATATAAGACCGGGTCTTATTTTCAGGGAAACACAGTAATTGAACAACTGCAGCGATTCACTTACCAAATGTGTCAAGGGAGGTCGTAAAATGGGGCAAAACTCACATAACAACTGTCTCGTTTAGCAACATAAATGTTGGGCTCAATTGTAATCATAAGTTGAGGACTTCTTGTATAATTGCAAATGGAGTAGTCAGCAGAATCAGAGAGAGATGTCAAAAGCAGCAAGGTAATGGTTGAGTAGGTACAATTGTAGCTCCATTCTTTTTTAAGATATGAAAATGAATAATAATAATAAGAATCAGAATACACCTGGAAGGGACCTTGGAGGTCTTCTAGTCCAACCCTCTGCTCAAACAGGAAATCCTATACCATTTCAGACAAGTGACTATCCAGTCTCTTCTTAAAAACCTCCAGTGATGAAGCACCTGAGGACAGGACAAGAAGCAATGGGTGAAAACTAATCAAGGAGAGAAGCAACTTAGAACTAAGGAGAAATTTCCTGACAGTTAGAACAATTAATCAGTGGAACAACTTGCCTCCAGAAGTTGTAAATGTTCCAACACCGGAAGTTTTAAAGAAGAGATTGGATAAGCATTTGTCTGAATTGGTGTAGGGTTTCCTGCCTAAGCAGGGGGTTGGACTAAAAGACCTCCAATGCCCCTTCCAACTCTGTTATTTTATTCACCCGCAACTTCTGAAGGCAAGCTGTTCCATTGGTTAATTGTTCTCACTGTTAAGTTTCTCCTTAATTCCAGGTAGCTTCTCTCCTTGATTAGTTTCCACCCATTGTTTCTTGTCCTGCCCTCTGGGGATGCACCCACATGCCATGCCTTTCATTTTGCAAACCCCCCATAAATGCCCCAGTCATCATTAACAATTTCTATTAAACATACACATTTACACTTTCACACCTATACAGTGAGAGCTGTCTTTTGGCAATAATTTATTTCTGGCTCTCGTCTACTGGGGGAAAAAAATTCAAAGGAAATCATAGACTTGGGGAGTATCCTTACAAATGAAGCATTCATCTAAACGCCTGTCTGAGTTTCTTGGCCCTATTCAACACGAAGCAGCTGGCCTGTAATGGCATTTTAATGTTATTGTAATACCGAGCATCTTTTAGGTGTGTCGAGTAGTAATATTAATCATGTTTTTGGAATTACCGTAACTGACCGGTTTCTTTAAAAATGGAATTGCACTTGAATCCAAGGAGACTTTCAAAGTCTTTATTTTCAAAGCTCCTAGAAGGCCTTCAACAAGGAGAAAAAGAGGAAAAGACAGTGGTGAGACTCAAAGGTGCTTTTTTTCTTCTTCAAAAGGCAAATGGATTTTTTTTCCTTGAGGAAGAAGAAGAAGAAAATGTTTTGCTTCTCATCCAAGAAGCTTCATCATTTCTGACAGCAGAAGGGATCCTGATGAAGCTTCTTGGATGAGAAGCGAAATGTTTTCTTCTTCTTCCTCAAAAGAAGGACTAGGGGAGACATGATAGCAGTGTTCCAAAATCTCAGAGGTTGCCACATAGAAGAGGGAGTCAAGCTATTCTCCAAAGCACCTGAGGGCAGGACAAGAAGCAATGGGTGGAAACTAATCAAGGAGAGAAGCAACTTAGAACTAAGGAGAAATTTCCTGACAGTTAGAACAATTAATCAGTGGAACATCTTGCCTCCAGAAGCTGTAAATGCTCCAACATTGGAAGTTTTTGAGAAGATGTTGGATAAAAATTTGTCTGAAGTGGTGTAGGGTTTCCTGCCTAAGCAGGGGGTTGGACTAGAAGACCTCCAAGGTACCTTCCAACTCTGTTATTCTATTCTATTCTTCTTCCTCAAAGGTGTAGAAAGTTAGCACCCACCCCTCTCCTAGGAAAATGAGTTGTTTTAGGAAATATTAAAAGGGCAGAATATTACCCTAAAAGAGTGGCAGAAACTCAGCCCCACCCCATCCCCACCATTGTCAGTGGGCAATTAAGGCCTGGGCCAGGCTATTCTACATAACAAAGATCTCCCTTCTTCTAGCAGAGCCATAACAGGAATCCCAAAGCCCTTTCATTACATCATCACCCAGCAAGAGTCAACCAAGCTTGGGACTCAGGGCAGCCTTCAGAGTTGCCCCTGCATGGCCCCATGGGAGTCTGACAACCAATCAGAATACAAGCTCAAATTCAAAAGCCCAGAGAGGGCATAAAACCCAGGCACTCTCTGCATCTCTTCCCCTTTTTTCCCCAGGACCTCAAACCATGTGGTCCTGTCCACCATTAAAAAAAAAAACACATCTTTTCAAAGAGTCTCCATGTTTCCAGTGTCTTTCTTTCCCACTTGGAACTGAACCCAGAAGGATATTTCTTCCAACAAAGTGTGAGAGGGAACAGTCCAGTTGCCTTTTGAAGAAAAAAGCACCTTAGAGACAACTATGACCTGGATGACTGAGAATCTCTAGAAACAGATAGTGGGGGAGAGAGAGAAAAGGCTCCTTTTTCACATTTCTGCCGTTCAATTCAAACTCTGACATTGTGCAATTTTGGCAACTGCTTGATAAGAGTTTGAAGCTGTGGAAAAAAAAATTATAAACAATCCGGAATAAGTAAACTACTGTCCTCCTTCTAAATTCCACCAAAAGACGTACAGGGAATGAGATTTTCCAGAATATTTTCCTCCTCAAATATATGTATATGTGTGTGTGTGTTTGTATGTGTGTACACACACACACACACATACACATACCATATTGGGATAGACCAGATGCTTCGACAGAAAAAAATACTTAATCTCTCTTAATCTCTTTAGCTCAGTTGCTAACGGGAGGAGAACTTGTGGCTCAGAGGTTAATACAACTGCCTAATACTGTGATGGCGAACCTATGGCACAGGTGCCACAGGTGGCACACGGAGCCATATTGGTGGGCACGCGAGCTAAGCTCCAGCACACATGCGTGCGCCAGCCAGCTGATTTTTGGGCCTTCTGGCCACTGTTTCCAGCCTCCAGAGGGCCTCTTGGTTGGGGAGGCCTTTTTTGCCCTCCCCAGGCTCCTAGAAAGGCTCTGGAGCCTGGGGAGAGCAAAAAAAAAGCCTACCGGACCCATCGTGCCATCACGTGCCAAAAGCAGGGGGAACACGGGGGGGGGGGATATAGAATTATGGATGTGGGCACGTGTGCGTGTGACCCCACTGCGCTCCCCCCGCTTTTGGCACGCGATAGCAAAAAGGTTAGCCATCACTGGCCTAATATGTAGGTAGCTCAAGTTCAAATCTGAGTAAGGGTATGGCTAGCTGATGAGAGCTAAATAGCTTGAAATAGATCTATACTAGTCTCCCTTTATTTCTTTATGAGCAAATATAAATTTGATACATATATATTGTGTTTCCCCAAAAATAAGACCCTATCATATTTTATTTTTTTTTGAACCCCAAAATTTATTTATTTATTTTATTAAATTTATATTTATTTTATTAAATTTATTTTATTAAATTTATATTTATTTTATTAAATTTATTTTATTAAATTTATATTTATCTGGGCTGAGTTCGATCCTGTGGCTTCCGAGGACGTGGACAGGATCCTGGGTAGACTGAACGCTACCACATGTTTATTGGACCCGTGTCCCTCCTGGTTGGTGCTGGCCTCCCGGGAGGTTACACGAGGCTGGCTCCAGGAGATTATAAATGCTTCTTTGAGTGAGGGTGTCCTTCCGCTTGCCTTGAAGGAGGCAGTGGTGAGGCCCCTCCTCAAGAAGCCCTCCCTGGACCCGGCTGCTTTGGTAAATTATCGTCCTGTCTCCAACCTTCCCTTTCTAGCGAAGGTTGTTGAGAGTGTGGTGGCGCGGCAGCTCCCCCGGTACCTGGATGAAGCTGTCTATTTAGACCCGCTCCAGTCCGGCTTCAGGTCTGGTTACAGCACCGAAACGGCATTGGTCGCGTTGGTGGATGATCTCTGGAGGGCCCGGGGTAGGGGGTACTCCTCTATCCTGGTGCTGTTAGACCTCTCAGCGGCTTTTGATACCATCGACCATGGTATCATGTTGCGCCGGTTGGAGGGACTGGGGGTGGGGGGCACCGTTCTACGGTGGTTCTCCTCCTACCTCTCCGACCGGTCGCAATCGGTGTTGACAGGGGGGCAGCGGTCGACCCCGAGGCGCCTAGTATGTGCGGTGCCACAAGGGTCGGTCCTCTCGCCCCTTCTGTTCAACATCTATGTAAAGCCGCTGGGTGAGATCATCCGTGGTTTTGGGGTGGAATTCCATCAGTACGCTGATGACACTCAGCTGTACATTTCCACCCCGGACCACCCCAACGATGCCGTGGAAGTGATGTCCCAGTGCCTTGAAGCTGTGCGGGTCTGGATGGGGAGAAACAGGCTTCGACTCAACCCCTCCAAGACCGAGTGGCTGTGGCTGCCGGCGTCCCGATATAGCCAGCTGACTCCATCGCTGGTTATTGGGGGCGAATCATTGGCCCCCACGGAAAGGGTGCGCAACTTGGGCGTCCTCCTGGATCCACGGCTGTCATTAGAGGATCATACGACAGCTGTGGCCAGGGGGGCTTTCTATCAGGTCCGCCTGATACGCCAGTTGCGCCCCTTTCTAGATCGGGACTCCCTGCGCACAGTCACTCAGGCGCTCGTCACATCTCGCTTGGACTACTGTAATGCTCTCTACATGGGGCTCCCCTTGGGATGCATCCGGAGGCTTCAGCTGGTACAGAATGCGGCCGCGCGGGGGATTATGGGAGCGACAGGGCGCTCCCATGTGACACCCCTCCTGCGTGAGCTGCATTGGTTGCCGGTTGATTTCCGGGTGCGTTTCAAGGTGTTGGTAATCACCTTTAAAGCGCTCCATGGCTTAGGACCAGGGTACTTACGGGACCGCCTTCTGCCACCTATTGCCTCCCACCGGCCGGTTCGCTCCCACAGAGAGGGCCTCCTCAGGGTGCCGTCAGCCAGACAGTGCCGGCTGGCGACCCCCAGGGGGAGAGCATTCTCTGTGGTAGCCCCCACCCTCTGGAACGATCTCCCTCCAGATCTGAGAACTATTGCTGACCTCCGGTCCTTTCGTCGGGCTTTGAAGACTCATCTCTTCCAACTTGCCGGACTTGCCTGATCCCTCCTATTTTTAAATATTTTAAATTTTAAATTATTTTAAATTATTTAAATTTTTAGAGTTTTAAATGTTTTATTCGATATATTTTCAGCCTAAATTTATATGGACTTTTAGTACATTTTAACTCACTGTATTGTTATTGGTTTTAAATTGGCTGTTCACCGCCCTGAGTCCGGAAGGAGAAGGGCGGTATAGAAATTCGATTAATAAATAAATAAATAAATAAATATACCGCCCTACTCCCGAAGGACTCAGGGTGGTGAACAGTCAGATGAAGTGCATATAATATAATGTTAAAAACATTTAGAATATAATAAATATTTTGGCCTAATAATTTTAAACACCCAATTTAGGATAGATTTGAAACAGTTTAAAAAGGGAAGATTAGGCCAGGCTCGCCTGTTTAAATAAGAATGTTTTAAGGGCACGGCGGAAAGTGCGTAGATCCAGGATCCTCCGTAATTCCGGTGGGAGTTCGGGGGTAGGTGCCCCCACAGAGAAGGCTCTCCCCCTGGGGGCCACCAGCCAACATTGTTTGACCGATGGCACCCCGAGAAGCCCCTCTCTATGGGAGCGTACTGGTCGGTGAGAGGTTACTGGTGGCAGAAGGCGGTCTCGTAAATACCCTGGTCCTATGCCATGGAGCGCTCTAAAGGTGGTAACCAGAATCTTGAAGCGCACCCGGAAGACCACTGGGAGCCAGTGCAGCTCGCGCAAGAGGGGAGCCACATGGGAGCGCCATGTCACTCCCATAACCGCTCGCGCGGCCGCATTCTGGACCAGTTGGAGCCTCCGGGTGCTCCCCAAGGGGAGCCCCATCTAGAGAGCATTGCAGTAGTCCAGGCGGGAAGTAACAAGAGCATGAGTGACCGTACTTAAAGAGTCCCGATCCAGAAAGGGATGCAACTGGTGAATCAGGCGAACCTGATAAAAAGTCCTCCTGGCCACAGCTGTCAGGTGCTCTTCTAAAGACAACCGTGAATTCAGGAGGACACCTAAATTGCGAGCCCTCTCTGTGGGGGCCAGTGATTCGCCCCCAATAGTCAGTGATGGCGCCAACTGACTATATTGGGATGTCGGAAACCACAGCCACTCGGTCTTGGAAGGGTTGAGCCTGAGTTTGTTTCTCCCCATCCAGATCCGTACAGCCTCCAGGCACCGGGACATTACTTCAAGGGCATCATTGGGGTGGTCCGGGGTGGAGATGTACAACTGAGTATCAGTATAAGCACTTGGCATTATTTTTGAGGAGGTCTTATTATTTTGGGGCGTGTGGAGCAAGATGGGGCTCCTCTTGCCACCTTACTTGATTTCCAGCTCTGTGTTTAAATATTTTTGGGCTTATTTTCAGGGGGAGGCTTATTTTAGCGCATGCGCTCAAAAGCCCGATTGGGCTTATTATCAGGGGATGTCTTATTTTCAGGGAAACAGGATATAGACATACATACATACATACATACATACATACATACACCTTTGCTGTCAAGACAGCTAATTTGAAGAAGTAATTTATTACATGTTTAACTCATCCACCTTTTAAAAACCTAGGCTGAGATGCATGTTTTCCTTCTTTGACTCAGGTGGAACTGAAAAATAGCCATAGATCTCAAACCAAGTTATATACAGATAGTCCTCGCTTAACAACCAGTCACTGAGCAACTGTTTGAAGTTATGACAGATCTTCCCAGAGCTACTTGTGAACTGTTTTCAAAGTTCTGATGGCATCACCCTCCCCTACAGTCACATAATTATATTTTGGGCATTTCTCAACCAGGTCACATTATGACTATTTTTCATACTTACAACCAGGGGTGAAATGCTCCCAGTTCAGACCGGATTGCTCGATCCGGTAGCGATGGCGGGGGGTGGTTCAGAGAACCTGTAGCAAAAATCCCTGCCCACCCGCCCCATGCCTAGCTGAGCCGCGCGATCATCAGAGGCTGGGTTTTTTACTTTTAAAATCATTTTTTCTACAACCTCTTCAGCCGAAAAAATGCTTTAAAAAGTTTTTTTAAAAAGCCTCTGATGATCGCGCGGCTCAGCTGGGATCGTCAGAGGCTTTTCAAAGCATTTTTTTCTGCAACCTCTTCAGCCGAAGAGACTGTAGGGGGGAAAAATGCCTTTAAAAGCCTCTGGCGATCCCAGCTGACTTGCCTGATCGTCAGAGGCTTCTAAAAGCATTTTTTTTCTGCAAGCTCTTAAGGTTGTAGAAAAAATGCTTTTAAAAATTAAAAAAAAAAAGTTGGCCATGCCCACCCAGTCACATTACCCCACCCCCACCACCAAGCCAGGCCCACAGAACTCGTAGTAGCAAATTTTAGATTTCATCCCTGCTTACAACTATTGCAGCATCCCCCTGGTCACCTGATCAAAATTTGGACACTTAGCAACTGGAATTTATTATGACTGTTGGTGTGTGTGTGTGTGTGTGTGTGTGTGTGTGTGTAATGTGATCACCTTTTGTGACCTTCCTGCAAGCAAAGTCAATGGGGAAACCAGATTCACTTAACAACCATGTTACTAACTTACCATGTTACTAACCCTAACCCTAACCTTAACCCTAATTTAACAACTGCAGTGTTTCACTTAACAACTGTAGCAAGAAAGGTCGTAAAAGGGAGCAAAACTCAATAAACAACCGCCTTGCTTAGTAATGGAAATGTTGGGCTCAATTGTGGTTCTAAGTCAAGGACTAGTTGTCATAGAACTTGCCCTGTTATCAAAAAGGAGAGGCGATGATTTATGACTTGCTACAATGGCTTTCGAGACAAAAAGGATTTTTAAAGATGTCTACGATATGAAACCGGACAGATCGCTACAGGGTACTCTCTAGGAACTCTTAAAGAGCCAGATTGCAAAATTAAGGCTTGCCTTGAAACCGTTCCACTAATACAGGTTCCTTCCCAGCCTTGTTGAAGATCAAGCAGATTGCCCTAGTTTCTCATTTCTCTTGAAATGTGTTTCCAATTTAGGTTTGCTTTTCTCTCTCTTCCATTCGGCCACCTCAAATCCAGCCACTAATATTCAAAGGAAGCCAAATAGGATTCTAACAAAATATCCCTCCCTGGTTTATGGGTAATGAAAGGCAGACTAAACGCTGTCAGATGAAGCCAAGCAGTCTCGTTTTCCCCCAAACTCCTTGAGTACAAGCAAAGAGATCAAATCCAAGGGACAAAGCAAAATCATGGGTATAGCTGGGCAGGAACCATTGCCAAAAAACCCAAATGTTAAGTTCCCCCACTATAGAATTCAGTGGGCATTGGAGGTCATCATGATGTAATAAACGCAGAGAGAATTAAGAATTAAGAGCTGCAGTGCAAGAGTCATAATTTATAAGGCCTTGGACAGACCATACTTGGAATACTGCATCCAGTTTTGGTCACCACATTACAAAAAAGATATTGAGACTTGGAAAGAATGCGGAGAAGAGCAACAATGATGATTAGGGGACTGGAGGCTAAAACGTATGAGGAACTGTTGCAGGAATTGGGTAACTCTAGTTTTATGAAGAGAAGGACTAGACGTGGCATGATAGCAGGGTTCCAAAGTTTGAGGGGCTGCCACAAAGAAGAGGGGATCAATCTATTCTCCAAAGTACCAAAAGGCAAAACAAGAAGCAATGGATAAAAACTAACCAAGGAGAGAAGCAATCTAGAACTTACGAGAAATTTCCTAATAGTGAAAACAATTAACCAGTGGAACAGCTTGCCTTCAGAAGTTGTGGTTGCTCCATCACTAGAGGTTTTTAAGAAGAGATTGGACAGAGATTGGACAGCCATTTGTCTGAAATAATATAACGTCTCCTGCTTGAGCAGGGAATTGGATTAGAAGACCTCCAAGATTAGAAGACCTCCAAGACCTTCCAACTTGGTTAAGCTATTATTTGTTGAATGGAGAAGAAGCAGCTGAGATATTTAGCATGTGTTAAATCAAGGATCAACAATGCAGAAGCTGCAGGGCCCAGGCAATTATTTATATTTTTTTCATCGCATAGTCAGACAGATGTTCACACTGGATTTGATATTTTATCCACCTATTGAGTCCTTCCCAAGGACCTGGGATAGGCAAATGCGAATGTTTTATGGTGTTAGAGCAGGGATGTCAAACTTGCGTCATCACGGCAGCATCACGTGACATATCAGGAATTTTTTCCCCTGCACTAAACTGGGTGTGGGCGTGGCCAGCACGTGACACATTCGGGCCATGGACCACGAGTTTAACAACCCTATGTTAGAGGTATTGTTGCAGGATGTAAGCTGTTCCGAGTAAAGCTGCCTTTTGCAATTGACTGATGGTGAATTTGTTTCCAGTGCATAAGCTTTCAGTGTACATACAAGCAACAAGTGACCAATCATGATTATAATGACAAAATGCATTCATCGTAAAATCATAAAATACAACACTCAATGATAGACATAGGATACTAAATAAGCAATCAACATAAATCCTACTAGGATATTAAATAAAACAATTAAATAAATCATAAGATACAAGCAACAAAGTTAAAGTCATAAGAAGATAAAGAAATAGGTAATAGAAAAGATGAGAAGGATAATAGCAATACAGCCATACTAGGTAGGTTGACAGTGTTGTAGGAATTAGTTGTTTAGCAGAGTGATGGCATGGAAGAAAAAACTGTCCTTGTGTCTAGTTATTTTGGTGTGCAATGCCCTGTAGCCGTGATGGCGAACCTATGCTACGTGTGCCACAGGTGGCATATGTACCCATATCAGTGGGCATACCAGCTCAGCTCTGGGGCACATGCATGCGCTGGCCAGCTGATTTTCAGGCCTTCTGGGCCCACCAGAAGTAGGGAAACAGGCTGTTTCCTGACTCCAGAGGGCCTGGGGAGGGTGGGGAAGGCCTGTTTTTCTTTCTCACCTGGCTCCAGATCCTCTTTATGCATCTGGGAAGGGTGAAAACAGCCTTCCCCACTCCGTTGGAGGCCCTCTGGAGGCCTGAAATGGCCTATTTCCCAACTCCTGGTGGGACAGGAAGTGACATTTTTTTGCTGTCCTCAGCCTCCAGAGCCTCTAGGAATCTCTGGAGGCTGGGGACAGCAAAAAACGTCACTTCCTGTCTCACCGGGAGTTGGGAAATAGGCTGTTTCAGGCCTCTGGAGGGGCTCTGAGGGAGAGGAGAAGGTTTTTTTCGCCCTCCCCAGATGCATAGAGAGGATCTGGAGCCAGGTGAGAAAGAAAAACAGGCCTACTTGGCCACTGTGTGCCAGGAGCGGGGCGGGGGGGAGAGGGGGGTTGCATGTGCATGTGCAGGCAGTGCACATAGAATTATGGGTGTGGGCACATGTGTGCATGAACCTCCCCCGGCCCCCACCCCCCATCCTTGCACGCAATGGCAAAAAGGTTAGCCATCACTATCCTATAGCGTGTTGTGGCCCCGTCCTCTGAGCCTATCCCATTGGAGGAAGGAAGCTCTGAGCAGGAGGAAGAGGAGCCAGCCAGATCTCCCAGCCCCCCCCCCCTGGCACCGTCTCAGGTGCCAGCTGAAAGAGAGCCAAGTAGTGGGGAAACAGGTGTCTCAGATGAGAGTGAGGGAGAGACGTCATTCCTGGACGCATGCCAAAGAAGGCGAGAGAAAAGATTACTGCAGCTGCGGCGTATGAGGAAATAGACCAGATTCACAGGATCAATGAGTCACTGGACCACTGGACCACACCCACTGGACCACATCTATTTAAGACAGGACGGTGGGTCAAGAAGTTTGTGACGAACAAAGCAAAACAAATATAGCAACCTCGTAGTCTTGGAAGCTAGATGAACGGCAAAGCTACGTAGGTGATTTTCTTGTTTGTGTAACCTAATAAAGTCCTTGGCAGACGGTGTGCATATCGCTGCCAAGGTTGAGATAAGAACTGTGGAGTGTGCCAAGTGATTCTTAACCCTCGGCTGGCTGTGTTTTTGTGGGTCTTTGAAGGGGGAGGACAGATCATAGCGTCTCCTTGAGGGAAGAAGTTGAAACAGTTTATGTCCAGGATGTGATGGGTCTGTAGATATTTTCACAGCCCTCTTTCTGGCTTGTGCAGTATACAGGTCCATCATGGAAGGCAGGCTGGTAGCAGTTGTTTTTTCTGCAGTTCTATAATAATAGTTAATAATTGGTGATAAGTTGAGGACTATCTTTAAAGACTGTTTCTCCATCCAGCTAATAGTGGGCCTCTTCAAGCCAGGTTGTTCATAATTCTTTTAGAAGTCAGGACCAAACTGGGGAATTTCTGCATATCAAACAAGAACTGGTCTCTTATAGTAAATCTCATTTGTTTCAGGAAATTGCACAGAAATAGTTATAGCATGTAAAATAATAAATTGTGTATAATGATCCAAATGTATTAAAACTAAAGCATTTTTATTTTTGTATTTGTCCCCTAAACCTACAATTTAGTATATGCCTATTTTATGCTGAACTGAGATTCGTTTTTGTAAAAAGTTTTTTAAAAAATGCTTTACTGACTACCTTGTGTGGATCATGTCCTCAACCTCAAGTTCATTCAGTTCCTTATTTTCAAAAGACATTGAGAGAAAAGAAAATTGAAAAAGAATAAAAAGGAGGGAAACACACTTCCTTTGGGGAATTACATTAATTGTTTCCCTTCCTTCATGTCAAAAGTCAGTGGAATAAACACAATTTATTGCAAGATTTGTAAACTGAATTTCTAGGAACCAAATTTTGTGGGTGAGTTGCACCAGAAAATGAGAGAGTTTTAGGCCATTATAAAATAATCTAGTGCTCTCCAGATGTGTAGGACTACAGCTGTCCAAAGTATTTGGAAGACACCAGTTGGAGTAGCTGTTATAAATATGACCAATATATTCTGGAATTTGCTTGCCTGGACCATGCATTTTTTTGTCCAATGCAATAACTATGCTTGCTGGTCATTTTGGAAGCTCTAATGCAGAGGTAACCAATCTTGGCCAGCTTTAAGAGTTCTGGACTTCAACTCTCAGAATTCCTCAGCCAGCCATGGGGATTTCTGGAAGCTGAAGTCCAATTGCCAATGTTAGACATAGCTGCTTTAATGCTAACATGTCCAGAAAGCTCCTGATTGGAGAGCTAGACCATCCCTGCTTTTTCTCACAGTAGTACCACATACCAGTACTTCAGGGGTGGGCTTCAAAAATTTTAGCAAGGGGTTCTCTGTCTGGTTCCTGGGTGGGTGTGGCCATGGTGGGCGGGGCCTAGTTGACCTCCTGCACCATGGCGGGGGGGTGGTGGTTTGCGTTTTTGCATTCGCCAGGCTTCGGAGGCTTTCCTTGAGCCTCTGGTAGCGCAAAAACGACCTCCCCAGACTCCAGAAGTCCAAACTTCCTGTAGGCCTGTTTTTTGCCCTCCCCAAGCTTCCAGCTTTGGATGCACTTACCTGCATCCAAAATGGGCCGCGTGGGGACTCCTGGGAGAAGTGGGGTGGGCAGGGCCAGCCAGGAGTGGGATTTGGGGGTTCTCCAATCTTAGCTAGAGGTTCTCCCGAACTCCTGCGAACCCCCAGCAGCCCATCTCTGCAGTGCTTACTTTCCCCACATTTCTATAGGCACAGTGACAATACAACTCAGCAAGGTCTGATGTACCAACCATTGTCCCTGATTACTGCACCAAGTAGGACAGAGGTGCCTTAGGCAAGCTGTTGCTTTCTCTTGTGATTTTAAAAAAGAATTTGCCTCACCCTCACCCTGCACAGTCTACACAGCCCCCCAAAGTCTTGGCTATGTCCTCAGAGACCTCCAAAACTTGAAAACTTTGAATTACAAGGGGGAATGCTTAAATACATGACTGGGGAATAATCATATTATCATAGAGCTTAAATAAGAAAGCTTAAATACATGACTGGGGAATGCTCATATATCATACACCTGGATAGGTGGCTCAGTGGCTAAGATGTTGAGCTTGTTCATCAGAAAACTCGACAGTTCAGCATTCAAATCCCTAGTATAGGTCTCCTGTGTGAGCAGGGGGTGGACTAGATGACCTCCAAGGTCCTTTCCAACTCTGTTACTGTTGCTACCATTACAATATCAAGCACAAAGGTAGTTGTCGACTACCACAGCTGAGCCCAAAATTCTAGCTGTTTAAGCAGGATAGTCGTTAAGCAAGGTTTGCCCTATTTTACAACTTTTCTTGCCACGGTTTTTAAGTGAATCACTGCAGTTATTAAGTTAGTAACACAATTGTTACATGAGTCTGGCTTCCCCATTGACCTTGCTTGTCAAAAGGTCACAAAAGATGACCACAGAACATTGCAACCATCATAAACATGGGCCAATTGCCAAGTGTCCAGATTTTGGCCATGTGGCTGCTGCAACAGTCATAAGTGGGAAAAACAGTCATAAGTTATGTTATTCAGTGCCTTTGTAACTTTGAAAGGTCACTAAGCAAACGGTTGTGATTCGAGGACTACCTGAACTGACTTTTGCAAATAAAAGTGAAATTTACTTCGTGTTTTAGTCTCCCTTTTAGGAGTATGGCTTCTACCACCACCACCGGGACAAATACAAATTTAGTCCCAGAAAATCTATCTATTTCCTTTTGTTTTCCAGAAGTTGCAACCTTTGGAAGCCTTGATGAGGTGCTGCTGTTAATACAATTACTCATTGATCGGCTCAGCAAAGCTACCATGGGAGATAAATGTATCTCCCATTGAGTCTGTCATCTGCACTTCTATAACTGTCTGGTTTGGTTCTGCAACCCAACAAGACAGACACAGACTTCAGAGGATAATTAGAACTGCCGGGGAAAAGAAACCAATTACTATCAACTTGCCTTCCATTGAGGACCTGTATACTGTACGAGTCAAAAAGAGGGCTGTGAAAATATCTACAGACCCTCACCTCCTGGACATAAATTGTTTCAACTTCTACCCTCAAAACGATGTTACAAAGCACTGCACACCAGAACAACAAGATACAAGAACAGTTTTTTCCTGAATGCCATCACTCTGCTAAACAATTCTCTCATCACTGTCAAACTATTCACTAAGTCTGCATTACTATTACTATTAATCTTCTCATCGTTCTTCTCACCCATCTCCCCCCACTTATGACTGTATGACTTGGTTTTAAATTTCTGGGCACTTATGTCTCGGAGGACCTCTCATGGACTATGAATGCTAACATGCTTGTGAAGAAGGCACAGAAGAGGCTGTACTTCCTGAGAATGCTCAGGAAAATAAATCTATCTCAGCATCTACTTCTGTCCTACTATCGCAGCACCATTGAGAGTGTCCTGACATACGGCATTCTTGCATGGTATGGGAGTAGCTCTGTAGCGGACAAAAAAGCTTTACAGAGAATCATTAAAACTGCCCAGAATATTATTGGACTCCAGCTACCAGTCCTGGACAACATCTTCGAATCTCGCTGTTTGAGGAAGTTGCATAACATTCTCAGAGACTCTTCCCATCCTGCTTACAATCTTTTTGGACTGTTGCCTTCTGGCAGAAGATACAGAACTATTAAAACTCGGACCACACATTTTCTGAATAGTTTTTATCCCAGAGCTATAATTGCACTCAACAATGAACTAAAGGGCCACCATCAGTGAACTGTTGGACAGTATTACTTGGTCTGTTGTGTAGATGTTTGGGTGGTTTTAGGGGTGGGTAATTGTGGTGGGTGGGAGTGTGCTGGGGATTATGTGTGTGGGACCTGGTCTTTGGGTGTCAAGTAAATTTGGTTGTATGTGTATACTGTGTATACACATACAATGACAATAAAGTTTATTTATTTATAACTTGTTGCTTGTATTCTTACAATTTATATTGCCTGTTTCCTAGTACGATTTGATTGCTTATTTGTACCCTATGATTATAATTAAGTGTTGTATCTTATGATTCTTAACGAATGTATCTTTTCTTTTTATGTACACTGAGAGCATATGTACCAAAGACAAATTCCTTGTGTGTCCAATCACACTTGGCCAATAAAGAATTCTATTCTATTCTATTCTAAAATGGGCACTGAGTCTTTAACAGAATGCATGTTTATTGCAACAGCCAGCCAAAAACCCATAACATTGCTTTTCTTGGCTTGCAGTCAAACATCAACTCCGATCCCATGGCAGTTCCACAACACTGCATGGCGGTCCCTACTTATCCACCTGTGTTTATATTATGGTTTCTTTTGTTCCCAGGTGTGGCTTTCAAAGGGAGCTTATTAGAGAGACACAAGCCATTTCACAAGAGAGGAACTGTTATTCTTCCCACTGTTCTTACTTTTCCTTCTCAAGTTTCTCCTTCCCTTCGCCTGATCATGGAAGCATATTAAATACTTACCGGCCAATATTTGATACCCAGACCAAGGTTAATCTGTCGTGAATGATTAATGTAAGCGGTGAACAATACCTGATGCTTTTGCCTGTTAAGAAAGATCTTTGAGTGGACTAAACCAGTAAGTGCTTAATTATCCTCTTCAGCTTGTCTCTTCCTTAATGAGGTGTCAGACCTGATTAAGTCTGGATAGCTTTCGTTTCTCCAAAGAGAGACAAAGGCAAGAGATAATTGCAACCCTGCAGAAATGGCAAAAAATTAAATGCATTTCTTTTCATAAATGGCATAATTTTAATCACCCAGGCCAAGGGGTTCTGGTTTGATTTTCTGTCTTTAAAACCTCCCTTTCAGATAAATTGTGGCTCAGAGGCACATCAGATGGTTGTCTTTTCTGACCACCCAGAGTGATCCAGACAGCTTCCCCAGGATTTAGAAGAAAAGGCAGATGAGATTTCCCCTCCAAATCTGAATTCTTTATCTAGAGGGCAACTGGTGTGTGTGTGTGGGGGGGGGGGGGGGCGGAATACACCCAGGAGGGCTCTGATAGGCAAATCATCCCATTATATATTTTTTCTCTCCAATTGCTCCATATCTGGATTTTTCATCCAAGAATTATTATCTTAAAAGTGTCAGTTTTAAAATAACATGGTATAGGAAATTAGCACCTACCCCTCTCCTACAAAAATGAAATATTTTAGGAAACATTAAAAGGGCAGAATACAGTGGTGAAATGTAAAATTTGTTACTACCGGTTCTGTGAGTGTGGCTTGGTGGTGGGGTAATGTGACTAAATGGGTGTGGCCAACTTTTTTCTTTTTTTTACTTTTAAAAGCATTTTTTCTACAACCTCTTCAGCGGAAGAGGTTGTAGGGGAAAAAAAGGTTTTAAAAGCCTCTGACGATCCCAGCTGAGCCGCGCGATCATCAGAGGCTTTTTTTTTACTTTTAAAAGCATTTTTTTCGGCCAAGAGGGAGGTTTTAAAGCCTCTGATGATTGCACGGCTCAGCTGAGCATGAGGGGAGGGGCAGGAATTTTTGCTACCGGTTCTCCTACCCACCCGCTGCCATCACTACCGGATTGGGCGATCCAGTCCAAACCGAGAGCATTTCACCCCTTGCAGAATATTTCCCCAAAAAGGGAGGCAGAAACTCAGCTCACACAGCCCTTGTCAATGGACCATTAAGGCCTGAGCCAATCCATTCTACATAACAAAAATAGGATTAGCCCTCTACCCATCTAGCAACAGAATTCACCACATGGCACCTGGGGAGATTGCATTACCATGCAAGGCTCAACCAAGCCTGGGACTCAGGACAGCCTACAGAGTTGCCCCTGCATGGCCCCATGGGAGTCTGACAACCAACACAGAATACAAGCCCAAATTCAAAAGCCCAGAGAGGGCATTGTCACTGCATTTCTGTATTTACCAGATGAGCTCTTATTTTTGGACTATTAGACGTACGATAGTTTGCCAGAACTCTTATCAGTAACTACTGCGCATGTCTACATTCCTTTCTTCTTCTCAAACTTTTTCTTTGTTCTCCTGACAAGAGAGGTAGCTGGGAAAGTTTCCAAAATGTAACTACTCTAGATAGTGAGATGTTATTTATTTCTTTACAAATAAATATGAGTTTTTCATTAGAATGTATTTCAGTTCATTTTCTTGCAAAGTAAACTGAAAGAAAAAAAGCCACGATCCACCTCTAATTGAGGGCAATTACCCCAGGATGGGAACAGGGCTGACTGCCGCTCTGACAGGCCTAACACTGAGGCACTCTCAGCATCTCGGCCCTTTTTCTTCTTCACCCAACATCACCAAGGCATGTGGTCCTGCCCACCATTAAAACCATCTTTCCAAACAGCCACCATATTTCCAGTGTCTTTCTCCCCACTTGGAACTGAACCCAGATGGACATTTCTTCCAACAATGGGATGGATGACACTGTATGAGGGAGTAAGCTAGAAGGTAAATTTAATAATTAAAAAAACGAACTGCTGAGCATGAATATAATCCGTAGGGGTATACCAGAGGTGGGTTTCAGCAGATTCTGACCAGTTCTGGAGAACCAGTAGCAGAAATATTGAGTAGTTCAGAGAAACTGTAGTAAAAATTCTGACCGGCCCTGCCCACATCTATTCTCTGCCTCCCAAGTCCCAGCTGATTGGGAGGAAATGGGGATTTTGCAGTATCCTTCCCCTGGATTGGGGACGGAATGGATATTTTACAGTATTCTTCCCCTGGAGTGGGGTGGGAATGGAGATTTTACAGTATCTTTCCCCAGTCACACCCACCATGCCATGCCATGCCCACTAAGCCACACCCACAGAACTGGTAGTAAACAATTTTGAAACTCACCACTGGGGTATACACACTAAAACAAAATACAATTTACTGGTATATTTACTTACAGGCCTCATAGGCCACTCCAGTCAACTGAGTAGAAGACCCCACCCTATTTTCAGTACAATAAATCCATAAGAAGTTAACACCAAGCTCATTTATACTTTATAAAACAAACCTATAGAACAAGAATCAAAGAATCCAGAAAATAAAGCAATTCTTATTCCAGGGGGATAAGTCATAGCAGTCCTGTCTCCAAAGCCTGATAAAGTGTACCCTTCACAGATTACCTGAAGGAAAAGAGCTCTTCAAATATTGAGGAAAAACAAGGCCGGAGAAAGAGTTTGAGAAAACGTCTTTCTGGGGACACATCAAAGGGACATATCAAAAATTAATCCTGCTAGATTTTACATCATAAGCAGAACTTTTATCAGGTTAGATAGTCCTAAAGATATAGGTGGTCCTCAACCTACGACCACAATTGAGCCCAACATTTTTGTTGCTTAACAGAGACATCTGTTAAACTCCATTTTGCAACCTTTCTTGCCATAGTTATTAAGTGAATCATTGCAGTTGTTAAGTGAGTAATGGTTGTTAAGTGAATCTGACTTTGCTTGTCGGAAGGTGGCAAAATGTGTTCACAGAGACACTGCAGCCATCATAAATACATGCCAGTTGCCCAGTATCTGAATTTTAAGCATGGGACCATGGAGATCCTAAGCATGTAAGTGTGAATAACGGTCATAAGTCATTTTTTTCCTGTGCTGTAGTAACTTTAAACAGTCACTAAAGGAACTGTTGTAAGTCAAGAACTACCTGTATTTAGATCTTGAAATGTGAAGTGCTTTAAAGCAACCAAAATTAATTGCCTTCAACCAACATCCTAAATTATACCTGAAAGCTGGAATATATAAAAAGAATAGCATTGGCCCAGTTACAGAATTCAGAGTTTCTTTATTCAGAATATTATGCACACTTTGGGGTTTGAACATCCTGGGAAGGGGTGTTATCCTTATATTAGAAGGTGACAGAATAAAGCAGTAGATGAGGCCACCACAAAAATGAGCTTTGGTTATGGTTGATTTGCATTTAAACTGAATTCAAATCAGGGGTGAAATCCAGTAGGTTCTGGAAGGTTCTGGAGAACCGGTAGTGGAAATTTTGAGCAGTTCGGAGAACCGGCAAATACCAGCTCTGGCTGGCCCCAGAGTGGGGTGGGAATGGAGATTTTGCAGTATCCTTCTACTGCCACATCATCAAGCCACACCACACCTACAAAGCCACACTCACAGAACCGATAGTAAAAAAAATGGATTTTACCCCTGACTCAAATGAATTGAATACTATGAATTTGATGACGCCACAGACATTTAATGCTTTTCTCTTTTTCTTCAATTAAAGTCTAGAGTTTGGTGCTGCAGTGCTTAAAATGCAGTATTGTAGGTTAATTATGCTGAGTGCCAGCAGTTCGATTCCAAATGGCTCAAGGTTAACTCAGCCTCCCATTCTTCCAAGGTCAGTAAAATGAGGACCCAGATTGTTGAGGGCAATATATTGACTCTGTAAACTGCTTAGAGAGGGCTGCAAAACACTGTAAAGAGTTATATAAGTCTAAGTGCTATTGCTATTGGTGAAAAATGTTATCACCTCTTAACTACCTTGGCTGTCATTGGAAGAGGTTTTAAAGATCAAGTTGATGGCCATGACTGTGGAACCAGGGCCTTGCTTTTTTGAAGATCAAATGATACCATACCATCTTGACATGTTTGGTTCCCCTTGAAGTTACCACCGAGGACAAAATTGTGGGCAAAGGCTCAGGTTGAATTTAGTTCCAACCACTTAATTCAAAGAACTTCCTCTGTGGATAACAACATTCTGAATTTTCAATTATGAGTAAACTGGGAGTGTGTTGTGTCAGTGAGGCTATTTAAGAGTCAGCTGCAGTAGATGACCTTTGCAAGAATGTTCTGTTCTTCTGCTTCTCCCACCTGGCTGAGAACCCTTATTATTGCATTGAAGAAAGTTTCTGTCAGTGCTGGAAGGATGTTTAATTAAAAAAACCTGATTTAGCTTCTCTATGTTTCCTTGGGAAGTTTTGATGGCAACTTCTTTTAAACAACAGCTGCCTTCAGAAGAAGTCCCCCAAGGTTAAAGGCAGAGGGTGTCAAGTGAAATAGAAATTGATGGGCCAATTGCAGATGAAGAGTTTAGATCAATCTTGGGCATGGAAAGCCCTTCATTATTTCAAATCTTTATTGTCAGTGCACAACGTATGGTTGAGCTCCCTCAGTGCACCCCCACAACACAATACAACTCACAATGAAGACAGAAAATACCTAACCCAATAAATCATATTAACAACCCCCAGTCTTATTGCACCAGTGTGAACATGTTACACGTTGCACTGGCCCTACAAGTCCATCATACTACGTAGTTATGATGTTATTTCACATTCAGGAGTCTGACCGCCCACAGATAAAAACTGTTCTTCAGCCTGTTTGTGCGGCTGGCTATGCTTCTATATCTCCTTCCCCATGGTAAGAGGATGAAGAAGTGGTGACCAGGGTATCAGTCATTCCTGAGGATTTTCCTCACTCGTTTAAGGCAATGAGCCCTAGCTATCTCATCTAGTGGTATCGGGGGACAGCCCACAATGTTTTGTGCTGTGCTCACCACCCTATGTAATGTTTTTCTATCCGTGGCTGTCAGACTAGCATGCCATACTGTGATGCTATAAGTGAGGATGCTTTCTATTGTGGACCGGTAAAAGGAGGTCATTAGTTGTGGTTCCACCCTGTTTTTACGCAAGGCCCTAAGGAAATGGAGTCTCTGTTGGACCTTCCTGGCCACCTGGATCATGTTGGTTTTTCCAGGTGAGGTCTTCGCTGAGATGGACTCCCAGGAATTTAAAAGTGAGTTAATAACTTGGACTTCAAAGGAAAGGAAAAAAGGCTTTCCTTGCTCAGCTTTCTGGTTCAGGAGGCTTTATAAGGGGAGTAAAAAAAAAAAAAAATCAAGATGACAACTGTGTTTGCGTCTTCAAAACCCTGCCCCCTTCTAATATGTGGATTACCTACTGATTGTGTTTAAAACCCATTACATGTGCAACTTAAAAGCAATCCTTCTGATCTAGGGTGGCCCTTAGGTAATAGAAAGGAGACAAAACCCGGTAAACAAAGAGAATTGTGACAGTTCAAAGGCTGTGTGAGCCTTGACCAGTGATGCAATGAAAAGGGGGATACCTTGAAGCTCTCACCCACCGTTGTGTGTGCAGAAAGCTTTGAAGAGCAAAAGATGAGTCAAGATGAATCGCTCAAACAGGTAAGAACAGCCCCTTAACTGTCCACTTCTACACACATGGCCCTTCATACGGAAGGCATTTGGTAGTGTGGGACTCTTACATCCAAATGCGCTTACAGGTTCCTCTCTTGGTGCCCGCAGATTTTTGGCTTCCCCTGATTTCATGGATTATGAAATATTTTTTTATAAAATTGCTTTTAAAAGAATAAGGGGAAAAAGGATAAAAGCAAAAGGAAAGAAACACAAAAGTACATACATTATAAAAATATGTAGTCAGTGTGTAGAGATTCTCAGTCATCCAGGTTATGGTTGTCCCAAACGCAATGCATTGTAAGCTGCCCTGAGTCTCCAGAGATATATAAATCAAATTAAAAAAAAAAAAAAGACTTCGTTTTTTATGTTGTAAGCGCTTAAATAAGTAAAAATAAAAATCAGTAGAAAAAATAAAATAAAATATAATACGTTAGAACAATAAATAGTTCTACACATAATTAATACAAGTGTTTTTCGAGTGTGCCTTTGGATAGATTAGATAGATCAGACAGACAGATAGAAAGACAGACAGACAGACCAGAATTGGAAGAGACCGTGGAGCAGTGGTGAAATCCAATTTTTTTTACTACCGGTTCTGTGGGCATGGCTTGGTGGGCGTGGTATGGCTTAGTGGGTGTGGCTTGGTGGGGAAGACAGGGGAAGGATACTGCAAAATTTCCATTCCCACCCCACTCCAGGGGAAGGATACTGCAAAATCCCCATTCCCACCCCACTCCAGGGGAAGGATGTTGCAAAATCCCCATTCTCATCTCACTCTGGGGCCAACCAGAGGTGGTATTTGCCTGTTCTCCAAACTACTCAAAATTTCCGGTTCTCCAGAACCTGTCAGAACCTGCTGGTTTTCACCCTGCCTTGGAGGTGTTCTAGTCCAACCCCAGGAAACCATATACCATTTCAGACAAATGGTTGTCCATCGCAGACTGGTAGATAATACACTTACATAAGTGTCATGGTTTTTTTAACCTACTGTACTTTGTATAAATGAGTTCCACATTTCCTTATATTTATCCATACAAAGTGTACGTCTATAGGCAATCTGCTCAAAGGCAGTAAGTGTCATCAGGTCTTCAATCTGTTGAGTAAGTGGACCATGCAATTATCCTTAAAATGTTGCAATTTCTGTTTTTCTAAAGACTTCATGCACCTTTGAAATAATACTTTGGCTACAGCCCAGAATCTAAAAACTGGTTCATATTGCTGGCTCATATTTAGCTTGTCATCAATGATCATACCCAGTGGTCATTGACACTATTTATTTAGCCCTGGTGATTGGTCAGATTAAAAGTAAAATTTAAAAGACCTGATGTTTTCTTGCTCATCATTTTTCATATAATGAAGAATGAAACAAATTTGAATTGAATTCTATATTGCACCAGTCATTTACGATTGCCTATTGATAAAGAGTTAATACACTGTTTTCTCTAGAATGAGTATAAGTTTGTATTTAATCTAACATTTTTCTTTGTAATGAAGTGGGGTTTTTTCGTTCAACCATGCATATGGAAGGGATTACCCAGAATAAAATACTATGATTGATTGGATAGGGAGCCCATGATTGAAATCTTTCTAATTTAGAATTTAAATGTTGACATACTCCTAAATCCTTCTAGTAATCTTACAACTTTTCTTGATCTCTTTAACAACCCTAATGTTCACATCTATTGAATTTCTCTGGAGAAAGACCTTGTCCTGTTTGATCATGAATGATCATGAATGGATCAATTGATTGAAGCATTTATGATCAATCAGTGTCTACAAGTTCTTGATGATTTTATTGCCACTCTTTTAATACCTTCAGATATGGTATCTTCCTCAGGATGACACACTTAGAATTGCATAACAAATAGCAGGGGGTTGCAGTTGAGATGACTGCATCTCAAAAGATCCCTCTATTAAAGTACTGAAGTTTGCAGATGATACAACAGTGATTGATCTCATTCGAGACAACAATGAATCTGCATACAGATGGGAGGTTGAACAACTAGCCTTGTGGTGCAACCAGAATAATCTTAAACTAAATTGAACTACATTCAAAACTGTAGAAATGGTGGTAAATTTTAGGAGAAACCCTTCTACTCTATCACCTCTTACAATACTAAACAACACAGTATCAACAGTAGAGTCCTTCAAGTTTTTAGGTTCTATCATATCTCAAGACTTAAAATGGACACCGAACATCAAAAACATTATCAAAAAAGCACAACAGAGAATGTTCTTTCTGTGCCAACTCAGAAAGCTCAAACTGCTCAAGGAGCTGCTGATTCAGTTCTACAGAGGAATTATTGAGTCTGTCATCTGAACCTCTATAACTGTCTGGTTTGGCTCTGCAACCAAACAAGACAGACACAGACTTCAGAGGATAATTAGAACTGCAGAAAAAACAATGGCTACCAACCTGCCTTCCATTGAGGACCTGTATACTGCACGCATCAAAAAGAGGGCTGTGAAAATATCTACAGACCCCTCGCATCCTGGACATAAATTGTTTCAACTTCTTCCCTCAAGGAGACGCCATAGGGCTCTGCACACCAAAACAACAAGACACAAGGACAGTTTTCCCCCCGAATGCCATCACTCTGCTAAACAACTAATTCCCACAACATTGTCCAATTAACTACTAAGACTGTAGTTCTTGTCATTCTTACTAGTACCTATCTCTTCCCACTTATGGCTATATCCATGTTGCTTGTTTCTTTACAACTTATATTGTTTTTATTGTTTCCTAGTATGATTTGATTGTTTATTAATATCCTATGACTATCACTAAGTGTTGTGTCTTATGATTCTTGATGAATATATTTTATTTTTTCTTTATGTACACCGAGAGCGTATGCACCAAAGACAAATTCCTTGTGTATCCAATCACATTTGGCCAATAAAGAATTCTATTCTATTCTATTTGAGTTTCTTTTCTCTGGACCCTATTTCCATAGTCACTATTCAAAACAAAGTTTTAGGCAAGGAGTGAGGGCAGCTGTGGACACTGGAAAGAGGAAAATGCAGTGATGTGGCAAGTCCATCAAAATTGTAGTAGAGTATAGGTAATGAAATGCTCGAATGTTCAATTAAAATGTTAAGAAAAGTTTCTGTGGGAATGAATCAAAGATCAATCTATTCTAGCCTTCTTTTCTTGCTATTATGTTCATGCGAGCCCACACACTGATGGAGAACTATTTGCCCTTCCTTTGTCAGGATCACTCAACAACAAGCCAACTCTCATTTATCCTTTTTAAATTTGTTTATAATATAAAATACAAAAAAATACAAAAACAAATAATAGGAAAAATAGGGGAGGGAAAGGGAAAAGTGCAGAAAAGAAGGGAAAAGGAAAGAAAGGGCATTGACTTTCTTTGGTGCAATATAAGTTAGTAACAACCAATCTTAACTTTTTACTTTTACATAGTAGTATAAACTTGCCATTTTTATATTAAAATTTTTATCTAATAGGTAAAACCCAAACTCAAAGTTTCATTTTTTGTTCATGTCAAACACAAAGTACAGAAGCTGTTTCCAAGTAGAAACAAAAGTATTTATGTGGGTTTTTTCCCCTTCTTTTATCTAAGCAGTCAATGTAACCATCTTTGCTAACTCCATCAGTCTTTGCAGCCATTCTTCCATTGTAGGGATCGAAATCTTTTTTGTGGTGCTATTATGTTCATGAGAGCTGATGGGGGAACAAACTGCCCTTCCTTTCTCATGATCACTCAGCAACATGTCAATTCTCATTTGTTACAAGAGACTCTGAGGCAGACTCTTGAATGAATGGTCCATGTTATGTTTTGCTGTAGGACTTAACAAAACAGTTCAAGGATGCTTAGTGAAATGAGAAGACATCACCCAAACCACTGGAAGACATATAAATGACCCAATGGTGGGTTTCAATTTTTTTTACTATCGGTTCTCTGGGTGTGGCTTGGCGGGCATGGCATGGCATGGCTTGGCGGGCATGCCTTAGTGGGCATGGCAGGGGAAGGATACTGCAAAATCTCCGTTCCTCCCCACTCCAGGGGGAGGTTACTGCAAAGTCCCCATTTCTTTCCAATCAGCTGGAACTAGGGAGGCAGAGAATAGATGGGGGCAGGACCAGTCAGAGGTGGTATTTACCGGTTCTCCGAACTACTAAAAATTTCCGCTACTGGTTCTCCAGAACTGCTCAGAACCTGCTGAAACCCACCTCTGAAATGACCCCACAAAAGAGGCTTTGAACTATTGATGCCACTATTTAAGGTATTTGGACGTCCAATACTTCGGTAGCTCTTTTAATCATCACAAATTTTAAACACTTTGCACCTAGTATGTTTCTCTGAAACAACAAATCACTTGGATTATTTTTTAAATAAATATGAAGAGATAACACACATGTTGCTATCTATTGGAGACATAGGAAGCCAAAGGGGTCTGTAGACCCAACAAAACTGAGGAATCCAGGAAAATCTTCTGTGAATTAGCCAGTGGTGGGATTCAGCCAGTTTTGTCCAGATTGTGCAAACTGGTAGCGGTGACTGTGGGAGGCTCCACCCACCCACCCGGATGTAATGTGTAACTACTGCGCATGCCCAGCGGTGGAACGTGTGCTCCCATTTGTGAACCGGTAGGGAAGGTAAGTGAATCCCACCTCTGGAATTAGCCCAAAGATGCTTTTTCAAAAGGCAACTGGACTTGTTTTTTTTTTCCTTGAAGACATTTCGCTTCTCATCTAAGAAGCTTCTTCAGTTCCGAACTGAAGAAGAACTGGGCTAATTCAAGGAAAAACAAGTCCAGTTGCCTTTTGAAAAAGCACCTTTGGGACAACCATGACCTGGGTGACTGAGATGCTCCATAGACATTTAGCTTCTGTGAGTTAGTTTTCCCTGGAAAGCAACTTAGTAATAAGCATAAGGGAAATTCTGGTGGCTGAAATATTGATTTGTCATAGGAACATTGGCCAGATATGTACGTACTCCTTCAAATCCAAAATGGTTTCCCTAGCAACCCAAACTGTTGTTAATAATACAACGAAATATACAGCAGAGTTTTTTCAGTTCTTGGACACCTGGTTATATACATCACCTGCCAACGGGTAGGTTTTCAATGAAATCCAGAGGAAAACCATTCATATGGGCAGGTGAATATGCTATCAGAAGACTATTGATGGATTGGCCCAGACTGAGAACTTGAATTCATCCACTCCTACTCCCTGAAGGCTAACTTCTGATTTTATTTGATTCTCTTAATGTACACTGAGAGCATATGCACCAAAGACAAATTCCTTGTGTATCCAATCACACTTGGCCAATAAAGAATTCTAGCTAGCTAGCTATCTAGACACTAAAGGAAGCATAATATGTCTGGTGATTATCTCCTTTGTTCTTTTTCCTGTCCAGTGGAATGAATCAAGCATATTTCATTCTATGCAGATTTTCCCCTCTTTATTATGGCCTCATAATTCCTGTGTGATTGCATCATGCTTAAACAGGCCTGTCAGAGACCTGCAGTTAAAGTTGTATAACTTCTATGGATGGCTTACCATGAAGCCAGCTCATTCTATTCATTTATGGGTTTTTTTCCAAGAAGCTAGAAAATGGGTTAATTCAGTAGTCAAGACTCTGAAGTGTGAATGCAATCTTATAGAAGTCTGTCATGGTGGGCAAAAAGCAATCTGTTTTGGAACACAAAATGCATGATTTATATACTTGTGTTTGATGCAAGCAAGGCTTTGTATCACTACTATATGTCAAAAAAAAATTTTTCAAATCCTTTTTTACCAAATATGTGTAATTCATGAATACAGATATCATACAGAGCTGCGGTGGCACAATGGTTAGAGTGCAGTACTGCAGGCTACTTGTGCTGATAACCAACTGCCAGCAGTTTGGCAGATCGAATCTCACCAGGCTCAAGGTTGACTCAGCCTTCCATCCTTCCGAAGTCGGTAAAATGAGGACCCAGATTGTTGGGGGCAATATGCTGACTCTTTAAACCGCTTAGAGAGATCTGTAAAGCACTGTGAAGCGGTATATATGTCTAAGTGCTATTGCTATAGCTTTTGTGGGAGATCATCCATCCATCCATCCATCCATCCATCCATCCATCCTTCTTTTCTTTTTCCCTTATGTTTTAAATGTTCTTCTAATGCAGTTTCTAGTTCTAGATAAGGAGCTTTGACTTAGAATAAGATAGTTGTCACTTTAAATGTACACTAATCGCCATACATTAAAATGAAATTTGATTTCATACAGCTCTCAAAAGAGTCACCACCTCCAATATTCACTACATAAACATGACAGACAAACAAAAGAAAATATAAAATAAAATAAAATAAAATAAAATAAAATAAAATAAAATAAAATAAAATAAAATAAAATAAAATAAAAAAATAAAATAAAATAAAATAAAATAAAATAAAATAAAATAAAATAAAATAAAATAAAATAAAATAAAATAAAATAAAATAAAATAAAATGCATATACCACGTATATTATACGATACAGAGAAACAACACAGTCTAGCTGGCTGGGGAATTCTGGGAGTTGAAGTCCACACATCTTAAAGTTCCTCAGGTTGGGAAACGCTGCATTAAGGAAATCACGCGGCCTTCCGTAGAGTTGAATAAACTGAAGACTGCTAAAAGTAACCATTGCAAAGTTAGGCTTGTAATTTATTACAGCTAAAGTGTTTGTGAAAATGAAATCAGTTCCCAATGTTAGCGCTCTCTCAGTGCTAATGAGAGGGCCAAGCCATCTTGATCGTTTTCACATGGCCTTGACTGCTAAGGATCCCCCCCCACTTTTTTTTTTTGTTCTTGTTGCTGTGACCACAGATTTATATCCATTTCCTTTCCTGTCTGGTTCTTGCAGAAAGAAAAGGCTGAGGGGAGAGGATTGGCCTTGAAAAAAATGAAACCAAGCTGGGGTGAACAGCACAGATAACTATACCAGAAGAGCTTTCAGGCCTATACTGTATAAACTTCTTTTTTTGACATGAAGAAAGTCTTCATTTGCTCATTTGTGTTTTGCAAACCAAGGGCCCTCTCTCAGATTAAAAAGCTTTTCTCGTTGAAATAAATACAGGGAGTCCTCGACATACAGCAGTTCATTTAGTGACCACTCGAAGTTACAACGGCACTGACAAAAGTGACTTATATGACCATATTTCACGCTTATGACCGTCGCAGCATCCCCATGGTATGTGATCAAAATTCAGATGCTGGGAAACTGACTCATATTTGTGACGGTTGCAGTGTCCTGGGGACATGTTACGATCCTCTTTTTGCGACCTTCCGACAAGCAAAGTCAATGGGGAAAGCAGATTCACTCAACAACCCATGTTGCTAATATAATCACCGCAGCGATTCCCTTAACAATTTGGTGCTAGAAAGGTTGTAAAATGGGGCAAAATTAATAATTTAATAACAGAAATGTTGGGCTCAAATGTTGTTGTAGGTCGAGGGCCAACTGTAAATTAAATCTAAAGCAGGGGTGAAATTCATTTATCTTCCCTCCTAGTTCGCAAATGTGCATGTGCTGCGCAAAGCCTTCTGCACATGTGCAGAGGCCAAAAATCATTGCAAAAAAAGGGATGTCATTATGTCTGTGGGGATGGGTGGGGCTTTGCGCAGTCAGCCCTACCGTATCACGCGATCCGGTAGGAACCGACTGAATTTCACCCCTGATCCAAAGCTATGAAAATAACCTTAGGGAGGCTGACTTGCTCATCCATCACACTTTTCTTTCATTTCATCAGCCCAGCCTTTCAGCTCTCTGAATGATTCTTAAAACCTTGCTACATGTTTCAGAGGCTCTAATTAGGAGAAGAGATTGTGCTACACAATGGGATATTGTTAGCTTTGCTTAACCGTATCTAGGTCTACTGAGGAGACCAATTATTCATCCACTTTTCCTATCTCCTTCTCTTGGGTTTGATACAGCCCCCAGAAAAGTATCTCCAGACCGTCTGAAAATGCCTTATCTGAAACGAAAAGGCTTTCCCTTGATTTGACTTAGTCTCCCCTACCCAGCATCACACATACTGCCAGGGCTACTAATACATAAGTAATCCTATTCTATGGGGTCCTTGGTGCTCTCTGAGCTTGGTGCAGGGGTGAAATCCAGCAGGTTCTGATAGGTTCTGGAGAACTGGTAGCAGAAATTTTGAGTAGTTTGGAGAACCGGCAAATACCAGCTCTGGCTGGTCCTAGAGTGGGGTGGGAATGGGGATTTTTTTAAAAAAAATTAAGTTATATGCCGCCCTTCACCGGAGACTCAGGGCGGCTTACAATGCGTTAAGCAATAGCCTTCATACTTTTGTATATACCTGCTTAGTAGGGCTTTCGGGCCCCCCTAAGCGGTGTTCTTTTTTATACAAAGTCAGCTTATTGCCCCCACAATCCGGGTCCTCATTTTATCTACCTTGAAAGGATGGAAGGCTGAATCAACCTTGAGCCTGGTGAGATTCGAACTTGCAATAATTGCAGCAGCTGGTGTCACTTTAACACCACTTAAGCTGCTGCTTAAGTTGCTGCGCCACCAGGCTCTTAATTTTGCAGTATCCTTCCCCTGGAGTGGGGTGGGAATGGAGATTTTGCGGTATCCTTCCCTTGGCATGCCTACCGAGCCACACCACACCCACCAAGCCATGCCCACAGAACCGGTAGTAAAAAAAAAATTGAATTTCATCGCTAGCTTGGCGGTTTTGTGCCTAATTACATTACCTAGTTGGATAATGAAATGTTTGCAAGAAAACCACTAAGCTCAAAGAGCACCAAGGACCCCACAGTTCGACCCTGAACTACAAATATTCTCTTCTATTGTTATCCCATTCTGTTGGTTAATGAGAGTAGAGTAGAGTAGAGTAGAGTAGGTAGAGTAGAGTAGAGTAGAGTAGGTAGAGTAGAGTAGAGTAGAGTAGAGTAGGTAGAGTAGAGTAGAGTAGGTAGAGTAGAGTAGAGTAGAGTAGAGTACAGTACAGTCCAGTACAGTAGAATAGAGTTGTAGGTGCTTCATCACTGGAGGTTTTTTAAGAAAAAACTGGACAGTCACTTGTCTGAAATGATATAGGATCTCCTACTTGAGCAAGAGGTTAGACTAGAAGACCTTCAAGGTCCCTTCCAGCTCTATTCTGATTGGTTGATATCAGGTACCAATGAGGGGAGTGTATCAGGTTCAGATATCTGAACAGGGTCTACGACAACTCGCCAAAGTCAGCTTGCCATGATTGACTCCATTTTGTGATTTAATGTATTTTTCGGAGTATAAGACACACCCTTCCCTCCCCCCAAAAAGAGGGTGAAAATCTGGGTTCATCTTATATTCCAAATGTGGCCCCAACTTCTCAAATGGGGGTTTCAGAGGCTGAAAAAAAGCATCAGAAACGAAGCTTCAGAAAAGAAGCTCCCTAAACAGAGCTTCAGCGGCTTTTTTTCTGAAGCTCTGTTTTGGAGGCTTTCAGAGGCAGGAAAAAAAAGATTTTTCTGAAACGGAGTTTCAGAAGTTTCAGAGGCAGGAAAAAAAGCAAAAAAAAAAAAAAAGCAAGGGACAGAGCTCACAACCAAGGAGCCTGTTGCTAAAATTCAACTCTGGGAACAGCTGATTGGGGGTATTCTGGGAGGCCGATCCACCTGCCAATCAACTTTTTTCTTATTTTCCTCCCCAAAAACTAAGGTGCATCTTATACTCCGGTGCATCTTAGATTTTTTTTGTTTTTGTTTTTTTGCATCATTTCTTTTCCCATCGGTTTGAATGCTTGCTGTGAAAAGTCAGATTCTCAACTATTTCAGGGCTGATCTGCATAACCAGGCTGCGGCAGAAGTATAGGCCATTCACACTTACTCATAGGCAGGAATGCATGCCAACTTCTATGTCAGTGTTTCTCCATCTTAGCAACTTTAAGACGGGTGGACTTCAACTCCCAGGATTCCCCAGCCAGCCATGGGAGTTAAAGTCTACCCATCTTAAAATTATAAAGGTTGAGAAACACTGACCTTTGTCATCCATGCCCATTGGGAAGTAAATGTACCCGTCTTTCCTTGCTATACCTCAAAAGCAATGTTTTCCAAATTAGGCCAGCTCAAATAGTGCTGTATAGTTAGTCTGCTTCACTTAACTCCCTCCTCACTCTAATAAGTTACCTATCACTTTTTACAGGTACAATGTCAGGCGCAAAAACCCCAGAATATAGAAAAGCACTAAGAGTCTTTTCAGCTACCTAAATGCATCATGTCTACTAAAATTCAAGCCAAATTGGCATTAGATCAGGGTCAACAGAATTCCCAAGGGACTTGGGTCTCTTGTGACTGTGTAAGGATTCCAAACTGATGGCACATTTAACCCCGCCCTTGGGCTCAGCCTGCTCATTTCCTACATCCCCAAATAGATTTGGAAAAATCTTAGCTTTTTCTACAGGCTTACTAGTGGAGAGTGAAAGGCTCACCTTTTTTGTTTTGTTTTAACAAGTTTGCTGATGAAAATGGAATAGTGGATCTCCCTCTCTCCCTCCCTCCCTCCCATCCATCCATCCATCCATCCATCCACTGTGGTGGCCCAGTGGTTACAATGCAGTACTGCAGGCTACTTCTGCTGATTGCTGGCTGCCTGCAATTTGGCAGTTCAAATCTCACCATTCTTCCAAGCAGAGGTAATATTCAGGAGATTCTGACCAGTTTTGGAAAACTGGTAGCGGAAATTTTGAGTAGTTCGGAGAACCGGCAAATGCCCCCTCTGACTGGCCCCGCCCCCATCTATTCTCTGCCTCCCCAGTCCCAGCTGATTGGGAGGAAATGGGGATTTTGCAGTAACCTTCCCCTGGAGAGGGGAGAGAATGGAGATTTTACAGTATCCTTCCCCTGCCACACCCACCAAGCCACGCCCACCAAGCCATGCCACGCCCACCAAGCCATGCCATGTCAGGTCACGCCCACCAAGCCACGCCCACAGAACCGGCAGTAAAAAATTTTGAATCCCACCACTGTTTCCAAGGTCAGTGAAATGAGGACCCAGATAGTTGGGGGCAATAGGCTGACTCTGTAAACCACTTGGAGGGGGCTGTAAAAGCACTGTGAAGTGGTATATAAGTCTAAGTGCTATTGCTGTCCAAGAGAAAATTAGAACTCACTGTCTCCCAGTTTCTAGTCTGGCACCTTTGCTACTACATCAAACTGAGTTGCCCCGTCTCTCTTTAGCATTGGGTTGCTCCTTAGCATTGAAAGAGAGACTATTGCCTTCTCAGGTCTCCGTCACTCCTTAAGGGCACAAGAGCTGAGGTTTTCAAAAAGTTAGCATCTGTTACTTCGCTCATTTCTGTTCTGCAAATTGGACAGGTGCAGAGAAATAATACAGAAAGACTGTTCAAAAGCCACTGTTTGCCTTCACAGGAGCTAGATTATGTGGGATCTGCATTCACCCTTGACAGCTTCCCCCTCCTCCCATCTGCCCATCCCCCAAAATAAAGGCAGGGATATATAGTTAGAAAATGAGGTATGATTTTACGCCATTGATGCAGCCATTAAAATATTTAATCCTTAAACATTAAAAATGTTTAACAGATGCTCAACAGCGGCCCATAAAACATAAAGAAATAATCTCTTCAAAGCCTACTTTTGTTTTTCTTGAATTGATCATCTGAATTTGGGATTTTAACTTCTGCTGGTTATATAAAAAAACGATCTATTACAAAGAGAATATAGAAGACTGAATATTATGTTTTCTGTTGTGTTGCAATCACGGAGAACTATTAACAAAGCAAACTGAGGACAACACCCATTGATGGATTACCCATAGTAAACACGTTCCTAGGGGTGTTAAAGTAATCCAGGAAGGCTAAGTGTCAGAGAGTATGGAATAATCACCTGACTCCTCCCTTTCACTGGGGGGGGGGGTGTGTTTCCCAATGAAAAGAATAATAAATTGCATGTTGACACAAAAGAGATCCAGAGCAGGAGAGTTCAGGGTTCCTGTGAGAAAACGTGAAGCCTGTGTTTTACAGGCATTTACTGTGCTTTATTGCATTGCCAAAACAACAGAGATGGTTCCCCCCCCCCCTTTGTGCTATCACTCGGCTGAACACTTTTATTTATTTTTTATTTTTTATTTGATTTATATGCCGCCCTTCTCCAGAGAGTCAGGGCGGCTTACAATGCGTTAAGCAATAGCCTTCATACTTTTGTATATTTATTCAAAGTCAGCTTATTGCCCCCACAAACTGGGTCCTCAATTTACCCACCTTAGAAAGGATGGAAGGCTAAGTCAACCTTGAGCCTGGCTAGGATTGAACTCAGAGAAATTACAGGCAGCTGGTGTTAATTGCTGCCTTTAGTAGGAGGCATTAGCCCCCTACGGTACACAGGCACTTAATTCCCACAGTAGAATAACCGAGTTGGAAGGGACCTTAAAGGTCGTCTAGTCCAACCCCCTGCTTAGGCAGGAAGCCCTACACCACTTCAGACAAATGGTTATCCAACATCTTCTTAAAAGCTTCCAGAGTTGGAGCCTTCACAACTTCTGGAGACAAATTGTTCCACTGATTAATTGTTCTCACCATCAGGAAATTTCTCCTTAGTTCTAAATTGCTTCTCTCCTTGATTAGTTTCCACCCATTGCTTCTTGTCCTGCCCTCAGGTGCTTTGGAGAATAGCTTGACTCCCTCTTCTTTGTGGCAACCCCTGAGATATTGGAAGACTGCTATCATGTTCCTCTAGTCCTTCTTTTCATTAAACTAGACATACCCAGTTCCTGCAACCCACAAGTATTGTCTTATGTCTAATTATAGGTAGTCCTCAACTTACGAGCACAATTGAGCCTGAAATTTCTGTGGTTCTGGTGAGACATTTGTAAAGTGAGTTTTGCTCCATTTTATGACCTTTCTTGCCACAGTGGCAAGAAGTGAATCACTGCAGCTGTTAAGTTAGTCATGTGATTGTTAAAGGAATCTGGTTTCCCCATTGACTTGGCTTGTCAGAAGGTTGATCATGTGACCCTGGGATGGTGAATTTTGATCATGTGACCATGGGGATGCCGCAATGCAGTGGTGAAATGTAAAATTTGTTACTACCGGTTCTGTGGGCGTGGCTTGGTGGTGGGGTAATGTGACTGGGTGGGCGTGGCCATTTTTTTTTTTTTTTACTTTTAAAAGCATTTTTTTCTACAACCTCTTTGGCCGAAGAGGTTGTAGAAAAAATGCTTTTAAAAGTTTAAAAAAAAACCCTCTGATGATAATGCGGCTCAGCTGGGCATGGCGGGGGGGGGGGTATTTTTGCTCTCTATTCTCCGAACCACCCATCGCCATCGCTACTGGATCGGGTGATCCAGTCCAAACCGGGAGCATTTCTCCCCTGCTGCAATGGTCCTAAGTGTGAAAACAGTCATTTTTTTCATTTCTGTTGTAACTTCTAATAGTCACTAAATAAACTGCTGTAAGCCAAGGACTACCTTTATACTTATTTATTTATGTAATTTATTTATGCAATTTATATGCCGCTCTATCTCCAAAGACTCAGGGCAGCTCACAAGGATAAAAATGCATTAATCCCTCATTAAAACAATGAGAATTAAAAATTCAGATTTAAAACAGTTAAAATTGATTAAGAAATCCCTGTCAGTCCAAACTGTGGAACAACCAGGTCTCGCGGCAGAACAACCAAATCGCGGCGGAACAAGCGAAGGTCAGGAGCCATCTGGAGCCCCAAAGGAAGTTGGTTCCAGAGGGTGGCTGCGCCCACAGAGAAAACTCTCCCCCTGGGGGTCGCCAGCCGACACTGTCTGGCTTATCCATACTTATCTTGGGTACTTATGGATACTTATACTTATCCATGTGGTAAATCTACATTATTTTTATTATCTTTCTCACCTTCTCTGCTACCTACAGTAATTGGTATCATTATTGTGAGTATTATTAGTCTGTTGTTTTGCTTGCATATTGAGAGCGTGAGCAGGGGGTTGGACTAGCTGATCTCCATGATCCTTCCAATTCTGTTACTGTTACTGCTTGTGCACCAGAGGCAAATTCCTTGTGTGTCTAACCACACTTGACACCCCCCCCCAAAGAAAAAGCATTCTATTACATATATATTTTAGATCCTGGAGGAAAGACAGAATCCAAATCAACAAACCAATAAAATACCTGAATCCGTAAAGATCTTTAGGACTCTATCTGCCCTTCAAGGCCCAGGGTTAAGGGACCTGGCGATTTCTCTAAAGAAAGTACAATTGCTTCTACAATCTGGTACCTTTCAGATGGTTTGGGATTACAACTCCCAGAATTCCCAGCCAGGGCTGTCCAGCAGCAATTATTCAGGACACTAAATTGGTGAAGGTTGTTTTATGGAGGAGAAGGGGATTTGCAGGGGTAAAAAAATATCAAGATGGTGATCATAACTATATCATTGATGACATGGCTGTAGCCACTATCTTGTGGGTTTTGTGGGGTTTTTTGACACACTGTAGACACCATTACTACTCCATGTACATTGTTGAATTACTTTCTGGGAGCTGGAATGATCAAATAGTTTCCATTCTACACATATAAATATGTTAAATATAACACATCTAGGTTGACTTCCTTCCTTCCTTCCTTCCTTCCTTCCTTCCTTCCTTCCTTCCTTCCTTCCTTCCTTCCTTCCTTCCTTCCTTTGGTGGCTGTTTCCTTGTAAGAATGAGAGGATTTTGATGGGGTTCCTTGAAACATGTAGAAGATAGTATTACACATCCTATTTTAACGGCTCACCATAATGTTGCTGTACTTAAGAAGGAGAGAAAAACCATAAATACATTAATAAGTATTAAAAACTGCTGATGTGGCCAGCACTGCAATACAATATGGAAAAGCTGTTCCTTCTTCCTGAGACGACTTAAAGGGTTAGCAGCAAACTTTCAGGGCAACAGATTTGCTCCGACCTTATTACTCCAGCTGAGATCATTCTCAGGCCGTCCTTCTCCTGCCAAACTTCTTATCATGGAAAACATCAACTCCTTTATCTCCTATGTTACAAGCATGTATTTGGGGCCTGACTGAAAAGAGCCATCTGCACCGAGGAAGCCCAAATTACGGAGCAGATGTGCATCTGATGGGTAATGGAGCCCCCAGCTTTAACTAATAATAGATCAAAGGACAGAAAGGGAAAAGCAACATTCAGGCTGTGGGTTTCATGCATTTACTACACAAAGAGCTAACTAATCTATATCTAGGGACCGGTTCACTTGGAAAGCATACAGACAAAATTAGAAAAAGAGAAATTGCGTTTATGGCTCAGAAATCTCTTCTGTACTGTGTATGACTATAAAACCCTAGTAGTTGTTTAGTACATAATCTTTGCCTCACCCAGCAAGCTCTCTGATTTTCTTCACATTGTTTCAGGGAAGAGGCTGCCCACCATGTTTTTGGAGGATGCCTTCTCGATGGATGCACAGCTGCAGAAATCTACCACACATATTTTACCCACATATCCAGTGGTGGGATTCAGCCAGTTCGCACCACTTCGGGAAAACCGGTTGTTAACTTTCTGAGTAGTTTGGCAAATTGGTTGTTGGAAGAAATCATTAGGGCAGAGAACTGATTGTTAAATTACTTGAATCCCACCATTGCACATATCCTTGCGATATGCCCAAAGTACCCCCCCCCCCCCGCTTTTTTTCCAGACTTCCAAGATAACTTTTTTCCGGATCACAATTGAAAAAGTAGGTTGTAAGAGTGAACAATAGTGGGGGATCTGCAATGGCCGAAACTTTGAAATCAGATTGCAAAATACCTTTTCAGGTATTCTAACTTTGAACGATTATTAAGTGGTCAGTCATAAGTCCCTCTGTCTGTCTGTCTGTGTGTGTGTATTTAAATATATATTATAGATAGATAGATAGATAGATAGATAGATAGATAGATAGATAGATAGATAGATAGATTATATATATGTGTGTGTATGTATGTATGTATATTACAAACTATTCTAAAAATATGAGTTCCAGGTATATTTGTAAAGGAAGAAGCAGACACAGCTAATTACAAGTGGGAGATGGCTGGAAGGGCCTATTACGCTTGCAATGGCCAAATTGATTAGTGCCATATAAAGGCAGAGATCTCTGTAATGGTAGTTTAATAGTCTGACGATGTCAGCAGATGGCTGACGAAAGCTTAGTAGAATAAGATTTTAATTATTCTAGTTCCGGAGTTCGCAGAATGTCTGCTTCTTCCTTTTTACACACACACACACACACACACACACACACACACACAATCTATATAATCTATACATATTCATCTCTCTCTCTCTCTCTCTCTCTCTCTCTCTCTCTCTCTCTCTCTCTCTCTCTCTCTTAATTTAATTAATTCAATTTATATGCCGCCCCTCTCCGAAGACTCAGGGCGGCTACCTACCTACCTACCTACCTATCATCTACCTCACTCTCTCAGCCCTCACATCCTGGAAATAAGTTGTTTCAACTTCTACCTTCAAAACGACACTATAGGGCTCTGCACACCAGAACAAGAAGACACAAGGACAAGTTTTTTCCCCAAATGCCATCACTCTGCTAAACAACTAATTCCCACAACACTGTCAAATTAACTAAGACTGTATTACTATTCTTCTTCTCTAGTATTTTGATTGCTTATTAGTATCCTATGACTATCACTAAGTGTTGTATCTTACGATTCTTGATGAATATATTTTATTTTTACGTACACTGAGAGCCTATGCACCAAAGACAAATTCCTTGTGTGTCTAATCTCACTTGGCCAATAAAGAATTCTATTCTATTCTATTCTATTCTATTCTATTCTATTCTATTCTATTCTATTCTATTCTATTCTATTCTATTCTATTCTATTCTATTCTAATGTGTCTTCTTGAAGCTTCTTCACATCAAATGAGCCAAGCATTCAAACATCTTATGTTCCACCTTGATTATAAACATAAAGGTCTTCCTTGCTCCCAAATTGCTACCACACCCCTTCCCTGCTCTTTGCAAGCTTTTACTCTCCCTGCGCAGGGGAGATGGCCAAGCCCCAGTTTGCTTTAATTTATTTTAATTTATTTATTTTTAACTTGCGTCACCTTTTTTCGGCAAACACATCTGCTTCCACTTGTGCTGTGGTTCATTGCTTTTGTTTTCCTGGATTATTAAAAGGGGTGGGGGCTTTTCTTTGTGAGCATTCATAAAAAGCATTATATTTCTTCCTGACCTTGGTCAAGACGTTATTCCTCAAATAAATCCTTTGATTAAGTCTATTTGAAATGTTAGCGCCCACACCTCTTCATCATGTTATTGTTACATATTTGAATCAAGAGAAGGAGAACCTTCTCTTCTTGTTAAAAAAAAAAAGCAGTAAAAGTAGATAACAATATCTATAATTATATTTAAAAGGCATATAATGATGCCATTGCTACTGAGTCAACATATACTCCTCTCTCCTAATCTAGTGCTATTAATCTTATAAAACAATTACTACCAACCTGCCTTCCATTGAGGACCTGTATATTGCATGAGTCAAAAAGAGGGCTGTGAAAATATTTACAGACCCCTCACATCCTGGACATAAACTCTTTCAACTTCTACCCTCAAAACGACACAACACACAAGAACAGTTTTTTCCCGAATGCCATCACTCTGCTAAACAAATAATTCCCTCGACACTGTCAAACTAGTTACTAAGTCTGTATTACTATTAATCTTCTCCTCGTTCCTATAACCCATCTCCTCCCTCTTATGACTGTAACTTTGTTGCTGGTATCCTTAAGATTTATATTGATTGTTTCCCTATGACTATCATTAAGTGTAGTACCTTATGATTCTTGACGAACGTATCTTTTTTTTCATGTACTCCGGGAGCGTATGCACCAAGACAAATTTCTTGTGTATCCAATCACACTTGGTCAATAAAGAATTCTATTCTATTCTATTCTATTCTATTCTATTCTATTCTATTCTATTCTATTCTATTCTATTCTATTCTATTCTATTCTATTCTATTCTACTCTACCCTACCCTACCCTACCCTACCCTACCCTACCCTACTCTATTCTATTATAGAATTGGCAGTCAGGAGTGGTTATTTTCTCTTGAAAAGCAAGGATTAATGCAGTACTATGGATTTTCAGCTTTTGATTGGCTATTCAAACTTTAAATATTTTCTCCACAGTTGGTGTTCACCAAAATTGCAAACAAAGGGCCACATGAAATTCTCTATCCTGATGTTCCACAGAGACTGCCTTTCCATTTTCTTGACTTTTTAGTCTGTAGAACTTTCAAAGGTGCAGTTGGTGATGAAACAGCAGGGAAATTTGAGACTTCTGGGGTTGAACAGATTTTAAGACCTAACCTAAGATGTGGATTTTGGATCTTTTTTTTTTTTAAATACACCTTAAAATGCCGAAGACAGCTCTGCCCAAATTCAGAAGTTTTGCTAACCAGTTCTGATGGTGCAAAGTGGGTGCAGGACCATAAATTGGAGGCTGAGGGTGCATGCAATCTGCCATAGTTTGCCTACCTTTCACTACATGGAAAAAGAGTGAGCAGGAAAGAGGTAGATTCTAAAATTTCTGGAAGTTGTTGCGGTTCTCCTCTAGGGCTGAAGACGGGCAGGAGTTTCATGCTGACTGCAGCATTATCTCCTTCTTTGTAAAACATACACCAGGGGTGGGGTTCAAAAATTTTAGCATGGGGTTCTCTGCCCGGTTACATGGCCATGGTGGGTGTGGCCTAATCGGCTTCCTGCACCACGGCGAGGGGGATGTTTTTGCCTTCCCTGGGCTCTGGAGGCTTTTCTCGAGCATCCAGGAAGGCAAAAATGGCCTCCCTAGACTCCGGAGGTCCTCTGGAGGCCGAAAATGGGCCCATTTCTAGCCTTCCCGAACTTCCGGTAAACCTGTTTTTTGCCCTCCCCAAGCCTCCTCATCAGAGGTGGGTTTCAATTTTTTTTACTACTGGTTCTGTGGGCATGGCTTTGTGGGCGTGGCGTGGTTTTGTGGGTGTGGCTTGGTGGATATGACAGGGGAAGGATACTGTAAAATCTCCATTGCCTCCCCAATCCAGGGAGAAGGATACTGTAAAATCTCCATTCCCACCCCACTCCAGGGGGAAGGATACTGTAAAATATCCATTCCCTCCCCAATGCAGGGGAAGGTTACTGCAAAATCCCCAATTCCACCAGATCAGTTGGGACTCGGGAGGCAGAGAATAGATGGGGGTGGGGCCAGTCAGAATTTTTACTACTGGTTCTCCAAACTAATCAAAATTTCCGCTACTGGTTCTCCAGAACTGGTCAGAACCTGCTGAAACCCACCTCTGCTCTGTGCACACCCTGCGCTTACCTGCATCCAAAACGGGCCACGTGGGGACTCCTGGGGGGGGGGGGGCGGGGTAGGCAGGGCCAGCCAGGAGTGGGATGTGGTGGTTCTCTGAACTACACAGAATCTTAGCTAGAGGTTCTCCCAAACCCCTGCGAACCCCCAGCAGCCCACCCCTGCAGTACTTACTTTCCCCACATTTCTATAGGCACACAGTTACAATACAACTGAGTCAAAGAAAGCAGGGGAAAGAAGACCATTGATCAAATGCCCCAGCCAAAGGATCCTAATCCTAGCATTAGACAGAATGAGATGATCATCTTAGATATTAGATGCTAGGTTAGGAAAAGAGAACAGTTATAACATGACATGTGGTCTTCCCTTAAATCTTCTAAACTAGCTTGCTGACTTCAGATGCACATCAGTGGAATGCAGTAAACATTCAACTGATATTTCTGAGTTGGCTTTTGTGTGCCCGGCAGGAAGCGTGACTTCTTGCCCTTTGCCACAGGTGGCTAAACATCTGGAGATGGCTCTGATTATGAAGGATGGGTTGTCCTAGCTTCATCCTGTTTTTCTGGGTCTGGGTTCTTGTTTCCTTACCGCTCTAAAGAGTAGCATGAGCAATATGCAAGAGCCTTGGTGGTGCAGCAGACTAAAGTGCTGTTAATTAGCACCAGCTGCCTGCTATTACTGCAAATTTGAATCTCACCAGGCTCAAGGTTGACTCAGCCTTCCATCCTTTCGAGGTAGGCAAAATAAGGACCCAGATTGTGGGGGCAATAAGCTGACCTTGTATAAAAAAGAACACCATTGGGGGCGGGGGGGGGGGGGCGAAAGCCCTATTAAACAGCTATATACAAAAGTATGAAGGCTATTGCTTAACGCATTGTAAGCTGCCCTGAGTCTCTGGAGAAGGGCGGCATATAAATTGAACCAATAATAATAATAACAATATGGCTGTACCCGCAAACCAGGGCATTTGAGAGGGAAGCAGTCAGTTCACCCAAAAATACGATAATCAGTTGCAGAAATTGAGTGTGCCTAGTCTAATGAAGAGAAGGATCAGGGTGACATTGTAGCATGTTCCAATATTTGAAGGGCTGTCACGAAGAAGAGGGGGTCAATCTATTTTCCAAAGCATCTGAAGGCAAGAAAAGAAAGAATGGATGGAAACTAATCAAGGAGAGAAGCAACCTAGAACTAAGGAGAAATTTCCTGACAATGAGAACAATCAACCAGTGGAATAGCTTGCCTTTGAAAGTATGGGTGCTCCAATACTGGAGATCTTTAAGGAGAGATTGGACAGTCGTTTGTCTGAAATGGGTTTCCTGCTTCAGCAGGGGATTGGACTAGAAGACTTCCAAGCTTTCTTCCAAGTCTGATATTCTGTATTCTAAAACAGGGGTGTCAAACTCAAAGCCTGCGGACCGGATTGGGCCCACCAGGTTCTGAGATCTGGCCCATGCGGCCAACGTAGAAACAGTGAAGGCCCAGCCCATGGTGTCTCTGCCAGCAAAAACTGAGCTCAGGATGGCTGTATGTAGCCCTCCCGAGTTCCATTTTCGCTGGCAGAGGGTTGCAGCAGGGGTGAAATCCAGCAGGTTCTGACAGGTTCTGGAGAACAGGTAGCGGAAATTTTGAGCAGTTCGGACAGCCTGCAAATGCCACCTCTGACTGGCCCCAGAGTGGGATGGTAATGGAGATTTTGCAATATCCTTTCCCCAGGAGTGGGGAGGGAATGGAGATTTTGCAATATCCTTCCTCTGCCACGCCCACCAAGCCACACCACGCCCACCAAGCCACACCACGCCCACCAAGCCACACCCACAGAACCAGTAGTAAAAACATTTGGATTTCACCTCTGGGTTGCAGGATGCTGTTGCAGCCGAAAACGGAGCTCACAAGTGCTGCAGGCGGCCCTCCCAAGCTCTGTTTTTGCTGGCAGAGGGTTGCAGGAGGCTATTGTGGCCAAAAACAGAGCTCGGGAGCCCATTTTCATTGGCAAAGCACTCAGATTGCCACCAATGGTGGGTTGCTACCGGTTCGGTCCGGATCTTGCGAACCGGTAGTAATGGCAGAGGGAGGCTCCACCCACCCACCCGGATATCATCACGGACGCTCTGTGCATGCGTGCACTCCCATTGCAAACTGGTAGCAAAGGTAAGTGGAACCCACCCCTGGTCGCCATGACACAAATGACGTCCAGCTGGCCAGCCCAGCTCAGCCACATACACCGTGGGTCCCCCGAGGTCAAACACAACCTTGATGTGGCCCTCAATGAAATCGAGTTTGACACCTCTGTTCTAAAACATTAGGGAACATGTATAGAAAGCTTTATAAACCAGTCTCCTTTTGCTTCTGTGGAGCTAACATTCCCAAAGTATTACCTCGTTCACCCAGAATGATTCCAAAATGAATCAGCAAGCAGCAGAAGCATAATCTGTGAGCTCCAAGAGAGGGGGTTGGGGCATTCCTGCTTCTTTTAATTTGAAGCTGCTGAGTGGATTTCTTAGCATTAATGGGTGGGGCTAGAGACAAGTCTTGATATCATTTCTGTGACATGTAGTGGTTGCAATTTAGGAATGGGTAGCCTTGACTCTCCATTCCAACAATTGGCTACAACTGATGGGACTTTTTGGGTGATCTTGCTGGAATGTTCTCAGCAGTTGCAAATGGCTACCAGGGGACAGGATCTCCTCCCTGATAATTCCCAAGGAGTGGGAAATTGTAAATAACACTTTGGGTTGTGTCCTGCTTCTGTCAGCTAACTCTTCTTGGTTAAAAAGATTGATTAGGCTTCTTCAAGCCTCTTCTTAGATGGGGAAAAAAACCTTTAAAAGAAATCCTGCTGGGTTTATCTCAGGCCAGCAGTAGAAGTCAGCTTGAAAGGACTCCATTGAGTCCCACTTACATCTGTTCCACCTGGCCTAATTGGGCTTATTTTTCTAAATGAAAAAAAAATGAAATAAGAAACTGCATGATGGAAAGTAAAGCGTATGCCTTTGGAATGTATTTTTTAAAATTTATTTACCCATGTGCCTCTGAATTTGAGAAAGAAATTTAAGAGGGAGGGAGGGAGGGAGAAATGGCAATCCATAGTAGTATGGTCTACACCAGGGGTCTCCAACCTTGGCAACTTTAAGCCTGGTGGACTTCAACTCCCAGAATTCCCCAGCCAGCAAAGCAAAACTTAAAGTTGCCAAGGTTGGAGACCCCTGGTCTACACTAGTGTTTCTCCATCTCAGCAAGCTTAAAATGTGTAGGTTTCCATTTATAATTATTCTTATAGCTGCTGTAAAGAAGGTTAAAGCCACCTCTTTGTACCTTTTTTCTTTCTTTTCTAGTTTCTGTTTTCTGTTTTTTTTTTGCATGTTTAGCTATCTTTTTTATTTTTTTTTCTTTTTCCTTCCCTACTCTATGTCAGTTTTTAGTGTTGTTTTTAAAAAGGAAGGAAGGAAGGAAGGAAGGAAGGAAGGAAGGAAGGAAGGAAATCTCCAGGAGGTTCTGACAGATTCTGGAGAACCAGCAGCGAAAATTTTGAGTAATTCGGAAAACAGGCAAATACCACCTCTGGTTGGCCCCAGAGTGGGGTGGGAATGGAGATTTTGCAATATCCTTCCCCCAGGAGTGGGGAGGGAATGGGGATTTTGCAGTATCTTTTGCCTGGAGTTGGGTGGAAATGGAGATTTTGCAGTATCCTTCTCCTGCCTCGCCCACCAAGCCATGCCCACAAAACCGGTAGTAAAAAAAAAAAAAGATTTCACCACTGAAGCAAGCTATTTGGATTTCAATTCCCAGAATTCCATAGCCAGCACTCCAGCCAAAGGGGGAAAAGGAGTTAAAATTTAGGCAGTTTTCTTAAATTTGTGTCACTTCCAGCTAGCAGATGCATGGAAGATAAGGAGCTGAAGGCTACAAGGTGCAAAAGCTTTAATGCGGTGTTTCTCAACAATAACAGCTTTAAGAAGAGTGTAAAACAATTCTCAGAATTCCCCAGCCAACATTTTGGGAGTTGAAGTCCACACATCTTGAACTTGCTAACACTGGTCTAGAATCAACAATATGATTAGTCGACTTACTTCCACCATATATGTATTTTATAATTTCTGTTGCTTCCAACATATTTTCTAATTTAATTTTATTATTTTGATTTTTGTTCTGATCTTTGGAATAAGCGAGGTATCAATGAACTATCACATTGTCCACTGGGAAACTTCTTTTTAACTCCTCAATTTATCACTCGGAATGCTTCCACTTTGCCCTTTGCTACTTACAGTATATTTATCTTTTTCACTCTTTTCATGTCTTCTCCTGAAATTTCATTCTGTCTTTTTTGTCTTTGATGTTTTAAATTTGCTCTTCTTTATTAGCCTGAGGGGTTCCTTTTTTCCTCCTTTCTTGAAGCCTGAATTATTAATTTTTTTAAAAAAAAATTGGACATTTGAGTCATTACGTGAGTTATAGTTTCATTTAGAGAAAATGCAGATCCATCACGTTAAGAAAACACACCCCTGCAGATAAGCGATGGAAAACAAAAAGAAAAATTGTCTCTTTGTGTGGGTTGCTATAGACACTATAAATGTATTGAGTTTTTTCTAATATGAAACACATGACTGGCTGAAAACACAAGACCTTCATTTGGTCTTGTGTTTTACTTCCAGAATACTACTACAGTGATGTTCTAGGTCTCTATTACACAAAGTCTCCTCACTCTGTACTGACTCTGAGACACATACGTGTAACAAATATTATCAGTTGCATTGTACAAACAATAGCAATAATATTTAGACTTACAACAGTGGTGGGAGTCAAATAATTTAACAACTGGTTCTCTGCCCTAATGACCGGCTGGGTGAGCGTGGCCAGGTCGTGACAGGGAGTACTCGGCCTCCTGCACTGCACTGGGAACAAAAATGGTCTGTGGGCCACACCCTGTTTTGAACCTAGTAGGCGTCTCTGCTGCCTCCTGGGGCGAAAATGGGCAGCGAAGAGGCGCCACCCCCCCCCCACGCCCCGTTTTGAGCCTAGGAGACCTTCCTGAAGCCTCCTGGGAGCAAAAATGGGCTCGGGGGGGCACTGCACATCCGTGCCCCATTTTGGGCCTAATAGGCTTCCCTGCACTTATCTGGGAGCCAAAATGAAGCACGTGGGGACGATTGGAAGGGATGGATCGAACCGGCCCAAGCCAGCTGAATCCCACCACTGCTTATATACCACCTCATAATGCTTTACAACACTCTCTGGGCAGTTTACAATGTCAGCATATTGCCTCCCAAAATCTGGGTTCTCATTTTAGAACCCATGATCTCAGAAGGATGGAAGGCTGAATCAACCTTGAGCCCACCAGGATTGAACTCCAGACAGCAGGTAGAGTTTATCTGCAATACTGCACTTTAGCCACTGTGCCACCACAGCTCTAAACAAAAACCTTTGTAGTTAATAATGAGGAGGGCAGGATTTTTAACACGGAGTAGGAAATTGATTGCTAGGCACTATTTTGAAAAATAAACGATGCACAGACTCAAATATTGAATGTTAAATTTCTGGACGTAGTACATTCTAAATATTGTCCATCATGGACAAAAAACAGTAAATTCATTTTATTTATCTTTAAAATGTAACTTTCTTTAAGCCATAGAAATAATACATTATTGATTATGATAAAACATCACCAAGTTTTATTTGGCGGATTAACCAATCCAAATATTCCGAATAAAAATACACACTATGATTGCCACCTGGAAATGGGATGCATCAATCACATAGTTTTTATTTTTTTCAAATTAAGTTTTCACTAAACTAAAAAAGTAGCATGGATGTCCTCTAGAACAGCGATCCCCAATCCAAACTGATCCTACACGTGCACAAATAACGCTTCTCACGCTTGCCCACTGCTTGTGTGATCCAGGTTCCCAACGGGCCACAGACCGGTACCCGTCTGCGGCTCAGAGTTTGGGGACCCTGCTCTAGAAACATCTAGGTGGCCAACCCCAAGGTTGTTTCTTACCTTGATCTTTCCAGCAACCATGATTACTTCAGCTTCAACTGCAATAATACACGAGCACAGAATAGATACAAACTCAAGGTAAACTGCTCCAAACTCGATTGCAGAAAATACAGCTTCAGTAACAGAGTGGTCAATGCCTGGAATGCACTACCTGACTCTCTGGTTTCATCCCCAAACCCCCAGAACTTTAACTTTGGACTGTCTATGGTTTAATTATTTATTTATTATTTATTATTTATTTTTTGGTTTGATTTATATGCCGCCCTTCTCTGGAGACTCAGGGCGGTTTACAATGCATTAAGCAATAGCCTTCATACTTTTGTATATACCTGCTTAGCAGGGCTTTTGCCCCCCCCCCCCAAAGTGGTGTTCTTTTTTATACAAAGTCAGCTTATTGCCCCCACAATCCGGGTCCTCATTTTACCTACCTCAGAAGGATGAAAGCCTGAGTCAACCTTGAGCCTGGTGAGATTTGAACTTGGAGTAATTGCAGGCAGCTGTCAGCTAAGTGCTATTTAACAGCGCTTTAGTCCACTGCTCCACTAGGCTCCTAGTTGACCTCACCCCATTCCTAAGAAGTCAGTAAGGGGTGTGCATAAGCGCACCAGCATGCCTACCATCCCTGTCCTACTGTCCCCATTTATTCGTACTCATTTACTATGTTCGTATGTTCATATTTATACTTATACCTGTTATCATGTACATATTAGACAAAATAAATAAATGAAAATGAAATGAAATGAAACCATGCATTTGAATTTCAGTTGCATTTTAGTTGGAACTTTCAATACAAAAACCATAAAGGGTATATACTTTTCTCTGCTCCTGTGCAGGAATTCTGGCAAGTCTTGAAACAGTCTTGAAGGATTGTTGATAGAGAAATAGGAGGAGAAAAAAAAGGAAGCACGAAAGGTACTTTTTACCATTTTCTTGAATTTCCCCTACTCTAAACTTTTTATTTATTTATTTATTTATTTATTTTAAATAAACAAACAAACAAGTTTGTAAATAAATATTTACAAACTTGTTTGTTTGTTTATTATTAAATTTATTGTTGCCCATCTCACTATCAACCGACTCTGGGCAGCTTCCAACACGAGAAAAACGATAAAATATTATTTATTTATTTATTTATTTATTTATTTACAAACTTGCTTGTTAATTGATTGATTGATTAATTAATTAATTACTTTTATTGCTGCCCATCTCATTATCAAGTGACTCTGGACAGCTTCCAACATGATAAAAATGATAAAATATTATTTGTTTGTTTGTTTGTTTACAAACTTGCTTGTTGATTGATTGATTGATTGATTGATTTTATTGCTGCCCATCTCACTATCAAGTGACTCTGGGCAACTTCCAACACGATAAAAATGATAAAACATGTAAGGTTTAAATTAAAATTAACAACAGCCAAAAAAAATTAAGATAGGAACCAGTTTACAACTGGGTGGAGGTGAAGGTTTTATTTTTAACTCATTATCCACCTCCAGTATGGAAGGCTCCCATCGGGATCCCAGGCCAATCAGCAGAACCAGGTTTTAAGGCCCTTCTGGAAGGGCTGATCTCCTTTCGAGGGGCAGGCATGCCAGGACTTCACTGACAGGGTCCACAGCATGCTCCTTCTGCTGGCATGAGTGGAGCAGGTCAATCCCATTGGGGCAAGATGATTCCTCAGGTAGTCTGCATCCATGCTATAAAAGGCTTTAAAGGTAATTACCAACACCTTGAACTGGGACCCAGATGCAAGCTAGCAATTAGTGCATCTGGACCTTGCTCAAAAGAGGTGTTACACAGGCCACCCTGAAGAATCTGTCTCAATGCATGCCACAACAAAAGGTATGGATGAAATTTAGCAGCAGCTTCCCACTTATCATTTTTAACATTCAGAAAAAACAAATGATTTCACACTTCATGAATATTAATGACACTCCAACACTGAAGGATTTTAAGACGAGATTGGACATCATTTGTCTGAAATGGTATAAGGTTTCTTGCCAGAGCAGAGGGTTGGACTAGAAGACCTCCAAGGTCCCTTCCAGTTCTGTTATTCTGTTACTCTGTAGAAGCTAAATAGAGCTCGCTCTGGTTAATATTTGGATGGGAGACTAAGAATTACACAGCTGTTGACTAGATGTTTTTTACTTCACCCATTTTTATGTCTGCTTGAGAAATTATAATTACAGTCCTCAAAGCGGGTGAAAGTAGCTAGAAGAGAAACAAACATTGATTAAGTGAAATCTAGAGTGTGATTCTTGACTCAAGAAAAGATTGTGCAATGCTGTGTTGTAATCAGTTTACACTCTAACCTACATTCAACTACCTGAATTCAGATCATTCACATGCAAAGACAACCACTCATTTTAAATAATATTTCACTTTAAATTGCTTCAGTCCTATCTGTGGACAAACAATTTGGACGTATTTTCATCAACATCCTTGGAAAACATACCCAAGTTTTAAAAATAAAAATTGCTTGTCATACTTTCAGACTTATGTCTGATAGCGTAGGATTTATTAAGTGTACAAACTGTACAAAATTCTATGGCACAGTACGTTAGAGGAACAAATGAAGTGATTGTTTGCAGATTATTTATGTCTACAGAAACTAAGCTTCCCTAACTCACCCTGGAGAAGAACATCATAGGAAAGAGGATCTGGGATTAAGTGGAGGGTGAACTCCCAACTAGGCTAGGAGAGAGATTTCTAAAATCTCATCTTTCTTTTCTCCAAAAAGGAGATATTTTACAGTCTCTGACATACATGATCCAGAAAGTGTAGAACCACCTACTCTGAATATCTACAATTATCCAAGGTCCATGTGAAATAATGTTGGATCCTGGGATTGTATCCATTTGGATTCAATAGGTCTAACTTTAATTGAAGAACATATATCATACATAGAATAGAATAGAATAGAATAGAATAGAATAGAATAGAATAGAATAGAATAGAATAGAATAGAATAGAATAACAGAGTTGGAAGGGACCTTGGAAGTCTTCTAGTCCAACCTCCTGCCCAGGCAGGAAACCCTACACCAATTCAGACAAATGGTTATCCAACATCTTCTTAAAAATGTCCAGTGTTGGAGCCTTCACAACTTCTGGAGGCAAGTTGTTCCACTTATTAATTGTTCTAACTGTCAGGAAATTTCTCCTTAGTTCTAAGTTGTTTCTCTCCTTGATTAGTTTCCACCCACTGCTTCTTGTTCTACCCTCAGGTGCTTTGAAGACATATATCATATATCATATATCATATATCATATATCATATATCATATATCATATATCATATATCATATATCATATATCATATTGTATAATTTAGAATTGTTGATCCTGGCAGACTGAGACCCAAGCAAGAGCATACATGTCTTCTCCATAGCCAATTAAATTAGTTTTCTGGAGAAGGGTTTCCATCTCCAGAAAAGTTAGAACTACTCTCAATTATGAGAATCCAGTGACATTTCAATAGTGGTTTGTATTTCTTCATTACATCAGTGGACAAGGGATCTGTTTAAATTTATACTTCACCATATTCAAGAAATTTCTTGGAGTTGTCAGGAAGTCGTGGAATTTAAGCATGTATTGCCTGCAAGACTGTTACCTAGGTTGATTTTAGAAGTGTCACAAAGAAGAGGGAGTCAGCCTATTGTCCAAAGCACCTGAAGGCAGTACAAGAGGCAATGGATAGAAACTAATCAAGGAGAGAAGCAACCTAGAACTAAGGAGAAATTTCCTGACAGTTAGAACAATTAATAAGTGGAACAACTTGCCTGCAGAAGTTGTGAAGGCTCCAACACTGGAAGTTTTTAAGAAGATGTTGGATAACCATTCGTCTGAAGTGGTGTAGGGTTTCCTGCCTAAGCAGGGGGTTGGACTAGAAGACCTCCAAGGTCCCTTCCAACTTTGTTATTCTATTGTTCTGTAGAAGCTAAATAGAACTGGTTAATACTTGAACTGGGAGACTAAGAATTACATAGCTGTTGCCTAGACATATTTTATCTTTTAAATAGCAACATTTTCTTGAGCTCTGAAAATATGGTAATAGAAACAGCTGCTTTCTTGATAATCTAATTTATTTCTAGAAGTTGGGGTGGGCAGCAAGAGGTTATATTAAAATCAGAATCAATAGTTGAAAAACACATGTCTTTACACTTTCTCCAAAACTCTTGAGAGTCAGTCCTTTCCTTGCTTGCATCCAACAGTGGGGTATATTTGCTCGGGCAACTCCCTTTTTCTGTCGTGTCTCTGTGATGTTGCCTTCATCTTATCTTCAGGCACGAACGTAATGGACTGTTCCTCCTTGAGGAACAGGAGGAAGAGCTGCAGCCAAGTCAATAGTCAGATAAGTGAAACCTAAGTCCAAAGCATGAATGTAATTTGAGAAAGCATCTCAGATGGCATCCTCCCTAGTTCTCCTTAGGATAAAGATGGGCAGGAGGGAGAGAGACATGTTCAAAATTATGCTGTGTTACTGTGATCTGCTAAAGAAGTGGCTTTAGTAATCATAGTTTTGGTGTTCAATAACAGTCTACCTTGAAGGGCTGACAAAAACAGACTTAAGTTATCCTTATACTGGTGCTAAAGTAATATTTTTCCTTGTAGTTAGATGCCACCCAAGGGCAGAAGGTCAAGGTGCTTGGCTTTGCCCTTGTCTCTTCATTGGTTTCCCGTGTCCCTTCAGTGGTGGGGATTGCAGTGACTAGTAACACAGACAGAAACCAGCAACAGAAACAGCAAATGGCTCAAAAACAGTAACTGTGAGAGGGACCTTAGAGTCCTACTGGATTATCATTTGAATATGAGCCAGCAATGTGCAGCAGCAGCCAAAAAAGCTAATACAATCCTGAGTTATATAACTGGAGGCATAGAATCATAGGAGCGTGCTTAAGTGCACCAGCGTGCCTATCGTCCCTGTCCTAATGTTTTCTTTTATTCGTATCCATTTCATGTATTTATAATAATGTTTACACTTGTATCTGTCATAAAATATATGCTTGACGAAAAATTCAAATAAATAAAACAGTGAGGACAATTAAGCAGTGGAACAGCTTGCCTTCAGAAACCATGGGCACTCCATCACTGGATGTTTTTAAGAAGAGTCTACTTCAATCACTTATCTCCTGCTTAGGTTCTTCTGCTTGAGGAGGGGCCTGGATTAGAAGACCTCCAAGGTCCCTTCCAGTTCAGTTCAGTTCAGTTCAGTTCAGTTCAGTTCAGTTCAGTTCAGTTCTGTTCTGTTCTGTTCTGTTCTGTTCTGTTCTGTTCTATTCTAAATGTTGCATCAATATTGTTTTGTGCCAGCTTCAGAATGGGTTGATAGCATTTCAACAGAGAATGATCCAAAGGATAAGGCTTTTTTTTTTTCTGGTATAGTGACATCCAAGAAATGGAACAACTTTCTTTTCTAAAAAAAAATAAAAAAAATAAATTATTGGGTTTTTAAGTTTTAAAAACAAAGTAAAGAAAAATACAAAAATGCATTAAAAACACATAACAAACATAACATTACATCATATATTATTTTACAGCTTACTGTATCGATATGGATATGTATTCTCTATTCTTATTCAATCTTTCATCTACGTACTTATATAAAATATTATATAATTCTGGTTTTTATTTAATTTGGGTTAAACTTTGCTATAATTTTAATTTATCAATTTTACGATGTTTATGTATCTTTTATTTTTTCTTGACTGTACACCGCCTTGAGTCCTGCAGGAGAAAGGCGGTATAGAAATATAATAAATAAATAAATAAAATAAATAATAAATTTACATTAGTATCTATTTACAGGAGTTACCAGAACATGATTATACACAATCATGATCGTTCAGCTTGGAGGCTAAAGACGCAGCATGGCCTTCTCCAAGTCAAAGAGACACTTGTTCAGCAAGCTAAGGCAAAGAGGCAGTCCCGGAACCAGTGAAATCTGGGGGCTGGGCAGGGGACGGAATGTATCTGCCCTTAGTGTGGAAGGGATTGCCACTCTTGACTTGGCCTTTTTAGTCACACTAGATGCTGTTTTAGGACTTCTTTCCAGAGCACGATACCATAGTTTCTTGAGACTGAAGGATGCCAATGCAATCTGTTTACAAAACCATCATTAGCCAGTTGACACTGTTCAGCAATTTACATTTCCTAGTTTTAACAACTTTCTAAGAGACACTAATACCATCCCCATGATCCTGTCAGTACTAGCTAAATAAATGAACTTTTCACTCAGGTCTTCTACACTGCTTCTGCTATTATTCTGCTGTTCCTCTCATGTCTCATCTGCATTTTTTTTATATGCAATAAGAGAAAAGTGCCGTGCATTAAACAGTCCATTCAGAAATCACTGCTCCATTCAGAAATTTCTGCTTTGAAATCGCTCCACGAAGATACAGAAGGCATCCCTCGGGACCCAGCCAGCAGACCCCCTGCTTGGCAAATGAAGGGTCTCTTCCAAGCTCACCCATGAAAAATTGAACTTAAACAATTGTCGGGCTCACCAAAGCCACAAGACAGCTGGAAAACACCATGATGGATGTCACAGGAAATTGTTCCCCTTGGACTAGTTGGCAGGTCTCTTGTTTAGATACTGAATGGTGGGTTGTCAGGTAAAGAAAAGAAAACAAAACGAAACTAAGGAAGGTCATTTCTGGAGCACTGAAGTGGCTGCTGTGCCTAATATATCTCACCATTATTTTCCTACCTTTCCCGTTTATTAAGAAGGAAAAATACCATCCCACTCTTTTTAAGGAGGAGAAGAAATATTGGATTTCCTGGAAATGTGAATCTATTGCACTTGGCTATCAAATTCCTAATTTTTATTGTACAATCCATTCATTCATTCATTCATCCATCCGTCCATCCATTCATTTTCTACATCTGTCCATTTCAGTCAAGAGACCTTGGATGGCTTACAATTCTAAAACTAGAAAACAGTGAAAACCATTAAAAACAATAAAAACATCCCAAAATAGCAATAGCAATAGCACATAGACTTATATATAGCACTTCACAGGGCTTTACAGCCCTTTACAGAGTCAGCCTATCACCTCCAACAATTTGAGTCCTCATTTTACCCACCTCGGAAGGATGGAAGGCTGAGTCAACCTTGAGCCTGGTGAGATTCGAACTGGCAAATTACAGGCAGCCCGCAGTCAGCAGAAGTAGCCCATAGTACTGCACTCTAACTACTGTGCTACTGCGACTCTTATAAATAAATACATATAGCAGCCGAGATAGTTAACCAACTACCGGTAACAGTAAAGTCAAGAAATGTTAAGTAAAGAAAAATCAAGATCCTTAAGACATTCTGTTGCAAACTTGGCTGGTTTCTTAAAGCTTTGTGAAAAGTCAACAAGGTTGGATCTATTCTAATCTTCTAGGGGAGAATATTCCACAGAGCAGGGGCTATGGCAGAGAAGGCTATTCTTCTAGTTCCTAACACTTGAGACAAGGGGTTGGCTTTAAAAATTTTAGCAAGGGGTTCTCTGCCCAGTTGCTGGGTGGGCATGGCCATAGTGGGCGTAGCCTAGTTGGCCTCCACCACCATGGTGGGAGGTGGGGGGACATTTTTGCCCTCCCCGGGCTCCGGAGGCTTTTCTCAAGCCTCTGGGAGGGCAGAAACAGGCCTACTGGAAGTTTGGGGAGGCTGGAAATGGACTCCCCAAACTTCCGATAGGCCCATTTTTCACCCCCTCCCAGTGATGGGTTGCCCCTGGTTCGCACCGGTTCTATAGAACCGGTAGTAAAACTGGCAAATGGCTCCGCCCACTGACCCTGACGTCATCAAAATGTGTGCGCGGCCCTGCTGTGAATCGGTAGTAAAGGTAAATAGAACCCACCCCTGCCTTCTCCCTAAGCTTCCTCACGCACCTTGCACTTACCTGCATCCAAAACGGGCCACATGGGGACTCCTGGGAGGGGTAGGATGGGTTAGGCGGGGCGGGGCCAGCCAGGAGTGGGATTTGGGGGTTCTCCAAACTGCACAGAATCTTAGCTAGAGGTTCTCCCGAACCCCTGTGAACCTCCAGCAGCCCAGCCCTGCTTGGGAGTCTTTAGCTGTGAAATCTGCAGCAACCCTATGAGGTGGGTTGGGTTGAATAGCTCAAAGTCACTCAGCTGACTTTCATGCCTAAGGCAGAGCTAGAATTCTCAGTCTCCTGGTTTCTAAGCCAGCACCTTAAATTCTAAGCCTACACTAAAATTCATCTGTGTGTTTTGCACATCTCCAGGTGTTTGTCGGCCAATAAATCTGTGTTTTATTTTATTTTGTTTTGTTTCATTTCTTGCTACCTCCCATGTTGAAATGCATTTTAGTTTTTTTTCCCCCATGATCCAATTAAGAACTTAACTATGAATGAAATATTTTTCCATCTCCTCCAGCCAAATGTCAGTCGACACAGCTGTTACAGCAGAGAAAGCCCTGCTTGCCTTATTTGAATTGACCACCTGGTCAGGAAAATAAAACAGTGGCCATCTGAATTCAGTAGTCACAAATATTATTCCAACGAAGAGGAAGTCAAACAGAGGCTCTGAAGAGCTAAATACTCTTAAAATGCCTGAATGGAACATTTGTCTTCTACTTTCTCTCACACTGATTTTATTTTAACTCATTCCCAATGAATTTGCATCTCTTGACCGGTTTTAACTAACCTCTCCTCCCCTCCCCATCTCTAGAAAAAAAATTCTTAGATTTAGGATTAGTGAAGGAGCCCATGAAAGAGAATTAATAATAGAAGATACCGTATTTTTCAGAATATAAGACGCAACTTAGTTTTGGGGGAGGAAAATAGGGGGAAAAAATCTACCTACCAGGTATTCATCTGGCTAGCGTCCTTAGTCTGGTCAGCTTCAGCACATTATTTTGCTGGTTTTTTATTTTATTTGCTTGGGGATAAAAAACAGCTTCTGAGGCACAGCTGAGAGGAAGCAGCAATGAGAAAAGCAGGCAAAGCACGGGCGGGGGAGGGGTGGAGATTGCTTCACTCGACTAGCGCTTAGTTAGGGCTGAAAAAAAGCTTCTAAAGAACAGCTGGGAGTCGGAGCAAAGCATGGAGATCGCTTCACTCGCTAGCGCCTTGTTAAAGCACAGCGAAGTCGAGGGAGCAGGCAAAATTGAGAAGATTGCTCGCTAGTACATTGTTAACACCTAGTTGGGGCTGAAAAAAAGCTTCAAAAAAGCTACATTTGGACTGTAAGATGCACCCAAATTTTCAGCCTCTTTTGGGGCCGGGGGAAAAGTGTGTTTTATACTCTGAAAAATACAGTAATTAATCAAGGACTCTTTGTAACTTCCTTAAGGTTACAACCGTACATATTTGTACATTCCCATGCTTTAAATTTTCTTTTACTCTGAGTTGTGTTTATTTTTCACTCTGCATTGTTAATATTTTTTGGTGGGGTATTGCAAAAATTAAGGATCATCCTCACTCTCATCTGACAAGTGAACTATTTTCATGAGGAAATAAGGCTATTTTCCTGGGCTTACCTCAGCTATAGCATTTTTTTATCAATTGCTTTTATATTTTCCCTGTATTGGTTCAATCTACCATAAAGTGCAACCGAGACCTTTTGATTGAAAATGTAACGTAACATATAAAAAATATTAATATATAGCTTTCATTGAATAGCTTCCTTTTCCAAAGCTTGGGAATATAAAGCCACTATAGTAGGATTTTCTGATTATTGCCTGGTTAATAGCAAAAGCACTTAGATTTATATACTGCTTCATTGTGCTTTACAGCACTTTTTAGAAATGGTTTACGGAGTCAGCATATTGCCCCCAACAATCTAAGTCCTCATTTTACCAACCTCAGAAGGACAGAAGGCTGAGTCAGCCTTGAGCCAGTCAGGATCAAACTCCCGGCTATGGACAGAATTAGCCTGCAATACTGCATTCTAACCATTGCACCACCAGGGCTCTTGGTTAATCCACACGCTGGAAATCTAAACTCACCAAGAACCTCTTTGAGGGGCTTTATTCTTGAACATAAACAGAATACTGAAATAATAAGAAGAAATAATGAGAAATTAAATTGCAGAATCAGATTACTGCTACAAAGCCTCGTTTTAGGATAGCGATCAAATGATGATATTCTTCCATTCACTTTTTTTTAGCCATTTCTGATGAATTTGCATATTTTGACTAGTTTTAACTACTCTCTCCTTCTTCCAATCTCTAGAAAAGGGTTCTATTTTTCAGAATTAATGAAGGACTGCAATAAAAGAAAATTAATAATAGAAGAGAACTGATGAAGGACATATCAGACCAGGAAGCCATCTTTTGCATTGGATCTTCAGGCCTGCCACATTTAGTGCTGTGGGAAACTGGGAGTGGGGATTGTATGGAGCAGGGGAGATATATAGTCATAATAACATTCCTTTCTCAGAGAGTCAAGGACATCATGCCCTGCACCTGGAGTGGTGTGACTGGGAGGCATCTCCAGTTGGGACGGTGCATTGATTGGGCCATGGGATGAACATGTGAGTGCTAGACAGAGACTTGGACTTTCCTATGGGTGGGGAAAACCTGGAAGCTTTCAGATTCGTGTTTTCCCAGATGTGCCAATATGACATCTCTAATAAAATGGAACTTTGAGGAACTTTTAGCCTCAGAGTCGTCTTTCATTGGGGATGTTACCTGGAACCCTGACAGGACATTTGTATTATATGGTATCCATTGAAAAAATTTTGTCGCAACAAGCAAACAAAAATAAGTAATCAACATGTGTGTTTATATAAAAAGCGTTTTTCAGACTAACGTGTGAGCATTTTTCTTATAAATAGGCATGTATCAAGCTCACTGCTTGTACCCCAACTTAACCTTTCTCCATCTGTCCATCTCCAGATGTCTTGGGTCTACTAGAAATCCCCAGCTAGTATGTCAACTAGAAAATCTGGAAGTTGGACACCCAATACTTTGGAAGACCTGTGGCTGACCTAACTGAACATTCTTCAAATCCCCGGTAGCTATCATAACTGCTGAGGTCTTCCTGCTGCGTCTCTCTAGACCCCCGATAATTTGGAGATGATGAAATCAGTAGAAGGAATCCCACACACCAACTTCAAAAGTTCTTCCTAGAGGACTACCAATCACAGAACTCAGAAACTAGATTCGTATACCATATGTCTCTTAATATGTAACAAAGACGATGGGTTTTGAATTGGATTTTGCTCTCAGGAATTATGAGTCAGGTTAAGAGGTGTGCATCTCTTCACAGTCTTAATTGACTGAGACAATTTCAAAAAATTAAACAGGACATGTTGATCCTGCTCCTCTCCCACTGAAGCTTGGCTTTTTTGTTTCTTATTGGGGTCCTACCTGCCTCTGGTATTTCAGCAGTGCAATAAAAAAGAAGAGAGAGAGGAAAAAGAAACAATGACTGCAGCAAAATTGTCATCTGTAGAAGATTATGCAATTGTAATCTGTTTCCAAGAAGCCGCAGCTGTTCCATTCCCATGGAGGTATGCGTGTTGCGTTCTTTGGCTGCCAAGTCTCAGCCCCAGCCCAGATTGCCTTTTAATGGCCAACAGTTGTAACGTAAAGCCTTTCAAACAATTTTTTTTAACACAAGAAAGTTCGCACCGAGCGAAGGTTGGGATTATGTCTCCTAAAGTAACCTTGGAAGGATCTTGTCAATGTTGTTCCCAACAGAAAACCCACCCCTGGAAGATGTCTCAGGCAGATAGAGAGCCTATCACACTGCACTCCTTGTTCTAAACAATAGGTCATATCAGCAAATGCACCTTGTGTATTGGAATCATATGACTCCCTTATCTGATCTCTTCCTAGAGCCAATAGCCAGCGCTCGAGTGAAGGTTCAAAACCTCTGCAGTAAACAGATGACAAATAACATGCCCTTAAGCAAAACTCCTTTGAGGAAAAACATGTTGCAGTTGTTACTATTTTCTCATGATTTTTCATGAAGGAGATGCAGGGTTCAGTGGGCCGTGATCAATGCAAAATGTTTAACGTATGCAGAGTAGGTTGTGAGGTTACTGTGTTGCTTAAATTCTATGCTGACATCTATTGCATTTGATAAATTTGCTGCTCGAGGACATTAACTGGAAAGATGATATACCCCTCCTCTAAAATAAGAAGCCATTTTCTGTCAACTCTAGGAATTGTTCATTAGAAATACAACAACAACAACAATAATAATTTGATTATAACTGTCCAATCTTCAAAGCACTTATTATGTATCATCTACTGTATACTCCAATACAATAGCATTGTAAAATGGGTTACAAAGTTTCTGTTGCTAAACGCAATGGTCGTTAAGTGAGTTTTGTCCCATTTTACAAACCTTTCTAGCCATAGTTGTTAAGTGAATCACTGCAGTTTTTAAGCGACTCCGGCTACACAGTTGTTAAATGAGTTTTGCCTAGTGGTGAAATCTAAAATTTGTTACTACCGGTTCTGTGGGCATGGCTTGGGTGTGTGTGTGTAATGTGACTGGGTGGGCTTGGCCAATTTTTAAAAAAATTTTAAAACCATTTTTTCTACAACCTCTTCGGTGAAGAGGTTGTAAAAAAATGCTTTCAAAAGACCCTGATGATCCCAGCTGAGTTGCCTGATTGGCAGAGACTTTTTTTCTTTTAAATGCCTCTGCCGATCAAGCAACTCCGCTTGGATCATCAGAGGCATTTAAAAGAAAAAAAGGGTTTTTTTCTTTTAAAAGCCTTTGATGATCCCAGCTGAGTCACGCGATCATCAGAGGCTTTTTTTTTACTTTTAAAAGCATTTTTTCTGCCGAAGAGGTTATAGAAAAAATGCTTTTAAAAGTTAAAAAAAAGTCTCTGATGACTGTGCAGCTCAGCCGGGCATGGGGGAGGGGGGGGCAGGGATTTTTGCTCCGAACCAACTGCCTCCATCGCTACCGGATCGGGCGATCTGGTCCGAACCGGGACCTGGTTTTGTCCCATTTTATAATATTTCTTGTCACAGTTGTTAAGTGAATCACTTCAGTTTAGTAACATGGTTGTTAAATGAAACTGGCTTCCCCATTGACCATGCTTGTCAGAAGGTTGCAAAAAGTGATCACATGATCCCAGGACACTACAACCATCATAAATATGAGCCAAATATGTACAAATCTTAATCACATTACCACAGATATGCTACAATGGTTATAAGGGTCAAAAATGATTTTTCGTCACATTTTTATAGCGTGCTTATAACTTTGAATGGTCAAGTGGTCTACCTGTATTTTATTTCATTTTGCAGATGAGGTTAAAATAGTAGGTTATCATCCATGAAGCATGAAAGGATAGGTGGATCTGTTTCCAACCCACCTCATTTTTTTTTCTTTATTCTGTTTCTACATCAATATTTGACATCAAGAATTATTTGTTGTAAGTTTAGGATCTCTCACTACCTTTGTATCTTCGCTAACTCTCTCAATCTTCCATCATAAACAATCATGCTTTTCAAACCATTCATTTTCAACTGTGCACCTGTATTTAAAATAAATCTTTTTCTAAATACATCCTCACTGAACAATCATAACACTAACTAATTTCTGGGTCTCCAAATATTCCAATTGCTTTTTTTTTTATTCTTACCCACTAATATTTAACACTAACAGAATAATTGTTTCCTCAGAGTTTCATTCATTCAAAACATTTTCCAAAACTCATATCTGATCATTCTATTAACCACAATTCTTAGAATTATAATGTAAACATCAGTGGTGAAATCCAATTTTTTTTTACTATCAGTTTTGTGGGCATGGTTGGTGGGCATGGTGTGGCTTGGTGGGCATGGCAGGGGAAGGATACTGCAAAATCCCCATACTCTCCCCACTCCTGGGGGAAGGGTATTGCAAAATCTCCATTCCCACCATACTCTGGGGCCAGCCAGAGATGGTATTTGCCAGGTCTCTGAACTACTCAAAATTTCCACTGCCGGTTCTCCAGAACCTGTCAGAACCTGTTGGATTTCGCCCCTGCTAAACATACCAACTCAAGATTTCTAAATTTCATATGCATCCAAAGCAATCTTAATAATACCAGTTAATACTTTTGGGCACATATATAGTTCCTTCACTTATAATTAAGCTTATGTATTCATCAACTTCACTCCACAAGATCAAGCCACCATCACTTAGGTGTGCTCTACCCTTCTCCTTTCTCTAAGTTTCACTTATACACAACTTTTCCATTCAGGTCCTTCTATAATTCATGCTCTTCTCTATTTACACATCTTATATTTCAAATTTCCATCTTCCACATGTCTCAACTTTCCTCAGATGGACTTATAAAGATAGATCTCCATTGCTCACCCTGGCATTGGTCAATCATAGATTTCACATAATGCTTTCTAGTCAGATAGCAAGGATCACCAGTTTTAATCACACCCATGTGATCTGTATCATGTGTGTGTGTGTGTGTGTGTGTGTGTGTGTGAGAGAGAGAGAGAGAGAGAGAGAGAGAGAGAGAGAACACACCTTCCAATCTTCTCAAGCTAAGTATTTCCAACTCCTTCAAAATGTCATCATAGTTTCTAACAGTGGTGAAATCCAAAATTTTTTACTACCGATTCTGTGGGCGTGACTTGGTAGGCATGGTGTGGTTTGGTGAGCATGGCAGGGGAAGGATACTGCAAAATCTCCATTCCCACCCCAGTCCAGGGGAAGGATACCAGAGCCTGGATAGCTCTGCAGACAAAGCACCCTAATTAAACATCCAGCTATCTGCAATTACTCATGTTCGAATCTCGCCAGGCTCAAGGTTGACTCAGCCTTCCATCTTTTCTAAGGTAGGTAAATTGAGGACCCAGTTTGTGGGGCAAGCTGGCTTTGTATAATATACAAATGTATGAGGGCTATTGCTTAACACATTGTAAGCCGCCCTGAGTCTTCGGAGAAGGGCGGCATATAAATCAATTTTTTTTAAAAAAAAAGAAACAAATCCCCATTCCCATCCCACTCTGGGGCCAGCCAGAGGTTTGGGAGGTTTGGGTGGCGTTTTATGACTCAGTGGTGCAAGTTGTAATGGGCATGCCTTGGTATATCAATGAAACATTTATTTTTATTTTACTTATTATTATCCTGCCTTTATTACTCAAGACAACTCAAGGCAACAAACCCACCTAATACTGCAAAACTCAATCTGGGTCAGTCACTGGGACCAGAGATTCTATCTTCTGAGCTTTTGGGCTTGTGCTGGAGCCCATCAGCCCAGATTGGATCCTGTAACATTATCCTGGGACAGGCATATTTGCCTTCATTCATGTAATATTCCTTCCTCCTGCTATTTTCCTGCCGAGGTGGCGAAGTGGTTAGAGTGCAGTGCTGTAGGCTACTTCAGCTGACTGCTAGCTGCAGTTCGGCAGTTCAAAATCTCATCAGGCTCAAGGTTGACTCAGCCATCCATCCTTCCAAGGTCAGTAAAATGAGGACCCAGGTTGTTAGGGGCAAGATGCTGGCTTTGTAAACCACTTAGAGAGGGCTGTAAAAGCACTATGAAGCAGTATATAAGTCTAAGTGCTATTGCTATTGCTATTCCCTACAACCAGAACCCAATGAGGTGGGCTGGACTGAGAGAGAGTGACTGACTAAAGCCACCCAGCCAGCATTGGTGAGCTGCAGTGGTTGATGGTCTACTTCTGGTGCGAGTCAAGCTGCTGGTTGTTATCCATAAAGACCTACCTGGCCCAAAGCCTTGAGACCATCTATCTCACATAACATCTGCCTGACCAATTTGATGTAAGTAGGGTTTTCATGCTCCAGTTCCGTCAATTAAGCAGTGTCATCTCTCAGGACTCCATAAGGGTGCCTTCAAAACACTATCTCAGTTGGGAACCATTACCTTCTCCACTTCAACACCCTCACTTGTACTTTGCAGAGTTTTATGAGGAGCATCTTTCAAGTGTTCTTTGAGCAGGGAAGGAGGGGAAATGTTGTGACTCATCCCCATAGCAACCCTGACTTGATGATGTGAATAGTGCAAGATGTTACGCATGTTTAGCAATAACTGGCCAGCACAACTGCATAATAACAACCTGGGGATTGTGCGACTGTCCTGACATTCTCACAGGGAGCTTTCACGAACCAAAGTTCCATAATAGCTCGTGGTGAATACTGGACTTCTGTAGGTGTCTCCTATAGATGGTATGATGCATGGAAAACATAAGATCTAAAAAAAAAAAAAAAGAATCAAGCAAAATCCAAACATAGGTATAAACTGTGTTTCCCCTCTGGGATAATTGAAATCTGCAAGGCTGTATGCATTTCACAATTCAGGGAGAGTCTGGAATCATAGAAATTGATATTGCTTGCAGCCTTTGGAGAAATTCTGTCCTGAAAGCGAACTGCCAGGATCCAAATATCATTTTGGGTGGTCCAGGACAACCATGTTTAATGGGTTTCCTCTCCTGTGCATACCACAGACAGATCTCATGGCTTACAATCTTGTGAGTCATGAAAAGGAAAACCTTCTTTTTTTCCTTTAAAAAAACAACAACAACCTTTTAAAATAGAAGAAAGGGAAATTATATCATGGTGTTCTCTGGGACCCTTTAACCTATTCTCAGCTCCTTCCATTTTCACAGTATTTGTTTGCATTTATTTAGCCTAAGTAACCATGGCTTTGTATCCTTTAAAGGCAAAAGATTGCAGGTCCTATTTCTGTCTGAAATCTTGGAGACTTGTAAATGGTTAGTATTGATAAAGTTGGGGTACAGCCAGGGGTGGGCTGCTGGGGGTTTGCAGGGGTTCGGGAGAACCTCTAGCTAAGATTCTGTGCAGTTCGGAGAACCCCCAAATCCCATTCCTGGCTGGCCCCACCCCACCCCACTTCGCCCCTCCCAGGTGTCCCCACGAGGACCGTTTTGGATGCAAGTAAGTGCAGGTTGCACGCAGAGGCTTAGGAATGGTGAGAAACAGGCCTACCGGAAGTTTCAGAGGGCTTCCGGAGCCTGGGGAGGCTGTTTTTGCCCTCCCAGAGGCTTGAGGAAAGTATCTGGAGCCTGGGGAGGGCAAAAATACACTTCTCCCATGGTGCAGGAGGCCAACTAGGCCACGCCCACCATGGTCACACCCATCCAGCAACCAGGCAGAGAAGTCCTTGCAAAAATTTTTGAAGCCTGTCCCTGGGTACAGCATATGCCTAAACAGTACCCCAAACAAGAAACCAGTAAGGGAAAAACCACATACATCCCCATCAACAATAGCAGGGCAAGCTACTGTATAAACAGGGAACAAAGCACTAGCTAGTCCCTCAGTCAGGGAACAAAGTCACTAGCTAGTCCCTCAGTCACTAGCATGGGTGATGTTATCTAGTTGGGTAATGAAATGTTTGCAAGCAAACACTCAAACTCAAAGAGCACCAAGGAATCCACAGTTCAACCCTACAGATATTCTCTTCTAAAGCTGAAGTAGATTCAGCTCAGCTCAGAGTCAGTACATGGTAACAAATCAGGGGTGGGTTCTACTTATTTTTACTACTGATTCGCAACGGGGCTGCACACGCACACGAGCGAAGTTACACGAGGCTGGCTCCAGAGGATTATAAATGCTTCTGTCGAGCCTGCCCAGCTCGACACATCAGGGGAAAAGACTTACCTGCTAGGTGGAGAGGAGAGAACACACCTGCTATCAAGAGGAGACACATGGGCACAATGGTGGAGGGGGTGTCATGGGCTAGGCGATCGGTCACGCTGAGGACGGGCTAGGCTAACCATTACTAATGAGAGACAATTGCAATTTGCATAATGGGTGGGGTGGAACCTGGAAGCAGCGCTGATTGGCTGGTTGTACAGCGCGGCTCTTTAAACGGAGTTGGGGTGAGGGAATCCCAATGCCGACTTTGTGTTATCCCTTTTGGTGAACTCAGCGTAATCTACGGCTTCCTGGAAGACGAAAATAAACTGCTTTTCTGTTTGCTCGAGAGTCTCGTCTCAGCATGGTTTGTTGGAGTGCCCAGGCTGCCGAGCGGTCTGAGAGCTTCATTGAGTGAGGGTTTCTTGCTTCCTGCCTTTAAAGAGGCGGTGGTGAGGCCCCTCCTCAAGAAGCCTTCTCTGGACCCGTCTGTTTTGGCAAATTGTCGTCCGGTCTCCAACCTTCGCTTTGTTGAGGTTGTTGAGAGTGTGGTTGCGCGACAGCTCCCGCAGTACCTGGATGAAACTGTCTATCTACATGCAGAGTAGCATTTTCATGATGTCAGGGTCAGTGGGCGGAGCCTCCCGCCTGTTTTACTACCGGTTCTATAGAACCGGTGCGAACCAGGGGCAACCCACCACTGTAACAAATCCTGAGAGTTGCAAGCTATTTCTACTCATTTGAAGCATGATTTATTCATGTACATGCATTTGATATATTTATTTACTTTCCTGAATATATGTGTGGCAGTGGTGGGTTTCAAATTTTTTACTACCGGTTCTGTGGGTGTGGCTTGGCGGGCGTGGCATGACTTGGTGGGTGTGGTTTGGTGGGTGTGGCAGGGGAAGGATACTGTAAAATCTCCATTCCCTCCCCACTCCAGGGGAAGGTTACTGCAAAATCCCCATTTCCTCCCAATCCACCAGGATTCGGGAGGCAGAGAATAGATGGGGGCGAGGCCAGTCAGAGGTGGTATTTACCTGTTCTCCAAACTACTCCAAATTTCCGCTACCGGTTCCCCAGAACTGGTCAGAACCTGCTAAAACCCACCTCTGGTGCAGAGAGTTTGGGAGACCTGCAGAGTGCTCTTGATGGCCAGGGAGGGCAAAAACTAATTTTTTCTTACTTACCTCTTCGAAATCTTATAGTCCGAAAAATATGGTAATTTCTTTTTTCTCAACAAGGTGCATGGAAGGCAGAAGTTCCTGAAATGTTTTTTATCCATAAAGAATATAAGGTTGCTAAAACACCCAATTTTAATTACGACCAAATGAGGTCTCTGAGATATACAGCCCTGCAGGGGAAACGGAGTAAGAAGCAGGATGACATATGTAACGGGTTAAAATAAGTTGTTTTAGGTGGACTCCTTGCAACCTAGGGAGGCTTTCTTGTCAATGTTTTGACTGCAAGGGAGACCATCTGTTGTTATTCAGCCCTATGGCTGGAACTGTCTAGGCTTCCAGGCAGAGATGGCCGTAAACCTTTGAAGGGATACTGTTGCTCAGAAGAGGTCTTGGGGGAGGATCAGCTATCTTCTTTTGTTATTAATGGCCCTCACAGCAAGGACCACCACTCTTTTTCTCCCCCAGACCCACTTCTGCGAAAGATACATTGGGAGCAAAGAGCAAGTATTATCGCTTCCAAGTTCTGGAAGGATTCTTATCATAGCAACAATTGCAACAATTAACCTGAAAAAGTATAATAGTTTGCAGATCTGCATTCATGCCCAAATTTCATACATTTGGACCAGAGGTGGGTTTCAGCAGGTTCTGACCAGTTGTGGAGAACTGGTTGCGGAAAATTTGAGTACTTCGGAGAACTGGTAGTAAAAATTCTGACTGGCCCCGCCCCCGTCTATTCTCTGCCTCCCAAATCCCAGCTGATCAGGATTAAATGGGGATTTTTCAGTATCCTTCACCTGGAGTGGGGTGGGAATGGAGATTTTAGGGTATCCTTTCCCTGCCACACCCACCAAGCCACACCCACAGAACCGGTAGTAAAAAATTTTGAAACCCACCACTGATTTGGACTAGTTGTGGAATTCAAATTTTTTTACTACAGGTTCTGTGGGCGTGGCTTGGTGGATGTGGTGTGGCTTGGTGGGTGTGGCTTGGTGGGCATGGCAGGAGAAGGATACTGCAGAATCTCCATTCCCACCCCACTCTGGGGCCAGCCAAAGATGGTATTTGCCGGTTCTCCAGATTACTCAAAATTTCTGCTACCGGTTCTCCAGAACCTTTCAGAACCTGCTGAATAGCACCCCTGATTTGGACTAACACCTCTCACTGTATTTAATAGAGATTTGTAGGATTGCATCATCTTGTTATACTATTGCATCGTTCTGTTATATTATTATGGCACAAACTTTTAATAGCAAAAGACTGTTCAGCTTTCTAACAACCAGAAGATTTTATCCTTCTAAATCTGTTCTTTTATCTAGTGGTTTCTGTTCATTCATGTCCAATTCTAGACAAGTTCCTGCAGTTTTCTTGGCAAGGTTTTCCAGAAGTGGTTTGCCATTGTCATCGTCCTAGGGCTGAGAGAAAGTAACTGGCCCAAGATCACCCAGCTGGTTTTGTGCCTGAGGTGGGACTAGAATTCACAGTCTCCCAGTTTCTAGCTTGAGGCCTTAACTACTACATGAAATTGTCTCTCTTATCTAGAGGACATCACTTATTATGAGCCACGGTGGCACAGTGGTTAGAGTGCAGTACTGCGGGCTATTTCTGCTGACTGCCGGCTGCCTGCAATTTGGCAGTTCGAATCTCACCAAGCTCAAGATTGACTCAGCCTCCCATCCTTCCAAGGTTGGTAAAATGAGGACCCAGATTGTTGGAGGCAAGTTGCTGACTCTGTAAACTGCTTTGAGAGGGCTGTAAAGCACTGTGAAGTGGTATATAAGTCTAAGTGTTATTGCTATTATTCAAACACACAGAAAAGCAACTGCAAGGAAGAAATGAGGGCATCAGGACTTATTAAAGTAAAAAGCAATACAGGTTGAGACAGGAACTTCATGTAAGGTGTGTCTCTGGGCTGCAAAACTCCAATAATAGCTAGCCTCTCTCTGTTGCATTCTACAGGTTGCTGAAATATTGCAACTGGGGCATAGTAACTGAAAGTAAAGAGATATATATATATATATATATATATATATATATATATATATATATATATATATATATATATATATTGATATGTCCTGCTCTCCATGAGGATCAGACTTCCAAATAATGGTATATAAATCAAATAATCCAAGATGGTAACACAGGTAGTCCTCAATTTACAACTGCAACTGAGCCCAAAAGTTCTGTTGCTAAGTAAGACAGTTCTTAAATGAGTTTTCCCCCATTTTATGATATTTCTTGCCATAGTTGTTAACCAGTTTATTAAACTGGCTTTTAACTGAATCTGGCTTCCCCATTGAGTTTGCTTGTCAGAAGACCGCAAAAGGTTATCACATGATCCCGGGACACTGTAATTTTGATCAGATGATCATAGGGATATGGCAATGTTTGTAAGTGTGAAAAATAGTCATAAGTCATTTTTTCAGTGCCGTTGTAACTTTGAACAGACACTAAATGAATAGTCAAGGAGTACCTGTAACAAGAACAACAATATACTGTAGGCACAAGAATTTCCATGCTTTAATGATTCCTATAGTAGAAGTACAACGAATAGGAGTGTCAGGGTTCCAAGTAACATAACCATAGCAAACAAAACTCTGTGGCAGGCAATTTCCTCAAAGAAGAGGTTTATTGGATACAGTATGTCATATTGGCATAGGCTGGTGAAAACCAACTCTGAATATTCCCACGGTTTTCACCTAATTAAAAGTAAAAGCTTGTCACTTTCTCAAAACTATCAGTCAAATGGCCTAATCAGGATACTGTCCAGTTGCTAGGTGACTCCAGTCCCCTCCTTCTGAGCACCTGCAGGAATGTCCTTGGTTCCCAAGAGAAACTATTTTGTTTTGACTACAACACCCCAACTGTCTCTATCCCCCCCCTCCCTCTTCTCCACTGTGTCAGCACTGAAGTCTCAAAATGGCCTCAGTCAGGCCAGCTTCAGGGTTGACAAGAAGCACCTATCTGATTTTGTAATTCTGACGTAAGCCATTTTATGGTCAGGCTTGGTTGATCCCCAGATGGAAGATGATTGGGAAATGTCAGAGCTGTGGGTTATGCTGGGATGTCCAAAAAAACCCCACCCCATCAGAAGAAGGCTGTGGCAAATAACTTTGGAACCTATTGCCAAGTCAGCCACACAGCGATGCCTATGAAGTCACAGGAGGTCAGCTGGATAGAGATTTAGGAAAACGGAACACATTCATCAGTCTTTATATATTCCCATTCAAATTTGGGCTATTGTTTTTCTTGCTTTGTGAATGCTTTCTGTTCCATAGAAACAGGATGAATTTAAATTAAAATACAGATTGGACCATTGATACTACCAATTGCTACTAATAGCCTCCCACCAACCAACACGCTCCCACAGAGCGGGGCTCCTCAGGGTGTTGTCAGCAAAACAATGTAGGCTGGCGATCCCCAGGGGGAGGGCCTTCTCTGTGGGGGCACCCGCCCTCTGGAATGAATTACCCCCTGGGATACACATGATTCCCGATCTCCGTACCTTTCGACGGGCCCTTAAGACCCTATTATTTCAGCAGGCTGGCCTAGCTGAATAACATAAAATTTGGGGGGGCATTTTAAAGTATGGGTTTTAATGGAGAGAGCTAAATTTGTTTAATTCAGTTTTAATTGGGTTTTAAATGTTGTATGGTGTATTGTTTTATTATGGCTGTACACCGCCCTGAGTCCTTCGGGAGAAGGGCGGTATATAAATCTCATAAACTAAGTAAGTAAGTAAGTAAGTAAGTAAGTAAGTAAGTAAGTAAGTAAGTAACTCTTCTGGCATTATAGCTTCACATGCAGCAGCCAGCCTCATTTAGTAGTGAAGCAAAATGTTTATGTTCTCATGTCCCTTATTAAATAATATACTCTGCCTTTTAAAGCAGGATATTTGTATCTAGGGCTTGAAATGAAGTGTCCTTGGTGCTCCCTGAGTTCGGTTGTTCTCTTGCAAACATTTCATTAACCAAACTGGGTCATATCATCTGTGCTGGGGGCAGTGCTATCATTGATGATGTTACCTAGTTTGAGGGAAGAAACGTCTGTGAGAAAACAACCAAATTCAGAGAGCACCAAGGGCTCTTCACTCTATCTTTCCATTAGAATATTCCCAGGTAGTTTAAACAGGGCAGGGGTGAAATCCAAGAGTTTCTGACAGGTTCTGGAGAACCGGTAGCAGAAATTTTGAGCAGTTCAGAGAACTGCTAGCGGAAATTTTGAGTAGTTTTGAGAACCAGCAAATACCACCTCTGGCTGGCCCCAGAGTGGGGTGGGAATGGAGATTTTGCAATATCCTTCCCCTGGTGTGGGGTAGGAATGGTGATTTTGCAGTATCCTTCCCCTGTCATGCCCACCAAGCCACGCCCACCAAGCCACACCATGCCCACAAAACCACACCCACAGAACAGGTAGTAAAAAAAATTTGGATTTCACCACTGGAACACGGGTGTCAAACTCAAGGCCTGCAGGCCGGATCCGGTCGGGATGGTTAAATCTGGCCCATGGGACCAGCCTGGAAATAGCAAAGGACCACACCCCTCCACACCCCATTTTGGGCCTGGACAGCCTCCTACAGCACTCTGGCAGCAAAAATGAGGCACTGGGGGCTGCACAAGCACCCCCATGCCCTATTTTGGGCCTGGATGACCTCTTGCAGCACTCTGGTAGCAAAAATGGAGCATGGAGGGCTCTTTGTGTGACCCCCTCATGCCCTATTTTGGGCCTGGACAACCTCCTGCAGCACTCTGGAAGCCAAAATGGGGCGCGGGGCAGGGCTCACACACACACTTGTGCCCCATTTTGGCCAGCAGAATGCTGCAGGGTGCTGCAATGCTGAACACATTGTTGGTAAGTTTTTCAAGAGAAAGTAATGAACCAAGTTTAATTATTATCTTTTCTCTTTGGCTTGTTCCATGTGTTTCCTTAAAAAAAAAGAATCCCAAGATATAATTACAATAACTGCTGAAAATAAAATAATAGACTTCTCTAAAATTAACAACTGAAATAATAACAACGGCAATAATCCTAGCTAATTTTATGTGATAGAATTTTCCATTGCTGTGGATATAGGGAAAGCTTTTTGCCACAGTAGTAGATGTATTTTATCAATTTTGTGATAAATAACTGTAGAGTTGCTTGATAATTGGATGGGAATCCCCAAGGACATCCATGCGGTCATTAGGAGTCAAGTTTATCTCGAAGAAAAGTTTGTTCTTTATAAACATTGTGTCTTTCCTCAATTGCTAGAGTAATGGGGATATTCATTCTACAGTCTCATGCATGTTTAGTTTAGAAATTAGTTGAATTTGGTGGGAATTGCTTCTAAGCAAGCACACAGAAGATTGGGCTGCCATCAGTTAAACAAGCAAGATGAGTCCTATTGATATTTCTTAGGCTGCAGTCATCAAAGTAAATGAAAACCAAGAAGCATTCAAAAGTATTCCTTTTTCAACAACAATCATTCAGCCAGAAGAACCAAGAAATCTGATTCTTCAGTAGGAATGAAAACCAGCCAAAAGTTTGGGAGGAGCACACATATGTTAGCATCTTTAGTCATTACATTTCTCTTTTAACCTTCTAATTCTCGAGATTGAGCCTTGATCCAGACAAGCAGCCTAAAGCAATGGGTGGGAAATCAGATACCCCACCACAATGCTGAGTATCTAAGGAAGTGTGTGACAAATTGTAACGACAGGGCTGATTTGAAGAATTATGTAAGAGTGAAGACTGTTTACTACCAAGACCAAAACAACAACAAAAAAATACAGAACACAGATCTAGGTCAGCCAACTTTCAGTTAAAAAGTTTTAATTACTACCCAGACTTAAATATGAAAGTACAAAGAAGTATAGATTCAAATTTGAAATTCAAAAGGAACACTTAGGAACCTAGTTGTAAAATGGGCAACAGCATATCTAGTGCTGAAAAAAATGTCTATCAGAGATTTAACAGAATAACAGAGTTGGAAGGGATCTTGGAGGTCTTCTAGTCCAACCTCCTATACCAGTGATGGCTACCCTTTTTGCCATCGGGTGCCAAAAGCACAGTGGAGTCACACACACACGTGCCCACATCCATAATTCTATGTGCCCCGCCCCCGTGCTCCCCCCGCTTTTGGCACGTGATGGCTCAGTGGGCCCGGTAGGCCCATTTTTCGCTCTCCTCAGGCTCCAGAGCCTTTCTAGGATGCCCTACACACAGTCACTCATGTGCTAGTCACCTCCCAGATCTACTACTGCAATGCTCTCTACCTGGAGCTGCCCTTGAAGACCACTCAGTCTTCAGCTGGTGCAGAATGTGGCCATGCAGGTTGTTGCGGGAGGGACCCGATACTCCCATATTACACCAGTCCTGCATGGCTTGCATTGGTTGCCAGTTGCCCTCTGAGTGAGATTCAAGGTGCTGGTGTTAACCTATAAAGACCTTCATGGCTTAGGTCCAGGCTATTGGTTGAACCATCTGCAACCAGCATCAACTTCCCATCGCCCAGTATGCTCTCACAGAGAGGGCCTACTCAGGGTGCTGTCGGCTAAACAATGTCGGCTGGCGACCCCCAGGGGTAGAGCCTTCTCTGTGAGTGCCTCCATCCTTTGGAATCAACTTCCCTTGGAGCTCCGGCTAGCCCCTGACCTTCGTACCTTCCGTGAATTGAAAACCTGGCTATTTATGTCCCCTGGCCTGTTTACAGTCGCTTGGTCGATTGTCGTTGTGAGCCGCCCTGAGTCCTCGGAGATAGGGTGGCATACAAATTTTATTAAATAAATAAATAAATAAAAACAGCCTTCTCCACCTCCCAGAGGCCCTTCGGAAGCCGGAAACAGTGTGTTTCCTGACTTCTGGTGGGCCCAGAAGGCCTGAAAATCAGCTGGCCGGCACATACATACGTGCTGGAACTGAGCTTGCGTGCCCACCGATATGGCTCCACGTGCCACTTGTGGCACCCGTGCCATAGGTTTGCCATCACGGCCCTATACCATTCCAGATAAGTGGCTGTCCAGTCTCTTCTTAAAATTGATGGAACAACCACAACTTCTGAAAGCAAGCTGTTCCACTAGTTAGCTGTTCTCCCTGTCAGGAAATTTCTCCTTGGTTCTAGGTTGCTTCTCTGCTGGATGAGTTTCCATCCATTGCTTCTCCTTTGGCTTTCTTGTGCTTTGGAAAATAGGTTGACCCTCCCTCCGCCCCTCCTCCCCCATTTTTTGTGGCAGCACATCAAATATTGGAACATAGCCTTGATATGGCATTTATATTTTAAACATTCTGATGTGGGAGAGATATTCTTGATGCCAAATAGTATAATGATTCATTGGGTGTTATTGCAACGCCGTCCACCCAAGTCCTGCTGTGCTTCCTCATGGCAAACGGAGATGTGTTATTCTGGGGAGGGATGAACAAAGAACAATGGGATCGTATGATAAGAATATATCCTGTTTCCCCCAAAATAAGACATCCCCTGATAATAAGCCCAATTGGGCTTTTGAGCGCATGGCAATAAGGCCAAGCACTTATTTCAGGGTTCAAAAAAATATAAGACAGGGTCTTATTTTCGGGGAAACATGGTATATTCTCAGTAGAGTCATCCAAGGTGTGAAGGTCATTCCAGCTGCCCAGCTAAAGTAAGCGGGCACTTCTGGTGGGTTGCAGAGATGTAGGAAGTCACTGGATGGAGACAATCTTTTTATGATAATGGCAAAGGCATCAATTTTTATTGTGCAATGGTAAATCAAACCTGTACTTTATTAAAAATGACCACTTGGATAGAAATATAAAGTGATTGATAACTTCATGCTGGATGATGGACTCTTCAAGTTGGATGACGTTCAACAGACTTATGAAGAAAAGCGGAAGATCTTCTAGAGTACTAATGGGGTTTATGATGCAACTCGAGTCCGTTAGGATCAGAGGTGATATTCAGCAAGTTCAGACCAGTTGAGGTGAACTGGTAGCGTCGACGATCAGTTGGCCCTGCCCATCTGCCCCCGCTCTATCTTGTCCTTTATTTCCTGCTTTGTAGCTCATCTCAATTGCACCGCACAGATTATTCCCCCCCTTGCTGTTCTACTTATCATTGCTGACTTGGAAGGTAAGCAGCTAAGCTTCTAAATGCTCCATTTTCAGCACTGCGCACAAGTGTGCCCTCACCAAACTAGTTGTTAAACCGGCAGCATCCCACCACTGGTTAAGATATTTCTTTGCTGATGCGATCATGTAGGAAAAGAAAGCCCACAGCTGCAAAAACAGAATTGCAGTGGGAACATTTAATCAAATGAGTACTAACATGGGAAAGCTTAGCATAGTGAAAGATAAAATGAATCAAACATGTGCTGACATCTCAGTCATCAGTAAATTGGAATGGATTAGAAATGGACAATATGAATAATTGGAAGATCCAATCGTTTACTATACAGGACATGAAGAATGGAAAAACTATGCTGCTTTCATAGGCAGGATGGATCTATCTATGGTGTCTGCAACTTGTGGCTCTGGATCCGCATGTGGCTCTTTCGTCCCCCTGCTGTGGCTCCCTGTCTGCTGTACCCACCACTGGCTGGCCCCGCCCTGCCCCTCCCCTCCCAGTCACTCTGCGCCTGGCCAAAGAAGGTAAGGGTGATTACCTAAAGTAACACCAGGAGGCACAAAACCTGGGAAAGCGTGGCTGGGGGTAGTGGTCATGTGACTGGGTGGGAGTGAGTGATGTCGAGTTGGCCATGCCCACCCAGGTTTTGTGGCTCCCAGTGATTTCTTTTCTGTGGGAAATGGGTCCAATGGCTCTTTGAGTGTTTAAGATTGCAGACCCCTGATCTAAGACAATACTTAGGAACAATGCACTCAATGACCAAATAATTTCAGTTAGACCTCATGGATAAGCTTTTAATATTGTTATGTCCTTATAAGGACATCCGCCGGGGGATTGGTAGATTCCACCGGCGGGAAGCTTAAATGATTGTCATTGGCCGGTGGGCATGCCTGAGCAGGATATAAGGAGGCTCAGCAGCCCAGCCGGCATGCAGTTTTCACCCAGCTAATAAAGGTTCTGAACGGACAGCTGAGTCGCGTTTCTTTCCGGCGCCGAGCTAACACTGGCGACGAAGGACTGAAAAGAACCAACGACCTGCAACACAACGCTACCGCCATCAGGAGCTGAATCACCGAGCTAAGTCACGAACCATGTCGGGACCACAAATTTCCCTGGCTCCATTCAATCCAAGCCAGGAAAAATGGAAATCCTTCATGGTGAGATTCAGACAATTCCTGGCGGGCAGCGGCTTCACAGAACTGGACGACAACAGGAAGAGGGCTCTCTTCCTGGCTCACTGCGGATCCGAAGTCCTGGAGATGGCGATGGACCTCGTGGCACCCAGGGACATCGAGCAGATGCCATGGTCCGAGCTCCAAGACGTCCTTCAGGAGCACTACGCGCCCACGAGCACTCCCCTAGCCAACCGTTTTGAATTCCACCAAAGGAATCAGAACGAAGGGGAAACGTTCAAGGACTTCGTATCGGCGCTCCGGAAGATCGCGGCCAGCTGTGAGTTTGAGAATGTGGACGTCCAGCTGAGAGACCGGATCGTATTCGGCATGAGGGACTGCTCAGTCCAGAAAAAGTTCCTCAGCCGGAAAAAGATCTCTCTTAAGGACGTCATAGAAGAAGCAACCGCGGCGGAGACGTCCGACAGAGCGGCAGCAGCGATGAGACGTTCAAAAGGGATCCACAAGATCCACAGAGAACAGCCTCAGTCATCCGAGGACCTCTCCACGTGCTCGGAGTCCGAAGGGGAAATGGCCGTCCACAAGGTCACGAGGCCCCAAAGGCGGGAAAGTCAACAAGATGGCACCCGAGAGGACAGATGCGCCAGCTGCAAGGGAGATCACCCTCGCGCCAGATGTCGCTGGCGAGATGCAACCTGCCGCCGATGCGGACGGAAAGGCCACATTGCCGAGGCCTGCAAGGCGGCAGAACCAACTTTCGAGAGGCAGAGACCTGGAGACCGCGAATACCAGAGGTCATCCAGACGATCCCAGCAACCGAGGCGACAGGACGAGCGGCAAGCAAACGGCCGGCGGGTCAACAAGACGACCATCGCCAACACCGCAGCGGAGGGAGCCGAAAAATTCCACGTGACCGTCCACGTGGACGGGGCACCATGCCCCATGGAGATAGACTCGGGCTCACCCTTCTCCATTATTGCCTGGCAGAACCTAAAAAGACTCCAGCCCAACATCGCGAAGGGACACCTGAAGCCAATCCAGGCGAAGTTAGTAGACTTTGGCGGCCACCCCATCGGCATCCTGGGACGAACGAACATCAGAGTGACATACAAAGGGTTCAGCGGAGACCTCCCCATCGCCGTCGTCAAGGACGACCGACCGACCCTACTGGGAGTGGAGTGGTTCAGGCCACTAGGGCTCACAATCGGAGGAATTAATCAGATTAGGAATAGTCAGCTCGACAAACTCCTAGAAGACTTCCAGGACGTCTTCGACGGGAGCTTAGGTAAATTCCTGGGGAAACCCATTTCTCTAAATTTAGATCCCAAAATCAATCCGATTCGGCTAAAGCCCCGCAGAGTCCCGTTTGCCCTTAGACCGAAAGTGGATGCACAATTGGATAAGCTAATCACCCAGGGCATCCTCGAACCGATCGATCACGCTGCATGGGAGACTCCCATTGTGACCCCCATGAAGCCTGATGGATCAGTGCGCATCTGCGCTGATTATAAGTGCACAATCAACCGTGCGTTGCAGCAGAGCGCATATCCGGTGCCAGTGGTGCAACATCTGTTGCACTCACTAGGCAAAGGATCAATTTTCGCCAAACTGGACCTGGCGCAAGCGTACCAGCAGCTGCCAGTGGACCAGACAACTGCGGAGGCGCAAACGATTGTCACGCACCGGGGCGCCTTTAAATGCAACAGGCTCCAGTTCGGAGTCAGTGCCGCCCCGGGGATTTTTCAATCGATGATGGAACGCCTTCTCCAAGGCATTCCAGGGGTAGTGCCCTACTTTGATGACGTCCTAGTCTCAGGGACATCGGAATCCCAACTAATGGAACGGCTCAGGCTTGCCCTGCAGCGGTTCCAGGCGAAGGGACTACGAGTCCGACGGGACAAGTGCGTGATCGGAGTCAGGGAAGTCGAGTTCCTGGGCTATTTAATTGATAGCCAGGGCATCCACCCCACCAAAGACAAGGTAAGGGCTATACACGAGGCTCCAGCCCCAAAAAACAAAACGGAGCTTCAGGCTTTTCTGGGATTACTTAACTTTTATAGTGTATTCCTACAACAGAAAGCCACCGTCGCTGAACCACTGCACCGACTCCTAGGGAAGGCGGCACCTTGGAAGTGGGGGAGCGCAGAGGAGGAAGCCTTCCAGAAAGCCAAGAGACTCCTGTCCTCCGACAGCCTCCTCATCCAGTACAACGGGGAGCTACCGCTAACCTTGACCTGCGACGCCTCACCCTACGGGGTCGGGGCCGTCCTAAGCCACCAACTCCCGAATGGAGAAGAAGCACCAATTGCTTTCTTCTCCAAAACGATGTCACCAGCCGAAAGGAACTACGGCCAAATAGACAAGGAAGCGTTAGCGATCGTGGCAGGCGTTAAGCGTTTCCATGAATACGTATATGGCAGAGCATTCACCATCATAACAGATCACAAACCATTACTTGGCCTCCTCGCGGGGGACAAACCCACCCCAACCTTCATGTCGCCCAGGATGACACGCTGGGCCATCTTCCTGTCGGGCTACAACTACCGCCTAGCCCACCGGCCGGGCAAGGTCATTGGAAATGCCGACGGCCTCAGCAGGTGCCCGCTGAACGAACGGATCGAGGATCCCGCACCCACACTCGGACTCCACCACATCGATGACGACCAGTCCAGCCCGGTGTCCTCATCCACGGTTGCACAGCACACCGCTAAGGACAGAATCCTCAGGCAAGTGCTATCCTGGGTCTTACGGGGATGGCCAGACGAAGCCCAGAGGGAGGAGCTAACCCCATTCCACAGACGGCAGCAAGAACTCACCACGATGCAAGGCTGCCTCCTCTGGGGCGACCGCGTGGTCATTCCCAAGTCACTCCAAAAACGGACTTTGCAAACCCTTCACTGCGGTCACCCAGGGATCGTCAGGATGAAGGCCCTAGCAAGGAGCTACGTCTGGTGGCCCGCCTTAGACAAAGACATCGAGGCGTGGATTGCCAGATGTGACCCGTGCCAGGCAACGAGGCCAGCACCCCCGCAAGCGACACCGTCAGAGTGGGAATCACCATCCGGACCCTGGTCGAGAATCCACATCGACTTCGCCGGGCCGATGAACGGTAAATCCCTCCTGATCGTGGTCGACGCGTTTTCCAAGTGGCTGGAAGTCATAGCCATGCCCTCCACCACGACGGAAGCCACCATCAAGGCCCTACGACGTCTATTCGCCACGCACGGCCTTCCGGACACCCTCGTCTCCGACAACGGGCCACAGCTGACAGCGAAGGCGATGGAGGAATTCCTGGCAGGCCACGGCATAAGGCACGCGCTCACCGCCCCGTACAGACCGGCCGGAAACGGACAGGCCGAGAAAATGGTGAGGCTAACGAAAGAGACACTAACCAGAATGGGAAAAGGGGACTGGCAGGAACAAATTGACCAGTTCCTCTTGACCCAACACATCACCCCTCACACAACGACGAGAAAAAGCCCGGCCGAGCTACTGATGGGACGGAAGCTGCGCTCACCGCTAGACCGCCTGCACCCGCTGTATAACCCAAAAGACAGGCCGAACAAACCTCCGCCGCCAAGGAACTTCGCGTGCGGGGACTTGATCTTCGCGCTAAATTTCCAGGGCGATCCCAAATGGCTCAAGGGTCAAATCATGCGGGTGACCGGCCCGAGGTCCTACGAAGTCGAGCTGGTCGACGGCCGCATCTGCAGGCGACACATCGACCAGCTCCGGAAAAGGTGGAGGGGAGCTGAGGAGGTCGAGGAAAACCACCCCGACGAGGTAGACCTGCACCGACCCGACAGGGTAGGCCAGCCACACCCCGACGAGGTAGGCCTACCCCACCACGATGAAGGAGGCCCACCGCACCCTGAGGAGGAGGACCAGCCAATCCCCGGCCTGGAGGGACGCCACCTACCCTACCCCGGCGAGGTAGGCCGACCCGGAGAGGCCAGGGAGAGACCGTCGCACCCACCACCACCCGGGGGTCAACCCACCGTGGAGGCCCCCACGCCCCCTGACCCGGGGGCATCGCGGACACGGGACGAGGACTCGGAAACCTTACCGAGGTTCAGACGACCGTCTTCCGACCATGGCGACTGGAACAGCCCGGAGGACCACCGGACCTACGGCGGCGCAACCAGGAAACGGCCCAAGGAGATGACTTCAACTCCTGCCGGAGACGCCAGGGCAGGCCCCACGCACTCGACGGCAGAGTCCGGAGACTCCCGGACGGAGGGACAGGCGCCAACCGGGGCTCGGCCCGTCCGGAGCAGCATCCACCCACCGACTGGGCCGCGCAGGTCCAGTAGAACTGTCAGGCGTCCCGCCTACCTGCGCGAGTACGTGATCGCGCACACGGATTGACGGACTAAGGACTAGGAGGGGAGGGGTGTTATGTCCTTATAAGGACATCCGCCGGGGGATTGGTAGATTCCACCGGCGGGAAGCTTAAATGATTGTCATTGGCCGGTGGGCATGCCTGAGCAGGATATAAGGAGGCTCAGCAGCCCAGCCGGCATGCAGTTTTCACCCAGCTAATAAAGGTTCTGAACGGACAGCTGAGTCGCGTTTCTTTCCGGCGCCGAGCTAACAAATATGATGGGTTCACGCTCTAACCACTGATGCAGAAGAAGAGGTTGATAGGTTTTATGATTAAGTTCAGTCTGAAAGTGACAGAACATGCAACTAAGATGCGCTTGGAGATTGGAGGGTCTTCAGTAAAGGAAAAATATAGCTGGATTATACAGTTTAGGAAACCAAAATGAAGCAGCAGAATTTAACAGAATAACAAAGTTGGAAGGGACCTTGGAGATCTTCTAGTCCAACCTTCCACTCATGCAGGAAACCTTGTACCTTTTCAGACAAATTGTTGTCCAATCTCTTCTTTAAAACTTCCAGTGTTGGAGCATTCATACCTTCTGGGGACAAGTTGTTCCATTGATTAATTGTTCTCACTGTTAGGAAATTTCCTTAGTTCTAAATTGCTTCTCTCCTTGGTTAGTTTCCACCCATTGCTTCTTGTCCTACCCTCAGGTGCTTTGGAGAATAGCTTGACTCCCTCTTCTTTGTGGCAGCCCCTGAGATATTGGAACACTGCTATCATGTCACCCCTAGTCCTTCTTTTCATTAAACTAGACAGCCTAGAGCAGAAGTCTTCAACCTTGGTAACTTTAAGATTTGTGGACTTTAATGCCTAGAAGCAGGCTGAGGAATTCTGGGAGTTGAAGTCCACAAGTCTTAAAGTTGCCAAGGTTGGAGACCCCTGATCTAGACAGACTTAATCAGTTTTTGCAAGTTTTCTTTGCTAACAATCTTCAAATAACCAAACTAATGCCAACATACATGGACATCACTAGATAGAATGCACAGAAATCAAACTGACTATGTTATGGTCACAAGCAGTTCAGTTATAACAGCAAAGACCTGGGGCTGAATCTGAACACAGTACAAATTGCTCCCAGGCATGTTCCAGATCAAGCTAAAGAAAAGGAGCAAAGCCGATAGTTTCCATTATATAATCTTTAGCAAACATCCACCATTTTTGAAGAGAACATCAGGAATCACATCAAAGCCCTGAACCGCATTGATATGGAGCTAGAAGAACTGCACAATGAAATCGGAGAAATTATTAAGGAAAAATGTGAAAAGAGAGTGCTACAGGCCAAGAAAAAGAAAAAAGTGAATTCAATGTCAGAAGAGAAACCAAAGCCAAGAAAGACAATGATCTTAGGAAGGAATTTAGCAAAGGATTTCAAAAGAAACAAGAAGCCGTATTACAATGACATTGAAAAGTCAGTCAAGATGGAAACAAACAAACAAACAAGCAAGCAAGCAAACAAACAAACAAAAACCCAAGGAAATTGTTCCAAAATATCTCTGAACTGGGAAGGTTGCAACCAAAAAAGCAGGAGAGCAAGAGATTTGATGCTCTTGAATTTTGGTGTTGGAGACAACACCTAAAAATGCCCTAGATATTCAAGTACACAAACGATTGGATCATGAAACGGAACAATCCAAGAGTCTCATGCAGAGGTAGGATTAACATAATTTACCTACCGATTCACCCAGCACTGAAAATGTGAGTGTGTGCGTGCTCATACACACTTTGCTCACATGCGCCACCTCCGTGCATGCGCCCGGCCTTCCATGCATGCGCTTTGCTCATGTGCATGCCTTCTACGTGTGCACCCAGCCTTGAAAATGTACCTAAATAGGACAGCATAGAGCCAGGGTGAAGGCTCTGCGTTGGAGGCATAGAGCCAGGGCCATCTGGGAGTTATGTGTAGACTCCAGAGCCTCCAGAGTTGGACATCAGAGAGGCAGAGGAACAGGAGGAGCCTGTTCCTAGTGCACATATGCGCAGAGCTGCCAGAAGGCAAGAATAGTTAAAACAAAAGGGACTACTCGGCTTAAAAGAGGAGCAAAGGCATGTGGGCCCTTTGCAGGAAAGCAACGTTGTTAATTTTGTTCCCAGTCGGCATCTCTGTTTGATTCTGGACTCCGTGTGGCTTTGCCAAGTAGCTCTTTAGCAGAGTGTCAAGAGTGGTAAAGGTTGGTGATTATCCCGAAGGATTTCTCCCGAAGGATTTTTTGCAACTAATTGGGACTCAGCTGTGAATGAACGTAATTCACAGCTATTGCAATAAAAGAGGTTTTTGGGACTACTTCTGTGTTTTAATGACTCAGGAAGCCTAGGTCACAACAAAAGGGAGAAATGGAGAAACATGCTCTTAAAGACAGAAAGCAGACTCAATCTTCCTTAGTAGCTCCAGCAGATATTTTGTGCCCATTAAGAAAGATTGGGCCAGCCTATTCACAAAACAAAAGACCTTCATCTCGAGGGATGGGATTAAAATTTACATTCTCCTCCACCCAAATGACCTGTGAAGACATAATAGGATTAACCCACCACCATTTAGCAAAAGAGACAAGCCCCTTCATTGCACAACCCCCAAAATGTTCAAACTTCAAAGTCATACCAATAATAAGCCCAACCCTAATTTTTTCATGGTGGACCTAATATTACCCCTACCCCGAAAATAAGTCTGGAGGAATGGACGTGGCCAGCATGAGTGGCAACACAGGTACGGGAAGGGGGGCTCGTCTGGCTACAGCCCTCTGGCGCCTTGGGGCAGCGCAAATACCACTTTTGCCCTTGTCTTTCTGGGTGCAGCACTTCTGCTTCTTGGGCCACATCCCCAGCCGGCAGCTCCGCGGCCAGCTGCTTTGCTTTTTCCCTCTTTGGGGGAGGCTTGCAGGAGGCTTTTTGGCAAACAGGAGGAAAATGGGGAGGGGAATTTTTCTGCCTGACATCCATTCCTCAAGCTCAGCACACACTGAGGGAAGGAAGACAGGCAGGAAAAACCCCCCTCCACATTTTCCTTCCGTTCGCCAAAAAGCCTCCATTTTGAACACTTCAGCTGTCCCAGAATCCCATGCTTTGGTGGTTCTGTTCATCAATAAACCAACTTTATTTTCAATCAGCCTCCATTGTATTCCTGGCTTGGAAGTGGAACTGGATTTCCCTTCCAACAACTGCATCACCCAAACATCTTAAAAGAAATCAAATATCTTTCTGATGTCAGGGATACGTCCATAGTCAATTACAAAGAACAGAGAGGGAATCTGTTTCAGAATCAGCACGGATCAAATTAATAAATGCTGGGGGTGTGTGGCCACCTTTTTAAAAAAAATTTAAAGCAATTTTTAATTAATTTTTTTTTAATAGTTCCAACGGTCAGCCATGACAATCAGCTGTGCCCACGATCATCAGAACTTTTTTTAAAAACTTTTTTAAAGCATTTTTTTATAACTATTCGCCCAAACTGGTAGCAAAAAATGCTTTTAAAAAATGATTGTCAGCTGTGACAATCAGCTGTACCCGCGATCATCAGAACCTCCTTTTTATTTTTAAAGCATTTTTTTACTACCTGTTCACCCAAACCGGTAGCAAAAAAATGCTTTAAAAATGAAAAAAAGGTTCCAATGATCAGCTGTGACAATCAGCTGTACCCGCGACCATCAGAACCTTCTTTTTACTTTTTTAAAGCATTTTTTTACTACCTATTCACCCAAACCGGTAGCAAAAAAATGCTTTAAAAATGAAAAAAATGTTCCAACGATCAGCTGTGACAATCAGCTGTGCTGTACAACTGTCAGAACCTCATTTTTTTACTTTTTTAAAGGACTTTTTTTATTACCAGTTTGGGTAAACCAGCCCGAACCGGTAGCATTTCACCCCTGCCATGGACATCTATCCTGCAGTCAGTAAAGTCTCCAAAAATGTTTTTATAATGCAGGCAGAATAGGAAATAAATAAATAAATAAATAAATAAATAAATAAATAAATAAATAAATAAATAAATAAATAAATAAATAAATAAATAAATAAATAAATAAATAAATAAATATAAAATTTCTTGTCACAAAAAAACCAAACAAAAAACCTACTCCATCAGCTGAAGGCTATATCTGGTAATTACCAGCCAAAAACAAGCCAGCTGACCTGCCCAGCCTGTTTTTTTGCTTGCAAGCAAAGAATTAAATAGGATTTTGTAGGAAAGGGACAACTCGCCGCAGCCAACTTGCTGAAACTAACTCGCCATGCCCAATTCACCATGGGACAACTCGCGCAGGACAATTTAACAATTCAATTTAATTATTTAAGATAATTTTTTTAAAAAATTAATATTTGTGATTCACATTTCATTCTGCCCCTCTTTTTGCATCCTTTCTTTAATGATTCTATGCCATCATTGCGTTAATGTTAGTGTAACTCTTGTCCTGCACTGAGTTGTCCCACAGCGAGTTGGCCATAGCAAGTTGGCTGTGATGATTTGTCATAGTTTCAGATTTTGAAGCATCAGAACATCTGCAGTGAAGTTATTACGCAAACCGCACTGTGTAGCAGGCTCACAAATCCCACTTCACTGCAGATACTCTTGCTTTCCCAAGGAGCTGCTGATCCATTTCTACAGAGGAATTATTGAGCCTGTCATCTGCACCTTTATAACTGTCTGGTTTGGTTCTACAACCCAACAAGACAGACACAGACTTCAGAGGATAATTAGAACTGCAGAAAAAACAATGGCTACCAATCTGCCTTCCATTGAGGACCTGTATAATGCACGAGTCAAAAAGAGGGCTGTGAAAATATTTACAGACCCCTCACATCCTGGACATAAACTGTTTCAACTCCTACCCTCAAAATGACACAATAGAGCATGGCACACACAACAACTACCGTATTTTCCGGCATATAAGACGACTGGGCGTATAAGACGACCCCTGACTTTTCCTGTAAAAATATAGGGTTTGGGCTATACTTGCTGTATAAGACGACCTCTTTTCCAACGCACACCAAATAAAAATTAAAAAACATCAACTGGCTCACCCACAATGTAAAAGCAACTGTGCTAGACCCAAAATGGCCCCTGCAACAAGCAGGAACCTCACACAGCCACAAAAAGCCCCCCAAAAAAACAACTTTCACACTTTACACACACAAAATTCCACATACAGCTTTGTGAGATTTTGTGCGTTTGTGTAGTTAGAGTGAAACACTACAGAAACACACTAAATCTCAGAAAACTGCACAAATATTATTTTATATATTTATTTTTATTATTATTTTTTATTTTTTTTTATATGAAAGCTAAATTTAAAACTTCCTAGCCTAAAACTTAGACCTAGCCTTTAAATGGCTAGGTCTAAAAAAGAACAACTAAAAAAAACCCAATTAACTATTTTTTTTTAAAGTTCCCAAAGGGGGAAAAAACCTTACCCAATAGAACAGGGGTCTCCAACCTTGGCAACTTTAAGACTTGTAGACTTCAACTCCCAGAATTCTGGGAGTAATTCTGGGAGTTGAAATCCACAACTCCCTGCCTGCTTGATTGCAGGCAGGGAGATTTAGTTGCTTGCTGATGCAATGGATTGCAGGCAAGGCAAGGCAAGGCGAGCGTTGCGGCTAGCAGCTAAGGTAAGCAAGCTGGAGGGGTGGGGGAGAAATTTTGCTACGTAATTAGCAGGCAAAAATTAGCACCTGGGATGGCCAGCGTTGTGTAAAAGGAAAGTTTTTCCCTTTTACACAGGGCTTGCGTGTAACTCAGCTGATTAGTGGCAACTCAGCAGGCAATTCAGCTTGGCTCCTTAGAGCCATTTAAGGCTTGTCAAAGCCTTTCGGGCTGGTCTGCCTGGTTACAGGAGACCGACACCCGGCGTATAAGATGACCCCCGACTTTTGAGAAGATTTTTGTGTGTTAGAAAGTCGTCTTATACGCCGGAAAATACGGTACATACAAAAACAGTTTTTTCCCGAATGCCATCACTCTGCTATTTACTAAGTCTGCACTACTATTAATCTTCTCATTGTTCCCACCACCCATCTCCTCCCACTTAAGACTATATGACTGTAACCTTGTTGCTGGTATCCTTACGATTTATATTGATATTGTTTCCTGATTGCTTATTTGTACCCTATGACTATCATTAAGTGTTGTACCTTATGATTCTTGATGAACGTATCTTTTCTTTTATGTACACTGAGAGCGTATGCACCAAGACAAATTCTTTGTGTGTCCAATCACACTTGGCCAATAAAAATTCTATTCCTATTCTATTCTGTTCTGTTCTGTTCTGTTCTGTTCTGTTTTGTTCTGTTCTGTGCTATGCAATGCTATGCTGTTCTGTTCTGTTCTATTCTATTCTATTCTATTCTATTCTATTCTATTCTATTCTATTCTATTCTATTCTATTCTATTCTATTGAGGAAGCTTTGGGAAAGGTTGAGATGAAAAGGAAAGCACAACATTTAATTAAGGAAACACGCTAAAAGCCATTACACAGGCATCATATAAATATGAATCTTTCCCACATATAATTTATATGTAATAATCACGACTGTAGATCAAAGTATTGCAAGAATATTTCACTTGGATTAAGACTTTTGATATATTGAAAATGGCCCTCCGGCAAGAATGTGCCAGCCCATTCCAGGAAAAGTAACTTCAAAAAGGATTCTGGGTGCACCAGAACCGTCTTTCAAACTTGGTAGCATAATCTTGAGATAAAGATGCAGGTGTCACAGTTCCAAATAAGAGATCCATAGCAAGCAAAACTCCGAGGCAGGTAGATTCCTCAAAGAATAGCTTTATTGGATATATCATATTGGCACAGATCTGGTGAAAACCAATCTGCGGTTTTCGTCTAATTAAAAGTAAAAGTTCTTCACTTTCTCAAAACAATCAGTCACATAGGCCAATCACAACTCTTTCTGGTTGCCTGGTGACATCACTCCTCCTTCCTCTGACCAGGTGTGAGAATGTCCTTGGTTCCCAAGAGATAGTATTTTATTTTGGCTACAAAGTCCCAGCTATCTCAAGCACCTCCCTCCCTATCCCTCAACTCCAGTGTGGCAACACTGAAGCTCCAAGATGGCTCCAGTCAGGTCAGCTTCAGGGTTGATACAAGGAATGACAGAGGCATAGTTTTTCAACAGAAGAGAATATTTGTAGCTTGGGGTTGAACTGTGGTGTCCTTGATGTTTCCTGAGCTTGGTTGTTTTCTTGCAGATGTTTCATTCCCCAGCTAGGTAACCTCATCAAGGCTAGTAGTGATATTTACACTGATGATGTTATTTAGTTGAGTAATAGAACATCTGCAAGAAAAAAAGCAAGTTCAGAAAGCACCAAGGACTCCACCCAGTGGTGGGACCCTACTGGTTTAACAACTGGTTTGGTGATCCGTGCGTGCGTGTGTGCCAGACGCATGCTACGCGCATGTGCACAATTGAACAAAAAATCACCTTCTGCATTAGTGCTAGGGAATTAAAACAGCTGAGGCAATCTGCTCTACTGTGCTAATCAGCTATGGAGATATAGGTAAGTAAAGCACAGGGGCGAGTGGGAGGGGCTCAGCTGATCGTCGAAGCTACTGGTTTGCCCGAACCAGTCCGAACCAGTAGAATTCCACCTCTTACTCTACCACAGTTGTTTTGTGTGTGTCTCGACCAGTGATGGGATTCAAGTAATTTAACAACCGGTTCACTGCCCTATTGATTTCTTCCAACAACCAGTTTGCCAAACTGCTCAAAAAGTTAACCAGTTGTCCCGAAGTGGTGCGAACCGGCTGAATCCCACCACTGGTCTTGACCCTCTTTTGCTTCTTGACTTTAAGAAGCGCTTCAGATTTCAGCTGGGAAAACCCGGTTGCCAATTTGTGCAGCTGCAACTTTTGCTAATCCAGGATCCTGGGACAGTAACTTTGGCCACTGGACTGCAGTGGGTTGCGATGGAACCTATTTTGCATTACAAGCCAATCCTGGCTGTTGCCAACTTTGCAGCATCAATTTTTGCATGATGCACAAGGAGGTCAATAATATTGACGTAAAGGCAACAAACAAAAGTGCATTGAGGCTGGGTTGTTTTTCTAAGATTATCTTGAATGCAGACTTTCTATGACCGCACCAATTCCTGTGTTTATTTGTGTAACTAACTTCCCTTGTAAAGCTGCAGCAGATAAAAAAAAAAGGAGGAAAAAAGCAGAGTTTTTCCAGATGTGTGAAGAAACACAGTTGCTTTGGTCAGATTTTGTACATCACAGTGGTGCTATTCTTCGCATTCTCCTTAAAAAGAAACCCAACAGTTTTAACTCTCAGTCACGATGACTGGAAAGTTTCCTTTTTATAACTATCAGGAAAAGAGATAGGGATAAGAGAGAAACTTTTCCCCATCATGTAGTCTAAACTCTGAAACACACCAGTGGATCTAGTTTCAAACTGCTTGTATCAAGAAGCAGCATCTGCTGTTGTTGTTAGTTGCGAAGTTGTGTCCGACCTATTGCGACCACATGGACAATGTTCCTCCAGGCCTTCCTGTCCTCTACCATCCTCTGGAGTCCATTTAAACTCACGCTGACTGCTTTAGTGACTCCATCCAGCCACCTCATTCTGTCGTCCCCTTCTTCTTTTGTCCTCAATCTTTCCCAGCATTAGGCTCTTTTCCAGTGAGTCCTTCCTTCTCATTAGGTGGCCAAAGTACTTGAGTTTCATCTTGAGGATCTGGCCTTCTAAAGAGCAGTCAGGGTTGATCTCCTCTAGGACTGACCGGTTTGATTGCCTTGCAATCCAAGGGACTTGCAGTTGTCTTCTTCATCATCATAGTTCAAAGGTCTCAATTCTTTGATGCTCAGCCTTCCTTATGGTCCAACTTTCACAGCCAGACATTGCAACTGGGAAAACCATAGCCTTGACCATACACACTTTTGTTGGCAGGGTGATGTCTCTGCTTTTTAGTATGCTGTCTAGGTTTGCCATAGCTTTCCTCCCCAGGAGCAGCTGTATGAACCCCCAAAGTTGAGTTGGAGACAATATGGGGGTGACATCGGCAATTTGGCTGTTTGGATCAGTGCAGAAAGATTACACCGAATAATCATTTTAATAAATATTAAAAATAATCATTTTTAATAAATATTTTTTCTTGAGTTTTGGTATTTTCTACATGCCAATACAGGCAGTCCTTGACTTACAATAGTTCATTTAGTGTCTTAGACACAAGCTCAAATTCAAAAGCCCAAAGAGGGCATAAAACTGGGGCACTCTCAGCATCTCTGCCCCTTCCCCACCCCACACACCCCGGACCTCAAACCATGTGATCCTGTCCACCTTTAAAAAACATCTTTCCAAGCAGTCTCCATGTTTTCAGTGTCTTTCTTCCACACTTGGAACTGAATCCAAATGGACATTTCTTCCAACATTCTCTTAAGAAAGCCAATTTGGCTGCAAACTCTCTTTGGTGCTTTTTCCTTCCCCCAATTGTGGAAGGCTGCTGATGCTGTATTGACGTTGTTACATCCAAGTACCCCCCTCCCCCCCAAAAGGAGCAATGCCAGGAAACTGTGGATTAACCAAAATGTCCTTTAAAATCAAAACATCTGATGCGACCATTCATTTTCCATCATTCATTAGCAGGTTTAATACAGTTTTATTTCATTACTTGCTTAATCAAAGGAAGGCTGTGCAGCAGTGGTGAAATCCAATTTTTTTTACTACCGGTTTTGTGGGCGTGGCTCAGTGGGCGTGGTGTGGCTTGGTGGATATGGCTGGGGAAGGATACTGCAAATTCTCCATTCTCTCCCCACTCCAGAGGAGGGATACTGCAAAATCTCCATTCCCACCCCACTCTGGGGCCAGCCACAGGTGATATTTACCGCTTCTCTGAACTACTCAAAATTTCCGCTACCGGTTCTCCAGAACCTGTCAGAACCTGCTGGATTTCACCCCTGCTGTGCAGTCTCATTGCATCTTGCAAAATCTTAAGGAGGAGGGGGAAAAATACTATTGAAAGACCAGCCACACAATTTCCTATCTCCAGGAGTTTTTGGATTTTAAATGAAGTGGTCTTTCCAGTTTTGCTTCCCTTTGGAAATGTGTCAAGAAATTATGAAACGCTTTTGCCAATGTTTCCATTTTTGCTGATGGTCTTCAAAAAACAAACCAAAAAAAAAAAGACAAAAAAAAAAAAAAACCAGAAGGATTTGGCTAGGGATGTTGGAAACAATCACAACATCTGGAGTTCAAGGTTAGGAGGGCTTCTTATGCTTGAATCGAGCCATGATGCCTAATATGGACCAGTTGTTATATGAAATTTCTTATAAATCTTACCTTTTAAAAAGTCACACCAGAGTTCTCAAGATGAGCTTGCGGCCAGCTGATTAACATCAGGAAATAATATCAGAAGAGTCTGTTCCAGTGATGAAATCCAATTTTTTTTACTACCGGTTCTGTGGGCATGGGTTGGTGGGTGTGATGTGGCTTGGTGGGGGTGGCAGGGGAAGCATATTGCAAAATCTCCATTCCCACCCCACTCCTGGGGGGAAGCAGATTGCAAAATCTCCATTCCCACCCCACTCCTGGGAGAAGCATATTGCAAAATCTCCATTCCCACCCCACTCTGGGACGAGCCAGAGATGGTATTTGCCGGTTCTCCAAACTATTCAAAATTTCCGCTACTGGTTCTCCAGAACCTGTCAGAACCTGCTAGGTTTCGCCCCTGGTCTGTTCCACTATGCTACACAGGTAGAGCTTGACTTACGACCACAATTGAACCCAAAATTTCTGTTGCTAAGCTAGACATTTCTTCAGTGAGTTTTGCCCCATTTTACCACCTTTCTTGCCACGGTAGTTGAGTGGATCACTGCAGTTGTTAAGTGAGTCACACGGTTGTTAAGTGACTGACTTCCGCATCGACTTTGCTTGATAGAAGATTGCAAAAAGGGATCTCGTGACCCTGGGATACTGCAACCATCATAAATATGGGTCAGTTGCTAAGTATTTGAATTTTGATTACATGACCGTGGGGATGCTGCGATGATCGCAAGTGTGAAAAACAATTATAAGCCACTTTTTTCAGTGGCCTGGTAACCTTGAATGGTCACTAAACAAAGGGTTGCAAGTCAAGGACTGCAATTGTAATTGATTTTGGGCGATTTTTGAAATCTACTAGGGGAATTTATGGATTCATCACCAACACAATTCTTCTGCATTAGATCTTGCAAATGAAATTCTTTGGTTTAGCCAGCCAGAAGAAAACAATGGTAAATCTCTTCAATATTGTTGCCACAAAATTAAATGAATATTTCCATGTGTCTCCTAGAAGATAAAGCTCAGTGCAAAAGAGACAGTATCTTATTTCAACTTCTCAGTAAGAAGTCCATGGAGATTCTCAGTCATTCAGGTCATGGTTGTTGTTATTGTTGTTGTTATTATTATTAGTATTATTATTTAAATTTATATACCACACTACTCCTGAAGGATTCAGGGCGGTGAACAGCCAAGTGATAAAATACATGTAATACAAAAGTTAAAAAAACCAATTAAAATACATTAAATATTTTGGCCCAACCAAATTTGAAACACTCCAATTTATAAACAAATTAAAAATTTAAAAAAGAAAAAGTTAGGCCAGACTGGCATGCTGGAATAAAAATGTTTTGAGGGTACGTCGGAAGATGCGCAGGTCCGGGATCCTCCTTATCTCCGGGGGGAGCTCGTTCCAAATGGCACGTGCCCCCACAGAGAAGGCTTTCCCCCTGGGGGCTGCCAGTCGACATTGTTTGGCCGATGGCTCCCTGAGAAGCCCCTCTCTATGGGAGCGTACTGGTTGGTGGGAGACTACAGGTGGCAGAAGGCGGTCTCGTATGTACCCCGGTTCTATGCCATGGAGCACTCTAAAGGTGGTAACCAAAACCTTGAAGCGCATCTGGAAGACTACTGGGAGCCACTGAAGCTCGCGCAGGAGGGGGTGACATGGGAGCGCCACATCGCTCCCATAAGCATCCGCGCGGCCGCATTCTGGACCAGCTGGAGCCTCCGGGTGCTCCTCAAGGGGAGCCCCATGTAGAGAGCATTGTCCCAAAGGTGCTTTTTTCAAGAGGCAATTGGACTGTCTGATATTTCTTTGAAGACATCTCACTTCTCATCTAATAAGCTTCTTCAGCTCTGACTGGATGGTGGGGAATGGAAGGATTTATTTATTTATTTATTTATTCATTCATTCATTCATTCATTCATTCTTACATTCCCTCCCATCCAGTCAGAACTGAAGAAGCTTTTTCTCTCCATCACCACCCCTGTCTCTCAGTAGTTTCTGTTGGCAAAACAAAGTCATAAACTGTTAAGCTCCTTCTTCATCTTCCACTTAAAACTGACTCTTCCTATGGTTAAAATAGGGAAAAGAAGAAGAAGTATTGAATTATTTATTTGTATGGCTGCCCCACTCACAAATAGTGATTCTTGGCAGCTAACATGGGATTAAAAATAAAACAACAATGTAAGAATTACATCAATGCAACATAAAATGTAAACCAAGACCAAAAACACAACATATTTACAGTCTCGATGCAATTTCCAGGAAGGCAGATCTGAGATCCTGGCCCAAAGTTCAAGGCAGAAACCAAGTTTTGAAGGGTTATGGAAAGCCACTTGAGATTGAGTCATCTGAGTCTCAAGGGTGGAAGGTATGCTGCTCCCAAAGACAGGCACAATGACTGGAAAGGCCTACCTCCTGGACCCCATAAAGTGTGAGAGTTCACTTATAGATTGTTCCCAAATGTTAGTAACATGTTGACGAAGAACACTGTGCAAACCTGAGCCCATTTCTACTTAGTGACTCACTGGAGAAATCGTTTTTGGGTTGTTAAAGGAACATTAAAAGGGTTATGCAGAAAAATTTTCCCTCCCATTTTGTTGACCGGTTCTTCTTCGTAACAGAATATGACAGTTGGAAGGGATTTTGGAGGCCTTCTAGTTCAACCCTTGTTCAAGGAGGAAACTCTATATCATTTCAGACAAATGGTTGTCCAATCTCTTCTTAAAAATCTCCAATGTTGGAGCACCCACAACTTCTGGAGGCAAGTCATTCCACTGATTAACAGGAGCTTTTCCCTTAGTTCTAGGTTGGTTTTCTCCTTGATTAGTTTCCACCCATTGCTTCTTGTCTTGCCTTTTGGCGATTTTGATAATAGATTGGCGTTGGCCTCGTCTTTGTAGCAGCCCTTAGATATTGGAACAACGAATAACAGAATAACAAACTAACAGAGTTGGAACGGACCTTGGAACAGTGGTGGGATTCAAATAATTTAACAACTGGCTCTCTGCCCTAATGATTTCTCCCAACAACCTGTTCACCAAACTGCTCAGAAAGTTAACACCTGGTTCTCCCAAAGTGGGGTGAACTGGCTGAATCCCACCACTGCCTTGGAGGTCTTCTAGTCCAACTCCCTGCTCAGGCACGAAACCCTATACCCGTGATGGCGAACCTATGGCATGCGGGCCACCAGTGGCATGCGGAACCATATCTGTGGGCACACGAGTGTTGCCCTAGCTTAGTTCCAGTGTGCATGCATGTACCGGCCAGCTGATTTCCAGGCATTCTGGTCCCACCAGAAGTCGGGAAACGGGCCGTTTCCAGTCGCTGGGCAGGGGGAGGCTGTTTTTGCCCTCCCCAGGCTCCAAGAAAGCCTCTGGAGCCTGGGGAGGGCAAACAATGGGCCTACCTGGCCCACCGTGTCATCGTGTGCCGAAAGTAGGGAAAGCACAGTGGGGTCGTACACACATGCGTGGGGGGGGGCCGCATTGAATTGTGGGTGTGGGCACGCACACGCGCAATCCTCCCCCTGCTTTTGGCATGCGACAGCAAAAAGGTTAGCCATCTGTGCCCTATACCATTTCAGGCAAATAGTTGTCCAATCTCTTCTTAAACACTTCCATTGTTACATCCACAACTTCTGGAAACAAGTTGTTTCACTAAATAATTGTTCTAACTGTCAAGAAATTTCTCCTATCTGCTGTCTGCTAGCATGTCACTCTTAGTCCTTCCTTTGATGAAGTGGAAATTGCTTTTAAGCCTTTTTTTTTTCAGAGAAGAATATAACTTTGTATCTGCAGGATCTTCTAATGGAGTGCAATGCTATTGCCTTGATTCAGTCACAAGTAGAAGTACACTATGTATGAATGTCTAAGCCAGGGATCCCCAAACCTGGCAGCTTTAAGAGTTGTGGACTTCAACTCCCAGAATTCTCCAGCCAGAATTCTGGGAGTTGAAGTCCACACGTCTTAAAGCTGCCAAGATTGAAGACCTCTGGTCTAAGCTCTAAGCTTTAGAATTATTTTTCCAAAAATTTTGCAGGAACACCTAATGATGCTCTGCCTGGAATTTCTTAGATCAGAAAGCCATGGCAACCAGGGACCACATTGAGTAAAGAGAAATTGTCTTGGTGGCATATCAAATATAGTTAATACGTATAAATAACAAACTTCCTTTATTTTATTTTTTTATTATCTTGTGGGGCCATATTACTAGCTGTCCAGAGCTGTATGTGACCCTCAGGCCATAGGCTGGACACATCTGGTTTAGAGTAACAGAAAGATGTGTAACCACAAGTTCATTAATGGGGTGAGATTAAAAAACAAACAAAATGGTGACTGAGGCTATAGAATCAAAAGTTCTTCCCTAGTTTGCTTGCAAAGAAGGTGTGGTTTTGATTGTATCTGTAGCAACAATTTCAACCCCTACAACCGCCACCTCTATCTGCCGCATCCACAATTTTCAACAATAAACTGCACTCAAACAGATTAATAGATTAACAGAGTTAGAAGGGGACCTTGTAGGTCATCTAGTCCAACACCACCCACCCAAGCAGGAGACTTGACATCATTTCTGGCAGATGGCAGTCCAGTCTCTTCTTGAAAGCTTCCAGTGATGAAGCTCCCACAACTTCTGAAGGCAACTTCTGTTCCATTGATTGATTGCTCTCACTGTCAGAAAGTTCCTCCTCATTTCTAGGTTGAATCCCTCCTTGGTCAGTTTCCATCCATCATTCCTTGTCTGGCCTTCAGATGCTTTGGAAAATAGCTTGACCCCTTCCTCTCTGGGGCAGCCCCTCAAATATTGGAACACTGCTATCATGTCTCCCCTGGTCCTTTGCTTCACTAGACTAGCCATGCTGAATACTTGCAACTGTTCATCGAATGTTTTAGCCTCTGGTCCCCTAATCATCTTAGTTATATGACCGAAACCAATTTTCAAGGAACTTTCCAACATCAATAAATCAGAATGAAAATCATAGTCCTCTTTTTTTTTGGGGGGGGGGGATAAAACATCTGAGAACCTGCAATGTAGATGTCCTACAACAAAGAACTTGGGGGGGAGGAATGAAACTTTGGCTGAACTGTCTTCTTTTTAATGTTTCTGAAATATGCCTGACATCAAATTCCTAACCAGTCACCTGAAGGAATCCAATGAATCCTAACAGGACTACTTAGGAGTAAATCAATGTTGGGCAGTGTGTGCTTCTCCGAAGGAGAGTATTTGTTTTCAAGGTGGATTTCAATATGCAGGGGATTGATTCAGGATCACTCCCCACCCACCCCCCAAAAAATTCCCCAGGCAGATGTGAAGAAAGGCAGACAGTAGCACTGGGCAAGTGGCAGAGTTGCTAAGGAGCCATAACAGATGATTTTGCTCATGGAAGGAAAAGGCTGTAATAACCCTGTAGAAAGCAGAATGGCAATACATCCAGAGCAAAGAAATAGCATGTTGGTAGTCCTGTTAATCTGATTAAGCTACTCTTAGAAATAAATAGGAACAGTGTAAAAAGCAGGGCCTAAATCCAAGTGGAGTTGAGTATAATCCATTTTGGTGAATTAAATCCAATAAGAGAAAACAAAGATAAGCCCTTTGTTTATTCACTCTGGTAAATAGTGGATTTTTAGAGGGGTGTGCCAAAATGCACACACGTCACTTTTCTTCGAAATTCCCGTAACCATTCCCCTATCATTGGCATGTACATCCACTCAGTCTGCTTGTATACGGGCTCCGTTTACACATCACTATCTTATCTGCGCACCGGTTAGTTATCTCACTCACACATTTGCGTCCCATTTTATTTTTTCACAGACAGTTCTTCACCTTCTCCATGACTAAACAATGGGTTGTGTGTTATCTCTGTTGTGAATTTGATTTGCACTCCATCTCTCTCTCTCTCTCTCCCCCCGCCCCACACACACACTCCCAGGCTGCTCTGACAGCAAAATGCAAAACATAAAATTGTCTTAAACCAGCGACTTATTCTGAGGAAAAATTGGCACTTTGATGATGCATGATAAGGTCACATATAAGTTGCCCCATCTAAAAGTAGAAAAACTACAGTGCCTCATCCTTTCTTTAACTTCTTTCTTGTTGCACCGTTTAAAAAAATCGAATCACCTGGTGATATATTTTGAGTCAATATCCCAGAAAGAGCCATTATTCAAGTTATAGGCCATTTTATTTCCTTTTCTTTGCTTGCATAGTTTTAAATAATATATTAGAGCCTTGGTGGTGCAGCAGACTAAAGTGCTGTTAAACAGCACCGGCTGCTTGCAATTACTGGAAGTTTGAATCTCACCAGGCTCAAGGTTGACTCAGCCTTCCATCCTTTCGAGGTAAGTGAAATGAGGACCCGGATTGTGGGGGCAATAAGCTGACTTTGTATAAAAAAGAACACCACTGGGGGTGGGGGGTGAAAGCCCTACTAAGCAGGTATATACAAAAGTATGAAGGCTATTGCTTAACGCATTGTAAGCTGCCCTGAATCTCCGGAGAAGGGCAGCATAAAAATCGAACCAAATAAATAAATAAATAAATAGGTGTATAAGGTAAAAATTGACAAGGTCCCTCCTTTTACACAGTACTCTTGTACTTCAACCTGATAACTCACTGTCTCATTGAAATGATACTTTGCTGTAATTGATTAAAGTAGCTTTAATTTAAATGCATAAATACACAGTATATAAAATTAAATTTGTAATAATACCGTTATTTATTAGATATAGTTCACTACTGCAGCAAAAACAATATAGCTCATGTGATTGATGCTAAGAGCCGTTCCAAAAATGATATTTGAATGAGGAGTGAAGAGATTAGTTGTTAGAAAGGAAGTAAATAAAACTGTAGATCTGTTTTATACTTGTATAAGTCACAGCTCCTAGGAGCGTCACCCATTAGGAAAAAGTCCAGTTGCACATCTGGTTAATTGTGTAAGTCTGCCCAAATCGCAACATTTTTATGTATAATATTTTGGAGTTGTTTGACCTAAATTAGAAGTATCTTGTGTCATCAGATTTTATGATTATCCTAGATGAGTTTTTTCTAAACCTTGGACTCTTTGTAAACTTCAACTCCCAGAATTCATGCTTGCTGGAGAATTCTGGGAGCTGGAAATCCAGACATCTTAACTGCCCGAAATCTTATATGTAACGGAGGAGGAGGAGGAGGAGGAGGAGAGAAGAAGAAGAAGAAGAAGAAGAAGAAGAAGAAGAAGAAGAAGAAGAAGAAGAAGAAGAAGAAGAAGAAGAAGAAGAAGAAGAAGAAGAAGAAGAAGAAGAAGAAGAAATGAATATACACATATGAATGGATGTCCTATGAAAGTGGTCAGATACTTGTTTCTTAAATATTAAGTAAAGTAGTTGAATGATCTTCAAGCCAGCTGCATGAAATGGTGAAATACTTCTTCTCTATTAATGCCAATAAAGGATTATTTGGATATTTACTTATAAGCAAGGTGAAAGAAAGTTGGACAGTATAAAACAAGAAAGGAAGAGAAAGGGAGTTTGCATACATGCATACATAAATATATACATGTATGCATGCACGCATACATACATACATACATTGTACTTTTGCAAACATTGGAATTTTCGTGAATCTGTTTAGTAATTCTCAACTTTGAGAGCTGGAAACAGTGATAGTTATGCAACATGCAAATTGTACTGTACTGTACCCATGCATGGTAGTAAATTTCTTAGACAGGTGGTTAGAACTGACCATATTAATTTATCAAGAGAGGATTTCAAAACTGTATGAAGGGAATTCAGTGAAGAAATTCCAGTCTATCCTAAACTTACCCCATTACTAAAACCTGAAACGCTTTGATTCATGTGTTGTAAGTGAGAACAGCGGTTTCCCATGTCCTTCCAATATCCTCATTGTGGCCTGTCCTGTAAATCAGAAGCCTTCCTACAGAGGCCCTTCAAAGACGATGTGACAATTTCAGCAAGAAGAGGCTAAACTATTGCCTGCGGAAGTCAAGAGAATGACTCCCCATTTTGTAGTCAAAACCCAAGAAAATAAGCAAGGGGACTTAAATAGGTTTGGGATCAAAAGGTAGATGGCTTTGTTTCAAATAATCAACATCTTTTGATAGTTCACATAAACCCTCGTATGAGAAAAGTAGAATACTTCCTCATTAGTCTATTTGTATTTAAAAGAATTTGAAGATAGCAAAGTCCACATTTTGGACAGGTTTGAAAGAAGGTGGTGGAATTCATTTTTTTTTACTACATGTTCTGTGGGCATGGCTTGGTGGGCATGTATTGGCTTGGTGGGGGTCGCAGGGGAAGGGTACTGCAAAATCCCCATTCCCTCCCCACTCCTGGGGAAATGATATTGCAAAATCTTCATTCCCACCCCACTCTGGGGCCAGCCAGAGGTGGTATTTTCTGGTTCTCCAAACTACTCAAAATTTCCACTACCGGTTCTCCAGAACTTGTCATAACCTGCTGAATTTCACCCCTGGGATAAAGAGGTCATCTATGTCAAATTTGAACAGGTCTCTCAACAGACGGGGAGGGGGAGGGATACGACATCATCTATCTCCAATCTACAACACAGTCCTGTCAACAGTTCCAAGAAGGCTCCACACCCATTTGCACTACTCAGGCAACCCACTCCCACCCCACGACACAGATAAACCTCCAAGTGGCCTCAACGACTCTCTAAAAAAATGCAAATGACCAGCTGTCTGCAAGGAATATAAATCCTTCCATTACAGATTACAGATGCGATGCATCGCTACCTGGCAACACGGAAGCGCTCCCTGATTGGCTGAGACTTGACAGCTCAGCTGGCGGGAGAAATGAGCAGCCACTATTGGTTGTTCCTTTTGACAGCCGTTATATAAATAGCGGCTGTGACTTTAAGTTCAGTTCTTGTTGTCTGCAGTTGTTGGTTGTTTAATAAATCGTTCTCTTCAACCGTTGCCTCAGTCTCCCTGCCTATTCTTTCAATCTAGAACACCCCACCATCCAGTCCAAACTGAAGAAGCTTCTTGCGTGAAAAGCAAAATGTCTTCAAAGAAAAACAAGAAAGTCTAATTGCCTCTTGAAAAAGCATCTCAGTTAATATGGCTTTTGATTGCCTGGTAAAGAAGGGATCCAATTATTTTACTAACGGTAGATGCACTGCTGGATTTGCATTACGCCGCTTAGGTCACAGAGTCCAACTTTTCATTCATTGCAGAAATTCAACTTCAAGTACAGTTAGTCCTTGACTTACAACCACATAGTTCGTGACTGTTTATAAAGTTACAAATGGACTCCAAAAGATCGTTATGACTTGATTCCGACGTTCCAATGGCTGCCTCCCACAGACACAGGATTGCATTTTGGGCATTTGGCAACCAGCCTACATTTATGGCCATTGGAGGCATCCCACAATCACATGACTGTGACTTATGACATTGTTGTTGAAAAGTAGTGTTTGCTTCCAGTTTATGGCAAAACGTCCCATAGCAAACAGTGGGTTCACTTAAGAACCATCACATTCAATCTATGACCGCTGTGTTCACTTTGATTGCCATGTTTCCTTAGGACCATTGCATTCACTTAAGGACTGTTGCAGTGATGGGTTTCAAATTCTTTTACTACTGATTCTGTGGGTGTGGCTTGGTGGGCGTTGCATGGCATGGCTTGGTGGGTGTGGCTTGGGCATGGCAAGGGAAAGTTACTGCAAAATCCCTATTCCCTCCCGATCAGCTGGGACTTGGGAGGCAGAGAATAGATGGGGACAGGGCCAGTCAGAATTTTTACTACCGGTTCTCTGAACTACTCAAAATTTCCGCTACCAGTTCTCCAGAACTGGTCAGAACCTGCTGAAACCTACCTCTGGACTGTTGCAAAAAAAGGTTGAAAAAATCAGGTCAGTCAGATGGGTGGCCTGTTTTACAGCCTTGATAACTAACAACCATGGCCTGGCTCAATAACTGTCGTATGTCAAGGACTATCTGCATTCATGGAAGATGGCTGACCTTTCTCTGAAGTCTTCTTAATTATGGCGCAGGAAAAATTCGATACAGCCCTTAAGATGGAGTTTGATCAAAATAAAATGGAATGGAATGACTATTTCGGGTGATTTGGAAATTATACTGGAACCAAAACGGCATTTGCTAGATTACCAATCAGGTTACAATGAATTATGTCCACTTTGGACCAGGCTATTAGTATGCCGGTCTGTGCCACTGAACTCTGCGGGCATAGTTTGCCTGCAATACTGCACTTTAACCACTGTGCTATGGTTCCTATGAAGGGCTCAATGACCCTCTTTTGACAAATGGAAAATGTGCTGGAATGCATTGATGCAAAGAATTTCTAAGGACGAAGTTTCCAGTGAAGGCCAGCTGTGCATTTGTGGTTTGTGCTTGTCTTTTGCAGAAATGTGGCTTGGGATCTAAGCAATGGGATCCAACATTTTAATAATGCACTGTTCCATTCCTTTTTACGCTCCTGGCGTTCAAGTATTGGCTGCACCGGTAGAAATCCCAATTCAGAAAAGCAGGAAATATTTCTGCATGCCCCAATCTCTGGAAAGGTGACACAGAAATGAAGGAGGGTGTAATTAGCATTGTGGAAAGTCAGGATTTGGCTCATACAATACCAAAATTTGCACTGTGAATTGCCGCTAGATTCCATGTGGCCTCTGGCACGTGGGTTTCTCTGTATGACTAAACAGGCCTGGCTTTTCCTTTTTTTAATTAAATGAAATCTTTTTCATTTCATGGCAGGGGATCACGTTACTAGGAAATGACTCTTCCTGCACTTCTTTTTAACATCTCATCTGAGAAATATCCTTTGTCTCTTTTTTTTCAACCTAAGCCAGGACACTTCGCAGCAGAAGGAACGGGAGGAAGACATGGGAAAATAGCAGAAGAATAAAGCCTTTAGAAAGCTGGTTAAAGGTAACTTGGGTAAAAGAAAGATGAAAGGGTTGAATCTATGTTATGTAAATTCTGGAAGTTCCTTTTGCATCTCTCCCCCCCTTTATTCTGGAAAGTTTCCCATGCAAGCAAAGTGGTGGTTAGTTTTGCAGACATAGAATAGAATAGAATAGAATAGAATAGAATAGAATAGAATAGAGTAGGGTAGGGTAGGGTAGGGTAGGGTAGGGTAGGGTAGGGTAGGGTAGGGTAGGGTAGGGTAGGGTAGGGTAGGGTAGAATAGAATAGAATAGAATAGAATAGAATAGAATAGAATAGAATAGAATAGAATAGAATAGAATAGAATAGAATAGAATAGAATAGAATAGAATAGAATAGAATTTTTATTGGCCAAGTGTGATTGGACACACAAGGAAATTGTCTTGGTGCATACACACTCAGTGTACATAAAAGAATCAAGAATCATAGTTACAACACTTAATGATAGTCTTAGGGTACAAATAATCAATCAAATCATATTAGGAAACAGTCAATATAAATTGTAAGGATACAAGCAACAAAGTTACAGTCATACAGTCATAAGGTTGAGCCCCCATTCCTTGCTGCAGCTCCTGCCAACCTAGCAGAACGCATGCAAATGTGATTAGATAATCATTTGTTTCAGAATTTGTCCTGGGTATACGAGCATCTAGAACAGAGGTGTCAAACTTGTGTTGGCACAGCAAGGTCATGTGATGTATTTTTTCCCTTTGCTAAAACAGGTGTGGGCGTGGGCAGTGCATGACGCATCCAGCCTGTGGGCCATGACTTTGACAGCCCTGATCTAGAATGTGTGAAGTAAGGCTGGAGAAGGAAGATAAGACACATTTCTTCTTTGGTCTACTCTCCTCCTCCTTCTCGCCTTGGGTCAGAATCTCAGAAATTACAGTAGTTCCAACATACCTGAAGGGCACCCAGCTGTATTAAAAATTAAAGATGTTCTCAAGTTGAATTCATGCTGGATGACTGCAACTATGCAGCTTTCTTGGAGGCATTACTAACATTGGTTTGCCTTTGCCTTCTTGGTGAATATTTTTCAGCTACCTGTGTCATCATTTTCATTTAATGACCCCAAAATCCCATGTAGGGTGGAATCTGGGCAACTGAATGGAGCTGAGTGTTTACTGGCTGCCCTTCCTGTTGCAAAGAGGAGTTCTTTTCAGCAGATATATTCTCATTGTGCCCAGAGAGAGAAATATATGCCTCTACCTAGAATTGAACTCATAGGCTTCTAATAGTGAGGCAAGGGCTTTACCTTTAGGTCACCGCACCACTCTTTCAGCTACCTGGATAGTCCACAAAAGTATCTAGTCCTGGTACACCCAACTGGGCACTAACCAACGTTGACTCATCTTAGCTTCTGAACCCAGAAGCTCAGTTAGCTACTGCCGTTTGCAAGTACAATGTGGAAAACAGATCAGGTGGAGCAATCTGCCGCTTCTCTAGACATAAATAATCCCTAACATTCCTCCCTAGTGACTCTCTAGACTGAATCTGATGGGATAGTCATAGCAACATATGGAGAGCTATAGGCTGCCCAATTCTGCTGGAGATAAAAACTGTGTTTCCTAATACCAGACCTCAAGATTACTCAATGAAATTTTGGCAGTAAAGTCAGGAAATAAGTTCCTTTCAGGATACTCAGTAGGGTTTGCTATTGCAAATATGTTGGTGAGCACTACCATAAATGGCTTTACAGTATAAGGGAAGTAAGGCAAGTTCATGATTTTCACTTCTCTACCATTGTTGGACCTGACAATTATTATGAATGAAGACGAATATATGTGTCCAAGGATGATGTTGCAAGATCCAATCTAGGCCGGTCACTGGGATCAGAGGTTTAGTCTTCTGAGTTTTCAGACTCATGCTGGAGCCCATCCTCAGGAAACTTCTCTCTATTGGAATATGCACTTCGGGCTATTACATTCTATACATTCAATTTAGCACCTACTAAGATTGTTGGCCATGCAGGTACAAAAACAGGCAGGCAAATGATTGAAGCCTGGGAAATGGGTCTCTTGTCAGTCAACAGGAGTGCTGATTGACCACCAAGTTGCTGTGTTTCTCCAGAAATAAGACCCTGTCTTATATTTTTTGCCACCAAAAAAGGTATCAGGTCTTATTTTGGGGGGGGGGGTATTGTCCACTGACTCACCTCACTTTCACATGTCACCCCTGGCCTCGTTTTCACTATAAGAGCCCTTCAGGAACTTCTTCAGCCGGCAAAGCTTTCCTGAAGGACTCTATAGCTGATAACAGAGCTCCAGACTGATCTGTTATTGACTACAAAGGCCTTCAGGAAAGCCTTACTGGCTGCAGAAGAAATGGGCCAAGGTGTGCGAGTCCTGGCTGCAACTGTTGGAAAGTAAAAGTAAGGTGGCTCCACCAATACCACCCATTCCCACCCTAGCTTAATTTTTACCCATGCCCACCCTGGAGCGGGTAGGATCTTAATTAGGGCTTATTTTGGGGGTACTTAATTTGGGCGCATGTGTAAAAATCAAGCTAGGACTTACTTTTGGGGTAAACACGGTATCAAGTAGTTAGGGGGTGAGTGTGAACCAACAGCGGTGCAGAAATATTTCAATCATAATTTCACATATAAAATAGCCATTCGTGTAATGCAACCTGCATATTGTTCAAAACAGTCATTAGTATTATGGCTGATGTTTGACAGCAAGCCTAAAAGTGAAAGATCACAAGAGTACTTCATTCTCTGTATGTATACAAAACATCACATACCAGGAATGGCATATTAAGATGGACTTATTCTGCATCAAGTTACCTGTAGTATCTAAAAGCACTTACCATTTCAAACTGTTGAGATACAGGTAGTTCTTGGCTTACAACCATTCATTTAGTGACTGTTCGAAGTTGCATCCGCATTGAAAAAAGTGACCCTTTTTCACACTTAGGCAGTCCCATGATCAGAATTTGGATGCTTGGCAACGGACTCATATTTATGATGGCTGCAGTGCCCCAGGATCACATGATCCCCTTTTGCAACCTTCTGACAAGCAAGGCCAATGTGGGAAGCTAGATTCACTTTACAACCATCTTACTAACTTAACAGGTACAGTGATTCACTTAACAACTGCGCCAAGAAAGCTCGTAAAATGGGAGAAAACTCACTTAACAACTGCCTCGCTTAGCAACATAAATTTTGTGCTCAGTTGCGATCATAAATTGAGGACTCCCTGCAATCAAAGCAACTGCAAAATTAAAGAGATTAGGTAAGATCATTGGTTCACTGAAATTATTAAACAGAGGGATAGAAACAAGATCATGTGAAGTGTTAATACCACTTTATAATACCTTGGTAAGGACACATCTGGAATACTGCATCCAGTTTTGGTTGCCATGATGTAAAAAAGATGTTGAGACTCTAGAAAGAGTGCAGAGAAGAGCAACAAAGATGATTAGGGGACCGGAGGCTAAAACATATGAAGAACGGTTGCAGGAACTGGATAGGTCTAGCTTAATGAAAAGAAGGACTAGGGGACACATGATAGCAGTCTTCCAATATCTCAGGGGCTGCCACAAAGAAGAGAGAGTTAAGCTATTCTCCAAAGCACCTGAGGGTAAGGCAAGAAGCAATGGGTAGAAACTAATCAAGGAGAGAAGCAACTTAGAAATAAGGAGACATTTCCTGACAGTTAGAACAATTAATCTGTGGAACAACTTGCCTCCAGAAGTTGTGAATGCTCCAACACTGGAAGTTTTTAAGAAGATGTTGGATAGCCATTTGTCTGAAGTGGTGTAGGGTTTCCTGCCTAAAGCAGGGGTTGGACTAGAAGACCTCCAAGGTCCCTTCCAACGCTGTTATTCTAAATTCTATTAGAAGGTCTAATCTTTCCTGAATTTACCTGGGAGTAAAATCTCATTGAACCCATATGCTGTAATTTATCACGGAAATGCATTACTCAGAAATTAAAAGTCCCTCTCATCTTCTTTTGTACAAGCTCTCTTCTCCCAGACAGGACTTCCCAATACAACATCCAGATGATGGATGACCCACACAGATCTTCAGAGGGAGAGTAGCCATTGAAAGCCAACTCCGCACATTTGGACTTGTGTAGCAGCTGAGAAACACATGCCTTGAGCAAGCAAGCAGCATTTGGAAGATGTTTAACCTTTCCACTATCTATTGCTTTCCCTTTGCTGCAATTATTATCTCCTCCCACAGAATGTGTGGGTTTCTGGACTGTGAGGAAACATCAGATGGGGGTGGGGGAGGAGGAGGAAAAAGAGCAGTGGGAGGTTTAAATATCCCTTCCACTCACTTCTTCTCTGATTCAAATTGAGCTCTTTCCTTTGCAGCTGTTTGGCAGAGAGCCAGCTTCTCATATTGAGGACTTCCAATGGTTGTTTTTTTTCCCCCCCTAACAATCTTTTCCCCATTTTTTTTCTACTTCCTCCTTTGGATGTTCAGAACAAGCTTGCTGCAGCAAAAGCAATGTATTTAATTCAGTGTAAATTGTTCTCTCTTTTTCATGGCTAGCTTAAAACCAACTTAGAGCAGAGATGGGATTTTTATGAGGCTATTTAACGTGCAGTTACAGACACAGAGATAGGTACGTACACATGATTCTGAGTTGCTTCTAAATCCCAGGACTTGTTTTGATCATTTAAACTGACCAAAAAATATTCCCAAACAGCATCAAGAGCTCTACAGAGGGAAAGTTCTGGCCCATTCCTCAGGGCAGGAGTCAACAACCAGTGGCTCTGGAGCCGCATGTGGCTCTTTCACCCCTCTGCTGTGGCTCCCTGTCATTCAAAATATGCATCACAACCACCAATGTGCAATTTATTGAGCTTTTCAACCCCCGGTAGGCCAACCATGGATAAATCCAAGAAAAGAAAAGTTTCAGAAGAAAACAAAACGTTTAATTCAACTACATAGGCTAGTTTTTGTGACCACTCAAGAAATAGTCAGGCACGGGAAGGGTTTTGTGGCTCCCGGTGCTTTCTTTTCTGTGGCAAATGGGTCCAAATGGCTCTTCGAGTGTTCAAGGTTGCAGACCCCTGCTTTAGGATAAAAAAATGACATTTAATGCTTTTTCTTATCCTTCCTCACTGGTGGAAGTTCAATAGGTAAAACTCCATGAATATGGATAGCAGAGAAGAATATGGATAGCAGAGAAGATAGCAGAGAAGACATCAAGACACAACTTGAAGGTTGTGCCAGTGGCTGCAAGCAGTGGTGGTATTCAGCCGGTTCAAGCCGGCTCAGGCTAACTGGTAGTTAAATTACTGGCTGGCTCCAGCCCTCCTCTCTCTGCCTCTTCCAGGAGTCCCCACGTGTCCCATTTTGGTTTCCAGTTAAGTGCAGGGATGCCTCCTAACCTCAAAATGGGGTACGGGGTGTGTGTGTGTGTGGTTGCCCTCCAGCCCGTTTTTGCTGCCAGGAGGCTGCAGGGAGGCCTACTAGGCCCAAAATGGTATGGGGGGGCTGTCGCATTCCCCCGCCTGCAGCCCGTTTTTGCTCCCAGGGAAGTGCAGGAGGCCAAATGCTGCCTGCCACACCCCCTGGCCATGCCCACCATGTCCATACCTACCAACCAGTCATTAGGGCAGAGAACTGTTAAATTATTGTTAAATTATTTGAATTCCACCACTGGCTGCAAGTATTCACCCACTGGAGAAGCAGATGTCTCTGTTGTGTGTTTGACAAATATTGGACACTATTGCAACTGTCTATAACTACACAAAGGCCTTCCAGCATTTTTTGTGTAAGTGGAGCCAAAACATGGATTTTTGAAGAAGAAAAGATTATATCAATCCTTCTGAGATAATTAAGCATCCATTTTTCTCCTTAAAACAACTCAACTCCTTCCCATCTCTAGCACATCATAAACAAAGTCAGCGTTTATTAGACAGCTGTTAAATGCTCATTCTCTATTAGCCAAACCTACCTCCAAGATTGCTGTATATAAGGTTGCTGTATATGAAAGACAAATGAAGGTCTTTTCTAGAGTGTTGTACTTGCTCAAATCCACCATTTGTTGTCTTCTAAAGAAGAAACAGTGTTATGCTCTTTGTCATTGTGTCAAAGCTTTGCTAGCAAGATGCCTTCTTGGTTGTTGTTGCTTCAAACTCTTTGTAGTGTGGCAAGCTACCCTCTCCCAGAAGAATGAAATATTTTGAGAAATATTTAAAAATGCAGAATATGATATTTCCCTAAAAGAGAAACATGTTTTTAAAGACAGAAAACCGCCCCTAAGTCTTTCTTAATAGCCCAGCAGGACTGGGCCAGCCTATCTACAAGACAAAAGACCTTCGGCTCAGGGTGATGGGATTAAGACATGGCCCTTCAGGACATACAGTAATAGGATCGTTTAGCAGAAGACACAGAGCTCGCTGCATTGCACAATCTCCTAAGGACATTGCATCACCCGGCAGACTTCAACCAAACCTGGGAGCTCAGACAAACATGACCCCATATGACTCTGACAACAGCCAATAGAATACATGTTCTTGCACAGGAACAGGAAGCTCAAGTTCAAAGCCCAAGAGAAGGTATAAATACCTCTTCCTGTCAACTCCATGTGTTCAGCTGCACCAGGATCATGTGCTTGGTGGTTCTGCTTCATCATTAAACCATCTTTTCAATCAACCTCCATGTTTCCAGGGTCTTCCTCCCGGCTTGGAACTGAATCAGATGGATATTTCTTCTAACAGTAGGAAGACTAGAATTTTTGAAAATGTATCTGTGTCTTCTCTCTCCTCCCCTCCCCCCAATGAATAAATAATTTTGGATTGTTGTGCCATAGATTTGTATTTTGCTCCTCATCTAGCTTTCCAGAAGTTTTACAATTTGTCCTTTGTCCACAGTGAGCAACTCAAGTCACCATTCTTAGCCAACATAAAGTGTGAATATTGGCCAAGAAACATGTTGACACTGGCCACGGCCATGTAAAATTCATAGATTTGTTAAGCAAAAGGTTGTCCAGCATCTCAACATCATCCACATCTAGGACAGAAAAGGATGTAATGAAATTATTCTGTGATGTGTCGTAGATTTCAACAATTCCCTCCCATCAAATAAACAATAGCATCAAGCTAGCATTCATCTTTTCAACCATAAGAAAATTGTCAGGAAACAGTTGGGTTGCATTTACACTGCTTAAAAGATAATCAAATTGTATTTACTTTTCTTTTTGGCATATAAATGTTTGGTGCTTCAGAACATCAGGTGCAGGAGATAAGTCGGCCGGTCAATTCCTGTTGCAATAATTGGTTCAACACCTAATTGATATGAAAAAAGCAGACCCTGCATTTGTGGGAAAATGCTAGAATGAAAAAAAATCATATTTTATAGACTCATTAATCTCTGTGATTACTTAGGTCTTAATCTGTAGCCATGGAAGGCACATTATTAATACCATGGGAGCAGGATGAATAGGTGGTAGTTAGATTGAACAATGCCAACTAGTAGAAGCAAGTATCAACCTGGACACTGGTTAAATGCAGTATTGCAGGCTAACTCTGCCCACAGTCTAGAGTGCGATTGCACCTGCTCAAAGTGGACTCAGTCTTTCATCCTTCTGAGGTTGGTAAAATGAGGACCCTGATTGTTGGGGGCAATATGCTGACATTTGTAAATTGCTCAGGGAGTACTATAATGTTCTGCCCCAGCTACGGACCCCAAAGAACGCAGCACACACAAACTCTATACAAAACTTATTTTACTCAAATAAATTAGTCTTTATCATTCAAAGGCTCTTAATGAACTGTCTTAACAGCCTACCAGAATTTTAAGATAAGGTAATCACAGTCTTACTAGAGTTGGCAGAAAGCCCAGAAGGAATTTTGCAAACACGAAGGAGAGTGAACTAAAGTTGTTCTCTACAGCTTGCTGCAAGTGGCATTCCTTCTTAAATAGGCTAAGGGACTGGCCAAGTAGCCCCAAGCCTTACTCTCAAGGAGAGTTCCTCCTGAGGAGCCATTCCTGCCTTTTGGCAGCTCTGTGCACCTGTGCATTGAGAAAAGGCTCCTCCTCTTCGTCCTCTTCACTTAAAGAAGCTTCTGGAGGTTCTGAAGGCCCTGCCTGAATCCCTGCCTCTGGCACCACATCTTCTCCAGTCTCCTCACTGTCTGACTCGAGTGCCAGCTGCACAAGCTGCTGACGCAGCACCACACCAGCCTCCTCGTTGTCGGAATCAGCTACACTCTGCACAGGCCCCTGACGGGTCACAAAATATAAATCACTATGGGGCAGTGTATAAGTCTAAGTGATATTGCTATTCTTGGAATGCCCTTTAACTTTATGTTAAGTCTAAGAAACACAACAACAACAACAACGATAATGATGATGACTTGTGGGATTTTCAAATAAGATCTTGTGGGACTTTAGAATACAGATGGATTGTCATTTGGAACACAACATGCCAGACATCACGGTTGTCGAGGGCTGAAGTGTACAGTTTATTGATACCACTGTACCAGGAGATGCCAGAGTCAAAGAAAAGGAACTGGAAAAAAATCACAAAATATTGCAACCTGGCCATCAAAACGACACGGCTATGGATGAAACATGTAACAGTGATACCCATTGTCCTTGGGGCACTTGGTACCATGTCCAAGAATTTTATAAGATCCATCAACAAATTGCAGCTTCCTGCAATAACACCAGTGGAACTGCAAAAAAACCCCTGCACCACTCGGAACATCGTACATCTTAAGAAGGTACTTGGTTGATACCTAGGACGCTGGCAGCAACCCATATCAACCTTTAGCCCCAGTCAACGGTATTTGTGATACATTTTAAATGTTCGGTTGACTGAGTTTCCTGTTTAATGAATAAAATAATAATAATAATAATAATAATAATAATAATAATAATAATAATAATAATAATAATAATAGGAAGTGTTCGACTAGTGATTTGCAATGTGAAATACAGCATGGTTATCTCATTTGCTATATATACTGTCATTTTTGTGTATATGATAATGATGATGATGATGATGATGATGATGTAGCTGCTCCATTAGTAGCCTTCCCTGGTTGACTGGCTGGTTGGGATCTTGCCCCTGGAATTGGGACAGGAAGAAGCTGAGGGGGAGATTTTTGGGAAATGTAGTACCCAACAGAGTGAGTAAAATCAGACTACTGGGGAGAAAGACAACAGCTTTGAGCAGCAGAAGAAAACAGGACTGAGAAGCAGTGGAAAGAATAAAGCTGCTATGAGAAAAAGAGGCCACACTCAGGGGTGGGTTCCACTTACCTTTACTACCAGTTTGCAGCTGTTCAAAAGAAAATTCTTGTAAGTAGGTTAGCAACAATAAAGAAGCAACTCTGATCAGCTCACAGTGTCATTCGAGTTCCTTGCGCCTGATACTCCTAAATCAATGTCTATTAGGGGAAAGTCTATGTAAGGATTAAGGAACGCGGTGGCTGAGTGGCTAAGATGCTGAGCTTGTCAATTGAAAGGTCGGCAGCTCAGCAGTTCGAATCCCTAGTGCTGCATAACTGGGTGAGCTCCCGTTACTTGTCCCAGCTTCTGCCAACCTAGCAGTTTGAAACAACATAAAAAATGCAAGTAGAAAAATAGGGATCACCTTTGGTTGGAAGGTAACAGCATTCCGTGTGCCTTTGGCATTTAGTCATGCCAGCCACATGACCACAGAGACGTCTTCGGACAGTGCTGGCTCTTCGGCTTTGAAATGGAGATGAGCACTGCCCCCTAGAGTCGGGAACGACTAGCACATATGTGCGAGGGGAACCTTTACCTATGTAAGGATTAATATCCACATGATGACATGAGCACTGTAGATACAACATAGAGCTTGGATTGCAATGCTGCACGGAGCATCTTACACACATGCTAGCATTATTCTGCATCCAAGTCAACTATATTACAAAACATTTCTTTAAAAAGGACTTTCTGCTCCTTAGTTACTCCACATTCTTTTAGCACTTTGCTTAAGCTCATAAACATATTTGGCTCCAATTCCAGCTGAATTAAATTTTGAACAGGGAAGGACACCAATGATTGTACTATAGGAATGGCCAAATGGCACTGCTCCTGTCACATGGTAGCATGCGAAAGAAAGAGAAACCCAGGCCAGGTTGACTTGGATCTTGTTGGAGTTAACTTGGACTTCATTGAAGGAGGCAAAGAAAACAGACTGCAGCTTGGGACAGAGCTGAAACAGATTCAAGAACAGAAGAAGCACATCAGGAGTTCCCCAGTATGTAGGTTCCTCCCCTCTCCTGCCCTTCTGCTCCACCCATACTGATGACAGACACTAGTACATAAATAAAATAACTCTTAAGTATGTAATATGTCCCTTGTGGTGTGTTTTCCCTGCCAATATGAAAGATATACATTTTTACAAATATCAAGTTTGGAAAACATCCTTGAGTCTCATTTGCCTTGAATTTCAGCCAACGCTGCTTGGCTTCCCGTTGCGTGGAACAACTCTTTACAACTTTCCTTCCCCCTCCCCTCCCCCCCCACCCTTGGAAACTGATTGTGTTATTCTGTTGTCATTGTAGCATGGGTATCGTGCAACTCTGCCGCAAACAGATGTTTGAAACGCGAGCAGCATCTTAGTTACGCTGATTACAGAAGAGCAATGAGAAAATCCCAGGTCAAATCTGAAAGATATATCGGTTGTCATAACAAGCCTAGGATGTACCTTGGTGATTTGTTAGACCTGTCTTTTGTAAACTTCTATTCGTTTTGACAATAGAGAATTGTCCACACACATGGACGGATGATGGTTGAGCAACCCTTGACTTTTCCAATTTCATGAGGCTGTGCCAAGCTTCCTGGGAGAATTCTCAGAAAAATGGTGGATCATATATTTCCAAGTTTTCCTGGAAAATTTGGAAGAAAAAAAATGGAGGAGAATTTTCATCCAAGTTTGCCTTTGTGAATGGGCGCTAAGAGGGAGCAGCACAGAGAACTGGCAAATTATAGGAGAAGCTTTCTTGGCTCATCCCTAACTGACTTGGATACATTCAAGAGTGGACAGAATTTGCACCCAACATATCTACAAGCCATGTTCTCTGATTAGAAAGTATACTCCTGATAACATTCTCTTTAGCTTTTGCATAGGATTTTTACCTTCTAATTCAAATGTACATCGATTGTACGTTCAATGTACATCAATTAAAGGGGAAGAGAAGACTAATGCTCCATACACAATTTACGACCACGATTGAGCCCAAAGTTTCTGTTGTTAAGCGGGGCAGTTGTTAAGTGAGTTTCGCCCCATTTTACGAACTTTCCTGCCACAGTTGTTAACTGAATGACTGCAGTTGTTAAGTTAGTAACATGGTTGTTAAGTGAATCTGACTTCCCCCATTGACTTTGCTTGTCAGAAGTTTTTAACAGATGATCACATGACCCTGGGACACTGCAACCAACATAAATATGAATTACCGTACTTTTCGGAGTATCAGACGTACTTCCCCCCCCCAAAAAAGTGGGTGGAAATGTCTGTGCGTCTTATACAACGAATGTTGTTGAAGCCCCGCCCACCTGCCGGCCCCCACCCTTTGGCCTCTGCCTCCCAGCAATTTACCTCCTTGCAGCAAACAGCCTGGTTGGTTCAGTACAGTCTGATTTAGCACAAGCAGCTGATTGGCGGTTGGATTGGCCTCCTGGAATACCACCTATCAGCTGTTCCAGGCTGCGGGAATCAATGCCGCCCATCAGTGCCAGTGCTGCCCATTGCCACTATCACCTATCACCGCCTCCGCATGCCCCATTTTTGCCCTCCGTGCATCCCATTTTCGCTCTCCGTGCATCCCATTTTTGGTCTGTTCCAGGTGGCAGGGATAGGCGGTGGCCGTGGCAATTGCCATTGCCTGTAATGGGATGAAAATGGGATGTGTGGAGGCCAAAACCGGGATGCACAGAGGCCAAAAATTGGGCGCACAGAGGCAGCAATAGGTGATAATTGCAATGGGCGACAATGGTGCTGATAGGTGGCAGTGATCCCCGCAGCCTGGAACAGCTGATTGCCTGTATTCTGGGAGGCCAATCCAACCACCAATCAGCTGCCCATGCTAAATCAGGCTGTGCTGAAGCTGACCACGCTTTTTGCTGTTTGCTGCAAGGAGGCAAATTGCTGGGAGGCAGCGGCAGAGGCATATTTTTTTTTCTTGTTTTCCTCTCCAAAAGCTAGGTGCATCTTATCCTTTAGAGTGTCTTATAGTCCCAAAAATATGGTAGTTGCCAAGTGTCCAAATTTTGATCATGTGGCCATGGTAATACTACAACAGTCATAAGTGTGAAAAACAGACATAAGTCACTTTTTTCAGTGGCGTTGTAAATTTGAATGGTCACCAACTGATGTAAACCAACTCCTACATGTAATCTTAAATATATATGTAAATGTCTCCTGGTCAATGAAGAAAAAATCTACTACAATGATTATTGGCTAATGTTCCAGTCTTCTATGTCCCAATCTCTTTGCAAGAATTTTTTCTACACGGAAAGGGAGTTGCAGAAAAAACTGATTGGTGGTAACAGTGACAACATCTGTGATGTATCAGATCCAAATGTGGAGATGTTTGAGCTCTCCTCCCAGAAAGGGTGAGCCAATATTCTGAACCTCCACTCCAAATTTTGCTCTACCAAATAATACAAATGTTTGTATTCATTGAGCAGTTTCCGTACTTGATGTGGATAAATCTAGTGCTGGAGTCTTCTTCAGTGACTGAATGTTTGTTAAATAGTAGGAGACAATATTTGCCAAAATGCTCAAAGGATTTCTGGTCAGCAGTCAATCTCAGATTTTATAATGGAGAACTCTGGAAAACAAATTTGCTTCAAGGCATCCATCCATCCTTGGGTTTTTCATGTTGTGCCGATGAGTAAAAAGAATGTTGTTGTATTTGTGACAGAGGGAGTAAAAATGTAAAGCTCTGTTAAAAGTTACATATGACTGGATTTATGCCTGTCCTTCTCTTAGACAAAACTCTGTTGTCTAAAGACAACAGAGTTGTCTTTAGAAAGCCTGTCCTTCTCTTAGTGATTTATTTGCTTGTGTTCTCAATATTGAAAACAATGTCAAGTACAGGTAATTCTTAATTTACGGCCATCAGTTTAATGACCATTCAAAGTTACAATGATGTTGAAAAGACAACTCACAACTGGTCCTCACACTTACAACCTCCAGGCATGATTCACTGAACGCCACATTATTTTGTGGTGGAAGCTCCAATCCCACCTGTGGTCCTAAGTCAAGACCTATCTGCAGCTGAATTAAGTACCTTCTTAATTTTTCACAACATTTTAGAAGAATTCTAATCTGTGGAGAAGACATTTTTGAGAAATTAAATTAAAATGAAGCTAAGATCCAGCTGTCTGGAATATAGTCAAAATTTTATATCTGTGGGAAATGTTAATGATATGGTACTGAGACCAGGCGAGAAATGCTACCAGTTTGAGCGAACCGGTATTTCCAATGATCAGCTGTGCCACGTGATTTATATTAGCTAGAAAGCAGGACTGCTTTCTAGCTAATCTAAATCACGCAGCACAACGTTTCCCTCCCCCTCACTGTTCTACTTACCTTTGCAGACTCAGAAAAGGCTTCTTAATCCTACTTTTTCAGTGCTGCACGGTAGTGCCTGAGTGCACATGCACATGAAGCACATGTTTTATGCGCACAGTGCATGCATGCCCATTTGGCGCACACCACACATGCACGTGCATTTGGCATGCACCGCACATGTGTGCACGAAGCAAACCAGAAGTGAAACAAACTGGTAGCAGACATCAGAGCATTTCACCACCCGACTGAGACCCTAGTGGCTGCCAAATGATTCTGTCAGTCTGTTGTGGTCTGCCAGAAGCCTGTGGCGCTGACAGCGGAGTCAGACAGTGATGAGGCTGAGGAAGAACAGGGGCCAGTGCTGGAGGCTGGGGAAGGCCCAAATGAGGGCTCTGCATCGGAGGCAGAGATGGGGCCAGGGCCATCGGGGAGTGAGGTGCGGGCTCCAGATCCTCCAGAGGCTGACAGTAGAGAGGCAGAGGAACAGAAGGAGACTGTTCCTAGTGCATGTATAAGAAGAGCTGCCAGAAGGCAAGAGCAGCTACAGCAAAGAGGACGACACGGGAGTAAGGCCAAGAGATGATTGGCCCTTCCCATAAGATTTAAAAGACCAGCAACGGCTCTTGGGTTCTTTGTCGGAAAACATTGATAGACTTGCTCTTGTCTTGCTGCACTTTTCTCTTGTCGGCGTCTTCTGCTTCTGAACTTTTGCCAAGAGAAGCCTTTGGCAGTTTGCCTAATTATACCAAGGTTGGTGATTAGGCTGAAGAATTTGTGTTATGAAGAGTTCGTTTTGATTTAGTTTGGACTACGCTGAGAATGAGTTTATTCTCAGCTGTTCTAATAAAGTCTGTTTGTTTTGGAACTGTTTGCGTGTAATGCTACCTACTTGGACCTGGGTCACAACACTGTCCATCCATTTTAGCCCATAGAGCCTCTCTTTAGATGTCCTATGATTTGTATAACTGCAATCACCCAGTTTTCATGTCTGAAGTCTCCTGTCCACAAGGATCCATGATGGCCTCGTTAGTAAGTTTAGCAGTTATAAAGACATGTCATCTGCAGAAATGCTAAGATAGACAACAATAAATGCTATGAGAAACAACAATACGAATTGAACTGAATTGAATACTTTATTTGGCCAAGTGTGATATGACACACAAAGAATTTGTCTCTGATGAAGAAGCTCTCAGTGTATATGCAAAGCAAAAAATAACAACAATCATCATCATCATAATACCAATAAGAGGGGGGAATAAGAAAGATAATAATAAGGCTACATAATAATAATACAATCATACTGCAGTGGCCCACATGGTTTTGTGCAGACCCCAGTCTGCACATGTATCACCTCTCCTGCGGGAGCTTCATTGGTTGCTTCTGGGTGCAATTCAAGGTGCTGGTTGTCACCTTTAAAGCCCTTCATGGCTTGGGACCAGGTTATCTGAGAGACTGTCTCTTACCGGTCAAATCTATCTGGCCTACGAGAGCGGGGAGCAGGGGTGCTATTCAGCAGGTTCTGACAGGTTCTGGAGAACCAGTAGCAGAAATTTTGAGTAGTTCGGAGAACCGGCAAATACCGCCTCTGGCTGGCCCCAGAGTGGGGTGGGAAGGGAAATTTTGCAATATCCTTCCCCCAGGAGTGGGGAGGGAATGGGAAATTTGCAGTGTCCTTCCCCTGCCATATCCACCAAGCCACACTACGCCTACCAAGCCATGCCCACAGAACCGGTAGTAAAAACTTTGGAATTCATCACTGGTGGGGAGGCAAGGAATGTTGCAGGTCCCATCCCCTAGGGAGATACACCTGGTGGGACCCAGAAGAAGGGACTTCTCCATGGTGTCTCCCTCTCTCTAGAACATCCCCCAAAGATTAGAATGGCCACCATTCTAACACTCTTCCGGAAGGCAATGAAGACCTGGTTCTGCCAGTGGGCCTGGGGAATACAGAGTGGGATGGAACCCATTGAATGGCTCATGTGATGTGTTGTTGCTGGAGAGGGAGGTGGGGGTTATTATATTATTTTATTAATTTATTATGTGAGTATTCTCTTTTATTATTTATTTATTTATTTATTTATTTATTTATTTATTTATTTATTTATTTATATGCCGCCCTTCTCCAGAGACTTAGCAGAAATTTTGAGCAGTTTGGAGAACCGGTAGCGGAAACTTTCAGTAGTTCGGAGAATCGGCAAATACCACCTCTGGCTGGCCCCAGAGTCGGGTGGGAATGGAGATTTTGCAATATCCTTCCCCCAGGAGTGGGGAGGGAATGGGGATTTTGCAGCATCCTTCCACTGGAGTGGGTGGGAATGGAGATTTTGCAGTATCCTTCCCCTGCCACGCCCATCAAGTCACACCCACAGAACTGGTAGTAAAAAAAAAATGGATTTCACCACTGGAGAAGGTGCTACAAATGAATTCTAACCTGAACAGGAGTGATCACAAAAAACCCATGGCAACCATTACCAATAAAAGAATATCAGTAAGACGATCACAGAACCAGACAGACCGGCATGCTAAATCCTCAGACGGAGACTCCAAGGTATCATCCAGTGGGAAAGACTTCTATGAACGTCTTGTGGTCCTTTTTCAATGCTCCTGGACATATGGAGATCATTATAGTGGGTGAGTCAGAAATTAAGCCACTGGACGGTCCAGCTGCCAGCGTTCAAACTGCTGGAAGGCTGGAATACAAGACAATTGTTTTTGAAACCATAAGGGATTGTTTCCAAGGAGATCACTGTGTCATAGGATTATGGGAGTCTTTCTGGCGTGTGTGTATGTGTGTATGTATGTATGTGTATTTTATTTTATTTATTATATATTATTTTATTATATATATATATATAATTTTATTTTCGTAGGTCTTTATGTGTATATTTCTTTATGCCAGGGATTTTCCTACGTATATCAAGATGTTTCATAGCCTAATTTTCAGTGAAATCTCAATTCACCAGCATTGCTCCTGGAAGCACGAAGCCGAGAACACCAGCCTGAAGATGACGAATGAGACTTCGTCGAAACATCGCCAAGACACTTCCAATTTTACGTGGGAGAAAACCCGAATAACCAAAGACCTACATATAAACACCTGCGAAAACCTCAGAATATATATATATATATATATATATATATATATATATATATATATATATATATATAATTATTTATTTATTTATTTAGACTTATATACTGCCCTTCTCCTTGCGAACTCAGGTCGATGAACAGCCAAATAAAAAACCAGTACACAAAAGTTACAATATTATAAAAACAAATATAAATTTAGCTGATAATTAAAACAGATTAATATTAAAATAGATATCAAACTCTAAAAGATTCTAAAAAATTTAGCAGGGATCATGCTAAGCCGGCAAGCTGAAAAAGATATGTTTTCAAGGTCTGACGAAAAGTCCGGAGGTCGGAGATCGTTCTCAACTCTGGAGGAAGATTGTTCCAGAGGGTGGGAGCTGCCACAGAGAAGGCTCTCCCCCTGGGGGTCACCAGCCGGCATTGTCTGGCTGACGGCACCCTGAGGAGGCCCTCTCTGTGGGAGCGAACCGGCTGGTGGGAGGCAATTGGTGGCAGAAGGCGGTCCCATATATATAAGACTTGTTCATGAAGATAGAAGCAAAAGGGAAAAGACAGAATAAGAGCTAAAGCAGTAAGAAAATGTATTCTCTTTAATGTGCTCTCAGTGATATATCAAATAAGCATACTTTTTCCTGCTCTGAGCAGCATTAACAAATTAAAACCAAACAGCCATCCAGTTTTTGTAACTTTCTCTGACTCATGAATGAGTCGCTGGGATTCATTTTGACATCTGTAGGTTATAGAGAATTTACCTCCTCAGCCCCCCCTCCCACTTGCCAAAAAAATTGAAGGTTATCTCTCTGGGAAAAGGAAGTCTTCACAAAGGTTTTGTGTGCGTCACACTATTCAAATAGAACAGGGATGGGTTCGACTTACCTTTACTCAGTGGTGGGATTCAAGTAATTTAACAACCGGTTCTGTGCCCTAATTATCTCTTCCAAAAACCAGTTTGCCAAACTGTTCAGAAAGTTAACAACCAGTTCTCCTGAAGTGGTGCGAACTGGCTGAATCCCACCACTTCCTTTACCACCGGTTTGCAACGGAAGCGCATGTGCGCACTCATTTCTGCACATGCGCAGATCACCCATGATGGTGTCCGGATGGGTGGGCAGAGCCTCCCGCCGCTTTTACTACCGGTTTGCAAGAACCGGACTGAACCGGGAGCAACCCGCTACTGAAACAGAAGCAATTCGCATCCTGCAAAAATAATGCAAATCCCGCAATTTTGTCAATGTGATAGCAAATCAACTTCCCTAACTTATTTTTTGCCCTTTGGTTGATTATTTTGCATGATTTGTCCCCCCCCCCTTTTTTTAAATCATCGATGCTAAAATATCCTCTCAAGAGAATAGTTTACAGAACCATCTCTGTGCTTCTGAGCAGAGATATTATTGATTTGCACCTAAGTTTTCTTTGCAACCATAAAAGGTAAGTGCTTGATTTTTAGAAATACCTGCAGTTGAACCTTTCAGCTTAAGTTTATTCAATGGGGCAATCTTATTGCCATAGGTCCATGATTTATTTATTTATTTATTTATTTATTTATTTATTTATTTATTTATTTATTTATTTATTTATTTATTTATTTATTGGTTCAATTTATATGCCGCCTGTTATGTTGTTACTGTTTTGAGCGGGAAGTTCAAACTAGGGGTTGTTTCTGATTGGTTACTGGCCAGCAGCCAAACTGTACATAAAGAGGGCTGCTGCCTACATACCTTTGCTGAAGTCTCACCATATAATAAAGAGCTGTTGTCACTATCCTGTCTGTGCTGCTTTGTTATTGCCCAGCCACTTCACCGCCCTTCTCCGGAGACTCAGGGCGGCTTACAATGCGTTAAGCAATAGCCTTCATACTTTTGTATACACCTGCTTAGTAGGGCTTTTGGCCCCCCCAAGCGGTGTTCTTTTTTATATAAAGTCAGTTTATTGCCCCCACAATCCGGGTCCTCATTTTACCTACCTCGGAAGGATGGAAGGCTAAGTCAACCTTGAACCTGGTGAGATTCGAACTTGCAGTAATTGCAGGCAACTGGGAGCTAAGTGCTATTTAACAGTGCTTTAGTCCATTGCTCCACCAGTGGAGTTCGAACCTATGGCATGCGTGTCACAGGTGGCACACAGAGCCATATAGGCATGTGAGCCTTGCCCTAGTTCAACTCTGGCGTGCATGGTGGGACTAGAAGTTGACAAACGGGCTGTTTCCGGCCTCCAGAGGGCCTCCAGGGGGATCCCCAGGTTCCAAGAAAGCCTCTGGAGCCTGGGGAGGGCGAAAAACGGACCTACAGGGCCCACTGTGCATTGCGTGCCAAAAGGTTCATGAGCACATGTGTGGGGCACATTGAATTATGGGTGTGGGCACGCACGCTTGTGATTCCCCCGCACTCCCCCCGCTTTTAGCACGTGATGGCAAAAAGGTTAGCCATCGCTGCCATAGGTAATCAAAATTCCTCATTCAAACCAGTGCTACCAGTCTTTTAAATCAGCATGGATTTAATGCGTGTGAAGCTCAGATCTGCAATCATGGAATCCCTTCAACTTCACCCGTTATTGTTTATAAGCTCTTGCAAGCTTATTTGCATTTGCTTTGATTTCCAACTATAGTACTATAGTTGAAAATCAAAGTATAGCACTTCTTGAAACAATTTCCATGCAGATTATCACTTCAAATGCTCTCTTAACTTAGCCCATTTTAAGTTATTTTTACATTTTCTTCCACAGGCTAGCAGATCTTTCAACACCTCCCAGAATTTGTAGGGTTCAGGCATCTTCTTAAATTGGGCTCTAATTTCAAATTTCAAATCTTTATTGTTAGTGCACAGCATATGTACAATGAGATTGGTTGAGCTCCCTCAGTGCACACCCACACTCCCACAACACAACACAACTCACAGCGAAGACAGAAAATCCCTAACCCAATAAATCATATTAACAAAACACCCACTCCTATTGCACCAGTGTGAACATGTTACACATTGCACCAGCTCTGCAGTCCATCATTCTATGTAGTTATGATGTTTTTCTCATTCAGGAGCCTGACAGCTCACAGATAAAAACTGTTCTTCAGCCTGTTTGTGCAACTGTCTATACTTCTATATCTCCTTCCCAAAGGTAGGAGGATAAAGAAGTGATGACCAGGGCGAGAATCATCCCTGAGAATTTTCCTCACTCTCCTAAGGCAGCAAGCCCTAGCGATCTCACCTAGTGGTATCAGAGGACAACCCATAATGTTTTGTGCTGTGCTCACCACCCTCTGTAGTGTTTTTCTATCCATGGCTGTCAGACCAGAGTGCCATACCGTGATGCAATAAGTGAGGACGCTTTCTATTGTGGACCAGTAAAAGAAGATCATCAGTTGTTGTTCTACCCTGTTTTTACGCAAGGCCCTAAGGAGATGGAGTCTCTGTTGGGCCTTCATGTTGCAGCTCTACATGTTACAATGGACGTGTCAAGTTTCGAAGCTGTCTTAAATAAATTGCATTTCAAACAGTCTTTGGAAAAAAACTCTAATTTATTAAGCACAAACGTTCTAGCTCCGACTCATTGCAGCCAACTCTGGCTTCCTCAGGCAAAACCCTCCTTTTCCTCTCCCCCTCCTCTGCACTCATTGGCCATCTTCCCCGTCACTCTGCCCCTAATCTACTGCCCCCACTCAAAGGAATTTCCCCCCTCCCATCTCATCTCCTAGGTGATATTCTCTCCAGGGAAGATAAGTAGGTGAAGTGTCAAATGTCTCTTTCCAGATGCCTCTGCTTCTTCTTCTTATGTCAGCATTGGAGTAAGTGCAGCGTGAAATGTTGACAGGACGTTCCTCATGTTGTGTATCCTTAGGAAACCTGAAATGCTATCCAAGCAGTGACGGTTTATATACCAAATGTTTCTCCATCGTATTTAGTACTAATTTAGAGCTCTGCTGCCGAGTTTCTGCAGGCCAACTAGAACATCTTAATAATCGGTGGACGTCACCTCCCCCCCCCAACAATTATTTAATTTGTCTCAATAAGTTGTTCAGGTCCCTTCCTGTGTTGTCATCTAGTCATCAGTGGCACTATCAAAGGGCATTTATCCTCCCAATAAATCTGTCCACCGTTGGCATTCATTTCACCTTGTTCTTCCCCTTTGTCCCACTCAGAGCTATTCTTCTTCACTTTGTGGTTGTGGTTTTTATGCCCTCCTTCTTCTTCCAAAAAAGCAAAGCAAGATGTCAGATGAAATCTGTACGATCTCGGTTCCTCATCGCTGTTGTATCTTACTGCCGGATCAAATGCAAAATGGCACAGTGTTTTCTGTTGCTTGCTTGACTGATCTTCTCAAAAAGCCTGTAAGAGTTCCAACATTCCCAGGCAGCCTCAGGCAATTGAACAACAGCGTAAGATCACAAGGTTGCTTAATCAACTATCACCAACAATGGTAACCCAATACTCTACAGTTGTTTCTTCAATCTGATTCCTTCTCTTCCCAGCACTCTGAATTATAGATAACTGTGGCTTAGAAAATAACTAATGCTTGTTGGGCAGCATTTAGTTCCATGATGGCGAACCTTTTAGCTATCATGTGCCAAAAGTGGGGGGAGCATAGGAGGATCACGTGCACATGTGCCAACACACATAATTCTATGCACCCTGTCCCCCCACGCATGCAGGCCTCATCTGTGCTCCCCCTGCTTTTGGCAAATGATGGCATGGTGGGCCTAGTAGAGCTGTTTTTTACTCTCCCCAGAGCCTTTCTAGGAGCCTGGAGAGGGCAAAAACGGCCTTCCCCATCCCCAGAGGTCCTCTGGAGGCTGGAAACAACATGTTTCCTGACTTCCGGTGGGCCCAGAAGGCTCAAAAATCAGCTGTCTGGCACATGCATGCATGCCAGAGCTGAGCTCACGTGCCCACCAATATGGCTCTACGTGCCACCTGTGGCACCCGTACCATAGGTTCGCCATCACGGATTTAGTTGCATGCACTACAACTTGTCTATCCACATTTATTTATTTATTTGCCCCGAAGCTGCTTTCTTTCAAAAACCTTGTTTTTGCTCGAAGACATTTTGCTTCTCATCCAAGAAGCTTCTTCAGTTCTGACTGAATGGCGGAGAATGGAAGGATTTATGGAAGGAAGGAAGGAAGGGAGGGAGGGAGGGAGGGAGGGAGGGAGGGAGGAAGGAAGGAAAGAAGGAAGGAAGGAAGGAAGGAAGGAGAGAAGAGAAGAGAAGAGAAGAGAAGAGAAGAGAAGAGAAGAGAAGAGAAGAGAAGAGAAGAGAAGAGAAGAGAAGAGAAGAGAAGGAAGGGACCTTGGAGATCTTCTAGTCCAGCCCCCTGCTCAAGCAGGAGAACCTATACTATTTCAGATGGAATGGAAGGATTTTTGGGAAAACAGCACCTTTGGGACAATCATGACCTGGATGACTGAGAATCTCCATAGACATTTATTTATTTGATTTCTTTTTATATCCCACCTTTCATTATAGATAATTCAAGGTAGTGAACATATATGGTATTCCTTCTTCCTCCTATTTTCCCCATAACAGCAAACCTGTGAGGTTGGTTGGGCTGAAAAAGATTGACTAGCCCAAAGTTATCCAGTCAGCTTTCAAGCCTAAGGTACAGTGATGGGATTCCACCGGTTCAGGCCGGTTTGAATGAACCGGTTGTTAAATTGCTGGCTGGCCCAGACCCACCTTGGCTGGGGCCTTAGAGTCACGCCTCAGCGTAGCTGCAGCTGCTCTTTGGCTCCCTTGCCTTGACCATGTGGCCATGCAGCCCAGCCTGTTTGCCTCCCTCTGGCATGGCCTACGATGTAGAGGCCTCCCACTCATCTTGGCCTGCTCCCGAACACCCACCTTGGACTGCTCCTGACCGCTCCAACAGTAGAACCAGTGGTGGGTTTCAAAATTTTTTACTACCAGTTCTGTGGGCGTGGCATGGTTTGGTGGCTGTGGGTTGGTGGGCATGGCAGGGGAAGGATACTGTAAAATCCCCATTTCCTCCCAATCAGCTGGGACTCGAGAGGCAGAGAATAGATGGGGGCGGGGCCAGTCAGAGGTGGTATTTACCAGTTCTCCAAACTACTTAAAATTTCTGCTACCGATTCTCCAGAACTGGTCAGAAACTGCTGAAACCCACTTCTGAGCAGAACAGGTAAGCACAGCCATGGGACCTCCTCAGGGAGATAGGGCTGGGAAGGGTGGTTGTCCTGTGTCCACTTGGCCTCCAGCTGCGGCCTACCGCTATCTGCCTCTGAATTTTTCACAATAGTGTTATTGACTACTACCTAGCCTTCTGGAGCATAGATGAATAAAGGCCAAGCTTAACACTGTAAACTTGGTTCTTTAAAAGGCACACTATCCCAGACTACCTGCTTCACAATTTCACAGCTGCATTCGACTAATAAAACACCTGACACATCTGGATTCAGGCTCACTTTATTCGAGTGTGATGAGGTGAGCTCTCATCACTTGCCCCAGCTCCTGCCAACTTAGCAGTTTGAAAACATGCAAATGCAAGTAGATAAATAGGTACCACTTTGGTGGAAAGATAACAGAATTCTGTGCATCTCAGTTTATAGTCATGCTGGTTACATGACCATGGAAAGGGTCTTCAGACAAGGCTGGCTCCCTCAGCCAAGAAACAGAGAAGAACATCAGCCCCTAGAGTCAGGGGAAACTTTTACCGTTATCTTTTTATCCACTCGAATATAGCCTAATTATAGATTCAAACTTGTGGTTCAGACCATCCATCACCTTCCTAGAGTAGGATGGAAAAGCAACATAAATGACACACTCCAGAATTCATACGGAATCAATTCTCCAGGCAATAGCAGTATCAGGAGAAATGGATCATAGTACAGATAACAGGAAAGGGCTTCTAACATTTCAGCAAGGGGTTCTCTCCCTGATTGCTGGGTGTGCATGGCAATGGTGGGCGTGGCCTAGTCGGCCTCCTACACCACAGTGTGTGTGGGGGGGGGTGTTTTTGCCCTCCTCGGGCTCCAGAGGCTTACCTCAAGCCTCCGGGAGGGCAAAAACAGCCTTCTCAGGCTCCAGAGGCTTACCTCAAGCCTCCAGGAGGGCAAAAACCAGAGGGTTCCAGAGGCCCTCTGAAGGCTGGAAATGGGCTCGTTTCCAGCCTTCCTCAACTTCTGGTAGGCCCGTTTTTTGCCCTCCCCAAGCCTCGTCACACACTCTGCAGTTACCTGCATCCAAAACGGGCTGCAAACGGGGGACTCCTGGGAGGGGTGGGCGAGGTGGGTGGTGCCAGCCAGGAGTGGGGTTTGGGAGTTTTCTGAACTGCACAGAATCTTAGCGAGCGGTTCTCCCAAACCCCTGCGAACCCCCAACAGCCCACCCCTGGCTTTGGCCCTCTGAGGTCTTCCCCACACTATTTTCTCTCTCCCTTTTTCAATTTCACCCTCTTCTACTTGGACAAGTAAGAGAATAGGTGGAAGAAAAAACAAAGGAAAAAAAGAATCTACAATGGCAGTGGAGAATGCAACAATCTCAACGGATCTTTAAAAAAATAAAAAGTTGCTGAACTTGGGATCACCCCTTTTTTTAACTGATTGGGAAGCAAAAAAACCTAAACATCCTGAAAAAGCGTAATAGTAAACTACTTGCGTAATGTTGCCAAGAAAACTACACGGGCATATCTCCGTAATCACCAGGAGCCAAGTTTGACTTGAAGTAGACTTGGATCATAGTATGGGCTCCAGGATTAACTGTCCGGTGCTGAAATCTGGAAGTACAGATAGTCCTCAGCTTACAACAGTTTATTTAGTGACTGCATGAAGTTACAACAGCACTGGAAAAAAGTGACTTATGACCAATTTTTCACACTTATGACCGTTGCAGCATCTCTGTGGTCATGTGCTCTACATTTGGATGCTTGACAACTGGTTCATATTTATGATAGTTGCAGTGTCCTCAGGGACACATGGCGAGGTTCGGCTGCCTTTTGGGCCTAGCTTCGGCTTCCGCAGGGCCTTCCGGGTGGGAGGCCTGAGAGAAAATGCCTCCCCCAAGGGCCACCCACTCGCCCATCTGCTGGCCGGGCTGGCCTGAATGCGGGACCCAAGGTGGAGCAGAGGTGGAGCAGGCAGCAGCTCAGAGGAGGCCCAAAAGGCTGCCGAGACTCACTATGTCCTGCCCCCACTGAGAAGCCTGCAGCCAGCACCTCTTTGCAGGCACGAGAAGACTTCAATCGCCAGTCTTTGCCAGTGCGAAAAGCCTCTAGTTGCCGCTGGCCCCTTGGTTCCGGACAGCAAAGAGGCGGCTGTTGCAGGCTTCTCACGCCGAAAAAGATCAGTGGCTGCCTCAAAAAGAGACACCAGCTGCAAGCCGGTGTGACAGGGTGGGGTTGTGTGCCGAGCTGCACCAACAAAGTCCGAAAGTAGCCATCCACCTTTTCCTGCTGCAAAAAACCTTTTTAAAAATCCTGACTGTCCGGCAGCGAGACCCAGCAAAAAATGGGGTGTCCGAGAATCACCATTGTTGTTGCTACACAAAGGAAAGTCTAAGGCTGCAGCCACTTCTGCTTTGGCCTGCCTGCACCACCCCACTTTGCCATGAGTGACATCGAGTTGGCCACATCCACTCAGTCAAATGACCCTCCCCCCTCAGCCACACCCACCCAGTCTTTAGGACAAACCGGTTTTGTTAAATTAGTTGGGTCCCACCACTGCTTAACTTACTAAGGTTTTGAAGCTGCCCACTGCACAGGGAGATTCCGGTTTGCAGTGTGGAGAGTTAAATACTGTTATATGCAAAATGTGTTCCTTTCTTGTTTGTAAACTACGTGGCTTATTGCCTGCTGGCCTCGATGCAAATATGGGGGTAATATTGCAATCTGAATTCTCATTAACTTTAAATGCTGCTTGGAAGTTCAAATATGTTTCAGAAACCACGGCAGATACCAAAGCTAGATGCTGTGCACATTTTCAAATTAGCCTTTTTCTTTTTCTTTTTTAAAATAAATTTCTAGTTGCATATAAACTCAGGCTACTCCCTTATGGGGAACATCAAGCATGAGGGATGTCATTTTCTAAATAAGAAACCACATTATAGATAGTAGCTGCTCTTAATAACGTTTGCAGCTGACAAAAAGCAACGTTCCCGCCGAGCATGGGATTTTGAGTCAAGTGAAGGATCTTCTCTGTTCTGAAACCCGGAATGAAGAGATTGAAAGGATTGGGTTTCCCAGATCGAATCAATTGTAGAAACGAAAAGCCAAAACCACACAATGGCTTCGCTGATTTGGCAGGAGAAGCTCCAGAAAGAATAGATTAGATGTCTTCATTTCTGGTGGATGCACACTTCAGTTTGAAAGCAACCCTGCCAGGGTTTTCATTCTTGTGCCAAAACTCCACATTCTTTAAGTTCTGTTCAGGCAGGAGGGAAAACTTGTTTTAGCTGCCTGGATTTTGCTTTGCTTTCCTGGCAGCAACGCAAAGCAGTGGTGAAATCCATTTTTTTTACTACCGGTTCTGTGGGCGTGGCTTGGTGGGCGTGCTGTGGATTGGTAGATGTGGTTTGGTGGGCGTGGCAGGGGAAGAATACTGCAAAACTTCCATTTCCACCCTCTCTAAAGCCAGCCAGACGTGGCATTTGCTGGTTCTCTGAAAAGCTCAAAATTTCCACTACCAGTTTTCCAGAACCTGCTGGATTTCACCCCTGCTGCAAAGCCGTTCCATCTCATGAAATAACCCTCATCACCTGTGACTCGACTGGCTTGCTGGTTTTGTCCTTCCCTGTTAATGCAAGAAGTTGGTAATGAGATCCAACACTGGGTTTTAACACTGTGCGGTTTTTACCATTGCTCAGCAAAAGGTCACCTTTGGAATAGCTGCCGGGTGGCATGTCAAGAAGAAGGCTTAGTGAGCCAGCCAATGTCTAGATGAGTCAGAACCCAATATGACACCTTTGGATCCTATTGACATAGTAGCAGTAGTGGTATTCAGCCAGTTGTATCCGATTCGGGCGAACTGGTAGTGGCAGTGGCGAAAAGCTCCACCCACCCGCCTGGACATCATCACATCTCATTTTTGATGCTCTATGCATGCGCGGAAGGTCACATTTGGGAACCAGTAGCGAAGGTAAGTGAATACCACCCCTGCATGGTAGGGTTGCATTCCAGTGAGTTAGTATTCTATTCCCATTCCCTATTCTATTCTATTCTGCAAATTGGCAATTCGAATCTCACCAGGCTCCAGGTTGACTCAGCCTTCCATCCTTCCAAGGTCGGTAAAATGAGGACTCAGATTGTTGGGGGCAACAGGCTGACTCTATAGACCGCTTAGAGAGGGCTGGAAAGCACTGTGAAGCGGTATATAAGTCTAAGTGCTATTGTGTTGTGTTGTGTTGTGTTGTGTTGTGTTCTATTCTATTCTATTCTATTCTATTCTATTCTATTCTATTCTATTCTATTCTATTCTATTCTATTCTATTCTATTCCATTCCATTCCATTCCATTCCATTCCATTCCATTCCATCCCATCCCATCCCATCCCATCCCATTCTATTCTACTGTCACATTTCAGCAACACCTTTGGGAAGGGCTCAGAGACACCAGCCAAATCTTATGAGACCTGAGTTTCAATTGTACATCTCAATCCCAAAGAATTATCTCTCTAGTCCTCTATGGTTTCCATTGGTTCCAACTATCAACAGATTATCACTGCTGATTAGAGCAAGGGTCTCCAACCTTAGCAACTTTAAGCCTGGAAGACTTCAACTCCCAGAATTGAGTCCTCCAGGCTTAAAGTTGCCAAGGTTGGAGACCCCTGGATTAGAGGATCTGGAGCCTCTTTAGTTTGAAGCCTACAAGAAACAACTATTCCTTGGAAGACTAACATTGACAATGGGGGTTTCTAAACCAGCAAGGTTCATCCAGCTCCTGGCTTATATCCTTACCTGATCCTGAACGCATATTGTCAAGCAATGTGAATAAGATACCGATTAAATTTGAATGAGGAAACACCAAGAACACATACTGCAATTTCGCCATAGCAAACATTTATTTTTCCCGATTTAAACATGTACATAGTCAAAATCTCACCGCGTGAAGGAGCCAAGATTTCTCCCACCTGAGCTCCCAATTTGCCTATCAGCATATCCATGGAGAAGTTCCAAGGTATATTGTTTGCGTCTGAAAAGTCCTTGGCCTTCCCACTCAGGCTCCTTCCAAACATCTGGCTCTCTGAGGATTTCTGAGACCGTCTGCAGACAGATCAGCATCTAAAGAATAGTGACCCATTGTAAAAAAGCAATCACCCTCTGATGCAATTACTGTTAAATCTTCCCCTACAATGGGAAGCTTAAGTTGTAAACTGTCTGTCTCATTCAGTGATGTTCTTGGTTAACAAACTGAGATTTGGCACGTAGCACACTGGATAATTTTTGACAGTTTGAGGAAGTGTCTGTTATTCCCACGTGATGGATCAAGGCACACTAACGGACTAACAGGAACTTTGTTGATATATTTCTTTGGCTGCAGGAAATGAATGCTGGCAAGACAAGGAACTCGGTGTCTTCCACTTCCAGGACTCCGTTTGAAATCAGTTGTTTGAGTTGCAAACTTGCTGCCTTTAAAGTTGACTTTTGAATTAAGGGTTTCAAGCAGAGGTGGGTTTCAGTAGGTTCTGACCAGTTCTGGAGAATTGGTAGTGGAAATTTTGAGTAGTTTGTAGAACCGGTAGTAAAAATTCTGACTGGCCCTGCCCCCATCTATACTCTGCCTCCCGAGTCCCAGCTGATTGGGAGGAAATGAGGATTTTGAGTAACCTTCCCCTGGAGTGGGGTGGGAATGGAGATTTTACAGTATCCTTCCCCTGGAGTGGGGTGGGAATGGGGGATTTTACAATATCCTTCCCCTGGAGGGGGGTGGGAATGGAGATTTTACAGTATCCTTTCCCTGCCATGCCCACCAAGCCATGCCACGCCCACCAAGCCACACCTATAGAACCAGTAGTAAAAAATTTTGAAACTCACCACTGGTTTCAAACCTATTTTTGTCAGAGCAGCAATCAGCCCCGTTCCTATCCTGGGGTAATTGCCCTCAATTAGATGTGGATCATGGCATTTTCCTTGTGTATACAAGGAAATGAACCGAAATACATTCTAATGAAAAACTCATATTTATTTGTAAAGAAATTAAAAAAAGCAATCTTACTAATCTAATTAGGTTACATATTGAAAGCTTTCCCGGCTACCTCTCTTGGCAGGAGAACAAAGAAAAGTTTTAGAGAAGAAGCAAGGAACGTAGACATGTGCAGTAGTTACTGATAAGAGTTTTGGCAAGCTACAGTAAGTCTGAGAGTCCAAAAATAAGAGCTGGTAAATACAAAAACGCAGTGACAGTCTGAAAGGGAAATTGGAAGCTTATTGACCCTGAAGTGTACTCAAGTAATGCTCTTGCAGTATTAAAAGATTCATTGATGTCTGGATTCCAATTGTGTAGTTCCTCAACTGAATTCAAACTTGTGTAGTTTGGTGCAGTGATTTAAGGCACTAGGCTAGAAATTGGAAGACTTATGAGTTCCTGTCCCACTTGGGCAGAAAAGGAATTGGTTGATTTTGAGCCAGTTCTTAGTGCTCTCAGAACTTGTTTGCTTGCTTGCAGATGTTGTATTACCCAACTAGGTAATATCAAATCTGTGGTGGCATAGAGGTTAGAAAGAATGGAGTATTGCAGGCTATGTCTGTTCACTGCCAGCAATTCAATTCTCATTGGCTCAAGGTTGACTCAGCCTTCTGTCCTTCCAAGGTTGGTAAAACAAGTATCCAGATTGTTAGGGGCAATGTGCTAACTCTGTAAGACTGCTTAGAGAGGGCTGTAAAGAACTCTGAAGCAATATATAAGTGCTATTGCTATTGCTATTATTGCTAGTTAGTATGGGATTTTGCTCCCTATTTTTTCCTCCGCAGTTCCTTGGTTAGGCGATTATTTTCTGCTTGATTGTTTGCCTGGTGTTAATCCCTGCTTATCTGAGTATTGGTGGCTGGAGAGGATGCATTCTGGTCTTTTTGTTTCCTTCTTAGGGTTTTGTGTGTCTGTGTGTGTGTGTGTGTGTGTGTCCTTTAAATGGTGTGTAAATGTGGTTTATCCTATGTGTCTATTGATGGCTGATTTGTCTGAATGCCATGCTTCCAGAAATGTCCTCATATTTTTGGATGTAGTTTGATCAAGCGTGCTGACAGTGTCTTCTGCCTGCTTGTTCTACACCCACACTGTGGTTGTTACATTCATTACACTGTATGTTACACTGTAAAAAAGAGTCTCGGTGGTACAGTGCTGGTAAGTGCTAGCACTTAGCTGCCAGCTGCCTACAATTAGTGCGAGTTCAAATCTCACCAGGCTCAAGGTTGACTCAGCCTTCCATCCTTTCGAGGTAGGTAAATTGCAGACCCGGATTATGGGGGCAATAAGCCAGCTTTGTATAGAACAACACCGCTTGGCGGGTGTGTGTGTGTGTGTGAAAGCCCTAATAAGCTGGTATATACATAAAAATCTGCAGGCTATTGCTATAATGCATTGTAAGCCACCCTGAGTCTAAGGAGAAGAGCGGCAAGTAAGTAAGTAAGTAAGTAAGTAAGTAAGTAAGTAAGTAAGTAAGTAAGTAAGTAAGTAAGTAAGTAAATAAGTAAACAAATAAATAAATGCAAAAAAAAAGTAAAACTCAGAGAGCTCTAAGCACTATACACTTCAACCCTGAGCTATAAATATTCTCTTATCTCTCTCTCTCTCTCTCCCTCCCTCCCCCCCTCTCTCTCCCCCTCCCACACACACACATCCCCCTAGAAAGAACATTAAGGCAAGCCAGTCTTCAACCCCCATTGCCAAAACCTTGGGGGAAGAGGTTGGCCCATCAGGGTGGGGGCCAACTTAATCTTGAGGGAGATTTCATTCCAAAGGGCGTATGTGTTACAGAGAAGCATACCTCTGGAGTCTTAATAGATGGCATTGTTTAGTTGAAGGACTCAGAGTGCACGAAACCTGCAAGATGAAAATAGCCAGACCAATACTCTGGGAGACAGACAGTCCTTCAAGTGACAAAGTCCCTTGCCATGAAGGGCTTCACTGTATAAGTAACAACACATTCGTACATACCGAAAGACAGACAGAAAGACAGAGAGACAGGCAGAGGTTAGTTATGACTAATTTACTCTCCAAAGTAGAAAATTCTACAGAACACCAACATTGAGAACATTTCCTCTTCTACCTAGAGCTGTCCTTCAGATAAATTGGACTCTATAATCCCTGACCAGCAAGTTCAACAGATACATGTAGAAATTGAGTGAAATCCAAATTTCTTTACTATCGGTTTGGTGGACGTGGTGTGGTGGGTGTGGCAGGGGAAGGATACTGTAAAATCTCCATTCCCACCCCACTCCAGGTAAAGAATACTGCAAAATCCCCATTCACACCTCACTCCGGGGCCAGGCAGAGGTGGTATTTGCCAGATCTCTGAACTCAAAATTTCCACTGCCGGTTCTCCAGAGCCTGTCAGAACCTGCTGGATTTCACCCCTGCACATAGCCCAACATTTCTGAAGGATGCCAGGCTTGGGAAGAGCAACTTAGAAGAACTAGAAACCAAGGCTTCTGTATCTGATCTAGCTTAGTATGACCCCATTCCTTTGACTTCCAGGATATGCATATTAGAAAAAGGGGGAGGGGAAAGATACTGACATTCTACAGTGCTGGAGAAATGTATATATAAGCTCCATATTATTCTATACCCATATGACTTTTTGGTTATCCTCCACTTTAGCAGACTGTTTATCATAACCAGATGGATTGGCATTTTGCCTTTATTTACCCAGGTTCAACAGTCCAATAAACAAGAGAAGGAGGGAGGGAAATGTTGGCAACGGGTTTGAGGCCTATAGCTGATGAAATAATGATATGTAAATAAAATAAGGAAGGTCAAGGGAGAAAAGTCTTAGCCAATGCAGTTCTAGAAGAACATGAAATAGGAACCAAACATTTCTACTTAAATGAACTATTATACGGGTGGCCTCAATTTGTAAGCAGCATCCAATGGCTACCAGGACACACTGTTCCATAGCCATGAACATTTCACCTCTAAGAAATCTGGCTTTGCTTCTGATATACACCCCCTACACACCCCTCTTAATCGGGAGGCACTTAAGGCAATGACATGCTTTAAGCCCAAATGTCTATTCTTTTGGGTACATAATGTTACAAATGTACAGTTTTCAAAGTTACTCCAAGCATTGTTTTTGTTTTTTTGTGGAGGTACCCAAATTGTCACATTAATGTTGTTTTTCTTCAGATTTTGCTCATTGTAAAGATTTGTTTCCCAGGTGAATTTGGATGGTATTCCAGGTTCTGCTTTTCTCTCATCAAGGCCTGATATCAACAGTAGAAACCTGCAAATTTCTAGGTTCTATCATATCTCACGACCTAAAATGGACACCTAACATCAAAAACATCATCAAAAAAGCACAACAAAGAATGTTCTTTCCGCGCCAACTCAGGAAGCTCAAACTGCCCAAGGAGCTGCTGATACAGTTCTACAGAGGAATTATTGAGTCTGTCATCTGCACCTCTATAACTGTCTGGTTTGGTTCTGCAACCCAACAAGACAGACACAGACTTCAGAGGATAATTAGAACTGCAGAAAAAACAATGGCTACCAATCTGCCTTCCGCTGAGGACCTGTATACTAGATGAGTCAAAAAGAGGGCTGTGAAAATCTTTACAGATTCCTCACATCCTGGACATAAACTATTTCAACTCCTACTCTCAAAGCGATGCTACAGAGCACTGCACAGCAGAACAACTAGACACGAGAACAGTTTTTTTCCCGAACGCCATCACTCTGCTAAACAAATAATTCCCTCAACACTGTCAAACTAGTTACTAATTCTGCATTACTATTAATCTTCTCATCATTCCTATCACCCACCTCCTCCCACTTATGACTGTACGACTGTAACTTGTTGCTTGTATCCTTATGATTTATATTGAATGTTTCCTAATATGATTTGATTGCTTATTTGTTCCCTGTAACTATCATTAAGTGTTGTACCTTATGATTCTTAACAAATGTATCTTTTCTTTTTATGTACGCTGAGAGCATATGCACCAAGACAAATTCCTTGTGTATCCAATCATACTTGGCCAATAAAGAATTCATTGTTATCTATCTATCTATCCATCTATCTATCTATCTATCTATCTATCTATCTATCTATCTATCTATCTATCTATCTATCCATCCATCCATCCATCCATCCATCTATCTATCACCATTGTCAATATCTACACACCAAGTCTCATAAACCTGGATGAAGACAAGGGATGTTTCTATGAGGACATGGACCAGATTATTCAAACCATCCCTGCCAGTGACCAACTTGTCATTCTGGACATCTTCAATGCTAGGGTGGGGAGAGACAGCAACAACTGGAAGCAGAATGGGAGCATTTGCCATTGACAACTCGCCTTGGCCATTTGGCCATGGCCATCTCACTATGACCATCTTGCCATGGGACAACTCACTGCAGGACAATTCCATGTGGGATAACTCAACATGATAAATATTATCCACCCAAAAAATGGCAATAAAGTTGAAGCAACAGTGGTGAATAACATTTATCAAGTTGAGTTATCCCATATGGATTGTCCTGTGGTAAGTTGTCCGGCACTAAGTTGGCTGTGGTAAGGTGTCTCCATAGCTTGTGGCAAGATGACCACGAGATGGGTGCATGGGTTGGCCACTGCAAGATGGCCGTGGTGAGAGGGCTGCGATGAATTAGCTAGAGTGAATTGTCCTAGACCAGGGGTGAAATCCGGCAGGTTCTGACAGGCTCTGGAGAACTGGTAGAGAAAATTTTGAGCAGTTAGGAGAACCGATAGAGGAAATTTTGAGTAGTTCAGAGAACTGGCAAATACCACCTCTGGCTGGCCCCAGAGTGGGATGGGAATGGAGATTTTGCAATTTGAGCTATCTGAGAGCCTCAGATAGCTCAACAGGCTAGATAGCCTGTTATTAATATCCAGCTGTCTGCAATTATTGCAAGTTCGAGGCTCAAGGTTGACTCAGCCTTCCATCCTTTCTAAGGTAGGTAAATTGAGGACCCAGTTTGTGGGGGCAATAAGCTGACTTTGTATAAAAAATATACAAAAGTATGAAGGCTATTGCTTAACGCATTGTAAGCCACCTGAGTCTCCGGAGAAGGGCAACATATAAATCTAATTTTAAAAAAAAGAAAGAAAAAAATTCCTTCCCCCACAGTGGGATGGGAATGGAGATTTTGCAGTATCCTTCCACTGCAATGCCCACCAAGCCACACTCACCAAACCACACCCACAGAACGGGTAGTAAAAAGAATTGAATTTCATCACTGTCCTAGACCCAACTAGAATGGAGTCCTTGGACTGTAAAACTAAGTAGCAATGACCATGGGGTTGCTGCAACTGTTGTAAGTGTGAAAAATAATAATAGAATAGAATAGAATAGAATAGAATAGAATAGAATAGAATAGAATAGAATAGAATAGAATAGAATAGAATAGAATAGAATAGAATTCTTTATTGGCCAAGTGTGATTGGACACACAAGGAATTTGTCTTTGGTGCATAGCCTCTCAGTGTACATATTGAGAATAAAATACATTTATCAAGAATAAAAAGAAACAACACTTAGTGATAGTCAAGGTTACTAATAAGCTATCAAATCGTCACTTTTCTTTAGTGCCACTATAATTTTGAACAGTTGCTAAATGAATGGTTATAAGTCAAGGACTGCCTGTAAATTCAAAGATGCATTGTTCCTGGAATATTGCACTAATCATCCTTTTAACTCATTTTACCTCTTTTTTTTAAAGATTACAGTCCCTGCTGTATGTCTCCACGACACTCGCTGTGCAGCTCCCCAGCAAGTTCATTATTTCCATCTGCCTGTGCTTCCCCTTCCCAGCCTCCCATATTTTTTTTAGATTTCTCTTAGCCTTGATTCGTTTAGCTTTCTCCTCCTCCCTCTTTCTCATTCACTTACTGCAATTACCTCTGCTCTCAGTTGGACAAGTCGCCGTCAACCGAGTGCCAAACAGAAGGCTCCCTGATTTCTGAGCGGCTTCTCTAAAGAAAAAATATCCTATGTAACCTACAGCATGTTCCCTTCCTGGCTGTGTTGGTTAAGCTTCGGTTACCGGTCAGGGAGTCCAAATTGGTGTTAGAACGCTGAGGGTCTTAACAGGAAGTCGAACCCCCAAACATGTGGCTTTTCTAACTTCTCTCTTCCCTGCCACCTTTTTTCTCCCCTGAGAATCAAACCAAAATCTCTAAGGAGAAAAGAAAGCATCTTTTCTGCAGAGAACAGAAATTAGTTGCAGAAATCCTCCTTTCGGTGCTGCTCTGTGTTTTATGCCTCTCTGAAGCCCTTTCTGGTTCAACACAGCTGCCGTATCCCAAAGAAACAGTGGGTATATTATATCTGACTTTCCTCACAAAAAGAAAAAGAAAAAAAAAGAGGGGGAGGCAGGAAATTAGGATTAGCCATGTGGTTTGACTTTCAAACTGTATTTCCTTACAAAAAAACTCAACTTGTGGTTGTGGTTGAAAGGACAAAAGGGGACTATATTCATTTTGCTATGCAGGGGTCCTGGAACAGATCTACATGAAGAAAAAAAAATGGTCATCAATCTTCAGCCTTACTTAATGTCCTTTTTTAAAAAACCAGGAATCTAACTGAAGGATGTATGAAACATGGCAGAATCCTCAAATGCCCTGTTTCAAACTTCTGATGGATGATCTGTGCTCACCACCATTTGTTCCTTGCTCTCTAAGTGATGGATTCAGACAGTTGGGTACATGTTCCTTGCAAGGATGAGGTTTCAGAATATCTGGTTTTTTCCACATGGAATCATCAAGGTGGGAGGTGAGGGGTACCATATTATCTTTCTCGCCAGTGGCATTGTGCAGCTCTGCTAGTTTGACCTGGTTGTTCTGGTTGGGGTTTGTTGATGGACATTGATTCTGGTTTTCCGTCAGAGCTGATGAAGTGTGATCTGGATATGGAGAATGTTGATATCTGCATAACCACATTCTGGTCAAAATGCAGATAAAGAGACTAGCCAGGGAGAAACAGGCTCACATTATATCGTAATCAAAATGCACATGTGGATCAGTGTTCCAATATTTGAGAGGTTGCCACAGAGAGAACAGGGTCAAGCTATTTTCCAAAGCACCTGAAGGCCAGACAAGGAATAATGGATGGAAACTAAACAAGGAGAGATTCAACCTGGAAATAAGGAGAAATTTTCTGACAGTGAGAACAATCAACCAATGGAACAGAAGTTGCCTTCCGAAGTTGTGGGAGCTTCATCCCTGGAGGTTTTCAAGAAGAGGCCAGACTGCCATCTGTCAGAAATGGTGTAGGATCTCCTGCTTGGGCAGGGGGTTGGACTAGATGACCTACAAGATCTCTTCCAACTCTGTTAACCATGGTTTTCCACAAATATCAGTCCTAATAGTTGCTTTAGATGATACTAGAGTCCCACTGAAAGAGCTGCTCTGTGATTTGTGCATTCTTCTAGACTTATAGATCTTGCTGGAATAGCAGTAGAAGAAGCCATGAGCTAGCAGACTTTTGGTCAATAAAGGAAAATATTTGTAGCTCAGGGTTGAAATGAGGGGTTCTTGGTGCTCTCTAAGCTTGATTGTTTTCTTGCCCAAATGAGGTAACATCATCATTTAATCTGCTCTGCAATCGATTGGTTGTATGGGTTTACCTCTCATTTTCTTGCTGACCCCTGGATAGTTGCTACAACTTTGAGAAGAAACAGCTCTGCTGATTGACAATGCAGGGGGGAATAGAGGAGGAAAGTCACCCAACGCTTATCACAAACTCTGTGCACCTGTGAGCTTCAGCTAAAATACTCTGAACTAGGATTAGCGCTTATTCTGAATAGTCTCCCACATTGTATTTATAAACATATTGATAAAAAGACAACAGGCATGGAGGAAGATTTGATGGGATAATCAGGAGTACCCTCTTGCTTCTCTCTAAGCACCCCTTTGGGTCTGCAAGCTGTTAATTAGACAACTTGAGAGCTAGCTAAGCCCACTTGATTTTATCCATTCGTGTCATCCCCACCTCAACCCACCCTTAAGGTTACTGGTTCTCTTCCTGCTGGAAGGCAAGGTGTAGTTGGAGAGTTAAGCAAAGCTGAGGATATTTACCAATCCCTTTCTGTCATTTGGCCTGAAGCGTTACCGCCTACAGAAGAACTGGTTGATAGTGCTTCATCTCGTGAAGAATACGATGCCCTTAGCAAGCTAAAAGTTCGTGAAAATGACAAAGCTTGTCATCACTTGTACACACACATACCTTGCCTGTTCTTACAAACCATCCAGAATTGCTCAGGTGAGGTGTGTGTGTGTGTGTGTGTGTGTGTGTATGTAGAAATTTGATAAATACACGTACACGAGGAAGAAAGTTTGAAGAAACATCTTTCAATGCAGGAGAAGTATTTCAATGCAGGAGAAGAAAGGAACTTGAAGGAGTGGCATGATTTTGGCAATGAATTTTAAAATGAAGAGTGTGGTTTTCCAAGCTGGAATATAGCCCCGTGTTTTGTTTTGTTTTGTTTTGTTTTGTTTTGTTTTGTTTTGTTTTGTTTTGTTTTGTTTTGTTTTGTTTTGTTTTGTTTTGTTTTGTTTTGTTTTGTTTTGTTTTGTTTTGTTTTGTTTTGTTTTGTTACTTCATCCACTTTTCTACCTATGGAAATGAAGAGGAGTTGTTGTGTTCACAGGATCAAGATGTTGGGGAAAGCCACACAGACCCAAATCTATATTGCATGAACTCTCCCTTGCCTTAATCCTTCCACTAACTGGGTTAACATATCGATACAACACGGTAACTCTATCAATAACTTGGTTAAGAGCGCAATGTAAACATGGCCCATATTGTTTATGAATGGATCATTGCAGCAGTGAAATGCTACTCGTTCGCACTGCTTTGGGCGAGCCTGTAGTGATAAAAACTACAGTTTCGAGCAAACCAGTAGTACAAAAAAAGCTACTAGTTCATCCGAACCAGTATTTCTGACAATCAGCTATGCAGCACAATTTAAACTAGCTACAAATCCTGCTTTCTAATGAATCTAAATCATGTGGCACAGCTGTTCCCCCATGTTAAGTCCTCGCACTTATGACTCCGCCTGAGCCAGTTGATTACAGCTCGTTGCTGATTGGTTAAGACGCGAGCAACAAAAGAGAGGGAAATGGCTACCCTCTGATTGGTTCCTCTGTCTGACAGCTGGACTATTTAAGCAGCTGTCAGACGGCAACAGTTCTGTCAGTGTGTTCACTCGCGCGTGGAGTTGCCTTGTCTGTTAGCTGTTGTGTTCTCTCAGCCTAGCCTCTGTAGTCCATGCCTCATTCTCATGATAAAACACGCCCCTCATTGTTCTTACCTTCCCAAGATTTCTTTTTCTGCACAAAGTGTGTGTTTGGCACACATCCTGCATGTGCTCACACAGCACGTTTTTGGCACGCCCTGTGCATGCGCGGGCAGCAAACCAGTGGCAAATTGGGGAAGATTTCACCACTGGATCATTGATGAAAATCTTCAGAATTTTTTCTATGACCACTAGATGGTAACAAAGAGCTAGGATAGACTCTCTGCTGTCCGCTAGTGGTGGTTTATATGTTCTACAGGTCCTATGTAGTATGTCTATTTTTCTAAAACAGTTTTTCCAAATTCGGCAACTTTAAGCTGTGTGGACTTCAACTCCCAAAATTCTCCAGCTAGAATGTTAAAGTTGCCGAATTGGGGGGAAAAAACCCGATATAAATCCTGAAACAGAGGTGGCTTTCAGCAGGTTCTGACCAGTTCTGGAGAACTGGTAGCAGAAATTTTGAGTAGTTCAAAGAACTGGTAGTAAAAATTCTGACTGGCCCTGCCCCCATCTATTCTCTGCCTCCCAAGTCCCAGCTGATTGGGGGGAGTAGGGATTTTGCAGTAACCTTCCCCTGGATTGGGGACGGAATGGAGATTTTACAGTATCCTTTCCCTGGAGCAGGGTAGGAATGGAGATTTTACGGTATCCTTCCCCTGCCATGCCCACCAAGCCACACCCACAGAACCAGTAGTAAAAAATTTTGAAACCCACCACTGCCCTGAAACATTAAAAGTATGCCACAAGAACCAAAAAGTTTGGGTACATGTGTATTCTTATAGGACTTATAGACATCTACAACTGTTTTACCACATTTATGTTAACTGGAATTGGCAATAGTGTTTCTCCTACTGCAATTTGCTGCAGCAGTGGCTTCTGGAACCGTATTATATACCAGTAGCACAATTAAGTTCAAACAGCTTTAGTGTATTTTGCAATATTTTGGATCCAACTTCAGCACAAATTTTCAAGCCATGGGAGGTGGTGGTTTGTCATTTTAACAATCTGTAGCGGCACCAATCCAAAAAAGCAGGTCAGAAAGAGAAAAATATGAGTTTACATATTCAGTTATGTCTATCTCAAGGGACTTGTAGATTTTTCCACAGAATTTGGGAAATAAAAGTTTATAGTTATGTTCTTTTCAACACATAATGTACCCTTATTTCCCTTCAATTATAGGAATTGTAAACATTGTTTTTCAATACCTTTTATTGCTGCCTTTTACAAAATCACAAACTCTTATGGCAGCTGAAAGTCTATTTGCCAAATGAAGGGTGTTACAATAGGCAACTCCATTTGTGTTTCCAAGGCCATGTAATGGCATAAACACACAAAGGGGTGTAACTTACATATGTAACATAAACTGTTGTTGAATCAAGTATGCATTCAAACAAGATTATAATAATTGTAAATTAAAGAAACCAAAAAGCTCTCAAAATGGGACCATCTCATCCCACTTTAGGGAGTAGCAGTCAAAGGAAAAGAAAGTTATTTTGTACTAAGGCTAAGAAATGGGCCAGCGTACAGTAATGGCCAAAATTGTGGAAACCTTTTGGGAAAAGTGGATTTTCTAAAACTAGCTAATAACACCACTTTTATTTGGAGTAGTACCATAGAATTATATATTAATGGAAAGATAATTTAATCAAGAATGTAATGCAATAACTTTTATGAAGGATTTGCTATTAGAATTGCAGTTATAGTATAAAGAAGAAAAATGAAACATGTAGAAGAAACAAGATATACAAAAATTATCACCCTGTCAGTTAATAGTTGGGTGACCTTTAGCATAAATTACGGCCTTACAACCTCTTCCCATGGAGGGAACCAAGTCTTTTAGTTCTGTAGCTGTTATAATGTGAAACCAAGATTGAATGATTGCTTCTGTTAACTGGGTTTTATTGCTGGGTCGCTTCTGACTAACAAGTTTCTTTAGTCAGCCCCAGGGGTGAAATCCAGGAGGTCCTGACAGGTTCTGGAGAGCTGGTAGTGGAAATTTTGAGTAGTTCGGAGAACTGGCAAATACCACCTCTGGCTGGCCCCAGAGTGATGTGGGAATGGAGATTTTGCAATATCCTTCCCCCAGTAGTGGGGAGCGAATGGGGATTTTGCAGTATCCTTCCCCTGCAGTGGGGTGGGAATGGAGATTTTGCAGTATCCTTCCCCTGCCATGCCCACCAAACCATGCCCACAGAACCGGTAGTAAAAAAAAATGGATCTCACCACTGGTCAGCTCCATAGATTTTCAATTGGGTTAAAGTCTGGGCTATTCCCAGGCCATTCCAGCCATGGAATATGATTATCTTGAAACAGAAGGAGAAGGAGAAGGAGAAGGAGAAGGAGAAGGAGAAGGAGAAGGAGAAGGAGAAGGAGAAGGAGAAGGAGAAGGAGAAGAAGAAGAAGAAGAAGAAGAAGAAGAAGAAGAAGAAGAAGAAGAAGAAGAAGAAGAAGAAGAAGAAGAAGAAGAAGAAGAAGAAGAAGAAGAAGAAGAAGAAGAGATATACAAAAATTATCCCATCAGTTAATACTTAGTTGGGTGACCTTTAGCATGTGTTACAGCCTTACAACAGCCTCCCATCGAGTGAACCAAGTCTTTTAGTTCTGCAGCTGTTATAATGTGAAACCAAGATTTAATGATTGCTTCTATTAGCTAGGTTTTATTGCTGGATCGCTTCTGACTAACAAGTTTCTTTAGTCAGCTCCATAGATTTTCAACTGGGTTAAGGTCTGGGCTATTCCCAGGCCATTCCAGCAGTGGAATAGAATTATCTTGAAATGCCAAAAAAAAAAAGTTGTGTTATTAGCCATCAAACAATACACTTTTCCCAAAAGGTTTCCATAATTTTGGCAACTACTGTAAGCCATAAAGTCTATATTTTGTGTTGCTGAGAATTGTTGGCTTTCTTTACCCAGCAAACAACCTGCAAACTTCCCAACCACATTTTCGCCCTGCTGTGTTATTCAAATCTTGTCCATTAGCAGGGTTAACAAATACAAAAAGTAGACAAGTCTATAAGATAGCCATTGAGGGGGAAGGAGAAGGAGGCGCAGTTCATTTCGCTGTGGATGTGCACACCACTGAACAGAACCAATTTGTGTGATACGTCAAGCTGACGTCTGCAAAAGTTTTGGATGCTCCTGCTCCATTACATAGTTTTATGCAGTCGGCTGCCATTTGAAATACCAAGTCTTATTTTTTGAAGAACTTTAATTTAATTTGGGGGTCCCATGGCAAACATCTGAAAGCATGTCAGGCAGCGTTCCTTGAGTCAGAAAGTTGGAGTAGGACCAATTTGATCTGACTTCTGTCAGTCTTTTGAGGTAGTCTAGACAGGAAACCAAAACCATGAATAATAATACTACCTTTATTGTAAGGTTACAGTAATAGAATCTTACAAGTTTGAAAGGACTCCCTCTCCTCCCTTATGTCTACTTTCCAAAGAATGATTTGGAATTTTCAAGTCAATTTCATTTTAATGACAGTCTTGGTCCATCCGAAAAGTGAAATGTTTTGGGTCATAGCCATTATGTCCCTATTGGCCCTGAAGGACAGCTACACCTTCTGGATGTTGGTGGCATATATCCAATAGAAGCGAAGGGGATCCATATGTTTAAATGTCAGCCTAATGAGCCTCATTAAACACATAAGAGGTCTAATCAAGCCGCCCTTCAAGTAGCAAACCTTTCCATTTCATTGGCTTTTGTCAATACCGCAGATTGCATCAACATCAAACTTGTCCTGAGGACATGCCTGTTAGAAACAAAGCAGGATGATGGGATTAATTTCCCCACCACCCTTTCTCTTTAATTTAAACCAGCTTCCTTCCAAAACCTATATTTCAATATCTTTTTTTTTTAATATTGTTGCGCAGGGAAATGGAGTAATTATACATTTCACAATGACTATCGTAATTGCAAACAGGAGTTTAGGAGGAAAGAAAAGTTATTATGCTGGATGCCGCTGAGAGAGAGAGAGAGAGAGAGAGAGAGAGAGAGAGAGAGAACTCATGTTGGACCTTAAAGTAATTAGGGGTTTTTGGGTGGTTTGATTTTGGATTTTTTTCCCTCTGCATCTGTCTTAGAGGGGTGCATTCAAACTGGCTTTTATTGTGCAATCAGACCCCCTTGTCTATCCTTTTTCTTTTCCAGAGAAATCCTGTTAAAGAGGCAAAGAAAAAAAAAGCGTGACATAGCAAAATTAGAACTTGTCTGTGGAGATTCTTGGTCATCCAGGTCATCATTGTCTCAAAGGTGCTTTTTCAAAGGCAACTAGACTGAGAAGAAGAAGAAGGAGAAGGAGAAGGAGAAGGAGAAGGAGAAGGAGAAGGAGAAGGAGAAGGAGAAGGAGAGGAGGAGGAGGAGGAGGAGGAGGAGGAGGAGGAGGAGGAGGAGGAGGAGGAGGAGGAGAGGAGGAGGAGGAAGGAGAAGAAGTCAAAGGCAAAGGCAAAGAAGAAGGAGAGGAGGAGGAGGAGGAGGAGGAGGAGAAAAAGAAAAGGAGGAGGAGGAGGAAGGAGAAGAAGACAAAAGCAAAGGCGAAGAAGAAGAAGAAGAAGAAGAAGAAGAAGAAGAAGAAGAAGAAGAAGAAGAAGAAGAAGAAGAAGAAGAAGAAGAAGAAGAAGAAGAAGAAGAAGAAGAACAAGAACAAGAACAAGAAGAACAAGAGGAGGAGGAGGAGGAGGAGGAGGAGGAGAGGAGGAGGAGGAGGAGGAGGAGGAGGAGGAGATTATTATTCACTTTTCATCCATAAAGCTTCATCGGTTCTGGCAGGATGGTGGGGATGATGGAATGATTAGTTTTGACAGGATGGGAGATGGTATGTTGGATGAGAAGCAAATCGAATCGAATCATCGTCTTCTTCTTATTCAAAGAAAAAAGAGTCCAGTTGCCTTTTGAAAAAGCACCTTTGAAACAAAATAAGAATTCTTGGGCTGGTATGACCCGACACGCAGTGGGTTGTTCAGCAACAGTTTCATTTGATGTGGGGCACCTCCCTGTGCTTAATCTTATTTTCTCATGCAAGGACACCTGTGTGAGTGAAGAGGGTTCAGCCCGGAGCTGATTCCGGAAGCTGCCAGAAAGACTTGTGTGTGAATGCCCTCAGTCAGTGCACGAACGCCACACTCCACCCTGCGCACGTTCTCCTAAATCATGTAGTCTTTTGAAAGAAATTCAAAGGCGCGTTCTCTTTTTATCAGACTGAATAGGAACTGTTAACAACGTTCTCCGACTGGCACTCGTGGGCGGAAAATAGCGTCTTTTGGCCTAGAGCCAAGTGGAGAAGAAGGCTTGGATGCTGTGCCGTTCCTTCCTCAAAGCTTCATTGGTGTTATGCCAGTGGTGGAATTCCCCACTGTGGTGGGGAGGGCCGATGTGAGGATTGGGGTGGGGAGGGACAGAAAATAAGAGGCACAGAGATTGCTTCTCAGAGAGGCCAGTTGGCTTCTCAGCTAGCCTAGCCTAGACTTCAGGAAATAAATTTCTATTACTTTGGTTTGGGTTGACAGATAGTTTTTGACTTACAATAGTTCATTTAGTGACCGTTTGAAGTTACAACAGCACCTGAAAAAAGGGGATTTATGACCAGTGGTGAAATTCAATTTTTTTTTACTACCAGTTCTGTGGGCATGGCTTGGTGGGCGTGGTGTAGTGTGGCTTGGTGGGCATGGTGTGGCTTGGTGGGCATGGTAGGGGAAGTCTACTGCAAAATCCCCATTCCCTCCCCACTCCTGGGGGAAGGATATTGCAAAATCTCTATTCCCACCCCACTCTGGGGCCAGCCAGAGGTGACATTTGCTGATTCTCTGAATTACTCAGAATTTCTGCTACTAGTTCTCCAGAACCTGTCAGAACCTGCTGAATTTCATCCCTGCTTATGACCATTTTTCACAGTTATGACTATTGCAGCATCCCCATGGTCACGTGAATAAAATCCAGATGCTTGGCAGCTGACTCGTATTTATGACAGTTGCAGTTTCCCAGGGTCATGTGATCACTTTATGTGACCTTCTGATGAGCAAAGTCAATGGGGAAGCAGGATGCACTTAACAACCATGTTACTAACTGAACAACTGCAGGGATTCACTTACCAACTGTGGCAACAAAGGTCATAACCCAAAATTCACTTAACAACTGTCTCACTTAGCAGAGAGATTTTGGGCTCAATTGTGGTCATAAGTCAAGGATGACCTGTAATAACATAATTTATGTTTTTTTTATATATATTTAAGTGATCATTTGTCCAGCATCATCCACTGGGGTAGGCACAAAGGGGCAGATTCCAAGAGCAACACTGGTCTAGTATGATTACACAACCCTTGATTTTTCTGAATGTTCAGTGCAATATTACACCCAGGTACCAAAAGGAATGGAGTTTACAACAGCATGTTGCTGCGTTCAGCACTTTGGCTAAAGCAGCAAGCCTCTGCAACGTTCCTGAATGTGCAGTACTTTTTAACATCTTTACTTTCTGTAAATGTTACAATTTTCATATTTAATACATAAGAACATTATGTAAAAAGTTTTGAGTTTTCCCCAATCTTTTGTGTTTCAGATATGTCCAGAATGAAAGCCCATAAAGTTAAATATAAAAATGTTGAGGTTTCCCCTGTCCAGTTGTATCTGACTCTAGGGGGCAATGCTCATCTTCGTTTCATAGCTGAGGGAGCCAGCATTGTCCAAAGATATTTCTATGGTCACATGGCCAGCATGACTATACACCAAGGAGGAACACTATTGCTTTCCCGCAGGAATGGTACCTATTTATCTACTCACATTTGCATGCTTTTGAGCTGCTAGGTGGGCAGGAGCTGCAGCAAGGGATGGGAACTCACCCCCATTACTCAGTGCTCAGGTCTTGAACCTAGACTGTCTTTTAACCACTGAGCCATTGCATCCATCTACAAGCCCATACAGCACATTTAATGTCTGGGAGTTTTGGAAGTTGAGGCCCCAGACATCTGGATAATGCCTAATTGGGAGAGAGAGACTTAAAACAGTGATCCACAATTCCATTTCCAAACATTTATATCCCTTTCTAAATCTCTTCATTATTGGAATGTAGAAAACAAATGAAATTAGGGTTTAAATTGTGTGAAATCAATGGGGAAAAGTTAGTCATGATTATTATCATCTGCAATGATTTCAATATGTCTGTCTCCAGAATTGCTACATATGGCTCTGCCCTTTTATGCTTGCTTTTCTTATGAGATTTTGTCTTGTGCAGCCAGCACTATTATCAACTTATGCAAAAATAAATACAATTTCCAAGGTTATATTATCAGAGAAAAGCCATTCCTTGTACTGAGTTCTAGATCAGTACAGGCTTTTCAAGCCACCATCAAGTTCTTCATATGACCAGAGCATGTCTCAGTATCATCAAACGTAATATACACATACCAAACACCATTGTCTTTTATGATAACAATGATCTTTGTGGAATGAGGAGAGACATTCCCCAGGTTTCACAAAAGTAGATGGTTAATCTACCAAAACCAGCCAAGAACTTTGTAGTTCTTCAAAGGTTTAACCACTGTAATATGGGTTTGAGAGTCCACATCTGAGGGCATGTCACCACTAGTACCTAATGCAGCAGAAACATGCTCCAGTAGCATCTTTTTTTCTGTAATGGCCTTACATCTACATCTCATCCTCAGTTCCTGAGTGAGACAAGGCTACGTTGTCCTTAGTTGTAATGATGCTAAAACAATATGGTCCTTCAGGAGAAGAAAGAAAGCGATCTCCTTCCCAGAGACTTCCTTTTTGCTCAACACACTTCTTATTTAGAAATGGAAAATAGTTGCTTGCAGAGAAGAGAAGAGAAGAGCAGAGAAGAGAAGAGAAGAGAAGAGAAGAGAAGAGAAGAGAAGAGAAGAGAAGAGAAGAGAAGAGTTAGAAGGGACCTTGGAGGTCTTCTAGTCCAACCCTCCTCCTTAGGCAGGAAACCCTACACCACTTCAGACAAATGTTTATCCAACATCTTCTTAAAAACTTCCAGTGTTGGAGCATTCACAACTTCTGGAGGCAAGTTGTTCCACTGATCAATTGTTCTAACTGTCAGGAAATTTCTCCTTAGTTCCAAGTTGCTTCTCTCCTTGATTAGTTTCCACCCATTGCTTCTTGTCCTACCCTCAGGTGCTTTGGAGAATAGCTTGATTCCCTTTTCTTTGTGGCAGGCGCTGAAATATTGGAAAACTGCTATCATTTCTCCCCTAGTCCTTCTCTTCCTGCAACTATTCTACATGTGGTTTAGTCTCCAGGCCCCTAATCATCTTTGTTGTTCTTCTCTACACTTTTTCTAGAGTCTCAATATCTTTTTTACATCGTGGCGACCAAAACTGGATGCAATATTCCAAGTGTGGCCTTACCAAGGCATTACAAAGTGGTATTAAGTTGATTGATTGATCAATGATGATGTTATCATTCAGTTGTGCCTGACTCTTGGCAATTCTATGGGCCCCAGGTCTCTCCACATATTCCGATCTTGCACTACTTCTTTGAGTTGTTCTATGCTCTGGCTGGTGTCAGCTTTGATAGCGTCCAGCCACCATGTTCTTTGGAGACCTGGTTTCCTTTTACCAAAGGAAGTTCTTCCAAACATAATTGCTTTCTCCAATGAATTCCCCGAGGTGACATGGCCAAAATAAGTGAGATGCAGTTTTGTGATTTTTGGTAAAATATAAACATTCCTACACATGGAGTTTTTGTTCGCAGTTTTTCATAACGTCACTTTTGGCAAATAACATTTTCTAACCTAAATGTGGACAGAAGGAATAACAGGTATTGAGAAGCCTCCTGAATTTTAGGGACAGCCAAGAAAACAAACGGACGGATCACTGAATAAATCAACCCAGAGTTTTGAGTCAAAGATCCTTCTTCTTCTTCCTCTTGACCTTTTGAGTCAAAGAAGAGCAGGCTAAAATTACCATACCTTGGATATATTACGTGAAGCCCAGGGATGGTATTCACTTATTTTCCCTGTCGGTTTGCAAATGTGTGCTGGTGTATGCGCCTTCCACACATGTGCCCAGCCTCAAAAACATGCCTAAATAGGATGGCATAGAGACGGGGTGGGTGGGTGGACCCATCCACAATTTCCGCTACCGGTTCGGCTGAGCCAGTTCGAACAGGCTGAATGCCACCTCTGGTGAAGCCTCAGATCTCTGGAAAAGGCTCTGATCATCTGGTAAAGGTAGAAGTGAAGAGAAGAAGAGGAGCAACAAGGTGGATGGACTCAGTTGCATCACTGGATGACTTTTTTTAAAAAAAAAATAAATAAATTTTATTAATTTTTCCAAGTTTAAAATCAACATAAGACAAAAACATTGATTATGCATAAAAACAAAAGCCATCCATTCCCCTCCCTCCGTCCCTCCCCCATCCATAACACTAAACATACAAACACGTCTATCCCGGCAGATAATATTCCTGCCCTCATTAATAAATAATTATGCCCACAACACAGAATAAAGTAAATAATCTCCAAATATGGTTTGCATACAATTATCTTTCAATCTAGATAAATATATCTCTCCTTATATTGACTTAGGCCTTCACTTCATTACAATCCTTTTATTCAACCACCGGTACCAATTGTCCCAACTTTAAAAAAATTCAGAATCCTCCTTTTCTTTCAACATATACGTCATTCTATCCGCCTCAACGCACTCTAATACTTTATTTATAATTTGGGCACTAGCCTGTATCTCTTTTTCTTTCCACTGTTGGGCGAATGCTATTCTAGCTATGACTAAAATATGTAGAGTGAGATACCATTTTTTCTTACTCAGCCCCTCTGAGTAAGTACTATATACCTAGTAAATATATCACAGGTTTCCATTGGAGGTTAGTAATTTCCTTAATCCAATTCCTAATCCTTCTCCAATGCTTCTTTGCCATTATACAAGTCCACCATTGATGGAAATACATACCTCTGGTTGTCCATCACTGGATGACTTGAAGGACCCGGTAAAGGAGTAATCGTCATGAAGAAATTCTATCTATTGGTAAATACAATAAAAATGTAATCTTCCTAATATTACATATATTAACAGCTGCAAGAATAGCATTTGCTCAGAAATGGAAGAGTAGAGAAACACCTTCAGAAGAAGAAGTGTTATGTAAAATCTTCAATTGTGCAGAAATGGACAGCCTCACTTTGGAACTCAAAAATAAAAGTGAATCAACCTATTATGAAATCTGGACTAAATTTTATGAATGGTTAGACAAGAGGAAGAATGTCAAGAAGAAGGTGTAGTGAAATGTCTAGAAATATATATATCAATGTATACTGAACTTGCGTGCGTGATATAAGTTTATTGTATATGGATATAGTTGTTTAGGAGGAATTATGTAGTAAGATTGCCATGTAATGAAGTAAGATATATGTAAATTTGTGTACAGATTAAGGAATATTAATTTGAATTAGATGGAAATGTTAAAAACCGGAGATGTCAAACCATGTCCATTGTTTTTTAAATTTGAATTATTAATAAAAAAACTAAGAAAGAAAGAAAGAAAGAAAGAAAGAAAGAAAGAAAGAAAGAAAGAAAGAAAGAAAGAAAGAAAGAAAGAAAGAAAGAAAGAAATTCTATCTCTGTGGTCAAAATGGGTTGGTTCTGATTTGATGGCACATAATTAATCAGTCACACGAAGAAATAGTACAAGATCGAAAAATGCGCCATTGTAGCTTTGAATGGTCACTATGTGAACTGTAAATCGAGATCTACCAGTGCCTAATACATATACAAATATGCAAGTATGCACATACACACACACACACACACTTTCATGCTCAAGAATATGCACCCCATGACATCCTCAATGCTGCTACCATTTAAGACACCTTCATTTGGGGCAGGGGGCAGGGGGGGTAGAATGCCTCCCACATGTTAAACATTCATTGTTCCTTAGGATGCTACGCTCCCTATAAAAGCAACAACAATAATAATTCTGAACCAGCAAAAGAAGCATATTGGAAGCTGTTGGCACCAATAAAAAAATAAAAAATAAAAATGGAGACAAGGCTTCCTTTGGGAAGGGGAGAGCTGGAACGCATTTCAGAGTTTAGAGGCCTTTTGTTTGAGTTTTTTCACACACAAAAAAAAAAAAACCTGAAGCGAAACAATCATTGTGCCTCCTCAGATGGTTTTAATTTGCCGGCAGAATCCCGCAGAGGCATACAAAGAAAGAGAGCAGATTTTGTGATCAATCAAAATTGGAATGATATTCGTTATCCAAACAAAAGAAAAGGGCATCGAATCTGAAATTTGGGCTGGCTAGAGAAAGAGGGGAGGGCTTCCAAAAATCTCTTTCTTTGAAGATGGAGCAAATCTTTTTTCTTTCTTTCTTTAAAGAGGGGAAGTTATTCGTTGGATGAATATCATTTGATTTCTGGATTCCAAAGCATATACCTCAGTGTTTCTCAGCCTCAGCCATTTTAAGTAGTGTGGACTTTAACATAGCTGGCTGGGGAATTCTGGGAGTTGACATCCATACCTCTGAAAATGGCCGAGGTTGAGAAACACTGAGATATCTGATTGGTTATCAGAGAGGGAGCTTATTTTAAGCTGAATCATGTATAGGCATCCGGAAGTTCCCAAATTATGGTCATTGAAACATGAAAAATAGCATGTATGTCTCACATAATGAATTTAACTTCCAAGGATGTTGGTATTATAGGAGTTGAGTGTCCAATTATCCATAATGAATGTTCATAGAAGACTCTTAATCTACCACACCTATACAAGTAGTCCTCAACTGGAATTTCCATTGCTAAGCAAGGTGGTTGCTAAGATAAAGGTAAAGGTTCCTCTCACACATATGTGCTAGTCGTTCCTGACTCTAGAGGGCAATGCTCATCTCTTTTTCAAAACGCTGTCCGAAGACGTCTCCATGGTCATGTGGCAAGCATGACTAAATGCAAAAGGTGCACGGAACGCTGTTACCTTCCCACCAAAGGTGGTCTCTATTTTTCTACTTACATTTTTTATGTGCTTTCAAACTGCTGGGTTGCCAGAAGCTGGGAAATGTAATGGGAGCTCACCCCGTTATGCGGCACTAGGGATTTGATCGACAAGCTCAGCATCTTAGCCACTGAGTCACTGTGTCCTGAAGTGGTTGCTAATTTTATTACCATGTTTGGTCATGGTTATTAAGTGAATCACTGTCATTAAGTGAATCACACAGTCATTAAGGAAATCGCAGCTTCCCTCATTGACTTTGCTTGCTGGAAGCCAGCTGAGAAGATCAGAAGTAGGGAAGCACATGATTCTGGGATGCTGCAACTTTCATAAATATACGACAGTTGTCAAGGGTCCAAAATGGATCACATGACCATGGGGATGAGGCAATGGTCATAAATGTGAGGACTAGTCATAAGTCATTTTGTTCTGACCCAACTCCCCAAACATGACAAACTGTCTGAAGTTAAATCAATAAAATCTCCTTTTTAGAGACTTGGCAGGACTACATTCAGTGTATAAGACACCCAAATTTTCATCCTCTTTTGTGGGGGGAGGTGTGTCTTATACACTGAAAAATACGGTAATTCTATCATTACCATCACCAGCCCTCTTTGCTTCACAAATTTTGGGGGGAATACATTTAGCATAGAACAAACATCAACCTTTTTTGTTGGGAAAAATTAAAGGCACTGTAGCCAACACCCAATTTATTCCTCTATGAGAGAAAAAAAATCACCAAAAAATATATTATTACTGGGTTTTATCACCTGCGTATCCTTCAGATCACTACATACAAGCATGCACAAGTTCACCATTCATAAAACTGTTTTTGATATGGGAGCCGTTACAGCATTAGCTATATTAAGCAAGATTGGATGCTGAGTTGTTAATCAGATAGCAAGTATTTGGCATTTATTGGAATTTTTTAAAAACGTATTTCATATATTTAAAAGATTTGAAACCTGCTTTTCTACTAAAAGCATCTGAAGCCATCAACAATAAAAACCAGCATTTAAAAACACACACAATAGATCCATTCAAACCAGCACTTCGTAAAACAAGCATAAAATCATATGGGAAATGTACAGTGAAATATTTATTTGTTACAGATGATCTAAGTAATTTGCAAAGTTATTGTAATTCATTTATGATGTTGTCTTTACATAGAACAACAAAGAGATGTATATTAAAGCTTTATGACTTAATTTTTGTTGTGTAATCAAACATATGTACAGAGTGCTAAATAAAGCTATGAAGGAACATATCTCATTTCCCCCAGTACATAAGAACTGGCAAGGCAACAGATAAAGAATTGGGAAAGATAAAACAAAATACATAGGAAAATGAGAACATTCAAATAATCTGTCTCTATCTTCTACTCTTATACAATATCATATGACTAATCCTGTAAAATGTAAAGTGTCCCTTGGATTTAGCTCAGTTGCTGTTGACTACATGGAAAATCCATGTAATTTTCTTCACAACAATAGGAACAGCATTTGGATTTATATACTGCTTCATAGTGCTTTATAGCACTCTCTAAGATGTTCACAGGGTCAGCATCTTGCCCCCAACAATCTGGGTCCTCATTTTACTGACTGTTGTGGCCCGCCAGTGGCCAGCCAAGCTGGTGTCAGACTTAAGACAGTGAGGAGATTGGGGAGGAACATAGGCCAGTCCTGGAGTCTGGAGAAGGCTCTGACGAATGCTCTGCGTCAGAGGCAGAGATGGGGCCAGGGCCACCTGATAGTTGTCAGCTGCCTTCAGAGTTGGATATCAGTGGGGCAGAAGAACAGTTGGAGCCTGTTCCCAGTGTGCACATGCGCAGAGCTGCCAGGCGAAGGGAACAGCTAAGGAACAAGGGTCGACTCAGGAGTAAAGCCACAGGTGGACGGTGAATAGCCCCTCCCATAGGGAATAAAGAGGAGCGAAAGGGGAGTGGAGTTTGCAGGAGACAATAGGTTCGCTTAATTGGTTCGTGACTCTCAGAGACTTCTTGCCAAGTTTTGAAGATATCAGCCTGGCAGCTCTCCAAGCCAGATAAGGTCTGTGACTGTAAATTCTCCCTTGAAAGACTTTGCTGGATGTGAATGACAGGAATTCACAGTCACTGAATAAAAAGGGGGTTTTGTCTGGACAAGAAGTCTGCTTCATTCTCTTGGGAAGGCTAGCTCAGAACACTGACTTCAGAAGGATGGAAGGCTGAGTCAACGTTGAGAAACAAACTCCTGGCAATGAGCAGAGTTAGCCTGCAATACTGTGTTTTAACCACTGCGCCACCATGGCTCATACGCGCCACAATGAAGAAGTGGTTCGTCACAGCTTTCTTGGATTGATTTTGACTGGCTTAGAATTTATTTATTAGTTTGTTATTCTGCCTTTATTACTTTATAAGTCAATGGTCCCCAACCTTTCTGGCTCTAGGGGCTGGTTTTGGAAGAAAAATTGTCTCCCCTGGACCATGGAGGGGAGAATCTAGGTTCTCACGCCAGCTAGATTCCACACATGCACAGATGAACCTTTCCTCGCTTGCCCACCACTTTCATGGCCCAGTTCCTAACTGGCTGCAAACTGGTACCAGTCCGTGGCTTGTGAGTTGGGGACCCCAGTTATAAGTAATTCAAGCTAGCGGACATACCTAATACTCTTTCCTCCTCCTATTTTCCCCATAATATCAACCCTGTGAGGTGGGTTGGGCTGAGAGAGATTCACTGGCCCAAAGTCACGCAGCTGGTTTTCATGTCTAAGACTAGACATGAAACTCACTGTCTATACTAGAACTCACTGTCTGCTGGTTTCTAGGCCAAACTGGCTCTAGAATAATCTACAGCTCTGGCTTTTCCTCATTACATCTCACTCTCTATTCATTCTTACCCTGTTTCCTTTTTTAAAAACAACCCAGATCAAATACTACTGCCATCTAGCTGGGCATGACCAGGGCTGGGCTGCTGGGGGTTCGCAGGGGTTTGGGAGAACCTCTAGGTAAGATTCTGTGCAGTTTGGAGAACCCCCAAATCCCACTCCTGGCTATCCCCACCCACCTGGCCCCGCACCGACCCCCAGGAATCCCCACACAACTCATTTTGGATGCAGGTAAATGTAGGGCGCGCACGGAGGCTTGGGGAGGGTGAAAAAAGGCCTACTGGAAGTTTGAGAAGGCCAGAAATGGGCCTGTTTCCAGCCTCCAGCGGGCCATTTTCACCCTCCCAGAGGCTCACGAAAAGCCTCCGGAGTCCGGGGAGGGCAAAAATGCCTCCCATTGTGGTGTAGGAGGCTGACTAGGCCCCGCCCACCATGGCCATGCCCACCAGCAACTGGGCAGAGAACCCCTTGCTACAATTTTTGAAGCCCACCCCTGGGCACGACTAATATCGCCCTGTATCTTCCAACTCAGAAGTTAACTTGCTGTCTCAACCTACTATGATTCCTTAGGTTTGAAACATGTTTGTTCACATGGGGTAGTTTCTCTGAAAAGGTCTCTGCTGAAATCAAGCAAAAAAAAAATCAAATGCAACACCTTCAAAAGTGAACTTGTCTTTGATAATATACTGTGTCTTCTTTCTGTTTGATTTTCAGTGTCAATCTATTCATTTCTGGACAGTCTAGTAACTTCTTAATGACATCTTCATCTTGCGGTGTTTCTTCATGTTTCAAATATTGTGCGAATATTGTACCATAGTTGGAAAAAAGGGGTGGAGAGTAAGAATGGAATCTGTATGGTTAAGCAAACTAAATACCCAGACAACACGATGTTTATTAAGCACTAAGAAATGTAACTAACAATAAATTGATAACATTTATTTTTTTAAAAAAAGAATGAACTTGTCTACTGTGAAAAATAAATGCAACGAGGGAAGATTTAACCTAATCCAATCTTTTAATCTAATTAGGTCCCTCCAAATGTAGTGAAGCCCACGATAACTGGAAAGTATCAAGCTGGGAAAGTTGAATCAGGCCTTGTTTAATCCAAGTTTTTTTGCTTATCCAAACTGCCCTACCATTTCCTCAAAAGTTGTTGTTTTGGGTCTTTTGCAGCACACTGAAAACTAGCTTGAAGCTATTTGTACAAGTTTGTTTATCTTTTTCCCATGGACTTAATTACATCTTGTCAGGCCTCTACTCAAGCATGCAATGCAGCTGTTGGCAGAGGCTGGCGTTCTAAACCGCTGCTTTGCAATTCACAGGCAAGAACCTTGCTTACCTCTATCCAGCCTAGGAAACAAAGCCTTACTGGAATTAGGCAATGTTGTGGGCTATGCTGCAATCCAGTCACCCTCTGGTCGGGGATGTTTTTATCAGCCAGAGTGGAGCATATTTTTGGCTTAAACTGGGAATGTCTGCATAAGGCACAGATCTCCCATCTCTGGCTTTCAGTCTGAAATTATAGCATTATTGGGATTGGTCAACACAGTCAGCCAGATATTTAGACTGGATTTGACATTTTTATCGACATATTGAGTTCTTCCCAAGGATCTGGGATAGGAAGTTGTTACCATTTGAAACAGAGGTGGTATTTAGCCAGTTCGCACCGGTTCTCGCTAACTGTTGGTGGAAATTTGCCCAAGGTTGCTGAACTGGTAGTAATGGCTGGCTGGCCACGCCCCCAAACCAGTCCCCCAGTCGCCGGTCACCCAACCCGCCCTGTTTTTCACCACAATATTCTTCGCACACGCGCATCCCATTTCCTTGCAAGTCCAATGGGATGTGCATGCGTGAAGAACATGGCGGCCACAGCAGCAGCTTTTTCTGCAACCTCCTATACTTTCTGGCGACCTGCAGAGGCTTCTTTGCCAGCAACTTTCCAGCAGTGGTGGCTGACTGGGGACCACCGAAAACTCCGGTCAGCTTGCCTACCGGACTCTGGACCACCCATCATAGAAGGTAAACATTCTGAACAAAGAGGCGGTGGGGGGGGAGGAGGTGTGGCTAGGGCCAGGGCCACTAAAGGAGGGGAAATGGGGGCAACTGGTGAAGGGAGGGCGGGGGTAAATAGGTGGAAATTCCAAAAAATTTCCTACCTTTTTTTAAAAAATTAGATCTATATGCCGCCCTTCTCCGAAGACTCAGGGCGGCTTACAATGCGTTAAGCAATAGACTTCATACCTTTGTATATTTTTATACAAAGTCAGCTTATTGCCCCCACAAACTGGGTCCTCAATTTACCTACCTTAGAAACGATGGAAGGCTGAGTCAACCTTGAGCCTCAAACTGGTGTAATTGCAGACAGCTGGATGTTAATAACAGGCTATTCAGCCGGTTGAGCCTTTTCCTGTGGACATGGCTGGGTGGCGGGGTCATGTGACTGAGTGGACGTGGGTGTGAGTGATGTCAATTTGGCCACACCCACTCAATCACATGCCCCCCACCTAGCCACGCCCACCAAACTTTTTGAAGCCCACCACTGATTTGAAAGTTTTAAAGGTGTTTGAGAAGATACAGAGTATTTCTGAATATGGGACTTGTTTTACAAGTGGTTGGATAACAGAGGTAGAAATTAGGAGTGGGAAAAATATTATTATAGAAGCAAAATGATCCAGGCAATACGCTGTTCACCAAGCACTTATGTATGTAAAGTAAAAATGTATAAACAAACCGTTAAAAAAGAGTGTTAAAGGTATTGTTGTAAGATATAATTGGCTTCAAGTAAAGTCACCTTTTGCAATTGACTAATGGTGATTTTGTCAATGCTGACAAAATGCAATGGTGCTCCAGCTATTTTGGAATTGCACCCTATACATCTATTAACAGTCGTACTATCTTTGCTTTTTTTTTTTTTTTTTTTGCCACAGAAGAAGTTGTACTTCTGTTTGTCCCAGTCCTGGATCCTGTAGCCCACTTGTCACCAGATGTCCAGGAATCTAGTACTGTCCTTGTTGACCCAGGCAATGATCAATCTGGAATAGATGGGATTCTGCAAGCTACATCTCATCATATTGTTTATGAGAGAGACATTCTTCATCCGGCACCTCTGATGCAACCTGTCTAATATGGTTGAACTTCTGGCAAAGCTCAGAGCACACAAGTGCCACAACAATATCAAGGTAGTGTCTCACTGGGGAACATTATTATTGGATTGTTGCACAGTCAGCCAGCTGTTCAGACTGGATTTGGCAATTTGGTCCATCTATTGAGTCCTTATTACGGTTGGTTAGATGGTTTTGGAAAACTGCAAGACAGGGAAAGCCACCCTGAAGTAGCTTGGATTGATTACAAGAAGGCAGTTGGCTCCCTGCCACGTGATTGGATAATGAAGTGCTTAGAAATAAGTCAGTAGAAATATCAGAATATTTGTGCAAAGATTGATGGCAGAATGGAAGACAATTGTGGTCAGTGGTGATAGAGAAGAGGAGAGGAGAGGAGAGGAGAGGAGAGGAGAGGAGAGGAGAAGAGAAGAGAAGAGAAGAGAAGAGAAGAGAAGAGAAGAGAAGAGAAGAGAAGAGAAGAGAAGAGAAGAGAAGAGAAGAGAAGAGAAGAGAAGAGAAGAGAAGAGAAGAGAAGAGAAGAGAAGAGAAGAGAAGAGATGGAAGGGATCTTGGAAGTCTTCTAGTCCAACCCCCTGCTCAGGCAGGAAACCATAAAGTAGTGATGGCTAACCTTTTTGCCATCACGTGCCAAAAACGGGGGGAGCATGGGGAGGTCATGCGTGCTTGTGCTCACTCCCATAATTCAATGCGCTCCAACCCCTGCGCATGCACACATGACCCCCCCCACTCCCGCCACTTTTGGCACATGATGGCACGGTGGGCCAGGGAGGCCCGTTTTTTCGCCCTCCCCAGGTTCCAGAGGCTTTCTTGGAGTCTGGGGAGGGTGAAAATGGCCTTTCCCAACCCCCTGGAGGCCTTCCGGAGGCCAGAAATGGCCCATTTCCCAACTTCTGGTGGGACGGAAGGCCAGAAAATCAGCTGGCTGGTGCGCACATGTGCACTGGAGCTGAGCTAGGGCAACACTCACATGCTCACAGATATGGCTCCGTATACCACCTGTGGCACACGTGCCATAGGTTCGCCATCACGGCCCTATAGCATTTGAGACAAATGGTTGTCCAATCTCTTCTTTAAAACTTCCAATGTTGGAGAATTCACAACTTTTGGAGGCAAGTCGTTCCACTGGTTAATTGTTCTAATATGATTAATATCATGTTAATACCAAGAGAAGATTCTTTCAAGGTATCACTACCAGTACTTGTTATTGCACTGATTTGTCTGCCAGCAATACTGAACAAGTCAGCCACGGCTATTAAATATCAAATAATCATCTTGTCAATTAAGAGCTGATCTTTTGTTTCCTCTGCTGTTTGAGCAGCTTCCTTTCTGCTTAAGGTGGAAAGAATTTGTTTTCAACTAGATGCTGTTGGACTGGCACACTAGCTAGCAATCGAAAGCTATTGGTAAGCAGGTAATTGGCTTGGACTTACCTGGTGCTGCCCCTTTTGCTGATCTTTCAAAATCAGATACGCTTTGCCGGATGTTAACCATTCTTCAAATTCTCTCCTTGTAGTATGTTGTTAAACTGCTTGGCAATGAGAGGGGCGAAAACCAGTCAGATGTTTCAACCAGAAACCATGCAGTTCATCTTCACCTGCCATTGACCATTTTTTGGTTCTTCCTTGTCCCTTTCTCCACCATTTCTGCTGTTATTACAAGTTCTTTCATGTCACTTTCTTCTTTCTTCTTATCTGCTTCCTTTACCCAAGCTGCATGAAGAGGGAATCAATGGCTATTCTCCAAAACACCTGAGGGCAGGACAAGAAGCAATGGGTGGAAACGAATCAAGGAGAGAAGCAACTTAGAACTACGGAGAAATTTCCTGACAGAACAATTAATCAGCGGAACAACTTGCCTCCAGAAGTTGCGAATGCTCCTGTTGTGACCCAAGCCCAAGTAAGTAGTAGGAAAATCAGTCCGTGAAAAAACAAACAACTTTATTTGAACAGCTGAGAATTACTTCATTCCCAGCGTCTTTCAACTAAATTAAAGCAAATTCCTCCCAACACAAATTCCTCAGTCCTATCTCAAACCTTGTCCAATTAGGCAAACTGCCAAAGGCCTTTCTTGGCAAACGTTCAGAAGTCCCAGATACAAAAATAAATACAAGATGTAGACGAAGAAGACAAAGCTACCAACATTATTTTCCGGCAAAGCCCAAACGCCGTTGCTGGTCTGCTTTAAGCCTTATCTCTTGGCCCTACTCCTGAGTTGTCCTCTTTTTTTTCCTTTTTTTAAAATTAGATTTATATGCCACCCTTCTCTGGAGACTCAGGGCGGCTTACAATGTGTTAAGAAATAGCCTTCATACTTTTGTATATTTATACAAAGTCAGCTTATTGCCCCCACAAACTGGGTCCTCAATTTACCTACCTTAGAAAGGATGGAAAGCTGAGTCAATCTTGAGCCTCGAACTCGCATAATTGCAGACAGCTGGGTATTAATAACAGGCTATCTAGCCCATCGAGCTATCTGAGGCTCTTTTTTTGCTTGAGCTGCTCTTGTCTTCTGGCAGCTCTTCTCATGTGTGCATTAGGAACAGGCTCCTCCTGTTCCTCAGCCTCACTCCTATCAGCCTCTGGAGACTCTGGAATCTGCACCTCACTCCCCAATGGCCCTGGCTCCATCTCTGCCTCTGATGCAGAGCCCTCATCTGGGCCTTCCCCAGCCTCCAGGACTGGCCCATGTTCTTCCTCAGCCTCATCACTGTCCGACTCCGCTTCCAGCTCCGCAGACTACTGGCAGACCACAACAGCTCCAACACTGGAAATTTTTAAGAAGATGTTAGATAACCATTTGTCTGAAGTGGTATAGGGTTTCCTGCCTAGGCAGAGGTTGAACTAGAAGACCTCCAAGGTCCCTTCCAGCTCTGTTATTCTTTGGGTTGTCCCATAGCTATGTCCAGAATTGCACTACTTCTTTTGTGCCAGGTGTTGAAGTCCATACAACTTGAAGTTGCCGCGTTTTGAAAACAGTGTCCTACATCAGGGGTGTCAAACTCGTGTCGTTACGGCAGCATCACATAATGTATCAAGACTTTTTCCACCTTCGCTAAACCAGAGATGGGCGTGGCCAGTGTATGACACATCTGGCCTGTAGGCCAGGAGTTTGACAGCCCTGTCCTAGATTGACAACTCCTGCTAGACAGGCGAAGGAGGTTATGATTAGGGCAGGCTGTTATTCAGCTTTGGCTAACGCACCCAGTTGCAGCCTTTGCTGGGGAGAGAAGCCCTGGTGACAGGAACTCTCTCACTATCCACCGGTGGGGTGTGTGTGTGTGTGTGTGTGTGTGTGTGTGTGTGTGTAGGGAGTTGAAGTTGTTGGAACTTTGGGAGAGAGCAACCATGACATATTAGAATTCAATATAATGCAAACACAAACAATAGAACATAATCAAACCAGTGTATTAGCCTTTCCAAAAGCTGATTTTAACAACTTTAGAGAGAGCTTGGGGAAGATTACATGGATGAAAATCTTAAAAGGGAAAAGAATTCAAGAAGCTTGGGAAACTCTGAAAATAAAATTACTCACAAGCTGCAATGGGCGCAAACAGTCGTAGCCTGCTTCGAGATGGGTGAAAGCTGCTATACGCCCATAACCTCAGAGTACCAAGCTCTGCATTGGCTATTAGTAATGCAATTCTTTTTGTTTTCAGCTGCAAAGCCAGTAGTGGGTTTCAATTTTTTTTACTACCGGTTCTGTGGGTGTGGCTTGGTGGGAGTGGCTTGGTGGGCATGGCAGGGGAAGGATACTGTAAAATCACTATTCCCTCCCAATCCAGGGGAAGGTGACTGCAAAATCCCCATTTCCTCCTGATCAGCTGGGACTTGGGAGGCAGAGAATAAATGGGTCAGAATTTTTACTACCGGTTCTCCAAACTATTCAAAATTTCTGCTACCGGTTCTCCAGAACTGGTCACAACCTGCTGAGACCCACCTCTGTCCAAAGCCCTACCTGATTTGATGTTAGTTATTTGCAGGACCCTCTCTTCTTCAACACCATATCTATCTACAATTATACTTAAATTAATTCTAGAATAGGCTTGGTACACGCCGAATGCTAAGCCTCAATAGCTACGTTCACCGATGATTGCTTAACCCAGTCTGTAAATCCATCTCTGGTGAGAGTTTTGACTCATATGTGAAAGCCTTGAAATTGGATACTGGTTTTTGCAGAACTTGAAAGAAAGTGAACCGTATAGGCCCCATGCCTGCAGGCGACAGCAAACGGTCAGACCTCTTTGCTTCCGAGAGGAAACTGCAATCTTTGTTCAGCTCTTACCAAACGCGAGCTGCTTTCCGTAATAATGTCTTCCAAGATGCTGATGTGACCCTTGTCTGCGAATGTGAAACTTCCTCCCTAGGGGGAGAGGGGGGAAAAAAATCAGTTTGGCTTTTATCTTATTTAATTTTGGATGGGTTGCTTTTGTCTTCTTCTTCTGCCTAGCATTCGAGAGTTTTTAAATAGAACACTTTTTTTAAAAAAAGACTGAAAAAAGATAAGCTTTTTAAAAAAGCTTATCTTTCCTGTTTTGGTGGGTTTGTGCATTGTCTATTTCCTGTGATTTTATTTGATTGGTTTTAAAACTGTAATCATCTCTTTGTTTATTAAACAAATAGAGCCAATCAATACATTGTAAAAGGAAGAGACTGAGAAAGAAAGTGGCCAAGTTTATTGAAGTGGGATGGGACAGGAGAGTGAATTTCACTAAGTTCCATGTGTGGTCTGGTTTGGTCTGTATTGAAAAATTAGTTCCTTTTCCAAGGGCATTTGCATCATACATTTCAACTAATGTGACCTGAACTCTAATCCAACATTTGAAGATGTATGCATGCATGTATGTATGTAAAAAGGGATGCAGTGGCTCAGTGGCTAAGACGCTGAGCTTGTTGATCAAAAAGTCGGCAGTTCAGCGGTTCGAATCCCTAGTGCCATGTAACGGGGTGAGCTCCTGTTACTTGTCCCAGCTTCTGCTAACCTAGCAGTTCGAAAGCACGTAAAAAATGCAAGTAGAAAAATAGGGACCACCTTTGGTGGGAAGGGAACAGCATTCCATGCGCCTTTGGCATTTAGTCATGTCGGCCACATGACCACAGAGACGACTTCAGACAGCGCTGGCTCTTCGGCTTTGAAACGGAGATGAGCACCATCCCCTAGAGTCATCTAATTATCTAATTACACAAAGTTTATGGTTACCTGGTATTCATGGATTTATTTATTCAATAGGCTGCCCCTGTATGACTGTGGGCAGTGGATAGGATACAACAGTAAGAACAATAAAGACATTGAATAAGGTAAAGGTAAAGGTTCCCCTTGCACATACGTGCTAGTCATTCCCAACTCTGGGGGGCGGTGCTCATCTCTGTTTCCAAGCCAAGGAGCCAGCACTGTCCGAAGACATCTCCGTGGACATGTGACCAGCATGACTAAACGCTAAAGGTGCACGGAACCCTGTTATCTTCCCACCAAAGTGGTCCCTATTTTTCTACTTGCATTTTTTATGGCTTTTGAACTGCTAGGTTGGCAGAAGCTGGGACAAGTAACAAGAGCTCATCCTGTTATGTGGCACTATGGATTCAAACCACTGAGCTGTTGGCCTTTTGATCAATGAGCTCAGAGTCTTAGCCACTGAGCCACTGCATCCCTCACATTGGATATATAACCCCAAAGAAGTCCACAAGGCCTGGAGTCCATAAGTCCACCCCATTATAATCCAAGGCCTGGAGACAGAGACAGATTTTGAGGTCCCACTTAACCTGGGGCCATGAGAGGTGAGGCTGATGGATCTCAGGTAGGATGGTGATCCAAAGGTTCTAACATAAGAACCAAAGAGAAAAAAATGACAAGGGGGCTCCTAATGGCATTGGTGAACAAATGTGAGGCCGTTAGGAAGTTTTGAAACAGGCAAGGAGGCTTCTATCTGACCTTGACATTATCTACTCTCATCCCATGATGCTTCATGTTCACCTTGTAGAAAGTAGCACCCACCCCTCTCCTAGAAGAATGAAATGTTCTAGGGAATATTAAAAAGACAGAATATTATATTTGCCTGGATGAGAAAAGGAGAAACATGTTTTTAAAGACAAAGAGCAGCTGCCTGCTCTCAGCAGATATTTGGTGCACATTAAAACTGGGCCAGCCTATCTACAAAACAAAAGACCTCAGCTCCAGGGTGATTGGATTAAGACAGGACCCTCCAGGATATAATAGGTTTATCTATCAGTAGAGCTCACCACATGGCATAACAAAGCCCCTTCATTACATCAGCCTAAGGTTCAACCAAACTTGATTCAGAAAAACATGACTCTCCCTGGGAGTTTGACAGCCAATAGAATACATACCCTTGTCACAGGAATAGGAAGCTCAAGTTCAAAGCCCAAGAGAGTATATAAATAGCACTCACTCTCCACTCCATGTGGTCAGCTACCAAGGACTTCAACCCCATGTGGTCCTGTTCATCAATAAACCATCTTTCCAATCAGCCTCCATGTTTCCAGTGTCTTTCTCCCCACTTGGAGCTGAACTCAGTTGGACATTTATTCCAACAGCTTCTTCCTTCACAAAGAAGAAGATGAAAGTTTCCATCCTACACCTAATCATGTTTCATTTATTTCTGGCCTTCCCCAACAATTTCCTGCAAATAGATTTGACTTCAGTTCCCAGAATTCCTAAAGCAATGCAGATTGGGAATTCTGAGAATTAAAATCCAACACATCTGGAAAGCACTTGGGAAAAACTGCCTTTAGCAGTGTTAAACCATATGGATTGTTCTGGCCTTCAGCTGCTCCAGTTTGTCTAGTATTTGGAACAGCTCAGCACTAGCCAGATTATTGAGTTAAAATCACAGAAAGTTTATGTGCATCTACTTCAGGGTGGGTCTGCTGAGTTCTGCCATCCTTAACATGATGGCAGAATTACCAGAACGTTAACAAAATAAGAATTATCTAAGACTCAAGTTGGCTTCCAGCCAGGATCTTAGGGGATAGAAAATCAAAAGATCCGTCCTGATTTGCTCAAATGACTACCAGCCGCAAAGTGGCTTTATTAAATCCCACGACTGCTGTAGTTGGTTCTGAACTTTCTGCTTGCAAACTTCCACCATCCGAGGGTGGGGGTTTTTTGTGTCAATGAATGTTTCTTAATGACTTGCCATCAAATCACACCCATTAGCCTCTTTCACTGCAAGTTGGTGCAAATGTGTTTGCTTCATGCGTGGGGTCATAAATCCGTCCTTGCTGGCTTTTAAAATAAGTTGCCTTTTTCTAGAAATATGCCAGCAGGTTCTAAGCTGTCTGCCACCAGATTCTGCAGTTTAGGTTGGCAAGATGTGACCTTACAGTTGCTGGAGAATCACAATCAAAGATAGGTTAAGTTTACAAGACCCAAGGAAGGAAGCAGATTCATGCAGACTTTTGTCCCTTTGTTATAGCTGTTGACTGCCTCAAGGCACTTTCTTGTTAAACAGAGGTTATCTTGCTGAATAAACCAAGTTGGAGATTCTAGAATGAAGATGTCTAGTTATGGGGTGAAATGCACTTTGCTTAATACATCAGGGAATCCACATTTAAAGTGGATTCAGGCTAATGTTGAACAGGCCTGCTAGGGATCACCTGGAAAATTCTTTGGTTTATATGGGTGGTTTAGAAATAATAAAAAAAGCTCCCTTTATACAACCCTGTAATCCTTGAAGTAGGGGTAGAGTTGGGGAGACTAGATGGAGCTGAGCATTTACTGGCCGGATTCCCTTCCTGAAGTCTATACAGAGTTCACAGTAGATAGTTTTTCTTTGTTCCCTGAAAGAAAAACATCTGCCACTACCTAGGATTGAACTCTCAACCTTCCAAGTGGGAGGTGAGGGGCTTCACTACTAGACCACCACATTCCTCAAAGAAAATTCTTTGAAGAGATGGGTAGTTTAGAGATGGTAGATGAGAGAGAGAGAGAGAGAGAGAGAGAGAGAGAGAGAGATACTGTACATACATACATACATACCTTGATCTGGTGATCCAAGGTATTAGGTAGCTTCTTGAAAGTTACTCCCTAAATTCTGTGTTGGGTAAACTTGCTTAGTCCACAGAGTAAAGGTCAGGCTCTTCTGTGAAATGCCAGGGGATTATATATATCTATAAGTATCTTCAAAGATTAAGATTCCTCACAAATTTAAGTAGCTAAGTCTGATGAGGCTTGGTATTTAAGTCTTTTCTTGTTTCTTTTTCAAAAGCAGCTCACTACTTCCAACTTCTGCTGGATTCTTTAATAAACAGAGGAAACTGTGTTTTATCTTTTTATCTAGTGTGGGAAATAGATTTGCCTGCTGGTGACGCACCTATTATATATCTTGTTCTTAAGAAGAGAAAAGGAAACCTTGAGAAAGGGACTGGTCCTTCTCTCATAGTGTCATCTGTGGGCTTTGAAGCTTGTGCATTCAGGCCAAAATTTAGTCACTGTCTAAAATCAGAAATGATAATGGAATATCTGCCTTGGAAAGGTGATGGACCAGCCTGTCCTATCTTCTCAAGTTGGAGATACAAATTTCTCCCTCTCAGGGTGGCACATAGATAGTAAAATGCTTTGCCTTATTTTTGAGGTAGCACAGTTGGTTTAGCATTGGTTTTTCTCTCTTCAAAACGTCTTTGGTCAGTTGTCAGATGACATGAGAGACAACAAAGACACAAAACCCATCACCTGTCCTGTCTATGTGACCAAATCAGGAGAACATAAATTGGGTGGATGCAGTCGCTTTCTTGGCAATTCATTAAATTGCTCTGGTGATCTTAATCTCCCATTTAATTTGATGTTTCATTATATAGTGGTGGGTTTAAAAAATTTTTACTACCAGGTTGGTGGGTGTGGCTTGGTGGGTGTGGCAGGGGAAAGATGCTGTAAAATCTCCATTCCCACCCCACTCTGGGGCCAGCCAGAGGTGGCATTTGCCAGTTCTCTGAACTATTCAAAATTTCCGCTACCAGTTCTCCAGAACCTGTCAGAACCTGCTGGATTTCACCCCTGTTAGTGCTACATTTAGTGGGCCATGAGATGAAATCCAATAATTCCAGGAACTCAGCATTCAGTCTATCAGACTTTCATCACAATCTCCTTAATTGAGCTAATTTCTATCTCTTCCATCAAACAAAAAAGTAGACCAAATGTAGGGGAACTTACACTCTGGGAAATACTGTATGAAACGACTTCCATTTTAGGAATGATCGCTTCCAGCAAATAAGCAGTGCATTGTTTTATATCAGCTACTTTGCCTTTTTGAAAATTGCAAGAGGAAATTACTAATTAAAGGCTTCTTTCTCCTCCTGGAGACCAGAAACCTGATACCAGAGCAAATTAAGAAAAGTCATTCACAGGAAAATTAAGAAGCTATTCATCCTTAAATGTCTCACAGTGGACATCAACAGAAAACAATAAAATGGGTAATGAAACACTGCAGTGCGAACAGGACCCTCTGGATTAATTCTGGAGATGACTTTTTTTGTAAGTACAGGAAGACTTTTATCAACAAGTACCATAAAGGAAGGCCTTTTTTGTGGGAAACCGGATTGTTCGTAGATAATATGGTATAATATTATCTAAGTCAATAGAAACTTCTGTTTAATTTTATGGCTCACATTTGGATACTGAGGAAGGAAGGAAGGAAGGAAGGAAGGAAGGAAGGAAGGAAGGAAGGAAGGAAGGAAGGAAGGAAGGAAGGAAAGAAGGAAGTTCCTTGATTAAAGATAAAAGTTCCCCTGGCACATATTTCCTAGTTGTTCCCTACTCTAGGGGGCGATGCTCATCTCCATTTCAAAGCCAAAGAGCCAGCGCTGTCCGAAGACATCTCGTGGTCATGTGGCCAGCATGACTAAATGCCAAAGGCGCACGGAATGCTGTTACCTTCCCACCAAAAGTGGTGCCTATTTTTCTACTTGCATTTTTAACGTGATTTCGAACTGGCAGAAGCTGGGACATGTAAAGGAAGCTCACCCCATTATGCTGCATTAGGGATTCGAACCGCTGAACTGCCGACCTTTCAATTGACAAGCTCAGCATCTTAGCCACTTAGCCACCACGTCCCCAAGTTTCCTTGATTAGGCTTCTTGTTTGATTGTTCATCTGAGCTAGTAATTCTTTGGAATATTTTTTATATAATGATTTCCCTGTCAGTCATATTCAACTCTAGGGAATGATATTCATGTCCATTTCTTGGCCAAGGGAGCCTGCATTGTGCAAAGACCATTTCACAGTCATTTGGCCAGCATAGCTGTATGCCAAAGGCACATGGAACACTATTGTTACCTTCCCATCAAAGTGGTACCTATTAATCTATTTGCATTTGCATGCTTTTGAACTGCTAGATGGGCAGGAGCTCGGGCAAGTAATGGGAGTTCACAAAGGGTCTCTATTTCAGAAGCAATGAAGAAGTAAAATAATCCTCATACTTCCTAATAATTCAGTGGAAAATTTCTCTGCTTTTCTGTTGCTTGGATGTTTTCCAGCCAAATGAGAAGACATTCTCAAATTATTTTACTGCTTTCCCTTAGAATCCAGCTTGCCAAATTTAACCCTGCGGTGAACATCTAATGCTAGCAAACAATGAAAATATGTTGAGTTGCTTTTTCTTATTGGGACATTTGTTTTAACATAAAATGAATGTGAGTGTAACTCTTTCACTGTTCATTAATTTTTAAGTTAAATGTAAGTTTGTATTGGGCAACACATTAGAGGAGTAGATCCAGATCCTATATTTCTAGGAAAGAAGGTAAATTATGGAAAAGGACAGTCAAACAATTCCCACTAGCAACAATTTAGCAAGACATCCAGAGGTGCTATTCAGCCAGTTCTGACAGGTTCTGGAGAACCGATAGCAGAAATTTTAAATTAGTTTGGAGAAGCGGTAAATACCACCTCTGATATTTGGCCCTGCCCCCATCTATTCACTGCCTCCTAAGTCCCAGCTGATCAGAGTCCCAGCTGATCAGCTGGGTTTCTTTTGTTGCCCTGCACAGGAGAACAGAGCTGGAAAGCAGGTTAGTTGAATGGGTAGGGAATTTGGATTTTACAGTATCCTTCCCCTGGAGTGGGGTAGAAATGGAGATTTTACAATATCCTTCCCCTGCCACACCCACCAAGCCACACCAAACCACAGCCACCAAGCCACGCTCACAGAACCGGTATAAAAAAAATTGAATACCACCACTGAAGACATCCCCTAAACAGGGGTGAAATGCTCCCGGTTCAGACCGGATTGGGAAATCCGGTAGTGATTGTGGCAGGTGGTTCGGAGAACCAGTAGCAATGGCGGCACGATGCTCTGCCCACCCACCCGGGTGTCGTTACTTCCTGGTTTTAACCAGGAAGTAATGTGTTTTTTACCCTCTGCGCATGCGCAGAAGGTTTTGCATATGTGCAGAGGGTCTGTGTGTGCATGTGACGTACGCACTTCCAAACCGGTAAGGAAGGTAAGCAGATTTCACCCCTGCCCCAAAAGCTGAAAAAAACAGGTCCGCCTCTCATAAAAAGTGGCAACAGGGACATACAGAGAAAAGGCTACTCTTTCAAAGCAACCTGAAGTTCTATGGTTTTTGGGGGAGGGATGATCTCATTGTGTTTGTTTTCTGTGTAGGAGGAGAGACCATTCTGTCCTTTTGGCCAAGCTAGCTTCTCCTCAGTTCATCCTGTACTACTTCACTATTTCTAAAAACCAGAGAAATCACGAACTTCAGGTCACTTAATAACCCAGTATTGGAAAGCCCTTAAAAGGATGATCAGGGAGGGATTGTTCCATTAATACATGAAGGACTTTTTCCTTTTCTTCAGAAGGGTAAGACGGTAATGCCAAGGCATGCATCTTGCAAACGGCCTTGTCTTCACAGTTTTATAGATGGCCAGAAGAAGCGATTGCCAAAGGTTGGCAGAGAACAAAGCAACACTGCGTCCTGCATCTCCACGAAATGAAATCTGGGTGTCTTGCAAGTGATGAGACAAGGAAGAGGTCCCTCAGTCTGTCTGGAGACATTAACAGTAACAGAGTTGGAAGGGACCTTGGAGATCATCTAGTCCAACCCCCTGGTCATGCGGGAGGCCTGTACTAGTGATTCGAACTGCCGAACTGCCGACATATCTGATCAACAAGCTTAGGGTCTTAGCCACTGAGCCACCTAGTCAGGCTATTAATTAAAACATGATTAATTAAATTAAATTTAAAAGAGTTATTCATTAAAACATTAAAACAGGAGCAGATTGAGACAGACTAATGCTTACTCCTTAATCTGCCATAAGCAGGAGGAGACACAGGTCTGAAGCCTATAATATAAACTGAAGTTTATAGTATAAATCCTCTCCAATCTACAACTGAGGCTGTGAGGTAACTGTGAGAGGGACCTTGGACAGTAACTGTGAGAGTAACTGTGAGAGAGACCAGTGGTGGGTTTCAAAATTTTTTACTAACGGTTCTGTGGGTGTGGCTTGGTGGGCGTGGCAGGGGAAGGATATTGTAAAATCTCCATTCCCACCCCACTCTGGGGGAAGGATACTGCAAAATCCCCATTTCCTCCTGATTCTGACTGGCCCCGCCCCCATCTGTTCCCTGCCTCTTGAGTCCCAGCTGCTCAGGAGGCAGAGAATAGATGGGGGCGGGGCCAGTCAGAATTTTTACTACCGGTTCTCTGAACTACTCAAAATTTCCACAACCGGTTCTCCAGAACTGGTCAGCACCTGCTGAAACACACCTCTGAGAGGGACCTTGGAGTCCTTGTGGACAATCACTTAAACATGAGCCATCAGTGTGTGGCAGCAGCCAAAAAAGCTAATACAAACCTTGGTTGTATAAACAGAGGCATAGAATCAAAACCATGTGAACTATTAGTATCGCTTTATAAAGCCTTAGTAAGGCCATACCTGGAATACTGCATCCAGTTTTGGTCACCACATCACAAAAAAGCTGTTGCGATTTTGGAAAAAGTGCAGAGAAGAGCAACTCAGATGAATAAAGTCCTGGAGATTAAAACATGAAGAACAGCTGCAGGATTTGGATTGGCCAGTCTAGAGAAAGAAGGACGGGCGGGGAGAGGCATGATAGCAGTATTACAGTATTTGAGAGGCTGCCACAAAGAGGAGGGGGTCCATTTATTTTCCAACGCACCAGAGAGCAGGACAAGAAACAATGGATGGAAAATACTCAAGGAGAGAAGCAACCTGGAATTAAGGAGGCACTTCCTAACAGTGAGGACAATTAACTAGTGGAACAGCTTGCCTCCAGAAGTTGTGGATTTACACCATTTCAAAGAAATAGTTGTCCAATCTCTTCTTGAAAACATCCAATGTTGAAGCATCCACAACCTCTGGAGGCAAGTCATCCCGCTGATTAATTGTTCTCCCTGTCAGGAAATTTCTCCTTAGTTCAAGGTTAGTTCTCTCCTTGATTAGTTTTCATCTGTTGCTTCTTGTTCTGCCTTCAGGTACTTTGGAGAATATGTATATTCTGTATCAACATGCTATACGAGAGAGAGAGAGACAGAGACAGAGAGAGACAGAGAGAGACAGAGAGAGAGACACAGAGAGAGAGAGAGACAGAGAGACAGAGACAGAGAGAATAATGATGATGATGATGAGAGAGAGAGATGTCGGGCATATTTTCTAAAACTCACTGAACTATGCATTTGCAGAACTCAGATAGCTCAACAGGCTAGGTAGCCTGTTAATAACATTCAGCTGTCTGCAATTATTGCAAGTTCGAGGCTCAAGGTTGACTCAGCCTTCCATCCTTTCTAAGGTAGGTAAATTGAGGACCCAGTTGTGGGGGCTATAAGATGACTTTGTATAAAGATATACAAAAGTATGAAGACTATTGCTGAATGCATTGTAACCACCCTGAGTCTCCGGAGAAGGGCAGTATATAAATCTAATTAAGAAAAAAAACTGCAGTGCAAAAATTGCAATTAGATCTTGGCTCATTTCCAAAGAGTTAAGCAGGATTGCAACAGGTAGACTGAATAGACTGCAAGGTTGATATATCATCTTAGAGGATGGCAAAGAATTTTTTTAATTGTCAAAAACAGCTCAGCCCCCCCCCCCCAAAAATAAACCAACAATAGACTCTTCCCCACATAGACGCACAGACACAAACATATCCTCAGTAACCATAATAGCACCTTGGAGGATGTACAATGGAAGAGATTCAGACTTAGAGTAAATCCAGCAAATTCCATTCATTGGAATTCACAATTCACAATTCATTGTGGCTGATTTAAATCTGGTTCCAACTCAGATTAAGACCAAAAAGAAAAGAAAAGAAAACTGCACGGACAGGCTTCTGAATGTGTTCGACTGGAATCTAGTTTGGCTGAGAAGTTTTAATTTGAGCTTTTGTACAAACTGGGTAAAAACCACAGAAGAGAAGGTGGGTTATTTTTTTTCCTTCCTGGTTGTTTGCCACAAATGTAAAGCCTGTGAGGTTTTTTTTTTTTTTTCAGATCAACTGAGTGTTGATCCATTGATTGTGACAGGAATTGACTGACCGGTTTGTTGCTGGAGCCTGATGTTGTAGACTGAGAGGCTGAAAAGGAGGGACTGGCCTAAAGTCACACATTCACTGGGGCTTTTCAAAAATAGACTGGACAACCATTTAATTGGGATAGTATAAAGTCTCCTTTAGCAGGAGACTCAGCAGGGGGCTGGACTCAGAGGTGGCATTCAGCCGGCCGTACCAGTTTGGGCGAACTGGTAGCGGACATCATGGGTGAGTCTGCCCACCCGCCCACCGGCTCTATGATGTCCTATTTAGGCATGTTTTCAAGGCTGGGTGCATTCGCGCAAGCGCATGAAGCGAGTGTGCACACGTGCAACAAACTGGTGGTAAGAATATTGGAAACTCACTACTGGCTGGACTAGAAGACCTCTGAGGTGCCTTCCAACCCTATGATTCGATGTTCTATCATTCACGTGAAAGGAGGGACTTTCCCAAAGGTGTTTTTTTCAAAAGGCAACTGGGCTTTCCTTTGTTGTTGTTTTTTCCTTGAAGACATTTTGCATCTCATCCAAGAAGCTTCTTCAGTTCTGACTGAATGGCGATGGCGGTGGTGGAAACTGAAGAAGTTTCATGGATGAGAAGCAAAACGTCTTCAAGGGAAAAAAATGAAGAAAAGTTCTTTTGAAAAAGCACCTTTGGGACAAGCATAACCTGGATGACTGAGAATCTCCATAGACATTAAGGAAGGGCTAGAACTTACAGTCTCCTGGTGTTTAGTATGGTGCCTTAACCACTGGACCAAACTGGCTCTCTACATATATTCCTTTAGATCACTGGTCGGCAACCTTAAACACTCAAAGAGACACATTCAATTCTGGAGCCATCCAGAAGTCCAATTCCCCCATCATAGTCTCCTCCTAGCATGGCATCCTTGACCGGAAGTCAGGTTCCCCCACCATAGAGACTCCTCCTAGGATAGAGACTCATCCTTGACTGGAAGTCAGGTTTCCCCACCATAGAGACTCCTCCTAGAGCAGCGTCCTTTTTCCTCTACCTGTCTTAACCAAAAGCCCTGTCAATTGTGGAGCCGACCACCGACAGGGAGCCGCAGTAGAGGGATGAAAGAGCCACATGCGGCTCCAGAGCCACAGGTTGCTGACCTCTGCTTTAGATAATCGGGCTGTATGCCATGATATTGTCAACCCTTTAAGGCAGTGTCGGCGAAACTTTTCGGCACCGAGTGCCAAAACAGGAGGATGCACGCACGTGTTCTGGCATGAACATGTGCACTGGCCACCTGGTCTTCTGGTTTCTGGCACATGTGCGCGTTCGAAGACCAGCAAGATGGTGCACATGCGCATGCCAGAAACTGGATAGATCATCTTCCTGGCATGCACATGTGCACCAGGTGGCTGCTCTTCCGGTTTCTGGCACTCCTGCATGGATGAAGACGGGCTGACTGGTGCACCAGAACTCAGAAGAGCAACATGCGATGGCTCACGTGTCCGGAGAGATGGCTCTGCATGCCACTTTCGGCATGCGTGCCATAGGTTCGCCATTACGGCTTTAAGGCAAATCAAACTAGGAAACTAAAGTCATGCATGCTAATGGTACTTTTATTATAAGGTTACAGTTACAGAATCTTACAAGTATGAATGTACTTCCTCTCTCCCTCCTTTTATCTTCGTGGGAATTAGGAAGGGCCTTGTCTGTGATTCTTACTCAGACTACAGTTCTTCCCAAGACTCTGATTTATTATTTTTTTTAACTCTGATAGTGTCTAGTAGGAAAACGGCCAAAGAAGAATAAAAGCAAAATCCTTTGGAAGCAAAAGTAGACTGCGAAGTATGAAGTTGAAGGAAATCTGTTCATGCTTGATATTTTCCAACATCAATGTTGTCTGAGCAATAAGATCCTTTTCTTTTTTTAAAAAAAGTTTGCTTTGGAAAGTACATGCTGAAAGCTGTGGGCGTGAAATTCCAGAAAGTCAAAATGCAACAGAAGATAATACAGATATTCCTTGAGTAACAACCACAATTGAGCCCAAAATTTATGTTGCTGAGTGAGTTTGTCCCATTTTACGACTTTTCTTGCCATAGTTGTTAAGTAAATCATTGCATTGGTTAAGTGTCAGCTCTGAAGCTGTCATGGCTGAGGCCATCTTAGAGGCTTCAGTGTTGCCACAATGGTGATGAAGGATAGGGAGGAGGGAATAGAGATAGCTGGGTATTTGTAGCCAAAACAAAATAGTTTCCCCTAAGAACCAAGGACATTCCCACAGGTGACTGAAAAGAGAAGGAAAGAAGTTTCCAAAGAACCGGACAGCACCTTGATTGGACCATGTGACTGCTTGTTTGGGAAAGGGGGAAAAAACTTTACTTTTAATTAAGTGAAAACTGCGGGAATCTTTAGAGTCGGTTTTTACCAGTCTGTGCCAATATATGTCCAATAAAATTGTTCTTTGAGGAATCTGCTTGCCTCGGAGTTCTGTTTGCTATGAGTGTATTACTTGGAACCCTGACATTAAGTCACTACCTGGTCGTTAAATGAATCTGACTTCCCATTGACTTTGCTTGTCAAACAGTCGCAAAAGCTGATCACATGATCCCAGGATACTGCAACCGTCATAAATATGAACCAGTTGCCAAGCACCTAAATTTTGGTCATGGGGATGCTGCAACAGTTGTAAGTCTGAAAAGGGGTCATAAGTCACTTTTTTCAAGGCTGTTGTAACTTTGTTGTCATTAAATGAACTGTTGTAAATTGAGGACTGTCCATAATTACACTGGAAAAACTAAAAAAGTGCAATCCCAAGTAGGCTTTCTGTTTTCAAAGTAACCAATTCCTACTGAACTGAACAGAGCTTGCCCTACTGGTTGCATAGAATTGTTATTCAAGATCCTACACTACATGGACAAAATTAACAGTTAAAACACACTTCATGTAGTCCTCAGTTTACGAGATGTCACTTGGCAACCATTGGAAGTTATAGACTATCTGAAAAAGGGGACTTGCGACCAGTGGTGGGATTCAGCCACTTTGCACCACTTCGGGAGAACTGGTTGTTAACTTTCTGAGCAGTTTGGCAAACTGGTTGTTGGAAGAAATTATCAGGGCAGAGAACCGGTTGTTAAATTACTTGAATCCCACCACTGCTTTACCACCCAGATCTAAAGTTCCAATGGTAACAGAAGCACATTTCAGGCACTTGGCAAAGTGGGTACATTCATGTCTGTTTGTAGCATCTCGCGATCACATTTTTAAATGGTTTTGCTGAAAACTGGCATTCCCGATTTTCCGCAAAAGTGCACCATAGTGAACAAAGGTTTTTTTTAATGGATCCAACCCAGAACTCCTCTCCGGACACGAGTTTGGAGGAGGAGGAGGAGTTTGAGTCAGCAGAGGAGTGAGTCAACAGATTGGAGCAGGGTATTGTTCAGGATGGGGGCTCAGAGAATGCTGGACTGACAAAGCAGCTTCAATTGGTTGATTAGATACACAACAGGCTGAGGCTAAGTGAGGTGACCCACAGCTGCAGCAAGTTGACCAGGAGGTTCCAGGGTTAGTGTTAGGGTTAGAGGTGAAGTCCACACCTCCTTCCGATCCAAGGACATGTAGAGCAAAGAAGAGACAGGCTCAACGCTGGTCAGCTAGACTACTCATGAGGAGGCAACCTCTCCTCTTGTGAAGGGCTGCACTGGCATCACCTATTTAATTCTGCCCCGAGAACTTGAGTGTTGCTGGACCAACATGCCCAGTTCCGTGCCTTGTTACTCATGCCGTGTATCCTGTCCTGTTCAAATCATGGACTGTTTTCCAGGATTTCATGTGTGCCTGGTTACCCAGTGACTCCTGCCGTGCTAAGCTCGAACCTGTGCAACGGGAGTGCTTTCTGAGGACCTGTTTGAGGGTTTTGAGTAAACATCTGTAGAACTCTTGCTGTACGTGTGTGTGTGTGAGGGGAGCATGGCAGCACAGTTTGCTTAGAAACCAGTGCATTTGCTTAATAACCGCTGCATTTGGACTCATACCCGTATTTTTCGGAGTATAAGACACACCGGAGTATAAGACGCACCTTAGTTTTTGGGGAGAAAAATAGGGGCAGGGGATTCTGCCTACCGAGTATTCATCTGGTTAGTCCCACCACATTAGCTCTCTCGCTGGTTTTGAGGTTGGGACTGGTTGGGGCTGTGGTTTTAAAGCACAGCTGATTGTCAAAGGGAGCAGCAATTAGAAAAGCAGGAAAAGCACGGAAGATCACTTCGCTCGCGTTGGGGCTGAAAAACAGCTTCAAAAGCACAGATCCTCGGAGGGAGCTTCAGTGACTAAAGCAGGCAAAGCACAGAAGGGGTAAGAGAAGGCAGCAGCTGTTCCGGGTAGCCATTTTGGGCACCGCCTGGGGTTACATTCAGAGTATAAAATGCACCCACATTTTCAGCCTCTTTTAGGAGGGAAAAAAGTGCATTTTATACTCAGAAAAATATAGTAATTGCTGCATTCACTTAATGACCACTGTCCCAAAAAATCATAAAATCAGTCACATGAGCGCCCTGTTTTAAACCATTATGACATGACTCTAATGGGCAGACTTCATTACGCTCATAATTCAAGGACTATCTGTATATAAATAAAATTGGACCAGTTGCTAGAAGTAAAGCATTCAAGTGAAAACACAAGTCCTTTCAGGCAAACGCTCCACTCTAAGAGATTTCTTCCTGCTAGGCTCTGTTTCTTGAACTTGCGTCCTGTTTTTAATCTATTTAAATGACAAAGACAGATGGAAAACCACATTCTAGCTCGGATAGGTGATTGTCAAGAATATGAAAGAGACCTGGACCTGCTCTGCACCAATGGACCAAATGAAAATAAAATGTGGCTTTGAAGAATCAGTTGGCTAGATGCAAAAAGAAAAAAGAAAAAGTAGAAAGTGAATGAGGATAAGTGGAAGCAGAGCTATCTATTAAAGGCACCTCGGAGAAATAATAGGCTTCATTCAGAAAAAAAAAACAACATATTTCCAAAATGAATACCTGTTTTCTATTAAAGAAGGATTTTTTTAACAATATTAAAATCCTTGAGACCCATAGCTTGTCTAATAATTAGCCTTCTCCGATCTGGTGTTCTTCAGATGCGTCGGACTACAATATCCATTATGCTATTCATTCTGGCTGGAGATTATGAATGATGTCATCCAATACATCTGGAGAACACTAGTTTGAGAATAAGTATTTAGGAGATCCTAACTTTCCGATAATCTTTCTTGATTGTAATGATGATCGTGGGGGGTTGTAGCTACTCAACTGGAATGTTTTTCTGTTACATTTTTGTTGTTGTGGATTCTGTGCAAATTATACCCACCATTTTATTTATTATTTATTTATCTATTGGTTTGATTTATATGCTGCCCTTCTCTGGAGACTCAGGGAGGCTTACAATGCATTAAGCAATAGCCTTCATACTTTTGTATATACCTGCTTAGTAGGGCTTTTGGTCCCCCCAAGCGGTGTTCTTTTTTATACAAAGTCAGCTTATTGCCCCCACAATCCGGGTCCTCATTTTACCTACCTCGGAAGGATGGAAGGCTGAGTCAACTTTGAACCTGGTGAGATTCGAACTTGCAGTAATTGCAGGCAGCTGGCAGCTAAGTGCCATTTAACAACGCTTTAGTCCACTGCTCCACCAGGCTCCATTTTCTCTCTCCGACTATGTCAGATTCCATTCAAACAGATTAACAGAATTGGAAAGGATCTTGTAGGTCATCTAGTCCAACCCCTGACCAAGCAGGTGACACCACACCATTTCTGACAAATGGCAGTCCAATCTCTTCTTGAAAGCCTCCAGTGATGAGGCTCCCACAACTTCTGAAGGCAAGCAATTCCATTGGTTGATTGTTCTCAATCTCAGAAAATTTCTCCCTATTTCCTTATTTTTTTTTCTTTTTTAATTTGATTTATATGCCGCCCTTCTCTGGAGACTCAGGGCGGCTTACAATGTGTTAAGCAATAGCCTTCATACTTTTGTATATTTTATACAAAATCAGCTTATTACCCCCACAAACTGGGTCCTCAATTTACCTACCTTAGAAAGGATGGAAGGCTGAGTCAACCTTGAGCCTGGCGAGATTCAAACTGGTGTAATTGCAGACAGCTGGATGTTAATTACGGTGCTTTAGTCTGCAGAGCTAAACCAGGCTCCTTATTTGAATCTCTCCTTGATCAGTTTCCATCCATTATTCCCTGTTAGGCCTTCAGGTGCTTTGGAAAATAGCTTGACCCGCTCCTCTCTGTGGCAGCCCCTCAAATATTGGAACACGGCTATCATGTCTCCCCTGGTCCTTCTCTTCACTAGACTAGCCATGCCCAGTTCCTGTAACCGTTCTTCATATGTTTTAGTCTCCAGCCCCCTAATCATCCTAGTTGCTCTTCTCTGCACTTTTTCTAGAGTCTCGACATCTTTTTTATAGTGTAGGGACCTGTTAGATCGGCGCAGGAAAGAAGAAGTGACTAGCGGAGTTCAAGTAACAACGTTTATTAACGAGAACTGAACTGCTTGAGCGCTGCCGGAGCTCTCCTTATATTTGCTCTGGCAGACGCACCGCCCCCTGACAGGGATTCAAATCTCCCGCCGAAGGATCTTCAGCCAATCCCAGGCGGGTGTCCTTATAAGGACATAACACTCCTCCCCCCTAGTTCTTAGTCAGTCACTCAAGGGAAATAGTCACTTAAATATACAGGACGTCGACGTGAACGCGCTGACCTGCGCAGTCCATTCTTAGAGAGGTTGCCTTCCATGCCGGAGGGTGCTTCCTCGGTCCGGGGATTTCTTCCCGGTGCCGGGGTGGATCTGGCCGTCGAGGACGCGGGCACTGCTCCCGAACCTCCGGCCAGGTCGAGGACCTCCGCCTGCTGGTGATGCTGGTCTGCCTCGTTCCTGCACGGATCTTGGTGCCGCCGGTGTGGATCCCTGCTTTCGGCCGGTCCGGAACTCCTGAGCCACGGTAGGTCCCTGGGTGTCCCTCGGGTTCCCTCCAGGATAGGGTCGCGCCGGTCTGGGCTTGGGTGCGAGTTCGGCGGTGGTGGTTGGGTTAGGCCCCCGGGTTCTCCGGTTGAGTCCGGCTTACTCCCGGGGCGGCAGGCGGACAAGGTTGGTGACAGGTCGGCTCTGTCGGGGTGGTGTAGGCCTACCTTGCCGGGGTGGCGTAGGCCCTCTCTGCGTGGTTGGCCTGGTGGTGGTGGTTGCCGCTCCCTCTGGACGCTGGGATGCTCTGCCATGTCGGGTTGGTGTTGGCCTACCCTGCAGGGGTGGTGGTGGCCTTCCTCGCAGGGTTGGTCTTCTGCGCGGTCGGCTGGTTGTTGTGGGGCCTCCTGTAGCGTTGGCTGGAGGTCCCCGTCCCTGGACTGTCGGTTGCCTACTTCGCAGGGTTGATGTTGGCTTCCCCTGCTGGGTTGTCCCCGGTCTACTTGGCCGTTGTTGCTTGCCTGGAGGTCTTGGGTCTCGGGGTGTTGGCTGCCATTCACCCCGCGTTGCTTCGGGGTTCCTGGCTTGGCTTGTCCCCGGTCTACTCGCCTTTCCGGAGTTTGCGTTAGGCTAGGTGCTGGGGTGTCTGCTCTTCCCGCATGTTGCCGGCCTCCCTCGTCTGGGTGGTTTAGTCCTACCACGCCAGGGTGGTTTAGGCCTGCCCCGTCGGGGTGGTTTAGGCCTACCTCGTAGGGGTGGTATAGGCCTACCGCGCCGGGGTGGTTTAGGCCTACTTCGTCGGGGTGGTTTAGGCCTACCTCGTCGGGGTGGTTTAGGCCTACCTCGTCGGGGTGATTTTCGCTCACTTCCCTCCACCTTTTGCGGAGCTGGTCGAGATGACGTCTCACGACCTGTCCATCTTCCAGCTCAACGCGGTAGGATTTGGGACCGGTTGTGCTGTGTACTGTAGCTTTAAGCCATTTAGGCGAGCCGTGGAAATTGAGAGCGAAAACGGCATCGCCGACGGAAAACTGGCGAAGTTGGCGACTGGCAGATGCGGGCACCTCAGAGGTGTATTGCGGGTGCAGTCTGTCCAGGGGTGACCGGAGTCGCCTGCCCATTAACAGTTCAGCAGGGCATTTTCGGGTGGCAGAGTGAGGCGTGATGTGCTGGGTGAGCAAAAAAGTGTCAATGCGCTCCTGCCAATCCCCCGGGCCCATCTTGGCGAGCGACTCCTTTGTGAGTCTCACCATCCGTTCAGCCTGTCCATTTCCGGCCGGTCTGTAAGGGGCAGAGAGGGCATGGCGGATGCCCAACCCTGCCAGGAAAGCTTCCATGGGCACGGATGTAAGTTGGGGCCCGTTGTCGGAGACCAAGACGTCTGGAAGCCCATGGGTCGCAAAAAGACGCCGGAGTGCTCGGATCGTGGCTTCCGTTGTGGTGGATGCCATGGGGATGACTTCCAGCCATTTAGAGTAGGCATCAACCACGATGAGGAGGTGGTGCCCCGGATGGGTCCAGCAAAGTCTATGTGAATGCGCGACCAGGGGGAGCTCAGAGTTTCCCAAGGCGTCGGGTCAGACTGAGGCGGAGCAGCTCTGACTTCTTGGCACGGGCTACACCTGGCAACCCAATGTTCAATGTCTTTGTCCAGTGTTGGCCACCAGACGTAGCTCCGTGCCAGGGCTTTCATCCGGACAATGCCCGGGTGTCCTTTATGTAGCGCTGCAAGAGTCCTTCGTTGAAGCGTGCTGGGAATCAGCACCCGATCTCCCCATAGTAAACAGCCGCACATGGTGGACAGCTCCCCTTGCTTGCAGCTGAATGGGCTGAAGTCGTCGCTGTCAATTCGAGCAGGCCAGCCTCTGAGGACCCAGGAGCGGACTTGCCGAAGGATGGGGTCAGCCCGCGTGTGTGTCGCCACGTCGGCAGATGTCACTGAACAGTTGCTGTTGTTGTCAATATGCAGCAGCTCGAGCGTGGGGGCCGGGTCTTCCACGGAGTCAGCGGATGGGCACCTGCTCAGCGCGTCGGCGTTCACAATGGCTTTACCAGGCTGGTGGACGAGGCTGTAGGAGTAGCCGGCGAGGAAGATAGCCCAACGTATCATCCGGGGGGACATGAAGGCTGGGGTCTGCTTGTTGCCTGCGAGGAGGCCCAGGAGAGGCTTGTGATCGGTGACAATGGTGAAGCGCCGTCCATAAAGATATTCGTGGAAACGCTTCACCCCTGCAACAATAGCCAACGCCTCTTTGTCCAGTTGGCTGTAGTTGCACTCAGCACTGGACATAGTCTTTGAGAAATAGGCTATGGGGGCTTCACAGCCGGTAGGCAGTTCGTGACTGAGCACAGTGCCGACTCCGTAGGGGGAAGCATCACAGGTTAGTCTGATGGGCAGCGTCTCATTGTATTGAATGAGCACACTGTCAGAGGTCAGAAGTTGCTTAACGGCTCTGAATGCAGACTCTTCCTCGCGTCCCCACCTCCAGGAAGCCGCCCTTGCCAGTAAGCGATGGAGCGGCTCAGCAATAGTGGCTTTCCGTTGGAGGAAAATAGCGTAGAAGTTAAGCAATCCAAGGAAAGCCTGAAGCTCCGCTTTGTTTTTGGGGCTGGGAGCTTCATGGATAGCTTTAACTTTTGATTTGGTGGGGTGGATGCCAGAACTATCTATGAGATAGCCCAGGAACTCGACTTCCTGTACCCCAATGATGCACTTGTCCCTCCGGACCCTCAAGCCCTTCTCCCTGAACCGCTGGAGAACAATTCTCAGTCGGTCCAGGAGTTGAGCCTTAGAGTCCCCAGAGATCAGTACATCATCGAAGTAAGGCACCACCCCTGGAACGCCTTGGAGAAGGCGTTCCATCATGGATTGGAAAATGCCTGGGGCTGCACTGACTCCAAACTGGAGACGGTTGCACTTAAACGCGCCTCTATGGGTGACAATAGTCTGTGCCTCCGCCGTTTCCTGATCAACTGGCAATTGCTGGTAAGCCTGGGCCAGGTCCAGTTTCGCAAAAATTTTGCCCTTGCCGAGTGAGTGCAGCAAATGTTGCACTACCGGCACAGGGTATGCGCTCTGCGGCAACGCCTTGTTGATGGTCACTTTGTAGTCGGCGCAGTTCCGCACACATCCATCCTGCTTCATGGGGGTCACAATGGGAGTTTCCCATGAAGCATGATCGATGGGTTCCAGTATGCCTTGGGCAATCAGCTTATCCAGCTGAGCGTCTACCTTAGCCCGCAAGGCAAATGGAACCCGGCGGGGCTTGAGCCGAATTGGGGTTACCCCCTTGTCCAGATTAAAAGAGATGGGTTTCCCTGAAAAGGTCCCTAACTTACCATCGAAGACTTCTTGGAACTCTCCGATGAGTGAGTCGAGTTCACCTGAACTAATCTGGTGGATGCCCCCAATAGAAAGCCCCAACGGCTGGAACCACTCCACGCCCAGCAGGGTCGGGCGGCTATGCTCCACGACGGTTATGGGGAGCTGGCCTTGGAACTGCTTGAAGGCGATCTGGAGGTTGGTTCTTCCGATGACGCCGATGGGATTGCCGCCGAAATCCACCAGCTTGGAGTGAAAGGGTTCAAGTTGGCGCTTGGTGAGTGCCGGCTTCAGCCTCTTCACCTGGTGCCAGTCGATGATAGAATAGACGGAGCCAGAATCGACTTCCATCGTGCACGGCAAGCCTTCTGCCAACAGTGTCACGTGGAATTTCGTGGCACTGTTGTTACTGGTGAGGGTGATCGTTGTCTGGTTCACAACGCCGCCATGAGAACCGTTTCAGTTGTCGCGGTTATGCTGGAGTGAGGGCCGTTTGGATGACCTCTGGGAGTCGCGGCGATTTTCCGGATTACGGGGCTTGATTGATTCTGGAACTGGATCAGAGGCTCTGCATGCCTCAGCGATGTGCCCCTTCTTAAGGCAGCGTCTGCAGGTTGCATCACGCCAGCGGCAGGATTGGCAGGGATGGTGTCCCTTGCAACTGCCGCACTGAGCGGCGCGGCGGCCATCTTTTTGAATTTCCCACCTAGATGGGCGGGAAACTTTCAAAACGGTCGACTCCCCCTCTGAGTCGGTTGGTGTGGCAGAGTCATCGGACGATTCCGATGACGGTTTGCGGATCTTATGGATCCCTCGGGACTGGAGCATGGCAGCGGTGGCGGTCTCGGATGTTTCAGCAGCCGTAGCCTCCTCAAGAACGTCCTTCAGGGACAGTCTTTTTCTGCTCAGGAACTTCTTTTGGAGGTTTGCATCTCTCATCCCGAAGACGATCCCGTCGCGTAAGGCATTGTCAACGTTCTCAAACTCGCAGTTTGCTGCGATTTGACGCAATGCTGCCACAAAGTCTTTGAGGGATTCGCCTTCCTTCTGGTTACGCTGGCGGAAGGTGAACCGATTCGATATGGGGGTGCCCGTTGGTGCATAGTGGTCTTGCAGGGCAGTCTGGAGATCTACCCAGGACATGACCTCAATGTCTCTGGGTGTGACGAGGTTGACGGCGAGCTCCAAAACGTCGGTGCCGCAGTGAGCGAGGAAGAGAGCCCTCTTCCTCTCGTCGTCTAGATTGGTGTAGCCGTTTCCCCGGAGGAATTGGCGGAAACGTATCATATAGGAGCTCCATTTCTCCCGGCTGGGGTTGAAAGGAGCCAGCGAGGCGAACGGCGCTTGCGGCGTTGCCATCTCTCAGACCGCGTCGAGTGACTTCAGCTCGTTATGGCGATCGTGCCACGCGGAGGTTCTTCTCTAGTCCTTCGTCGCCAGTGTTAGATCGGCGCAGGAAAGAAGAAGTGACCAGCGGAGTTCAAGTAACAACGTTTATTAACGAGAACTGAACTGCTTGAGCACTGCCGGAGCTCTCCTTATATTTGCTCCGGCAGACGCACCGCCCCCTGACAGGGATTCAAATCTCCCGCCGAAGGATCTTCAGCCAATCCCAGACGGGTGTCCTTATAAGGACATAACAGGACCAAAACTGGATGCAGTACTCTAGGTGTGGTCTTACTAGGGCTTTATAGAGTGGTATTAGTACCTCCCTTGATCTTGATTGTATCCCTCTGTTAATGCAATTTAGGATTGCATTGGCTTTTTTGGCTGCCTCAGCACACTGCTAGCTCATATTTAGCTGGTTGTCCACTAAGACCCCAAGATCCCTCTCACAGTCACTACTATTCAAATCTATTCATTTGCTGGTCTCTACCAATGCAGTTGGCAAAGATATTCACCCATAGTAGCCATCTCTTCACCTTGTAAGTAAATGATGTAAGAATACTCCATACAATAATGCGTTAAACCATGTGACTCACACCTTATTGCTGAGATATTGTTCAGACAAAATCCCACTCATTGGGTTCCAAAATGAATGAACCATTCACTACATTTATTATTATTATTATTATTATTATTATTATTATTATTATTTATAGATTTTGTACATTGCGTCTTATTCAAGGCACAAATGGATAGGTTCAAATGATCTCACTTTGGATATGTCATGCAAAGAACTAGCTCTCTAAAGAAGTCTGTGATAATGGGGAAAATGGAAGGAAAGAGAGGAGGAGGATGAGCACTTGCAAAATGGATTGACTCAAGGAATCAAAAGATATCCTGTTGGATAAAGGAGATACAGAATGCTATTCAACATGGAACAGATGCTATCAATGGTTAGAAACACAAGGTAGAAGTTGGAATGTGAAAGAAGCAAGTTAGGTGGACATGGAAACAGATATTATTTTTGTTAATATCGATAGAGGAATGTAAATATTAGAATGATGGATAAGATAACATTCTAGAATATAATGGTCAGAAACTATTGTACAACACTACAACTGTTTAAAATAGTATATAAGTTATTCTGTTTTTTACTTTTATCTTATGGTAAGGGGAACGCCAGGACAATTACATTCAATATATTCAACATATTCATATGTAAACAATAAAAATGTATCTTTAAAAAAAAGATATCCTGTTGCAAGACCAGAAGGATCAGGTTGGGAACAGATCCTCCTAGAGTAAATATATCTCTGTAGTCCCAAAGAGTCAACATTGATTTGATGGCATTTGAAGGCAACAATCAGTCATATGCCACAAACTACCAAGGTTTTACAGAACCATAGAATATTTAGAATGGCTATTGAATATTCTGTAGGTGTCCTGTCAGTGCAGGAATCAAAAGCAAAGCTTCTCCAGTGGTCCATCAACTAACTTAGCAATTGTCTCTACTCAGGGGGTGGGCTTCAGATCCTTTAGCAACGGGTTCGCTGCCTAGTTGCTGAGTGGGCATGGCCTAGTCGGCCACCTGCACCAAGGTGGGTGGGGCATTTTTAGCCCTCCCCAGGCTCCAGAGGCTTTTTTTGAGCCTCTGGGAGGGCGAAAACAGCTTCCCCCGGGGTCTAGAGTCCCTCCGGAGGCTGGAAACATGCCCATTTCCGGAACTTCTGGTAGGCCCGTTTTTTGCCCTCCCAGACCCACATGGCCCCTGCACTTACCTGGAATGATGAATGGGCCATGTGGACACTCCTGGGAGGGGCAGGGTGGGGTGGGCGTGGACAGCCAGGGGTGGCATTTGAGAGTTCACTAAACCCCAGTGATCCTTGACTAGAGGATCGCCCGAACCCTGCCGAACTCCCAGGAGCCTGTCTCTACTGCTCTACTGCTGTTTCTACTGCTGAAATGAGAGCCAGTTTGGTCTAGTGGTTAAGGCACCAGTTTAGAAACTGGAAGACCATGAGTTCTAATCCTACCTTAGGCACGAAAGCCGGCTAAGTGACTTTGGATCAATCACCAGGCGACTGTGAATTCTAGTCCCACCCCATACCTAAGTTAAGCATACATGCCAAGTTCATCTCCCAGAGACAAAGCTGGCTGCTGAAGTTTATACTAAGTTTCCTGAGAAGTTACAGCTTTGTAATAAATGTGCTTCTCCAACCTGGCATAAAATAAATATGATAGCCAAGATAACTGACCTACTGGTTCATATGTTCAATTTATTTCTTAGCTATCCACCATTTCCCAGAAGAAATAATAAAAGGGAAGGTGATTTGATAGCTTTTTCCCCCTTCTCTCTCGCTTAACAATAGTTGGCCACTGGTTTTGGCTTAGACTTCCTTGCCCTGGTATTCATCTTCCTTTCCCCATGACTAATATGACGTTTCTGCATCTGTGGGCATTGTGGGCAGACCTTTTGTCTCGTGGACTTCTCAGAAAGCCAAACCTAGATCTCAGAGGAATAATAGAAGATAAAACCCAGAAGATATTTTTGTCAATGCACAATCTCTTCTGTTTCCTATATTTTATTTTTAAATGGGGTAAAACCAATGCCCATCCACTGAATTTAGGATTTAAAAATCAGGACATTTTGCTATTCCCAAATGCCGAAGGAGGCTTTTGCATGGACCTGGCCTGCCCTTCGATCATGTCTCTGCTATCTTGGTTTTTGAGAAGGAGTCTGGCCTACCATAGACACTAAGCTGCATGTTGGCCCCATCCTCAGGAATCTCTAGGCTTTTTATGCTGGAGAAGACTTCTGGAATTCTGAGAACATGCTGTAAGGAAAGCCCCAAAATAGTTGTGGTCAGAAGGAAACTGCCCATTCATAAAATGATCGCTGTGGGAGATACTACCAGTTAGAAAGCTCCTGTTTTCCAACATAAACATTCCCCTGCTATTGAAGGATACTCTCTAGCACATCTCTTTGTATTTGCTGTTTTGGAAAGGTCAATGACCAAAAAAGGGAATTCCGGATGCCTACCAGTCATTATTTGGACACTAGATTAGGTGGCAAACAAATTTCATCAGTAAATAAATAATCTATAAGGAGCTGTCAACAAGCTTTCAGAAGATAAAATTTCTTCTTGCTCCCAGACTATACTCCAATAACCTGTTTTGCAAGATCAACACAAGTGGACAATCTTTTGCAGGCAGGGAGATGGGTCCATCTTGTTAACAGGATATGAGGGTACATGGCAGTGAGGTAATATTGCCTCCAGATAAGACGGGTGGTACACAAATCAAATCAAATCAAATCAAATCAAATCAAATCAAATCAAATCAAATCAAATCAAATCAAATCAAATCAAATCAAATCAAAATCAATTAGAACAATAACAGAATAGTAGCAGAACAGCAGAATAGAATAGCAGAATTGGAAGGAACCTTGGAGGTCTTCTAGTTCAACTCCTGCAGAAGTAGGAGACCCTATATCCATGATGGCGAACCTATGGTACCGGTTCCACAGGTGGCACGTGGAGCCATATTGGTGGGCACACAAGTGTTGTCCTAGCTCAGCTCCAGTGCACACCAGCCAACTGATTTTTAGGCCTTCCGGTCCCACCGGAAGTTGGGAAAGTGGCTGTTTCCGACCTCTGGAAGGCTTCCGGGGGGATGGGGAAGGCTGTTTTTGCACTTCCCAGGCTCCTAGAAAGCCTCTGGAGCCTGGGGAGGGGGAAAAACGGGCCTAACGGGCCCATTGTGCCATTGTGTGCCAAAAGCAGGGGGAAGTGTGGGGGGGGGTCACGTGCGCATGTGCAGGAGGGCGGGGCACATTGAATTATGGATGTGGGCACCAGCACCCACGACCCCCCACGCTCCCATGCTTTTGGCACGCGACGGCAAAAAGGTTAGCCATCATTGCCCTATACTATTCCAGACAAGTGGCTTTCCAGTCTCTTCTTAAAAGCCTCCAATGATGGAGCACTGGCAAGCCAGTTGTTTGAAGACAAGCCAATCCGCTGGTTAATTGTTCTCACTGTTAGGAAATTTCTCCTTAGATCCAGGTTGGTTCTCTCTTTGATTAGTTTCCATCCATTGTTTCTTGTCCTACCCTCTGGTGCTTTGGAAAATAGATTGACCCTGTCTTCTTTGTGGCAGCTCCTCAAATATCATGACACTCCTAGTCCTTCTGTTCGCCAGACTACCCAGTTCCTGCAACCGCTCTTCATATGTTTTAGCAATCAATCAGTCACTGGCAGGGGTAGGACCAAAAGTATATTTACATTAGTTTTGGGAACGTTAGAGAAGGTTTAAAGCAAAGTCACAGTGTTAAGCCTAAGATAAGCTTCATAAATCTACTTTAGACCTTATATTTAAAAACAAGCAGAAAACATGAGATTTAACGGCACCATCCTAGGATGCTGTGGAGGCAGAAAATGGGAGTAGGGCTTTCTTCAGTGGTGAAATCTAAAATTTGTTACTACTGGTTCTGTGGGTGTGGCTTGGTGGGGGGTAATGTGACTGGGTGGGCGAGGCCATTTATTTATTTATTTATTTATTGCTTTTGAAACCATTTTGCTTTTGAACTGGCTCAAAGTCTTTGGAGAAGGATGTGCCCTTTATTTTTCCCCCTGGTTACATGGTTGTAAAAAAATGCTTTCGAAAGGTCTGACAATCCCAGCTGAGTTGCCTGATCGGCAGAGAGTTTTTTCTTTTAAATGCCTCTGACGATCCCAGCTGAGTTGCCTGATTGTTAGAGGCATTTAAAAGAAAAAAAGTCTCTGCCGATCAGGCAACTCAGCTTGGATCATCAGAGGCATTTAAAAGAAAAAAAGGGTTTTTTTCTTTTAAAAGCCTTTGATGATCCCAGCTGAGCCGCGGGATCATCAGAGGCTTTTTTTTTTACTTTTAAAAGCATTTTTTCGGCCAAAGAGGTTGTAGAAAAAAAATGCTTTTAAAAGTAAAAAAAAAAAGCCGAACCGGAAGCATTTCACCCCTGGCTTTCTTGCAGATCTATGTTATCCAACCATGACCAAGCAAAACAGATGAAGAATATCTTGAATTGCTGTTGCCTCTGGTCAAACTTTACTTTCACATCAGGAAAAAAGACTAAGCTCAGACATATATTGCTATTTTTATTCATAGTCTGTATTTCCCAGGTCCTTAAGCATAGTGGAAGGACATGATGGCTCAGTGGCTAAGATGCCGAGCTTGTCGATCAAAAGGTCGGCAGTTCTTCTGCCATCCTAGCAGTTGAAAAGCACATTAAAAATGCAAATAGTAAAATAGGGACCACCTTTGATGGGAAAGTAACAGCGTTCTAGGCACCTTTGGTGCTTAGTCATGCTAGCCACATGACCACAGAGACATCTTCGGACAGCACTGGCTCTTCGGCTTTGAAACGGAGATGAGCACTGCCCCCTAGAGTCAGGAACGGCTAGTACATATGTGCGAGGGGAACCTGTACTTTTACCTTTACCTTAAGCATAGTGGAGTTAAACTTCTGACAACAATCAGGCTGACAATTGACTGCGTTGGATGCTGGAATTGATTAAGTGGCTGAAGAAAGTATGGGAGCGCACCCAGGGTTCTTTCACAGATCAAAAAAATGCAGTCTCGTGCACATGTCACTTTTAGCTCTCTAAAATCTTTTAGCTCTCTTCACAACATGCAGTAAAAAATAAGATCAAGAGAAAACATAATGTAATGGGGGTTGAAAAAGTGGTTCCAAATGACTCAGAGAGAGCAACCTCCTTATTCAAACTTTAACACGGCTTAAATGTGAATCTTTTTTAAAACAGTCAACAAATCTAGTATGGGCCCTTTCATCAAGTGGCTGGCAGTCAGTTTTGTCCTTTCCCAAATGGTTGTTTTGGGCCCCAAACAGGTGCATTAAGCTCACCTGTGCTCTCTCTCAACTTCCAAGCACATTAGGATACTTTAAGCTATCCTTGATGCCTCAAGACATTCTTGGAAACAAAAATGATGCTAGAATGGCTTTCACTTAATGGACAATACTGTCTGGAGGAAGGAGGAGGAGGAGGAGGAGGAAGGGGAAGGGGAAGGGGAAGAAGGAGGAGGAGGAGGAGGAGGAGGGGAAGGAGGAGGGAGAGGAAGGGGAAGGGGAAGGGGAAGGAGAAGAAGGAGAAGAAGGAGAAGGGGAAGGGGAAGGGGAAGGGGAAGGGGAAGAAGAATAAGGGGAAGAGGAGGAGGAGGAGAGGAAGAGGAAGAGGAAAAGGAAAAGGAAGAAGAGGGTGGGAACGAGGAGGAGGACAAGTAGGAGGAGGAGGACAAGGACGAGGAAGAAAGTTTAGTTTTGGAAAACATAAATGAGTATCCACAGGTAGGTCCCTGGGATTTTTTTTTTTTTAAATTGCCCTCCTGATATGGGTGTTCTCCGAACAGATTGCAAAAATAAACAAAAAGACGGTGATGGGAGCCCTCCTCAATTTTGCAAACACACTAGCCACATTGAAGGCCAGTCACATTGAGGTGAGACGACCATTCATACAGAAAGCGCCCAACTCCCAAGATGAATAGGTCTGATTTAACCACATTCAGGCCAGCTTAGATAACAGAACGGGGAGATGGGGTGGAAAGGCTTCAAGGAAATTAAAGGAAAACAAATGCGGAACAGATGTTGGGAAGCGCCCTTTCATTCAGAGAATAATAAATGTGTCCAGCGGCCTGCCAGACGGGGTTACAAAGGGCAGGAACACCGAGGTCACTTAATAAACAATTAGAGTTATTTAGGGTGGAATCAAATGCTAACAGAGACAAAGCTGGGCCACTGACATTTGAACATAATCACATCTTCCTTGTCTCTTAGTTTATGAGAGCTGTTTATTTTTATTACCAATATTTTCACAGTCACTTTCCCTCAAGGAAAGCTACCTCAGGATTTCCCTGTATTGGGCTATCAGCAACAGCCTAGGCTACATCCTGTTGGTAGAGCTTTCATGAATGAACCTAGTTCCCATGAGGAAACAAACCTGGACCACCAACCAACACATCAAATGTGCCATAAGTCAGTCAGCCAGCTGCCCTCTTACCCTGGTTGAGCACATTCCTTCAGGCTAAATGGTATCATCAATCAATGACTTCCCTATCATCCTAAGGCTGATAACAGGCCCAAAACGTTTCATTTTGTGGTTATGAACTTTCAGCTCCACGGGGAAAAAAAGACTCCGGACTTAGTGGACTTTTCGTCTGCCTAACTTTTCAGATTGCAATGCTCGTAATAGTATTCTGCTGGCACTGTTGTCATGTTCACAAAGCTGTGATTGAGGTTCGGCTGCTGGTTGTGACAAGTGCAGCTTGAGGTCTCTGGCCTGCTCTGAAAGCATCTCCAATTATCCAAAGATCTGCATGGATTGTGGGCTCCTTGGTTGGTTTCTCCAAAGCACCAAAAGGCAGGACAAGAAGCAATGGATGGAAATTAATCAAGGAAACTAATCAACATAGAACTAAGGAGAAGTTTTCTGATAGTTACGACAATTAATCAGTGGAATGGCTTGCCTCCAGAAGTGGGTGCTCTAACACTGGGGGGGCTTTAAGAAGAAATTGGACAATCATTTGTCTGAAATGGTATAGGGTTTCCTTTCCTGTGTGAGCAGGGGGTTGGATTAGAAGACCTCCAAGGGCCCTTCCAACTGTCAAGGTTCCAAGTAACACCCCTAACGAAAGAAGACTCCGAGGCTTGAATTTCCTCCAAGTTCCATTTTATTAGAGAAGTCATATTGGCACAACTGGGAAAACCCAAATCTGAAAGCTTCCAGGTTTTCCCCATCCAGAGAAGAGTTTAAGTTCCTGCCCAGCACCCACATGTCCATCACATGGTCCAATTACAGCACCATCCAAAACTGGAGATGCTTCCCAGTCACCTCATTGCAGCTGCAGGGCACTGTGGCCTTGACTCTCTGAGAAAAGAAAGTTGTTTTGACTATATATCACCCATATTCTATACCAGTGATGGCTAACCTTTTTGCTATCGTGTGCCAAAAGCGGGGGTTGTGAGGGGGAGATTCACACGCGTGCGTACCCACACCTATAATTCAATGTCCCCACCGCACACTGCGCATGTGCACGTGACTCCTCACTCCCCCAGCTTTTGGCACATGACGGCGAAAAGGTTACCGGTAGGCCTGGTAGGCCCATTTTTCGCCCTCCAAAGGATCCAAAGGCTTTCTTGGAGCCTGGGGAGGGCAAAAACAGCCTTCCCCACCTCCCCGGAGGCCCTCTGGGGGCCGGAAATGGCCTGTTTCCTGACTTCCAGCGGGCCCAGAATGCCTGAAAATTAGCTGGCCAGCACGCACATGTGCGCTGGAGCTGACCTAGGGCAACGTTCGCATGCCCACAGATATGGCTCTGTGTGCCACCTGTGGCATGCGTGCCATAGGTTCGCCATCACGGTTCTATACAATCCCCCCTCCCATTTTCCCAACAGTAGAAAATGTGGCAGGCCTGAAGACCTAACTGTAAAAGATGGCTTCCAGGTCTGACACCAACTCTATTAGTTTTTCTTTATTGTTTATTTCATTATTCCGCTAGGTACTGATGATATTACCTAGTTGGCAATGAAAAATCTACAAGAAAACAACCCATTGTAGAGAGCACCAAGGACCCCACAGTTCAATCCTGAGCTACCAATATTCTCTTCTAACAGTATCTACATGGATTTCTCTTTGCATACCATCTTGTTGGGACCAGTCCAATTCAGCTGGCAATTAGGCAGAACAACAATATCCTATCTGATCAAGAAATCCCTAGATATGTGGATTTAGTTCTGTCATTCTATAGATTTAAGGGACAATACAATCAGAGCTGTTGGACAGTCATGTACTTTTGTCTCTCTCCAGTTTTCTCCTTTTGTTCCATGGAAGTAAATGGAGTTGAAGAAGGAAAGCCCGCAGTTGAGAAATAGCTCAACACAATTCTTGCTGTGGATACAAACTGGCACACTTCACTGATCCTTTGGTTATTTGACATACTCAGGGGGTTTGGATCTGCCCAATACCTATTCATCATTTTAAGCTACTATGGACATGGGTCCACCCCTTTGGTCACTAGGCATTCAGCCCTTGGCCATATTGGCATAAATTGCAGAAGAAATAGAGGACTAATTCTCATAAAGGTATTTGTCTGCATAAATCCTGATTGGTGCTTTCCATGGCACTCATCAAGATTTAGGTAGATCCTTTATAAACATAGATGTGCTCTTGAAAAAGGTATAATCCTATGCTACAGAGAAGATAGATTGTCTGCCAACTGTTGGTAGTTGTGTCACCATTTAGGCTTTCCACTGCTATAACAAATGAAAGGTTTCAATAAATCTGTTCTACTGCATGTATTCTTTTTAGCTACATAAGCGACTACTTCCAGATGTTGTTGGCCACAAGGTCAGTATTGAATCCTTGGTTGTTCACTATGAACATTTCCATTTCCTTGCAACACAGGCTGAAGGTTGTGCTCCCGCATTACTGACCACTCAAATCAATCTTACATAAAATGTTACAAAATATCTTTTTTTCTTTAAAGGATGACATTCTGTGTGGAACAGAATAGTGACAGAGCTTCCCTGGTTGCATTAATATCAAAGTGTGGATGGGTTACAAATGGGGGAAAACATCTAAAAGAAAATGCAATATTCCAGACTAACCACAAGATGGCTCTGGTATGCTACAAATGAAGAATCCTGTCCATTAAAGCTCCCAGGAGACTGAAAAGAGGTTAAAATATTACAGCCCCCCAAGCTGATCCTGAAGAAAAGATTGTATCTTCATTAATATAGCTTGTATCAGTGGTGAAATCCAAATTTTTATACTACAGGTTCGGTGGGCGTGGCTTGGTGGGCATCGTGTGGCTTGGTGGGCGTGGCTTGGTGGGCATGGCAGGGGAAGGATACTGCAAAATCTCCATTCCCACCCCACTACAGGGGAAGGATATTGCAAAATCTCCATTCCTACCCCACTCTGGGGCCAGTCAGAGATGGTATTTGCTGGTTCTCTGAACTACTCAAAATTTCCACTACCGGTTCTCCAGAACCTGTCAGAACCTGCTGGATTTCAACCCTGGTTTGTATGATGAATGGAAGTTGAAATTAAATACTTATGTTTGTAATTTATATAGCGCAATAAAGAAAGGATTTTGCATAACACGGACTATAAAAATCAAAAATGCTAATGCTAATTCCTGGCAATATTTCTACAGGAAAAAAAAAAGACTTCCTAATATTCCACTTCAATTTCTTGGAACACTCTTAATTTCATGGACATTTTCAGTGTTAACCAGAAACTGCTGAGGACAATCAGTCTTTCATCTGTAAATCTTGTCCTTATGCGTTTCCTTAACAAAGACAAAACTTATTGTATATCCAGCCAGGGAGAAGCTGGAATAATCTGACCATGTACCCATGAATGTGACAGAGAGCCATCTTTCCCTTGTGGTAATGTAGACTGTGAGTTTGAGACTGCTGGCTGGCATCTAGCCTGCAAAGCACAACCTCATTTATCTGAGATGGAGAATTAATCCTACTGAAATGCCAAAAAAGCCAATGTAGTCCTAGGTTGCATTAACAGAGGGATAATCAAGTGTTAACACCACTTTATGATGCGTTGGTAAGACCACTCTTGGAATATTGCATCCAGCAAAGCGTGTGTGCAAAGAGAACCTGTGGTAACACTGGTTGGAATTCACCACTGAGGAGACCCCATACCATTTCAGACAAATGTCTGTCAGCGCCTCTTCTTAAAAGCCTCCATTGATGAAGCACCACAATTTCTAGAAGGCAAGCCGTTCCATTGGTTGATTGTTCTCACCTCTAGGAAATTTCTCCTGAGAACAATTGAATATGGTTCTTTAAAACAGTCATTCATGAATGTGGTTCTCTAAACCACATTCAATATTGGCCTTAGGGCCACTTTAGATGGCCTAAGGCCATGACTAAGGTTTGCTGAAAAGAATAAAAGTAAGTATAACCATAAAAGACATCACAATGAATATCCACTAACATGGACAAGTTTGAGGTATAATAGTCTAGTATTTGTGATCGTCAACTGAAAATCTATTTCCCAATACTGACCCCTTCTGGAGTCGTTATCTTGTTACTTCAGTGAAAGCAACCAATCTTTTTAATATTATTATTCTTTTGATCTCAGAACTGTCACCCAATATATAACGCAAGGCAAGTGTCAGCTCATTTATTGACTTACAGATTAAGGTATGGGATTGTAAGAAGGGAAGTGAAAAAGATTGTAACGGTGTTTCTCAACCTCAGAAATTTTAAGATGCGTGGACTTCAACTCCCGGTTGAATGAGTCTGTGGCCACAAAATTCCCACGGTAGGTTTCGTACTCAGACAATGAGCAGATAGTGTGGAGGATAGAATTGGGATTAAACAGGATAAGAACAAACCACAGATGTGGTCAAAACAGACATCAATGCATCGTTGAAAGATCTTTGGAGAAAACTGGAAATAGCTAAAGGAAACTAAAAGATTTAAAAGAAACATTTTAAATCGGTATCTTTTAATATTGAAAGAAGGCTCCAGTCAGTACACACATGGACTTAATGTAAGTATTATCAAGGTGAAAAGTATTCTTATGACAAAAAATTAAAATATGGAATGAAACAGTTATTAACATTTGTGTAAGATAAAATTGGTTACAGAGTCTCCATCAGGAATACAGGTATCTTTGACTGACAACAGTTCATTTAGTAACTGTTCAAAGTTGCAACGGCACTGAAAAAAGGAGACTTACTGTGACTGTTTTTCACACTTATGACCATTGCAGCATCCTCATGGTCACATGATCAAAATTCGGATGCTTGGCAACTGATTCATATTTATGACGGCTGCAGTGTCTCCGGGGTCATGTGATCCGCTTTTGCGACCTTCTGACAAGCAAAGTCAATGGAGAAGCCAGATTCACTTAACAACCATGTTAATAACTTAACATCTGCAGTGATTCACTTAACAACTGAGGCAAAATTCACTTGACAAATGTCTCACTTAGCAACAGAAATTTTGGACTCAATTGTGGTCATAAGTCAAGGACTACCTGTATGCTGTTTCTTCTTTTTGGAAAGTAGGACCATCTAGGTTCCAGAATCCTAACACTCCTCTGTTGTTTGACAGCTAAATTGTCTCTAGTGGTAGTCCTCAATTTATGACCACAATTGGGATCAGAATTTCTGTTGTTAAGCAAGGTGGTTGTTAAGTGAGTTGCACCTATTTTTTTAACCTTTTTCAGCATTGTTGTTAAGTGAATCATATGGTTGTTAACCAAATCTGGCTTCCCCTATTGAGTTTGTGAGTGGGGAGAGAGAGAGAGATGGAGAAAGAGAGATAGATAGATAGATAGATGATAGATAGATAGATAGACAGATAGATAGATAGATAGATAGATAGATAGATAGATAGATAGATAGATAGACAGACAGACAGAGTGAGTGAATGAGTGAGTGAGTTAAGTATAGATAGAGATAGAGAAGAGAGAGATGATAGATAGAAAGAAAAAATAGATTCGATAGATAGATAGATAGATAGATAGATAGATAGATAGATAGATAGATAGATAGATAGAGTATATGTATAATACATACATACATACATACATACACAGAGAGAGATGATAGAAAGATAGGTAGGTAGGTAGGAGATAGATAGATAGATAGATAGATAGATAGATAGATAGATAGAACGATAGATATAACTAGACTTCCCTGTTGATTCTTCCAGTCTTTCTTTTCCCACTGTGCTAATATATACACAGCATGGACAGAGATAATTGTTTAGTTTTGTCACAATCCATAAGCTTTAATAAAGCTGTCAGGCTCTTAATACCTCTAAGGCTGTTCCCCTCTTGTATGACTTGCTATATCTCACACCTAATGGGCCAACTTTGATGGCCCATTAGGTTTCACATTCAATTCACATTCTCAGAGGTATACATTTCACATAAGGTGCACAGCTTCCTTTTACCCACTTTAATATTTTGTGTCTTGAAAGTTTCCACCTCCACTTACAATAAATAAAAGGAGGAAAGGTACGTGAATCGACAAGGGCAAATATCAGAACTTACCAGCATAGGTAAGAGTTAAAGTTAAGACTCCAGCAGTCCAACATGGATAAGGGGAGATTAAACATTCAATGGAAAATTAAAGCTAAACAAACATGTCTGGAATTAGTTGGGAAAAAAATGTCTATTCCAGTGACAGGTCAAAATAAGAATGTTGTGATTTCTCTGTTCATCCAAGCTACTGAGTGTTGCTGTTTTTTAAAGTATTTCTTGAAAATAAGACCTGCTAGAAAACTTTAATCTTTTTCATTCTTGGTAGCTATCTCTAAGATGCCCAGGTTCTATGCATTTTACAATGAAAGTTTTAATATATCGCTCATCCATATTTTCAACATAAATGTTACTTATGCTTTTACATTTCTTGGATCTCTGTCTTGCTTTTAAGGAACCACCTATTATGTACTTAAACTAATTCAAACAACTCTCTTAATATATGACTTTCTCTATACAACTTTCCAAAACATATGACCTCCCCATAGACAGCCAACTGAACTTTCTTGCTAATATTGTACTGGTGGTCCACTTGGAGCTGAATAAATTTTCCATTTTTTGCTGTATAAACAATGAGATAATTGAGTACCTAAAGAACCCTCCCAGACAAGCAGCAGGGACACACCAAGCTTCTTCCACAATCTGCAAACTAAAATATGTTTAACCTAGCAGTTATTCCTGGAATAAAATTAATAGTAAATTGGACCTTTTGCTCATCCTTTCAATATTAGTCCCTGTCCAAAATTTGTTAGGCTCAAGAAGGGTTAGTACCACTTTATAATGTCTTGGTAAGACCACATTTGGAATACTGCATCCAGTTTTGGTCACCACCTTATAAAAAAGATGTTGAGACTTTAAAAAAAGAGAGAATAGAATAGAATAGAATAGAATAGAATAGAATAGAATAGAATAGAATAGAATAGAATAGAATAGAATAGAATAGAATAGAATAGAATAGAATAGAATAGAATTCTTTATTGGCCAAGTGTGATTGGACACACAAGGAATTTGTCTTGGTGCATAAGCTCTTAGTGTACATAAAGGATACATTCATCAAAAATCATAATGATATGATCTTAATGATAGTCATAGAGTACAAATAAGCAATCAAATCATATTAGGAAACAGTCAATATAAATCGTAAGGATACAAGCAACAAGGTTACAGTCATACAGTCATCAGTGGGAGGAGATGGGTGATAGGAACGATGAGAAGATTAATAGCAGTGCAGACTTAGTAAATTTTTTGACAGTGTTGAGGGAATTATTTGTTTAGTAGAGTGATGGCGTTTGGGAAAAAACTGTTCTTGTGTCTAGTTCTGGTGTGCAGGGCTCTATAGTATTGTTTTGAGGGTAAGAGTTGAAACAGTTTATGTCCAGGATGTGAGGGGTTTGTAAAAAAGAAAGAAAGAAAGAAAGAAAAGCAACAAAGATGATTAGGGGACTGGAGGCTAAAACATATGAAGAACGGTTGCAGGAACTGGGTATGTCTAGTTTGATGAAGAGAAGGACTAGGGGAGACATGATAGCAGTGTTCCAATATCTCAGGGGCTACCACAAAGAAGAGGGAGTCAAGCTATTCTCCAAAGCACCTGAGGGTAGGACAAGAAGTGTTGGGTGGAAACTAATGAAAGAGAAATCCAACCTAGAACTAAGGCAAAATTTCCTTATAGTAAGAGCAATTAACTGGTGGAATGGCTTGCCTTCAGAAGTTGTGGGTGTTTCATCATTGGAGGCTTTTAAAAAGAGACTGGACAGCTACTTGTCTAGAATGGTATAGGGCAGAGGTGTCAAATTCGCGGCGTCACGTTGTCATCATGTGATGTATCACGACTTTTATCCCCTTCATTAAACCGGGGGTGGGGGGTGGCCAGTGCATGATGCATCCGGCCTGTGGGCTGCGAGTTTGATAGCCCTGGTATAGGGTCTCCTGTTTGAGCAAGGGGTTGACTAGAAGACCTCCATGGTCCCTTCACACTTTGTTGTTCTGTTAAGATACTAGGTTGGCACACTTGCGATGAATTAACTTTTTTTGAAAATGACAAAGTGAATTTCACATTTTATGGCACGTATTAGAAAAAAAGTACTTTACAACATTGTGTGTAATTCTTGACGCTGTCTACTTAATGCATAAACGGACAGAGACCGATGCCTTTAAAAGAAGCAGTGGTGAAGGGTTAAGGGTTGGATATTTTTTCTCAAGTTAGATAAATCAAGATAGTATTTACACCATAACAGACTCTCCCCCCCCCCTGCAGTTCCCTGCCTTTTGGGAAAGCTCAAAAGAGCATCCCATAAAAGAGGCATTTTTATAAGCGCAGTCTTTCAAAAGTGGCAAGGAAGAAATAAATTTGCCCGTTTAAAAACCATTCATCACCTGATTTGTGTTTGATATACTGTATACAAATCATGCTTGTTTGATCAGTTTTGGGGTGCCGGGCGGGGGAGGGGGAGAAGGTTTTTAGTTCTTGGAAGGTCACCTTGCATCCCCTGTAGTTTGTCTCTTGGACTATGTGAGCCATTAAATGCATGCTGCATTTTGTGAGGGATTTGCACTCTTAATTAGGCCAGACATTTGCTGTTTATGCATGCTGTAATTACAAAGTCTGGGTCCTTGTGAGAGCTACGATCAATTTAGATGAGTTACAGGCATCAGCCCATAGCCAAGATTTCAATATAAACCGTTCGGAACGCCTTCACCTGTATAATGTGATCAGCATATTTCTCATGTGCAAACATTCTTGCCTATTCCAATTACATTGCTTAAGCCAGAGGTCTGCAACCCACAACTCTGGAGCCACATGTGGCTTTTTCATCCCTCTGCTGCGGCTCCCTGTCGCATAAAATATGCGTCACAACTGCCAATGTGACAAACCTGCCGGCATGTGATTTATTGAGGTTTTCGAGCCAATTTTTTTTTGGGGGGGGGAGTTCAAAATGTTTTTGTTGCATGCAATAATAAAAATTTGTTTTCTCTGTAGCAGTTCATTGATTTCATAAACACTACACACTATATACAGTAGCTTTTTTATACATGGCATAAAGGTAAAAAATGATATATGCAGTGTTATCTTCTTTTTAGATGACAAAAGGGTTTTGTGGCTCCCGGTGTTTTCTTTTCTGTGGGAAACGGGTCCAAATGGCTCTTTGAGTGTTTAAAGTTGCCGACCCCTGGCTTAAGCCAATGTCTCTCAACCTTGGTAGTTTTTAAAACACAAGACTTCAACTCCCAGAATTCCCCACGCAGGTAGTCCTCGACTTACAACCACAACTGAGCCCAAAATTTCTGTTGCTAAGCAAGGCAGTGGTTAAGTGAGTCTTGGCCTGTTCAGTGAATCACTGTGGTTGTTATAGTGCACTTACACACAGTTGCTAAAGTGAACTGGCTTCCCCATTGACTTTGCTCATCAGAAGGTCACAAAAACTGATCATATGACCACGGGACACAGCCACTGTCATAATTACAAGTCAGTTGCCAAGTGTCTGAATACTGGTCATGTGACCAGAGTGGGTGCTGCAAAGGTTGTAAGTGTGAAAAAATAGTCATAAGTCACTTTTTCAGTGTTGTGAATTTCAGCCACTACTAATGGTTGTAAATTGAGAATGTCCTGTATTCATGAATTCGATTCCAATTTAATTAAAGCAAACACTTGGCAACTGACTTGTAATTATGATGGTGGTCATGTAATCATGGGACACTGCAAATGGCTGTAAATGTGTGTTGGTTGCTGATGGCTCAAAATGCTATCAAAGCTTTTGGAACTAGGTTGTAAGTACCTTTGGTGGCAACGGGTTCATTTAACAACACCGTTCCTTAAAGCTAAGGGGGAGAAAGCATTTTATACCTAATTTTTTTTTCTACTTGTGTTTGGTGAGTGTGTGTTTTTTTTTAAAAAAAAAAGATGATTGCATTTTTAGATTGGAGTCAAGGTTAAGATACTGAACAGCTTATTGTATGACTCATTCTGAAGATTTATGCCTGTCTCTATGATAAGTATAATAAAACCTCTGTGAATAATGATGAAACACAGCATTTTCCATTTGTCATAGCTGTCTATTATCATAACCCCTGCTGGATTATTTAAGCAACCAGGATCTGTCCAGGCGCTCCTGAAAACAAAGGAACGTTTCATCGCCCAAAAGGGAATTAAGGAGACCTATCTCTAGCCCAACCTCTCATCTCAATCATTTACTCATCAGAGGCCACAGACACGAAGGGGCCAGGTTATTTCTTTCAGTTCTGAGTCCAAGAAGGGAAGAGAAGGAAATACCGGTATTCATTTTTTCTAAGGTAATGTAGTTTATAGAATTTGCCCTGTGGATCACTGCATTTTATACACCATGCGTCTCATCCAGTTCTTCATCTATAGACGACAGCAGCTGAAGAGCCATTTGACTTAGACCTAGAATAACTTAGAATAACTTTATTGCAGGGGTGAAATCTACTTACCTTCCTTACCAGTTCAGAAGTGCACACGGACACAGGTGTGCACTGATCTTCTGTGCATGCGCAGAAGGTAAAGAACACATTACTTCCTGGTTAAAACCAGGAAGTAATGACACCCAGGTGGGTGGGCAGAGCTTTTCTCTGCCATCGCTACCAGATCGCCGAACCACCCAGCACAATCGCTATCGGATTGCCCGATCCGGTGTGAACCGGGAGAATTTCACCCCTGCTTTATTGTCAGTTTGAATGTACAACAATTGGCATACATTAAAATGAAATTTTGTCACATACAGCTCTCAAAGGGTCACCACCTATATACACTACATAAACATGACAAAATAATTAATTAAATAAATAAATAATGCATATACTCACATATATTATATGACACAGAGAAACAACACAGGCTAGTTCAGATGTTATACATGTATATGGGGAGAAAAACGAATCTTGTGAGCTTACCAGACGATGGCATAGGGAATAAAGCTGTTACAGAATCTGGAAGTCCTGCTAGAAATACTTTGAAACCTCCTCCCAGACGGGAGCAACAGAAACAGACCGTGAAGTGGGTGTGTGGGGTCTCTAACAATGCTTCAAACTCTAAGCACATAGCGCTTATAAGCAGTATCCTGAATGATGGGAAGCGAGCTTCCTATAATCTTCTCAGCTGTCCTTACCACTCTCTGTATGGACTTTCTATCTGAAGCACGGCTGCCACCAAACCAGACAGTGATGCTCTCAATCATACCTCTGTAAAAAGTGGCCAGGACAGAAGGAGAAAAATGTGCTCCCCTCATTCGACGCAGGAAATGCAAACATTAGTTTGCATTCTTCACTAAGGATGACGTATGGAGAGACCAATTCAGATCGTTAGTTATCTGCACCCCAAGATAGTTAATACTGTTGACCACCTCTACAGCTGTATCTTTGATACTGAGTGGGGTATGACTATGCCGTCTCTTCCTAAAATCTACTATTATCTCCTTTATGAATAAGGCTTGCTGTCACTGAGGTAAACAGTAAAGAAAACTCATATGTGACATAAAATGGATAATAGTTTTTTGTTTTGTTTTTTATTTAATTTGTACGCCACCCTTCTCCGGAGACTCAGGGCGGCTTACAATGCGTTAAGCAATAGCCTTCATACTTTTGTATATTTATACAAAGTCAGCTTACTGCCCCCACAAACTGGGTCCTCAATTTACCCACCTTAGAAAAGATGGAAGGCTGAGTTGACCTTGAGCCTGGCTAGGACTGAACTCGCAGTAATTGCAGGCAGCTGTATGTTAAATGCTGCCTTAGTAGGAGGCATTAGCCTCCTACGCCACTCAGACTCTGTTGAAGGAAAAGAGGGTTTGGCTTCCCACGTTCTGAACTCTTGCCTCATGGAGATACAGTTTCATAAGAGCACAGAGCCTGATGATATATACCAGTGTTGGCAAACCTTTTCGGCACTGAGTGGCGAAACGGGAGCTTGTATGCACATGTGTGCACATTCTGGAAACTGGAAGAACAGCTGCCCGGTGTGCACTGGGAAGATGATCTTCTGTTTTCTGGCATGTGCATGTGCACCAGCCACTTGGTCTTCCAGTTTCAGGTGTGCATGCATGTGCAAAGACCAGTTGGCCAGTGCACATGTGCGCACCAGAAACCAGAATATCATCTTCCCAGCACACGCATGCGTACCAGGCGGCTGCTTTTCTGGTTTCTGGTGCTCCTGCACATGTGAAGGCCAGCGCATCGGAACCCGGAAGAGCAACAGGCGTTCACATGCCTGGAGAGATGGCTCTGTGTGCCACTTCCAGCATGCAGAGCCATCTCTCTGAGCATGTGAAAAGCTACAATGAATGAGTTCAAATGTCATCTGCCATTTTATGCTTGCTTGTGCTTCGCTGAGATGCGATGCAGTGACAGACTGCCATGAACTGTGGGGAGTGGGAATTGTTAGGATATGATTTGAGTCTAACAGATTGTCCAGGCAATATATGTGTTCTGTGACTTTAAGTTTTAATGCTGCCTCATGCTGTAATGCTGAGTCATGCTATAATTAGTTGTAAACGTATTTAAGAAAAGTACTGTAATGTATTCAGTTGATGATAAGCTGCTATCATCGCATGTGTGGGTGGATCTGCTACCATCCGGGGTTTGTGTACCAGAGTGAACCAACTACTGTTTGTGTGGTAAGGAGCTTTTTGGATTTAACTGGTAAAGCCTTGGACTGTTTAGAAGACTACGAGATTATTTATTTTCCACTATAAAGAAAACTTTTGATAACACCAGTTTCAACGTATCTCTTATCTCATAGCTCTCAGCAACGTTTCTCTGTGCACTATACTCTGCTAGTTGCTAACACAACAACAATATCCTTAACAGGAATGAAAGGAGGGTTGCTTGGAGAAATGAAAGTAAAGGCTGCATGGATGAATGAATGAATGAATGAATGAATGAATGAATGAATGAATGAATGAATGAATGATCAATCAGATGACAGGTTGGATAAATCAATGATCTTGCTAATGAACAAAAGGCTGAAAGTCTGAACCAGCCTATGGGGTTAGTTGAATAAAGCTATGAAAACATAATCTAGTTCAGTTACAAAAGGAGAAAAGAGCAGGAAATAGAAAACTAGAATAGAGTTTCAGATAAATTAGCTAACTTGAGGCCCAAAGTTCATTTATAGTGTTGTAAGATGTCCCTCAGAGATTAGGTAGGCAAGTATTAAATCATATTTGCAGTTAATAACGTTTGCACAATGTAGTATAGTCCTCAGAAACAAAATCAACATCTTAATCTTAGCAAAAAGCTATTTTATGGTCACTGTAAAAATCCCTGTCCATACAAACAAACTGTGCGTGTTTCAAAATGGCCACATGGGAACGTCATGCAGAGGTTACAGTGAACTAATGTCACAATATCTGACACCAATATGTAAACCATGGCATCTCCATAATGGAATCATCCCATATGTAACATCGTGAATGTAATTTTGACCTTTTTTTTCCTTTTTAGATAACAGTGAAGGGGGAAAAGGCAATTATTGACAATCCAAGTGAACGTCAATAGTTCCCGTGCTTCCTGAAAGTGCATTTTCAAAACCACAGTTTCCAGAATTGGCCAAAATGTAAGCAATCATAACATAGTTTTTCTTTGTGTGTTTAATAAAACAGAAACATAATCTTGCTTTTGACCTCAGTGGAGTCTGAGGGTAACTTGTAAAGAACAACTTCAAAACATTAAAAACCCAAAGGGAAAAAAGGCAGCAAAAGAAGATAGAAAGGGGAAGGAAAACCAAACCATTCCCAAAGTGAATCGAAACAAAAATAATATACCAAAGTGGAAGTAAAAGTGGCTTGTGGTCTGACAACCAATCATGGCTTGGACTTTCTTCCAAGCTGAGCGTGACCACAGAAAATGTCCAAATTTTTCTTTCTCTTTCCTCCCATTTCTAACTGATGATAATCCAGCACAAAGGCAAGCATTCACACACTCTGTGTTGTGGCTCCGTTGCCTGAGCCTGCGTCATCAGCAGGGGAGGACTCTGAGAGTGAGGGAGAGGAGTTGGCAAGGCCTCCTTCTCCAGGACTCTCCTCTCTGGCAATGCCTCCGGAGGACACCGAAGGGCAGGAGATAGGCCCAGAGCCAAGCTCGTCCCCGCAGCTACAGGAGGACATTGACGAGGGGAGCGAGTTTTGGTTGGACCCTCGCCAGCGTCGGAGAGACAGGAGAGCCCAGCAGAGGAAAAGGCGTGGTCGTGATTAGCTGGTGGACCATGCCTCTTACCAGACTATATAAGTGAGGGATTGTAGCCATATCTTTGTGACGAACAAAACAAAGATACGTGGATCCCAGTTTTGAATCGGCCCGGCGTCTCAGCTGTGGTGTGTATGTGACGGACCTTTTAAATAAAACGTTGGCAAGCAGCTGCGGATTGCTGTCGACCTTTGTTATCATCTCACTTGGTTGCCTGCCAGTTCCTTAGCCTCCGGTTGTCTGAGGGGGGGTTATTTCTGGGCACGGGGCCAGAACACTCTGAATGGCCAACTCGTCTGGGCCAATTTGCCAGTGGGACAATTCAATCATGGGATAATTCAACAAAGACAAAAGTTAAATTAATTTCAACCGACCTGTGTCCAATAATAATAATAAAGGAAAGAAATACAAGAGTTTTGATGAATAATCTTGGTGAAAACATGGTCACCAATAATAAAAATAATTGACAGGCACATTTTATTATATAGAATAGAATAGAATAGAATAGAATAGAATAGAATAGAATAGAATAGAATAGAATAGAATAGAATAGAATAGAATAGAACTTTTTTATTGGCCAAGTGTGATTGAACACACAAGGAATTTGTCTTGGTGCATACGCTCTTGGAATACATAAAAGAAAAGATACGCTCATCAAGAATCATAAGGTAGAACACTCAATGATAGTCATAGGGTACAAATAAGCAATCAGGAAACAATATCAATATAAATTGTAAGGATACAAGCAACAAAGTTACAGTCATACAGTCATAAGTGGAAGGAGATGGGTGGTTGGAACAATGAGAAGATTAATAGTGCAGATTTAGTAACTAGTTTGACAGTGTTGAGGGAATTATTTGTTTAGCAGAGCAATGGCGTTCGGGAAAAAACTGTTCTTATGTCTAGTTGTTCTGGTGGGCAGTGCTCTATAGCTTCATTTTGAGGGTAGGCATTGAAACAGTTTATGTCCAGGATGTGAGGGGTCTATAAATATTTTCATAGCCCTGTTTTTGACTCATGCAGTATACAGGTCCTCAATGGAAGGCAGGTTGGTAGGAACTGTTTTTATATGTGGTGGACTAAAGCAAAAAAATTTGGGGCAAAAATACATAGATGGCTAGAAAAGATAATAGGGAAACATGTAGACTTTAAACCTGAGCAGTTTTTATTAGGGATGACATCAGAAAAATTTGATAAGAGAAGTATGTATTTAAGGTAGTATTACAAGTTTTAACAGCAGCAAGTATTATCTTCGCACAATATTGGAAAAATGAAGAAACACCTCAAGATGAAGAGATGATAAGATTAAGAAGATATTAGACTGTGCAGAAATGTACAGGCTTACATTGAAAATCAAACAGAAAAAAGACACAGAATATTACCAAACTTGGAATTTATTTTACCGGTGGTTGGAAAAAAGGGGTGGAGAGTAAGAATGGCATTTGTATTGTTAAGCAATTTAAATACCCAGACAACATGGTGTTTATTAAGCACTAGGAAATGTAATTAATAGAAAATTAATAAAATTTATTTTAAAAATAATAATAATAAAAGTAACTGAATTAAACGATTAATACAGCTTTGAATTGTCCCGTGGCGAGTTGTCCTTTAGGGAGTTAGCAATGGCGAGTTGTCCTAGTCCCATATTCACAGACCTACCATAGATACCTTCTTTAGCACTTATCATGTTCCTTCTGAATCTGATTTTTGTTTGTTTAAAGAAATTTCTATGTTTAAAAACAACACGAGAACTGGGATGCTACAAGGCTATCTCTCAGCCAACAAAGGTTCCAGGAATTTGCTTAGAAATAAAAATGGAACAGTATAAAAATATTTATATAAGTATAAAAATGGAAAGCAATTAGAAGCCAAGAGTGCTACCCAAGATAGACCTAATCCATGACTCTGGTTTCTGCTTGAAAAGCAGGGGGCAATTGTGCCTAGCAGATCCTTTGCACAGCTTTGTGTAGTGTAACAGTTGCATTCCTGCACCAAGGCCCTGCACACCATCACCCATGGCCTTATAACTCCAAGCTTAGATTGTCCCTAAGGTGCTTGCTTTTTCAAGAGGCAACTGGATTTATTTTTCTTTGGAGAAGTTTCACTTCTCATTCAAGAAATTTCTTCAGCTCTGAAGAGAAACATCTTCAAAGAAAAATAAATAAGTCCAGTTGCCTCTTGAAAAAGCACTTTTGAGACAGTCATGGTGACCTGGATGATTGACAATCTCCAGAGACACCAATCTTTGATTACTGCAATGGGGCTGCCCTTGAAGAACATTCAGAAACTTCAACTTGTGCAAAATGCAGCTGCACAGGTAATGGTTACAGCACATGTAACACCAATACTCCTTGAGCTTCACTGTCTGCTGGTGTGTTTCTGGGTACAATTCAAGGTTCTGGCTGTCACCTTTAAAGTCCTACTGTACATGGGTTGGAACTAGATTATTTGAGGGACTGTTTTTTTTCCAAGTGTCTCTACTCATCCAATTCAATCCAGCAGATCGGACACGCTACAGATCCCATCAGCCAAAAAGTGCTGGTGGGTGGGGACCAGAAGACAGGCAGGGGTCACACATGCATGCACAGGGGCGGGACGCATTGAATTATGGGTGTGGGCATGCCCACCCATGACCCACTCCCCCGCTTTTGGCACGCAACGGCAAAAAGGTTAGCCATCACTGCCTTAGAGATTAGAATGGCTCCACCCCTACTCGCTGTCAGGATTCCAAGTAACACCCCCAGCAAAAGAAAATTCTGAGGCTTGAGTTTCCTCAAAGTTACATTTATTAGAGGTGTCATATTGGCACATCTGGGAAAACCCAAATCTGAAAGTTTCCAGGTTTTCCCTACCCAAAGAATAGTTCAAGTCTCTGCCCAACACCCAGAAATCCATCACGTGGTCCAATCAAACACTGTTCCAACTGAAGATGCCTCCCAGTTCTAGCCTTTCAGGTGCAGGGCAAGTTGGCCTTGACCTCTTGAGAAAGGAATGTTATTATGACTATATATCACCCATGCTCCATACAATCCCCCCTCCCAGTTTCCCACAGTAGTAAACGTGGCAGGTCTGAAGGCCTAATACAAAAGATGGCTTCCAAGCTTGCGACTGGCCTTTTGCAAAGCTTCAACAATTTTTTAAATCAGTCAATCAGAATAGTGCTGAAAGAGACCTTGGAGATATTCTAGTTCAACCCCCTCCTCAAGCAGGAGACCCCCCTATACCATCTCAAATAGGTGGCTCTCTAAAAACCTCCATCTACAGCTTCTTGGCTATGTACCGGGGCCTGAGGCCTGGAATGTGTGAAGGCCCCATTTTCTGGCTTTCCTGTTAGTTGCTTAATTATTTTGGCTCCTGTTTCTATTTATATTTTGGATGTTTCTACCATTTTATTGTTTTTAATTGTTTAGTAATTATTTGGTTGAGTTGAGCGGCTATAGAAATTGAATAAATAAATTAGAGTCATAAATAAAGAGTCCTGGTGCTCATGTTTCTTTCATTTGTGTGCTGCCCCATCCATTGTTCCCGAAGCAGCTGAAACGTTTTGCAAAATCACCTGAACCTTAGTATGGGGCAGGGAGGAGGAGAGGGGAATAAAAAAATCACAATGACAACTGTGACAACATGAATGAAGTTGTGTCCTCTTTTAGTGCAGCCATGTAAGAAGGATGGAGCTTCAAATGGACAGAGAATAACAGAGATTTTATAAGTGACTTTGGAGGTCTTCTAGTTAACCCCCTGCTCAGGCAGGAGACTCTAACCCATTCCAGACAAATGGTTATCCAATCTCTTCTTAAAAACCTTCGATGATGGAGCACCTACAACTTCTGGAGGCAAAGCTGATTAATAGACACGAAATTTCTTCTTAATTTTAGGTTGCTTCTTTCCTTGATTATTTTCCACCCATTGCTTCTTGTTCTACCCTCAGGTGCTTTGAAGAATAGTTTGACTCCCTCTTCTTTGTGGCAACCCCTGAGATACTGGAAGACTGCTATCATGTCTCCCCTAGTCCTTCTTTTCATTAAACTAGACATACCCAGTTCCTGCAACCCTTCTTCATATGTTTTAGCCTCCAGTCCCCTAATCATCTTTGTTGCTCTTTTCTGCACTCTTTCTAGAGTCTCAAAATCTTTTTTACATCGTGGAGACCAAAACTGAATGCAATAGTCTAAGTGTGGCCTTACCAAGGCATTAGAAAGTGGTATTAATACTTCACATGATCTTGATTCTATCCCTCTCTTTATGCAGCCCAGAACTGTGTTGGCTTTTTTGGCAGCTGCTGCACACTGCTGGCTCATATCTAAATGGTTGTCCACTAGGACTCCAAGATCCCTCTCACAGTTATTACTAGTGAGCAAGGTACCACATATACGGTACCTGTGAATTTTGTTTTTCTTCCCTAAATGTAGAATCTTGCTTTTTTCACTGTTGAATTTCATTTTGTTAGATAGCGCCCAATGTTCAAGTCTGTTAAGATCCTTCTGTATCTTGAGCCTATCTTCTGGAGTTGGCCTGCCTTCAGGTGCTTTGGAGAACCCCCTCTTCTTTGTGGCAGTCCTTCAAATATTGGATGTATGCTATCATGTCATCCCTAGTCCTTCTTTTCACTAGACTGGACATACTTAATTCAGTGGTGGGATTCAAAATATTTTACTACTGGTTCTGTGGGCGTGGCTTGGTGGGCGTGGCTTGGTTTGGTGAGGGTGGCAGGGAAAGGATACTGCTAACTCTCTATTTCCACCCCACTCCAGAGAAAGGATACTGTAAAATCTCCATTCCCTCCCTACCCCACTAACTTGCTTTCCAGCTCTGTGCAGGGCAACAAAAGAAGACCCAGCCGATCAGCTGGGACTCGATCAGCTGGGACTCGGGAGGCAGTAAATAGATTGGGGGCGTGGCCAGTCAGAGGTGGTATTTGCCACTTCTCTGAACCACTCAAAATTTCCGCTACTAGTTCTCCAGAACTGGTCATAACCAGCTGAATATCACCTCTGACTCAATTTCTGCAACTGTTCTTCATGTTTTAGCCTTCAATCCAACAAAGTTATCATCTTTGTTGCTCTTCTCTGAACTCTTTTCAGAATGCACAGTCATGTCCATCATTTTGGTTTTTTCCCACCACTGCTACTACCAAAGATACAACTATGGACATCCCTGTACAGGTAGTCTCGACTTACACCATAATGGAGCCTGGAATGTCTCTCATAACTTATGACAGCTGTAAGTCAAGGCAGCAATGTAACCGCACCTCATTTTATTACCTTTTTTGTGGTAGTCATTAAATAGACGCAGCATCTGTTAAGCAAAAATAGCAGTTGGGATAACCTTGGGAATCCATATTGCCTTTCCCAGGGGAAGATGCTGTTCAAAATAAATATTTATTTGCCAACTCTGCTATTTCTTATTATTTGTTTTTACTACAAGCCACTTGGAAGTTGTTATGATATGGGCTTGCAACATTCTCTGAGCACCAAGTCCCCCTCTTCTCCCAAATAACTATCCAGTTTGCTTATATTGCACAAGACATTACTTGCATAACAGCAAGTAAATAGCAAGTATCAACCTTGGCAACCTGAAGACGTGGTGGACTTCAACTCCTAGAATTCTTCACCCAGCAAAAAACTGGAGAAAAGAGAGAAGGATGAAGTCAAGTGTTTAAGCCCTTAAAGCAAGGGTGAAATCCAGCAGGTTCTGACAGGTTCTGGAGAACTGGTAGCGGAAATTTTGAGTAATTCTGAGAACTGGCAAATACCACCTCTGGCTGGCCCCAGAGTAGGGAGGTAATGGAGATTTTGCAATATGCTTCCCCAGGAGTGGGGAAGGAATGGGGATTTTGCAGTATCCTTCCTCTGGAGCAGGGTGAGAATGGAGATTTTGCAGTATCCTTCCCCTGCCATGCCCACCAAGCCACGCCCACCAAGCCACATCACGCCCACGAGCCACACCCACAGAACTGGTAGTAAAAAAATTTGCATCCCACCAGTGCCTTAGAATTCATAGAATCTAGATTGGTATTTCTTAACCTCGTCAACCTGAAGATGTGTGGATTTCTGGCAAGGGAATTCTGGGAATTGAATTACTTAATTACTTAATGACCAAAGCAAAAAATGTTGTAAAATCAGGTCAGTCGCATGATGATGTAATTCTGGACTCTATTACAATTTTCCAAAGCACCAGAAGGCAGAGCAAGAAACAATGGATGGAAATTAATCAAGAAGAAAAGCAATCTAGAACTAAGGAGAAATTTCCTAACATTGAGAACAATTAACCAGTGGAATGGCCTGCCTTCAGGAGGGGTGGGTGTGCTCCCGCACTGGAGGCTTTTAAGAAGAGACTAAAATGGTATTGGGTCTCCTGCTCGTGCAAGAGGCTGGACTAGAAGGCCTCCAAAGTCCCTTACAACTCTGTTATTCTGTTCTGCTAAAATCATAAATTAAGAACAACATGTATGACAGCAATAGCAATAGCACTTAGATATATACTGCTTCATAGTGCTTTTACAGCCCTTAGTAACCGCTAAGCAGTTTACAGAGTCAGCTTATTGCCCCCAACAATCTGGGTCCTCATTTTACCCACCTTGGAAGGATGGAAGGCTGAGTCAACTTTGAACCTGGTGAGATTCGAACTGCCGAACTGCAGCTAGCAGTCAGCTGAAGTAGCCTGCAGTGCTGCTCTCTAACCATTGTGCCACCTTGGCTCTATGATCTTAGGTTCCCCCCATCCACCCACCCTCTATATTTTCCATAACCTGCTGGAATTTAGTGGCAAATTAGAGATAAATGGACCATGACTAGGTTTTATTTTGTTCAGTTGGCTAATTTCATTTATTTTCGTCAAATCCAACAAAGGGATGCAAACGCATATGTTCTAGCCCTGCCCCCGTATAGTGAGGTCATTGTACCATAAACATGCTTTCTCAACCATTGAAAAAAAGTATTTAAAAAGTAGGTGGAGAGACATCACCCCACCTTCATTTTTAGACTATTCTAGAAGGCCACAAAGGACATTTGGTTAGAATCCGTTGTGTACTTACAGACTAGCAAGCAAAGGAACTGATCTTCTGCGAATTTGCACAGAAGCCAAGCAACAAACTAACAAAACACACAAGTTTTAAACACCTCGTCACCCCTGAGGTAGCAACCGTTCTTTTTCATTGTACGTTCACACCTCATTGCAACACAGTCAGGGTGGATGAAAAGCAGGTCTGCGGTCATCAGGATATGGTCCAAAAAAACTCCCACTGGTAGACCCAGGTTGCCTGTAATAATTGAATGGCGGGATTAACTGAATGGATTGTGGAGCTCAAGTGATCTGGAACAGTGGCTCACAACCTTTTGGGCACCAGGGACTGGTTCTGCGGAGAGAAGTTTTTCCACAGACTGAAAGCGGGCATGGTTTCACATGCTGCCTGCATCCTACGGATGGGGCTTCACTTGTTTGCACGGCCCAGTTTCTGACATGCCAGGGACTGGTGCAGGTCCAGAAATCAGAGGTTGAAGACCCCTGATCCAGAATATATTAAAAAAATATTGATGTTTAACACTTCAGAAACATCCATTAGAATAGGGGTGTCAAACTGGCAGCCCACAGGCTGGGTGCGTCACACGCAGGCCATGCCCACCCAGCTCCACGAAGGAGAGAAACATAGCAAAACATCACATGACAGCAATGTAATGCAGCGAGTTTGACACCCATGCATTAGAAGGTGCTATATTGTTTATCAGGCATTTGTTATGTTTGCTGCACAGTTAAGAGCCAGTTGGATAGCATAGCAACTAAAGTATTGAAGCGGGCAAGAGACGATGGATAGATTATTTCTCTTCTTTGTTGTTCTTATTTGTTTTTTCATTTCTCTCTCTCTCTCTTTTTCTTTTTTCTTTTTTTTAGATAGGTGACATGATTAGAAATTAGGTAGGATAGAAAGAAAATGTTTTTCAGTAAAAGGTGACATGATAAAAAGTGAGAATAAGTGATAGAAATAAGAGAAGGGGGAATGTTAGTGTAGACATTTTTATATAATAAAATAAAAGAAACAATAAGACGAAACATGGAATAATTGAATAATGACAGATTGTAACTCATTATAATTGTGTATCATTATTAGAAATATATAAATTGCTTGAATGCAATAACTGTGATTAATTTTACTAATTTTATTTGTGTTAGAATGTATGACATTCAGATGCCACACTGTTCACCCATTGATTTGATATATTTGCAAAAAAATAAAAAAACTTTTTTAAAAAAAACAGCCAGTTGGGAATACATTAATTGCAACCATTATTTGATAGAACATGTATGTCCTAAACCAGCTATCAGCAATGAGCAAAACATGTAGCTTATAACATTGCCAGCCTACCAAAAGATGAACCATCTTTCATCAGAAAAAAGAGCTTATGCTACAGACCTTCTGGTTTGAATCTGGAGATGGGCAGCAAAAATGGTGTCAGGTCTGAGGGGCAAAATAAATCAGGGGTGATCGGAAAAATTGAGTACAGGTAGTCTTTAATTTACAACCACAATTGAGTTCAACATTTCTGTGGCTAAGTGAGACATTTGTTAAGTGAGTTTCAACCAGTGGTGAAATCTAAAATGTGTTACTACCGGTTCTGTGAGCGTGGCTTTCTTGGGGGGGCTAATGTAATTGGGTGGGCGTGGCCATTTTTTTTTTTGTTTACTTTTAAAACCATTTTTTCTACAACCTCTTCGGTGAAGAGGTTGTAAAAATGCTTTCAAAAGGCTCTGACGATCCCAGCTGAGTTGCCTGATCGACAGCCTCTGCCCATCAGGCAACTCAGCTGGGATCGTCAGAGGCATTTAAAATAAAAAAGGGGTTTTTTTCTTTTAAAAGCCTTTGACGATCCCAGCTGAGCTGCACGATCATCAGAGGCTTTTTTTTTTACTTTTAAAAGCATTTATTTGGCCGTAGAAGTTGTAGAAAAAATTTTTTTAAAGTAAAAAAAAAGCCTCTGATGATTGTGCGGCTCAGCTGGGCATGTGGGCGGGGGTGGGGGGGGCAGGGATTTTTGTTACCGGTTCTCTGAACCACCCGCCTCCATCGCTACCAGATCAGGCAATCCGGTCCGAACTGGGAGCATTTCACCCCTGGTTTTGACCCATTTTACAACCTTTCTTGTCACAGCTGTTAAGTGAATCATTGCAATTACTAAGTTAGTAACATGGTTGTTAAATGAATCTGGCTCCCCCACTGACTTTGTCAGAAAGTTGCAAAGGGGGATCGTGGGACACTGAGACCATCATAAATATGAGTCAGTTGCCAAGTGACCGAATTTTGATCACATGATTATGGGGAAGCTGCAAGGGTCATAAATGTGAAAAATGATAAGTCACTTTTTTTCAGTACCATTGTAACTTTGAACAGTCATTAAATAAATTGGTGTAAGTTGAGGACTACTTGTATATACAGCCTGGAGGACTGAAAGGAAATGAGTGACGTGATTGAAACTTTTAAATATAAAGGTATGAATATGGTTCTAGAAGGCAGCATTTTTAATATTAAGCAAAAATCAAGAATGTGGAGGGCATACCCTCAAACAGACAGAAGGGAAATACGTCTTGGTATGTCTAGTTTAATGAATTGTAAGGGATGTCTAGTTTAATTAAAAGAAGAACCAAAAGTGACATGATAGCAATCTTCCAATATTTAAGGGGTTGCCTGAAAGAAGAAGTGTATTCTCCAAAGCACCTGAAGGCAGGACAAGAAGCAATGGATGGAAAATAATCAAGGAGAGAAGCAACCTAGAAATAAGAAGAAAGTTCCTGACAATTAATCAGTGGGATGATTTGCCTCCAGATGTTGTAGCACAATTCAAGGTATTGGTTATTACCTTTAAAGCCCTACGTGGCTCAGGGCCAGGCTCTCTTCGAGACCGCCTTCTACTGCAGAGCTCCCAGCGACCGGTAAGATCCCACAGAGTTGGTTTCCTCCGAGTCCCGTCAGCTAAACAATGCCAGATGGCGGGCCCGCAGGGGAGGGCCTTCTCTGTGGCTGCCCCAGCTCTCTGGAACCAGTTATCTCCTGAGATCTGGACTACTCCCCACCCTATTGGCCTTCCGGAAAGCGATAAAGACCTGGCTTTTCTGGCAGGCCTGGGGCCATTGATCTTGCTGTTGCAATCTTGCGAGATCCAGCCATGAATGGTGTACATGGACTTTTAATGTTTTAAAAATGTTTTAATAATATCTTTTAATAATTTTCCTATGTTCCTTGTTGTATTATTTTTTGCTGTAAGCCGCCCAGAGTCCCTTGGGAGTTGGGCGGCATAAAAATTTGATAAATTAAATTAAATTGATAAATTAAATTAGGTGCTTTATCACTGAAGGTTTTTAAGAAGAGAGTGGACGATCATTTGTCTGTAATAGTATAGGGTCTCTTGACTGAGCAGTGGAATGGACTAGAAGACCTTACAATTCTTTTATTCTCTGTTCAGTTGAAGCTCCATCCTTTTTACATGCCTACACTAAAAGGGGACAAGGACCAACCTAGAACTAAGGAGAAATTTCCTGACAGTGAGAACAATAAGGAGCCTGGATAGCTCAGCAGACTAAAGCATTGTAATTAAACACCAGCTGTCTGCAATTACTGCAAGTTCGAATCTCACCAGGCTCAAGGTTGACTCAGCCTTCCATCCTTTCTAAGCTAGGTAAATTGAGGACCCAGTTTGTGGGGGCAATAAGCTGACTTTGTATAAATATACAAAAGTATGAAGGCTATTGCTTAACGCATTGTAAGCCGCCCTGAGTCTCTGGAGAAGGGCGGCATATAAATCAAATTAAAAATAATAATAATAATAAACCAGTGGAACCATTCACCTTCAGAAATTTTGGATGCTCCATCACTGGAGGTTTTCAAAAAGAGATTGGATAGCCATTTGTCCAGAATGATATACAGTCTCCTACCTGAGCAGGGGATTGGACTAGAAGACCTCCAAGGTCCCTATCAACTCTGTTATTCCGTTACGATCAAAATAACGTTAAGAAAGTATTATTTCATAGAATAATACTTTCATAGTGGAAGCTTGGAACCAATCTCCAGCAGCAGTGGTGGATCAATCATCAGTAACCGAGTTCAAACATGTCTATCATCTGACAAAAATTAAAATTTAAAAATAGTAAAAAAAAAAAAATTATGATAATAATATAATTAATTAATTATTAATTAAAAAGAAAACAGTAGCAAAATTAAAGAGCTGACTTTCATGGACCACTAGGCCTTTTTCTGCTCTCAGTTTCTCATATTTCTATAAATCAGAGGTGGGTTTCAGCAGGTTCTGGCCAGTTCTGGAGAACCGGTAGTGGAAATTTTAAATAGTTCGGAGAACCGGTAAATACCACCTCTGACTGGCCCCGCCCCCATCTGTTCTCTGCCTCCCGAGTCCCAGCTGATCGAGAGGAAATGGGGATTTTGCAGTGTCCTTCCCCTGGAGTGGGGTGGGAATGGAGATTTTACATATCCTTCCCCTGACATGCCCACCAAGCCATGCCCACCAAACCATGCCACAGCCTCAGAATCGGTAGTAAAAATATTTGAATCCCACCACTGCTATCAATGCTAGCTGATAACAAAAGGAAGCATCACAGCATAGTCTCAAGGACTCAGCTGGTGTAGTAAAAGGATTGTGAAAAACCAGTGTCTGCCATCATTTCAAAGCTAGATGAATCAAGCATTTAACCCTAAGCTAGTTCTTATATTTCCTGCCCATGGACCTGAAAAAACAAAGGGTTTGATCATCATTCTTCCTGGAATACTGTTTTATCTGCCAGATATAATCCAGATCAAGCTTTCAAAACATATAGATGAGATCAAGGAGAAGACAGGTGATTTACCCAAAACCAAAACAAAACCCTACCTGTTTTACCTGTTTTGTTGCTAGTTGCGAAGTCGTGTCTGACCATCGTGACCCCATGGACAACGTTCCTCCAGGCATTCCTGTCCTCCACCATCCTCTGGAGTCCATTTAAACTCACACCTTCTGCTTCAGTGACTCCATCCAGCCACCTCATTCTCTGTCGTCCCTTTCTTCTTTTGCCCTCAATCTTTCCCAGCATTGGGCTCTTCTCCAGTGTGTTTACTTGTTTAAGGTGTGCAAATTCAACAAATAATTTTTCTCCAGTGAAAAATCTGATAACTCGGTCTTGAAGATCACATTCTGACCTCCAGATAAATAAAGTCACTGGACAATCATGGATAAGGCTATATCTCTCAGTCTGGCTTATAACTTATTGTTGTGTAAGAAAATAATATAAGAAAAGAGAGAAATGATAATGATCTTTGTAAGATATGAATGAAACTCCCTTTTTATGATCCTATAGTTGGGGCGGCTGGATGGAGATTAGCATTTACTGGCCGTCTGCCCTTCCTGATGCCTACATAGAGTTGCACAGCAGATATTTTTTTTCTTTGAACCCTACGGGAGAAATATCTGCCCCTACCTAGGATTGAACTCTCCGCCCTCCGAATAGGAGGCAAGGGTCTTCACCACTAGGCTGCCATACCACTCCTTTGTAAGATATGAATGTAACACATTTTTAAAAAAATGGTTAAGATCCTTCCAGATCCTTCTAGGGCAACTTCTACGATCCTATAGATAGATTCAGAAGCTCCTTTAATTTATATTTCCATAATACTATATAACTGGCCTCCGTAATTAGATATTTGGCAAAGGATTCCAAAACTAAATATAATTAGACCTGATTTTGCTTATGAATGGCCTAAGTCAACATAGAAAAGATAGATGGCTCGCCAATTCCTTTTGATTTATTATGCAGTGTCAAGAATCTGCTTGAAATAAGTCAAAGCTTTTAACTGTACTGCAACTGGACTTACACAGATGAAGCCATGGATTTAAACTGTCTGCTTCATCAGAGGCCATGTTGAGTTCCTTCCAGGCTGAAGCATAGCCAGCTTTCTCTCTTTCTCTCCAGACTTGGCTGTGATATGTTTAGTGAACATTTCACAGAGAAATAGAAACATGCTGGCTGATTGTTAAACAGCCCAAAGAACCAAAAAAAAAACCCCTTTGCCTTTAGGTTTAGTACACTTTCTTAGAGATTTTTTTGGATATGGATAGAAGCGTTTGCTCTTATTTTTTTTTTATTGAAAAAGTTTTACAATACAATTTTAACCCCACATTTTCCCCCCTCCCCCCCTTTCCCCCCAACCCTCCCCCCCCCCTGACTTCCGTTACATACAAATCATAAGTATATATCAATCATTATTAAACATTAGATATAGGTGAGATCCACAATATATATCATAAATTTAACAAAAATAAGATAAATCCAAAATTCTTTACTAATAAGAAGAGAACTTAAACAAATAAAGTTTATAAAATTTATAAATGCCCCCTTGAACCTAACACAAACATAAAATTTTTCCCCCTTCTTTTTGTTAAAGACAGCAGTATAACCAAAGTATACCAAAGTGTATAAATTTATATCAAGTTAATATCTAGAAAACAATATAATATATATATTTAACATAGTAATAACAATAAAAATAATCCTTTATTTCTTCAACCTCTATCAAAAAGCTAACTAAAGATTCTTGATTTAATACTTATTCTACACATAATCAACCCATTTTTTCTAAATATCAACATATACATCCCCCAAATACCTATACCCAAACATCAACTAACCCCTATATCCTCAATCAAATACTAACTGATACTTCTTAATTTGATATTTATTCTGCACATAGTCCACCCATTTCTTCCAGTCCCGAACAAAAACTTCATGGGTCCTATCTTTTAGATATGCAGAAATCTTTGCCATTTCCGCAAAATTAGCCATCTTCAAAGTCCATTCTTCTATAGTAGGTACACTATCTTTTTTCCAATATTGTCCAATCAGTAACCTAGTTGCGGTAATCATGTATAAAATCAATCTTGTTTCATTCGGTGAATAATCCTTAACTATACCCAACAAAAACAATTGCGGAGAAAATTGAAGCTTCTTTTTCAAAACATTCTGCATAACCCACCAGAGTTTAATCCAAAAAGCTTTCACTTTTCTGCAAGTCCACCAAATATGAAAGTATGTAGCATCCAAACAATCACACCTCCAACATTTGGGTTGAACATTTGGATACATACATGATAATTTCTTAGGATCTAAATGCCATCTATAAAACATCTTGTAAAAGTTTTCCCTCAAATTCTGTGTCTGCGTAAATTTAACATTCTGGACCCAGATCTTTTCCCATGTTTCTAGCATCACTGGTTCTGCAAAATTCTGTGCCCATTTTATCATACAATCCTTAACTAATTCACTCTCTGAATCTCTTTCTAGCAGTAAATTATACACCCTCTTAATATGCATCGGTCCTTTCTGTTTCATCTGTATCACCAAATCTTCTTCATGTAGCATTAATCCAATTTTCTGATCTTCTCTCCATCTCGATTGAAGTTGAGAATACTGCAACCAAGTTAAGTTCTTCCCATCTTCCAACAGAGTTTTAAAGGATTTCAAGTTCCATCTGCCCCCATCATTAAAAAGTATCTCTTTGTATAACAACCCCCCGAGTGACTTTATATTTGGCATAATCTGCCTAAGATCCAACCACAAAGGTATTTTGTAATCCAACTGAAACTGGTGCTTCTTCCAAACTCTCATCAACGCCCGTTTCAATATGTGACTTTTGAAAACATTATCCAACTTATCTTCATAAAACAAATATGCATGCCAACCAAAATCCAAATCGTGGCCTTCTAAATTCAAAATGTCATTTTTCGTTATTCCAAACCAGTCACCCAATTGTGTCAACACTGTAGCTTCATAATATAGACGTAGGTTTGGAACTTTAAGGCCACCTCTTTCACGAACATCTTGCATAATTTTAAACTTAACTCTTGGCTTTTTCTGATTCCAAATAAATTTGTTTAGACCTGACTGCCATTCAGCCAGTATTTTATCACTTTTAAGCACTGGGATCATTTGAAATAAAAACAGAAATCTAGGTAGAACGTTCATCTTAATAGCTGCTATTCTTCCAAGTAAAGATAGTTGCAGTTTCTTCCATATTTCAAGGTCCTTTTGTATCTTATGCCACAAAACTTCATAATTATTTTGAAAAAGTTTTATATTAGACGCTGCAACCTGGACTCCTAGATATTTCACCTTTATAGCTATTTCAAAACCTGCCACCCTTTCCAGTTCAGTCCTTTGTGGTTCCGACATGTTCTTAACTATCATCTTAGTCTTTTTCTGGTTTAGTCTAAAACCTGAGACCAAACCATACTCATCAATAATTTTTTTCATCTGAATGATTGATTCCAAAGGTCATGTTAGGGTTACAACCAGATCATCTGCGAATGCTTTCGTCCTGTAGTCTTTTTGCCTTACAACAATTCCACTCAATTTATTCGAATCCCGTAAAGAATTCAACAAGACTTCTAAGGTTAGAATAAACAACAATGGAGATAACGGGCAACCTTGTCTAGTTCCTTTCTGTATCTGAAAATTGGTAGTTAAACTTCCATTAATAACCATTTGTGCTGTCTGTTCTTGATAGATTGCCTCAATTGCTTGTACAAACTGATCTCCAAAATCCATTTTATACAAAGTCTTTACTAGAAAGTCCCAATTGACTCGATCAAAGGCTTTTTCCGCATCCAAAAATACCAGCACCGCAGGGATCTGTTTACTCTTCTCAAGATATTCCAGTAAATCTATGACTTGCCGCACATTATCCTTCATATATCTCCCCTCAATAAAACCTGCTTGATCACTATGAATCACCTCTTGAATAACTGGCATCAGTCTGTTGGCCAAAACTTTAGCAAAAATTTTGTAATCCGTATTCAGGAGAGATATTGGTCTAAAATTTTCTGGTTTTGAAGAACCGTCTTCCTTTGGTATAAGTGAGATAAAGGCCGTCTTCCAGAAGGGGGATATTTTACCCCCCCCCCCCGTTGTATACTACAAAATAAGTCCTTAAGATGCTCTACCAATTCTGATTGTAAATTCTTATAATATACTGCTGTCAAGCCATCCGTCCCAGGAGCTTTAGCTGTTTTCAGTTGTTTAATTGCAAACAAAATCTCTTCAGAAGTTATTAAATAATTAAGTCTTTCTCTTTGTTCCAGTGAAATTTTTGTAACTCTCATCTTTCCAAGATATTCATCAATAAGATCCTCTTGAATATTATCTTTACGATATAAATTAGAATAATAATCTAAAAAAGCTTGATGAACTGACGTCTGTTGAAAGACCTGTTTGCCTTTGTGTTCAATAGATTCTATTATACGAGAACTTTGTTTCTTTCTTAAAGTATATGCTAACCATCTGCCCGGCTTGTTAGCATTGCAAAAGGTATTATGTCTAGCAAATTGCAAATTAGTCGCCGTCTGATCAGCTATCAATGTTTGAAACTGGTCTTTCAGAAGTTTTATAGTTTGCTGTAGCTTCTCATCAGTCGGATTTTTTATATGCAATTGTTCTTTTCCCTTTATTTCGGCCTCCAATTCTATTCTTGTCTTTTGTCGTATTGACCTTTGCTTAGAATTCATATAAATCAGTACACCTCTCATATAAGCCTTACTTGCATCCCAGACAACTTCAATAGGTGTACCTTTATTCAAATTCAGCTGAAAAAATTCCTTCACATGTTTTTTAAGATCCTCTATATTCTTCTCATACCTAAATAAATTCTCGTTAAGTCTCCAGGATCTTCTCTCCCTCTTACCAAAATCCATTTCCATCCATACAGGGCTATGATCAGACAAAGTTCTTGGAAAAATCTTAGTCTTAGTCATGTTAGCAAATAAATCAGTAGAAACCAATATGAAGACAATTCTAGAAAAGGATTTATGTCTGTCAGAGAAAAAGGTAAAATCCTGTTCCTTCGGATGATGTATTCTCCATACATCCTTCAGTTGTAGTTCTTCTTTCAATACAAAGAAAGTCTCTGGTAATTTATTCCCCTTCTTAGCCAATGTCTTCTTGTCAAGATTTATATCAATCACTCCATTCCAGTCTCCCATGATCAAAAAGGATTTATAATTCCATTGCAATATTTTGCTGTGTAGTAATTTATAAAAAGTTTCTTGCTGCTGGTTAGGGGCGTAGATTCCTATCAAAAGGAACTGAACATTCTGTACATTTATTTCAACCGCAATATATCTTCCTTGATCATCCGATTCTACAAGTTTAGCTGGTATTCTTTTAGAAATATACAACACTAGTCCATTCCTTTTTGCCAAATTAGAAGAAATAAAATGTGCTCCAAATTTTGAATTTGACAAATATTTTTGGTCCTGGGTTCTAATATGAGTTTCTTGGAGGCAAACAATCTCGTTTTTGTATCGATTCAAATAATGAAATATTTTCCTTCTTTTCTGTGGGGAATTCAAACCATTCACATTCCACAATAAGAATCTAGCTGCCATCTGAAGATTCACGAAGCTTGCCGAGCACTTGTCTAAGACTTTGTTCAACAACAGAAGTCTTGGGTCTTGCTCCTCCCACTGCTTCGGATTTTTGTGATGCCTCATTCATCCCTTTCACTTCTTGTGGCACCTCGGACCTCTGTTGTTTTTGCTTCTCTTGTCTCTGCTTTTCCGCTGCACAAGTTACACGTTGGTCTTTTGGTTCTTGCATCAACAATTCAAGGTCCGGATCCACCTCTCTTGTCGCTCTGGAATGTTTTGTTCTTGGCTCTGGGAGGCCAATAAAAAAGTCCTCTGTTAAACCGCCTTCTGCTCCTAAAACTTCCTCCGTTGCCATTACTTGAAGTGCCTGTTGTTCTTGTTCCCTTGGAAGTTCTAAAATCTCTTCCTCATAATCCTTATGTTGAAAGGCTCCTTCAACTGATAACAATGTGGATGAACATGGTGGTGTTGGGGATCTTTTAAGAATGTTGTGGTAAAAATGTTCTGCTTTTGCCAACGAATTCAAACGGTATCTAACATCCTCATATCTCAAAATAATTCCAGCTGGTGCATCCCATCTGAATGGGATCCGTCGCCTTTTCAATTCATTCACCAGGAAACCATAGTCTCTCCGATCTCTTAACATTTTAGGTGGTAGCTCTTTAAAAACTCCAATTTGATTGCTCTCCACCTGAATACTGGTATGAAAGGAACTTTGCAGAATATTATTTCTCAGCGTTCTGTCAGTAAAATAAATCACAACATCTCTGGGCAAATTCCTCTGTTTCGCTATTCGGGAATTAACCCTGTAAATCTTGTCAATTCTTTTCTCAATTAGCTCGGGTTCCATCTTTGAGATTTTGACCAATATGTCCACACAAGCAGCCCTCAAGTCCTGTCTGTTGTTCTCCCTCAGACCCCTTAATCTTATGGCAAACTCCATATTTCGAAATTGTAGCATGGTAATTTCATCCTCCATCTTCTGGTTCCTCAGGTCCACCTTAAAAAATTTCTCCTCTGCATCTTTCTTATTCTTTTGCACATCTAAGTTTAGGTCATCCACTTTTTTTTCAACCACCACCAAAGCATCAGTAAGAGCCGTGACTACTGTAGTTACATTCTGATTCAACTTATCACTTTTTTCCTTTACAAATTGCTTCATTTCATTTTGATTATTTTCAATCTTCACATTCAAATCTTTAATCTGGTTAGCAAGAGTTGCTGTTAAATTGGCCATGAAAGCTTTCAAATCCTCATTCCCTCCTCCTTGCATTGTACTCTGAGGCTGAGCTAATGGCTTGGCTAATAATTCCTTTGTCTGGTGAGGAGGGGAATCCCCACCAGTTTTCTTTGAAGCCATGCCTGGGGAATGCCTTAATTTCTTAAAAAAAGAAAATCTTCCTCCCTTCCCTAAAAGTCCAGTCTTTCTCCCCAGTTTTGCAGGAAGGGGGAACAACCAAAGTTATTTTCCACTTTAAGGTCTTTAAAGTCTTTTGAATTAACACCAGGCAGACTAAAGCTGTTAGTTATCAGTTTCACTTTCTACTTTCATTTCTGCTTTTTAAGCCAAGCGCCATTTTCCGTTGCTTCCACTCCAGATTTTAAACTGCTACTTCTTTTTCTTTAGCTCTCAGCAGGCTTAAAAACTCTTTTAAAAAATTCCCCTTTAAAAAAAATTTTTTTTCTCACCAATTCAAGTCATTACAGGATCTATCTTTAGAGGATGGGATAACTCCAGTTGTCTCGCTCTGCCGCTGACAGAGGTCCCTCGGAGCGCGGAGCTTCAGCGAAGTGGATAGGGAGCCTTCGCACAGAGCACCTTCCAGGGCAAAAAAAAAAATCCCTGGAGATGCTTCTGGGGCTCTACCTAAACTTTGCCGGCTCTTGCTCCCTCCTAAATCGAAAGGGGGATTTTCTGAGCTGCTCAACAGCTGTTTTGCGGCTCTAACGCACGTCAAAGCCCGCAGCTACACAAGAGCCGCCCGGCGACGACGAAGTCCCACCCGGAAGTCTCAAGCGTTTGCTCTTATTGATGCATTCAATGTTGAATACTTTGATCAAATTACTGGGGAAGAATGTTCTTAATTACTGCAATAGAGTTAAAATATATCATGCAATCCAAGTGTGTTGGAAAAGTGAGATCCAATGAAATTAATGGGACTTAATCCCTACTAGTATGGGTAATCATGCTTGACTGGTCATCTGAAACCTTAGGGATTGTAAATTTTATATATATATATATATATACACACACACATACAAAATTTCCATACATGTATATAATTTACAAATACTGTACATTTTTTTGTTTTGTTTTCATGACCCTGTAATCCCTTTTATCAAGGTGGAACTGAGCGTTTTCTGGCCAGATGCCCTTCCTGATACCTATATGGAGTTTACAGCAGATATTTTCCCTTTGCATCCTGACACCAAAACATCTGTAACTGTCTAGGCTTGAACTCTCAACCTTCCAAGAGGTCTTATTATTTTGGAGCACGTGGAGCAAGACAAAGCTCCTCTTGCCATTTTACCTTATTTCCAGCTCTATATACGCAATACCAACCAGAGGAAATGGCAAGGACCGGCTGCATATGTAGTTAAATATTTTCGGGGAGAGCTTATATTTGGGGGGGGGGGGGACTTATTTTAGTGCATGTGCTCAAAAGCCCGATTGGGCTTATTATCCAGGGAGGCTTTATTTTTGGGGAAACACTGTGTGTGTGTGTGTGTGTGTGTGTGTGTGTGTGTGTGTGTATGAAAGAATTTAGATAGATAGATAGATAGATAGATAGATAGATAGATAGACAGACAGACAGACAGACAGACAGACAGACAGACAGACAGACATTACACACACAGGTGTGTGTGTTTGTGTGTGTGTATCACATTTATATTTCGCTAATAAAGAAATAAAGGGAGACTAGTATAGATCTGTTTCAAGCTATTTAGCTCTCATCAGCTAGCCATACCCTTACTCGGATTCGAACTTGGGCTGCCTGCATATTAGGCAGTTGTATTAACCTCTGAGCCACAAGTTCTCCTCCTTTCATTCATCAACTTGATATGTTGCAAACAAATTATGTAAAGTAGCTTCAGACTTTATCCCCCCATCTGTCCATCAGAAGGATAACTGAACAGAACAGGACCAAAGTTGATAATGCGGCATGTGGTCCCAGGTTCAGCTTATAGTTCAGTTATGATTGGCTGGGAAATTCTGAAAGTTGAAGTCCACAAATCTTAAAGTTGGACACTCCACCCTAAGCAAAGCCCAACAATGACGCTGCTCATTGAGTTTCAAGTGAAACTCTAACGCCATAAGGTGGTACAAATGAGATATCTGAAAATATCTTCAGACCAGACTTTTAAACTTTAGTCGCGCACCGTACCAAAGAAAACATTGTTTAAAAAAACAATGCGGATTAAAGTTAAATTGCCGATAAGGACAATTACAAGAAGAAAAAAATGGCAGTGAAAAAATTAAGGGCAAGGGAACAAATTCTGTGGTAGCCCTCTTTCCTTGGTGCACATGCTTATATTGCTTAATGGGTAATCCAGGCTTGACAGATATCTAATGTTGCAATGTATATTCTAAAACCATAGGGATTTTGCCAGGTTGCTGTGATGCTACTGTGGTTAGTCGGAACCTTTACTGCATCAAGGGTGAATTCATAGTTCGTCTTCGTCAAGAATGGGCTATTTCGTTTCGCCAAAGTTCCATCATTTTATATATTTATTTGCTAACTTATTTTAGTATCCAAGAGCCATAGGGGGCATGGCCAATGAAGACGTGATGTGATCGGATCAGCAAGGATAAGATTTTTTTGAATCCCTTTGAGAGATCTGAGGAAGGGTTTTTACTGTGTTGTTTGTCTGTGTGCCTTCAAGTCCTGGCAACTCCATACATTCAGACTGGGGTGAACTCCAGCAGGTTCTGACAGGTTCTGGAGAACTGGTAGGGAAATTTTGAGCAGTTTGGAGAACCAGCAAATACCACCTCTGGCTGGCCCTAGAGTGGGATGGGAATGGAGACTTTGCAGTATCCTTCCCCTGGAGTGGGGTGGAAATGGATATTTTGCAGTATCCTTCCTCTGCCACGCCCAGCAAGCCACACCCACAGAACTGGTAGTAAAAAAATTCGAATTTCATCACTGATTCAGACAAGCCGGCATGTGTTTTGTGGCAAGATTTTCAGAAGTGGGTCACCCTAAGGCAGAAAGAGGGTGGGAGAGGAGGGGGGGAGAGAGAGAGAGAAGAGAGAAGAAAAGAAAAGAAGAGGGGAGAAGAGGAGAGGAGAGGAGAGGGGGAGAGAGTGAGAGAGAATAATACAAAAAGATAACTGAAAAAATGGGGTCCAGGAGAGCTACAAAATTGGTATTTGGGTTAAACTTCTGTGAAGAACGACTTAAAGGAACTTGTTCTGTTTAGCCTAAAGAAGAGAAGATTAAAGGGAAACATGATACTCAAAGATTTTATGATTCTGTTGCTTCTCACAGCCATGCTTCCTCGTCCATTCTTCCCATGACAAGGGGCTCAGGCACAGGAAATGGAGATTTTTAAAAAGCCTTTTTATCTATGTGCAGGATTGTCTTTCGTAGTGTATACTATATACACAAGCTTGTAACTAATGATGGAGAAATCAGAACTTGGAAGGATGTTCAAAGTGCTTAAAAAGAGTTGATATGTTTATTGAGATTCAAGGAGGACTGTGCCAAACCATTCTCAAGTTTGAAAGTTTGAAAGTTAGCATTATTAGCAATACATATCATTACTGCCTAGTGCCCAAAGGCTGTCCTGGCAGTTCATAAAGTAGAGGTTGAATTATGTACTATAAAAATAGAACAAATTGAATGTCAAAAAGTGTTAAATTGAAATTAGAGAGAGGAAAAAACAAAGTCAAATTCTAGAGAAGTATGAACACCTGAGCACATGTCTAAAAGAAAAATATCTGAAAAATACAAAAACTGGATTTTAAAGTCTTTACTTCCATTCAGGAGAGTACAATAAAACTCTCATTTTACGACCCTGTAATCTCTTAATTCAGGCTAGAGTCAGGGCGACTGGATGGAGCTGAGGATTTACTGGCCGGATGCCCTTCCTAATGCCTACATGGAGTTAGCAACATATTTTTTTTCTTTGTGCCTTAGAAGAGAAACATCTGCCACTACCTAGGATTGAACTCTCAACCTTCCAAGTGGTAGGTGAGCATCTTCACCATTAGGCCACCACACCATCATTCGGGAGATCACAATGCAGTGCTACACTTTAGTATCTTGCCAACAGTATCAGCCAATACAATCTATAGCCAGGATTCCACCACTGAAATTATTCTCATATCTTCTGGCCACATATCTCAAATGATTTGATGAAGATATCTGGAAAAGGATGTAGAGGGAGAGTGAAATGGAGAACCTTAAAGAGAAAGTGGTTGCTAAAATATTGAATGTATGTTTACCAACAAAGAAATAAAGGGAGACTAGTATAGATCTATTTCAAGCTATTTATCTCTTATCAGCTAATCATATCCTTCTGGGATTCAAACCCAGGCTACTTGCATATTAGGTAGATGTATTAACCTCTGAGCTACGGACTCTTCTTGCTTTGCTGGATATACCAAGGGAGAGATTAAGTGTTTTTCTGGTGAGACCAGTCTATCAGGGCAACCTGGTCTACCCAATTTTAGGACAGAAAAAACAGAAGCAGTATGTTTTTTTGCCCTGATAAACCGGTTGCACTGATAAATCGGTTTCGCCGGAAAAACCCTTAGTGGTTGATAAAAGTTGACAACTTGATGGCACAGGTTCAATCAAGCAAGCAATCAACCAATATTAACCAAGGCACCTAAAGGCCCGACAAGGAATAATGGATGGAAACTGATCAAGGAGAGATTCAACCTAGAAATAAGGAGAAATTTTCTGACAGTGAGAACAATCAACCGGTGGAACAACTGGCCTTCGGAAGTTGTGGGAGCTTCATCCCTGGAGGCTTTCAAGAAGAGTTTGGACTGCCATTTGTCAGAAATGGTGTAGGATCTCCTGCTTGGGTGGGGGGGTTGGACTAATTGACCTACAAGGTCCCTTCCAACTCTGTTAATCTAATCTAATATTTGGGGCTGAGCTAATGCTCTGTTACTTTTATGTTTCTTTAGCGAGGAATGATACTGACTTAAGCAACTACTGCTGAAGGGTTTTCTCAAGTCATTCTGACTCTTGGACTAAGTCTACTTCTACAACAAGAGTAAAGCATGTTCCACGAAAGATCTTTTAACCTTTGCGTCAGCCTATGTGATGAATTCTTGCATTAGCCAAAACAAAGTTTGATAGTATCTCATCCTTCCATTTGTTTCCTGAAGCGTGCCAAGAAAATTACATCTGAAGCTCTGTGGCAATTGAAAGATGCAAGAATGGAACACAAACTTTCTAAAGGGGGTCGCACACCTTTTCAAGCCTCCAAAGAACTGTTTTCCTTGATTGAAACCGCATTTGGCTTTCGCTCAGCTGCAAGAAGACACGAGAAGTCTTAACGGTTCTTTCTGGGGAAAATAGAGCCTGTTGAAAAGGCTTTCTTTCTAATATACGAGGTCTTAAATTGGATGCGTGACTAGTCCTACTGAAAGATCCCCTGCTCACTCAGCTACTTTTAGAGACTTGAGTGCATTTAGCACCATAATCTAAAACGGATTTGTAACTGTGTTCAGCAGGATATGCTTATCAACAGCTTTATGCTTGGATTTTCTGCCATACTGTAAGCGTGCTCCAAAATTTAATTTTACAGAAGGAATTCATTTGGACGTACAGAAATGTTGGCAAAACACTTAAGACCCCATATATGCTTACCAATGAGTAGGCCTGGATCAGATTCTAGAAAGAGTGCAGAGAAGAAGCAACAAATATGATTAGGGGTAAAAGGTAAATGCAAAGGTTCCCCTCGCAGATATGTGCTAGTTGTTCCCAATGGAGGGTAGTGAAAGTGAAAGGGTCTTGAGTGTAAAAAAACTTTGCTTTTGAGCATCGCACAAATTTTCTAGCTGCTCCCTTCGTGTCCACTCATTGACAAACTTTATGTTGCTAGTACCAATGATTGCATAGCAAAAACCTACACAACTGCAGTCAGAGGCCCAGTTTTAAGATATACAGGTAGTCCTCAATTTATGACAGTAATGGAGCCTGAAAATTATGGTAGTAAGTGATAAAGCAGGTCATCATGTAACCAACCCAACTTTGTGAACATTTGTTGCAGCGGTCATTAAACAAATCATCATGGTCGTTCAATGAATCCATGGTAATTAAGCAAATCCATTGTTTGCTATTGGGAAGTTTTGGCCAAAACCAGAAGTAAATGCCAATATTGTAAAATTGTCAAAACGCTGTCCAAAATGTTGTAAGTTGTGGTCACGCGACTGCAGAACACTACAAATGACCTGGCAGGTTGCTGAACTCCCAAAATGGGGTCACATGACTTCAGGGGGTACACCCATTGGAACTTTGGGACCAAGTCATAAGTATTTTGGGCGGTGGGCCCTTTGGAACTTTGAACAGTAGCTAAGCTATATTATCTTTGTCTAAAACAGGGGTGTCAAATTCGATTTCATCAGGGTTGTGTTTACCTCAGGGGAGGTGTTCAGAGCGCCTGTAATGGCCCAAGCGCTCTGCCAGCAAAAATGGGCTTCCGAGCTCTGTCTTTGGCTGCGACAGCCTCCTGCAACTCTCTGCCAGCGAAAATGGAGCTCAGGAGGGCCACATGCAGCCCCCCGCCCCAGCTCCATATTTGCTGGCAGAGGCCCCATGGGCCGGTCCTTCACTGTTTGCAGGGTGGTCCTGCAAGCCAGATCGAAGCATCCCGCCAGCCAGATCCGGCCCCCAGGGCTTGAGTTTGACACCCTTGTCTAAAAGATAATATAACATTTCTCCATAAATATCTGAAAGTGTCCAAAGCACAAATCTCCCCTCACACACACACACATACACACACACACACACTAATCTCCTTTGCAGACATGAAACACTCATTTACTCACAACTACTAGACCGAGAAAAATTAACATCTGGCGGAAAAGACTTCATCATTAATATTGTTCGACCCCCTGATTGGATAAACACAAGGTTTTTCATCACAATCCTTATTAGCAAAGATTTCACTCTTTTTCCACCATTAGTTGGATAAATGCAAAGCCCGATAATGTAATTTTTTTTTACTGGGTTAAGCCAAAAATCATTCACAAAGTCCATTGCGTTAAGCCAAGAATTAAAAGTATCTGCTAAAATGCTTCTCACTTCTAAGCATAACTGTTTTCTGGAAAAATCTGGGTTGAAGAACTGTCAAAACAGCAACCAATCAACACAAAGCCCACAAAACTAATGACCAATCATGCTATCAAGAAACTTTTTTTAAAATCAAGAATCCAATGTTCTATACAGACATTCACAACAATGGCCAACTTTTTTTTCCTCAGATTGGAATTTATTTATTTATTATTAAAATTTATATGCCGCCCTTCTTCCATGGGACTCGAGGCGGCTCACATAATAAAAACAACAACAACAATAAAAATTCTAAAATACAGTGCAATTTAAAATCCCCAAGTTAAAACCCCATAATTGGTCAAGGAATTTGATGAAAAAGCCATGACTTCAGGCCAGCACGGAAAGCGCGGAGATCGGGAGCCGTCTGGAGCTCGGTGAGTAACCCATTCTAGGGGGTCGGTGTGGCCACAGAGAACGCCCTCATCCTTGGGGTTGCCAGCCAACATTGTTTGGTCGACGGCACCTGGAGGAGGGCAGCTCTATGAGAGCACGCAGGGTGGTGGGAGGCCAGTAGAAGGTGGTCCTGCAAGTACCTTGGGCCCATACCACGAAGGGCTTTATAGGTGAGTACCAGCACCTTGCAGCGGATCTGGAAGGCCACCGGCAGCCAGTGCAGCTCGCGCAGGAGATGTGTTGCCTGGGAGTAACAGGGGGCTCCCGTAACAACCCGTGCAGCTGCATTCTGGACCAGCTGGAGCCTCTGGATGCACCCCAAGGGCAGCCCCATGTAGAGGGCATTACAGTAATCCAACCGAGAGACAATGAGAGCTTGAGTGACTGTGCGAAGGGCATCTCTGTCTAGGAAGGGCGCACTAGGCGATCCTGTGCAAAAGCCCCCCTTGTCACAGCCGTTAGATGATCTGCCAAAGACAGCTGTGAATCAAAGAGGATGCCAAGATTGCAAGCTCTTTCAGAGGGAGTCAACAACTCCCCTCCCATCATAAGTGACGGGGTAGCTAGATCAGGAGATGCCGGGATCCACAGCCACTCAGTCTTGGAGGGGTTGAGTCGGAGCCTGTTTCTACCCATCCAAACTCATACCGCCTCCAGGCACTTCGACATCACGGAAAGGGCATCCCTGGGTTGATTTGGGGTAGAGATGTACAGTTGGGTATCATCAGCCTATTGATGATACCCCACTCCAAAACTACGAATGATCTCACCCAGCAGTATCATGTAGATGTTAAAAAGCAGGGGGGAGAGAACCGACCCTGCGACACCCCACAAGTGAGGGGCCTTGGGGAGGATCTCTGACCCCCCCGCCCAAACAAACTGCGTACGGCCCGAGAGGTAGAAGATGAACCACTGTAAAACAGTGCCCCCCACTCCCAACTTCCGGAGCTGTCGCAGTAAGAATCCATCCTTCACATAAGTAATGGTCAGACTTCCCTCAGTGTTGTGAGCTTTTTTTTCTTTTTGCGACTATAGAATTCTTATTTTAAAAGGATCGTTTATTTAAAAATGCCTAGTATGTGAATTCATTTCTTCCCTCCTCTTTTTTTCTGTATACAAAAAGAGTGGAGAGGGAACTAATGCAAAAAAATGTTTATTTAACTATTCTATTTTTTTATTATTATTAAATGGCATGCTGTTGTAGTTTACAACATGCTAACATTTTAAACAAATTAAAATGCTCACTAAATCACAGTGATTAAAATACGGAATACTGAAGTGATAGAATAATAGAACAAAGTTAGCTTCCTGAGCAAATAGAGTAGAGGGACAGGTAGGAAGGAGAGAGGAGAAGGGAGGAAGAGAGAGAAAGAGAGAAGAAGAAGAAGAAGAAAGGGAAAAGGAGAGGAAGAAAGGGAGGGGAAATAAGAGTAGAAGGGAGGGTTAGAAAGAGAGGAAGAGGGGAGGAGTGGGTGTTATGTCCTTATAAGGACATCCGCCGGGGGATTGGTCAATCCCACCGGCGGGAGGTTTAAACTGTTGTCATTGGCCGGTGGGCATGCCTGAGCAGGATATAAGGAGGCTCAGCAGCCCAGCCGGCAGTTCAGTTTGCACTCTTAATAAAGGTTCTGAACGAACAGCTGAGTCGCGTTTCTTTCCAGCGCCGAGCTAACACTGGCGACGAAGGACTGAAGAAGAACCGACGAGCAGCCAGCACAACCGCACCCGCCATCCAAGAGCTGAATCACTTGAGCAAGTCACTGAACCATGTCGGGACCCCAAATTTCTCTGGCTCCATTCAATCCAAGCCAGGAAAAATGGAAGTCCTTCATGGTGCGATTCCGACAATTCCTGGCGGGCAGCGGCTTCACAGACTTGGACGACAACAGGAAGAGGGCTCTCTTCCTGGCCCACTGCGGATCCGAAGTTCTGGAGATGGCGATGGACCTCGTGGCACCCAGAGACATCGAACAGATGCCATGGTCCGAGCTCCAAGACGTTCTCCAAGAACACTACGCGCCCACGAGCACTCCTCTAGCCAACCGCTTCGAATTCCATCAACGGAATCAGCATGAAGGGGAAACTTTCAAGGAGTTCGTATCAGCGCTCCGGAAGATCGCGGCCAGCTATGAGTTCGAAAACGTGGACGTCCAGCTGCGAGACCGGATCGTCTTCGGCATGAGGGACTGTACAGTCCAAAAGAAGTTCCTCAGCCGAAAAAAGATCTCCCTCAAGGACGTCATCGAAGAGGCTACCGCGGCGGAAACGTCCGACAGAGCGGCAGCAGCGATGCGACGATCAAAAGGGATCCACAAGATCCACAGAGACCACCCGCAGTCATCTGAAGACATCTCCACGTGCTCGGAGTCAGATGGGGAAATGGCCGTCCATAAGGTCACGAGGCCCCAAAGGCGGGAAAATCACCAAGATGGCAGCCGAGAGGACAGATGCGCCAGCTGCAAAGGGGACCACCCTCGCGCCAGATGTCGCTGGCGAGATGCAACCTGCCGACGCTGCGGACGGAAAGGCCACATCGCCGAGGCCTGCAGAGCGGCAGAACCAACATTCGAGCGGCAAAGACCTGCGGACTGTGAATACCAAAGGTCATCTAGACGATCCCAGCAGCCGAGGCGGAACGACGAGCGGAAATCCAACGGCCGGCAAGTCAACAAGACGACCATCGCCCACACCGCAGCTGAGGGATCCGAAAAATTCCACGTGACCGTCCACGTGGAAGGGGCACCATGCCCCATGGAGATAGACTCTGGCTCACCATTCTCCATCATTGCCTGGCATAACCTCAAGAAACTCCAGCCCAACATCTCGAAGGGACAATTGAAGCCAATCCAGGCGAAGTTGGTGGATTTCGGCGGCCACCCCATTGGCATCCTGGGACGAACAAACATCAGGGTGCAATACAAAGACTTCAACGGAGACCTCCCCATCGCCGTCGTCAAGGACGCCCGACCGACCCTACTGGGAGTGGAGTGGTTCAGGCCACTAGGGCTCACAATTGGCGGAATAAATCAAATCAGGACTAGCCGACTCGACAAACTCCTAGAAGACTTCCAGGACGTCTTCGACGGGAGCTTAGGTAAATTCCTGGGGAAACCCATTTCGCTAAATTTAGACCCCCAAATCAATCCAATTCGGCTAAAGCCCCGCAGAGTCCCGTTTGCCCTTAGACCAAAAGTGGATGCACAATTGGATAAACTAATCGCCCAGGGCATCCTCGAACCGATCGATCACGCTGCATGGGAGACTCCCATTGTGACCCCCATGAAGCCAGATGGATCAGTGCGCATCTGCGCCGATTATAAGTGCACCATCAACCGTGCGTTGCAGCAGAGCGCATATCCGGTGCCAGTGGTGCAACATCTGTTGCACTCACTAGGCAAAGGATCAATTTTTGCCAAACTGGACCTGGCGCAGGCGTATCAGCAGCTGCCAGTGGACCAGACAACTGCGGAGGCGCAAACGATTGTCACGCACCGGGGCGCCTTTAAATGCAACAGGCTCCAGTTCGGAGTCAGTGCTGCCCCGGGGATTTTTCAATCGATGATGGAACGCCTTCTCCAAGGCATTCCAGGGGTAGTGCCCTACTTTGATGACGTCCTAGTCTCAGGGACATCGGAATCCCAACTAATGGAACGGCTCAGGCTTGCCCTGCAGCGGTTCCAGGCGAAGGGACTACGAGTCCGACGGGACAAGTGCATGATCGGAGTCAGGGAAGTCGAGTTCCTGGGCTATTTAATTGATAGCCAGGGCATCCACCCCACTAAAAACAAGGTGAGGGCTATCCACGAGGCTCCAGCCCCCAAAAACAAAACGGAGCTTCAGGCTTTCCTGGGACTACTTAATTTCTATAGTGTGTTCTTACAACAGAAAGCCACCGTCGCTGAACCACTACACCGACTCCTAGGGAAGGCGGCACCTTGGAAGTGGGGGAGCGAAGAAGAGGAAGCCTTCCAGAAAGCCAAAAGACTCCTATCCTCCGACAGCCTCCTCATCCAGTACAACGGAGAGCTACCGTTAACCTTGACCTGCGACGCCTCACCCTACGGTGTCGGGGCCGTCCTAAGCCACCAACTACCGAACGGGACAGAAGCACCCATCGCCTTCTTCTCCAAAACGATGTCCCCGGCGGAGAGAAACTACGGCCAGATCGATAAGGAAGCGCTGGCGATGGTGGCGGGCGTAAAGCGATTCCATGAATACGTATATGGAAGAGCTTTTACAATCGTCACCGACCACAAGCCCCTACTGGGCCTCCTCGCGGGGGACAAACCCACCCCACCCTTCATGTCACCCAGGATGACACGCTGGGCCATATTCCTGTCGGGCTACAACTACCGCCTGGTCCACCGGCCTGGAAAAGTCATCGGAAACGCCGACGGCCTCAGCAGGTGCCCGCTGAACGAGCAGATCGAGGACCCAGCACCGACACTCGGCCTCCACCACATCGATGATGACCAGTCCAGCCCGGTGTCCTCATCCACGGTAGCACAGCACACCGCTAAAGACAGGATTCTCAGGCAAGTCGTATCCTGGGTTTTGCGGGGATGGCCAGAAGAAACACAGAAGCAAGAACTTGCCCCATACCAGAGAAGGCAGCAAGAACTCACCACCATGCAAGGCTGCCTCCTCTGGGGCGACCGGGTGGTCATCCCCCCATCATTACAAAAACGGACCTTGCAAACCCTCCACTGCGGTCACCCGGGGATCGTCAGAATGAAGGCCCTAGCACGGAGTTACGTCTGGTGGCCCGCCTTAGACAAAGACATTGAGGCGTGGATTGCCAGATGTAACCCGTGCCAGGCAACGAGACCAGCACCCCCGCAAGCACAGCCGACGGAGTGGGAACAACCATCCGGACCGTGGTCGCGAATCCACATCGATTTCGCCGGGCCGATGAATGGGAAATCCCTCCTGATCGTGGTCGACGCATTCTCGAAGTGGCTCGAAGTTATAGCCATGCCCTCCACAACGACGGAAGCCACCATCAGAGCCCTACGACGACTCTTCGCCACGCACGGCCTTCCGGACACCCTCGTCTCCGACAACGGGCCACAGCTGACGGCGAAGGCGATGGAAGAGTTCCTGGCCGGCCACGGAATCAGGCACGCCCTCATCGCCCCTTACAGACCGGCCGGAAACGGACAGGCCGAGAAAATGGTGAGGCTAACTAAAGAGACACTGACCAGAATGGGAAATGGGGACTGGCAGGAACAAATCGACCAGTTCCTCTTGACCCAACACATCACTCCCCACACCACAACAAAGAAAAGCCCGGCAGAGCTACTGATGGGGAGGAAGCTGCGCTCACCGCTAGATCGCCTGCACCCGATGTACAACCCGAAAGACAAGCCGAACAAACCACCGCCATCAAGAAGCTTCGCCTGCGGAGATTTGATTTTCGCGCTAAACTTTCAGGCCGATCCGAAGTGGCTCAAGGGTCAGATCGTGAGGGCGACAGGACCAAGGTCCTACGAGGTCGAGCTGGACGATGGCCGCACCTGCCGGCGACACATCGACCAGCTCCGGAAAAGGTGGAGGGGAATCGAGGAGGTCGAGGAAAACCACCCCGACGAGGTAGGCCTGCCCCACCCCGACGAGGTAGGCCCGCACCGACCAGACAGGGTAGGCCAGCCACTGACTGACGAGGTAGGCCTACCCCACCCCGACGAGGTAGGCCAGCCACGACCCCGGGGGGTAGACCTACCGCACCCAGAAGACGAGGGCCAACTACACCCCAGCCTGGAAGGACGCCGCCACCCCGGCAGGGTAGGACAACAACAACCCCAAAAGGGAGTCCTACCCTACCCCGGCGAGGCAGACCGACCGGGAGAGGCCAAGATGGGACTGTCGCAACCACCCCCACCCGGGGGTCAACCCACGGGGACAGCCGCCGCACCCCCTGACCTGGGGGCACCCTGGACACCGGACGAGGACCCGGGAACCGTACCGAGGTTCAGACGACCGTCTCCCGACTGCGGCAACTGGAACAGCCCGGAGGGCCACCAGACTGACGGCGGCGCAACCCGGGCACAGCACCCGGAGTCCGGAGATTCCCGAACGGGGGAGCCGGAGCCAGCAGGGGCTCGACCCGTCCGGAGCAACATCAACCCACCGACGGGGCCGCGCAGGTCCGGCAGAACTGTCAGGCGTCCCGCCTACCTGCGCGAGTACGTGATCGCGCACACGGACTGATGGACTAAGGACTAGGAGGGGAGGGGTGTTATGTCCTTATAAGGACATCCACCGGGGGATTGGTCAATCCCACCGGCGGGAGGTTTAAACTGTTGTCATTGGCCGGTGGGCATGCCTGAGCAGGATATAAGGAGGCTCAGCAGCCCAGCCGGCAGTTCAGTTTGCACTCTTAATAAAGGTTCTGAACGAACAGCTGAGTCGCGTTTCTTTCCAGCGCCGAGCTAACAGTGGGGAAAAGGAAGGGGAAGGAGAGGAGGAAAGAAGAAAGTTGAAAAGAATAGAAGAAGGGAGGGAAGGGTAAGAGGGGAGAAGGAGAGGAATGATTGTTGTGGAAGAAGGGAGATATGGAATGATAGAAGAGCAATTCTGAATGTAATTTAAACTTTTAGGATGGAGAATGAATCAATATGGAAACCCAAAGATAATATGTGTGATAAGAATGGTTAAAGAGATTGTACATTTATATATGTTTTATGAGAAATAAAAATAAAAAACTTCGGTGAAAAATAAAATAAAATTGCCTAGTATGTGAATTCATTTCTTCCCTCCCTCTTTTTTTCTGTATACAAAAAGAGTGGAGAGGGAATTAATGCAAAAAAATGTTTATTTAACTATATTTTATTATTATTATTATTATTAAATGGCATGCTGTTGTAGTTTACAACATGCTAACATTTTAAACAATTAAAATGCTCACTAAATCACAGTGATTAAAGTACAGAATACTAAAGCGATAAAACAATAACAGAACAAAGTTAGCTTCTGGAGCAATTAGAAGGTTCTAAATAAACGTCGGAAGAGACATTTGTTTAAAAAAGAAGCTATGAAGCAAGGGAAGTTAAGAAGAATTTCAATTTTTTTCCCTTTATTCTCTGGAGGTATTGTCTTCTTCCGAACATGGCACTAAATGCATTAGTTTAATATGGTCTGTTCGTGAACTATCTGAACAGGTAAGACTTTCACCCAGAGAGTGAAAAAATATCTCATTAAAATTCTTTCCTAAGACGTGACAGTACTTGGTTGAAGATCCATATCAGAAGTGACAAGGTTGGTTTACATTCATAATTCTTCTGGGTTGTAAGCCCACATCTCAGAGGCATCAGGTGGAAGAAAATTGACATGTAGACCAATTAAAACCCATTCACAGTTATGGTGAATGGTTAGATGGGAAAACTGAATCCCTGTCATGCATGGAAAGGAACCTGCACCAGTGTTCATGCAAACCTTTTTGAGGAGAAGTTTTAAAAAGGATTCGTGAGGAAAAGCTGCCAAAAAAGACAACACAGTTATAGGCTGCATTAACAGAGGATAGAATCAAGATCACGTGAAGTGTTAATACCACTTTATAATGCCTTGGTAAGGCCACACTTGGAATACTGCATCCAGTTTTGGTGGTCACGATGTAAAAAAGATGCGGAGACTCTAGAAAGACTGCAGAGAAGAGCAACAAAGATAATTAGGGGACTGGAGGCTAAAACATATAAAGAACAGTTGCTGAAATTGGGTATGTCTAGTTGAATGAAAAGAAGGACTAGGGGAGACATGATAGCAGTCTTCCAATATCTCAGGGGTTGCCACAAAGAAGAGGGAGTCAGACTATTCCCCAAAGTACCTGAGGTCAGGACAAGAAGCAATGGGTGGAAACTAATCAAGGAGAGAAGCAAACTAGAACTAAAGATAAATTTCCTGACAGTTAGAACAATTAATCAGTGGAACAACCTGCCTCCAGAAGTTGTGAATTCTCCAACACTGGAAGCTTTCAAAAAGAGACTGGATAACAATTTGTCTATAATGGTATAGGGTTTCCTGCCTGAGCAGGAGGTTGGACTAGAATATCTCCAAGGTCCCTTCCAAATCTCTTATTCTAATTCTAAAAGTCCTCATGAATGCTCAGTAACGGCTGCATAGGTTCAGTGGATGCTAAATGTTAGTTATCTATTGGAAGAAAAGAATCGTGGATTTAAATCCATGATTACCAAAGCAAGATTACTACCCATGTTTCCCCCAAAATAAGACCCTGTCTTATATTTTTTTGAACCCCGAAATAAGCGCTTGGCCTTATTTTTAGGGAGGTCTTATTATTTTGGGGCACGTTGAACAAGATGGGGCTGCTCTTGCTGTCTTATCTGATTTCCAGCTCTGCGTTTAAAAATTTTCGGGGAGGGCTTATTTTCAGGAGGAGGCTTATTTTAGCGCATGCACTCAAAAGCCTGATTGGGCTTATTATCAGGGGATGTCTTATTTTCAGGGAAACAGGGTATATTCACAAAGATGGAAAGATTCGACACCAGCTACCATGCAGGAATGTTTGTTGAAATTGACAGAAGATGCTGAGATGGTCAAACTGAATTATTTGATTAGAGAAAGGACATGATTGACTGGAAACCCCTTATGGACTTTTTTTTGCATAAAAGGAAATGATTTCATGATTTATGGTTTTGAGCAGTGTTTTTCAACCTTGGCCACTTGAAGATGTGTGGTCTTCAACTCCCAGAATTCCACAGCCATGGTGGCTGTGGAATTCTGGGAGTTGCAGTCCACACATCTTCAAGTAGACAAGACTGAGAAACACTGTTTTTGAGAATTAGAAAGAATAGGTTGTAAAAAGAAGGAAATTATGATAAAATCTTAGAGAGGTTTTATTAAAAGTGTATATATAACTGTGCAGAGAAAGATCAGAAGCCATTTCTTTATGTATATGTGTGTGTTTGTGTTTGTGTGTATACACACACACACACACATTTTCAGCCCTTTTTTTCCCCCTAACTTCTTTTCTCATTTTTTTTTCTTTTCTCATATCTCCTCATATCTGACAGGTTTGAAGGAGATGGTCCTGAAGCAGAGGTAGGCTTCACATAATTTAACAACCGGTCTGCCCAGAATCAAAAATGTGAGTGTGTGCACACATGCATGCTGTATCAAAAATAGACTGATTGTATAGCTTCACTCACATGCGTGCCTTGCACACATGCATGCTTCGTCAAAAACACGGTGATTGTATAAGACAGGATAGCGCCGGGACAGGTGAGTGGCCCAGTCACTGGCCGTAACTACTAGTTCACCTGAACCAATCTGAACTGGCTGAATCCTACCCCTGCCCCGAAGGCACCTCAGAACCAATATAATATAACTCATAATGTATGAGCCCAGCCAAGTGTTGCATGTTCAAAAGATTGTGACTAAGGAAACCAAGGTTGATATTATCTATAAACCAAGTTATTGTCTTAGTATATTGACTATTAGAACTGTCCACATTAAGTAGCAGCAAGTCTCTATGCCTTTCCTAGTTCTACCTAAGTATCAAAGACTAAAAGTCAGGTGTGTCAATGAAGTTGGGGGTCAAAACAGTCAAGATGGCAGTTCCAAGCTGTCTCTCAATTTTACACAAGTTGCACATGCAATGAGTAAAAAAAAAAAAAAAGAGTGGAGTTTGACTTATGGTTGTAACCACTATCCTGACTACTTTTTATCACCTGCATCCCTGCTAAAATTTGTATATTAGGAATGCAAATCGTACTCTTAAAACAAAGTTGGGTTTACTTGACTAAAATTGTCTACTTCCCAAGAACCTGAGAACAACCTGTAGCCAAGTTGTTAACTTTGCATTTGAAAAACAAACAAACCGCCAAATGCAAATCTACAAAATAAATTCATTGTCGCTAGTGACACCGTTAATCCAGTGGTTGAAATTCCCCACTTCGGCTAACCAACAGGAAAGAAACTCGACTAAATTGTGTGTTTCCTCCAGCACGATACTCAATTTTATTGTGTGCTTGGGACCTCATTCCATAAGTAACAAGTCTCTCAAGAGCAGGTTGGCTTGAATGACAAAGGCATCAGTCATCATAAGAAGGCAATAAAGATTAACAGAGAAATAACATTCCTTGATAATCTGAGCATTAACATAAGACCAATGGAAATAGCTGGACACACAACAAGGTTACAAAAGTAAGTTTGTTCCATCTGGGGCTTTCCAGATGTATTAGGAACACAGGTAGACCCCAATTTACGATCACAATTGAGTTCAACATTTCTGTTGCTAAGCAAGACAGTTGTTAAGTGAGTTTTGCTCCATTTTACGACCTTTCTTGCCACCACTGTGAAATAAATCAGTGCACTTGTTAAGTTACTAACGTGGGTGTTAAGTGAATCTGGCTTCCCCATTGACTTTGCTTATCAAAAGATCGCAGAAGGTGATCACATGACCCTGGGACCCTGCAACTGTCATTAAACATGAACTAATTGCCAATCATCCGAATTTTTTTTTATTGAAAAAGTTTTACAAATAAAAATTTTCCCCTTTCCCCACCTTCCCCTCCCTAACCCTCCCTAGCCCATCCCTCCCCATCCATGACTTCCCTTATAACCTTTACAATTCATTTTAACTCCCTAATTATTAAAAAGTGAAATCCAAATCATACAATATCATAAAATTCCCCCCAGCTAATCTACCCCCTGTCAATACTAAAAATTTCTACATAACATTCAAATAGTAGTTATCTGATACTTCCTTAATTTATATTTATTCTACACATAGTCTATCCCAAATGTTAAAAAGTAAAATCCATATCATATCATAATTCCCCCCCACTACTCTATACCCTATATATACTATAAATTTCTACATAACATTCTCTACATAACGTTTCCTACATAACATTCTACATAACATTTTCTACACAACAATTTCTACTTAACATTCAGCTAAAAGCTATCTGATACTTCTTTGTTTGGTATTTATTCTGCACATAGTCTATCCATTTCTTCAATTCCCACACAAAGGTTTCTTGAGTCCTATCTTTTAGATATGCTGATATCTTTGCCATTTCTGCAAAACTGGCCACCTTTAAAGTCCATTCTTCAATAGTAGGTAAGATATCTTTTTTCCAGTATTGACCAATCAATAACCTAGCTGCTGTAATCATATATAATATCAGTTTTGTTTCATCCGATCATCTGAATTTTGATCACGTGACCATGGGCGTGCTGCAGTGGTTGTTACATGTGAAAAATGGCAATAATTCATTTGTTTTTCAGTACTGTTGGAACTTTGAATAGTCACTAAACAAATGGTTGTAAGTCAAAGACTACCCAGTGGTGGGTTGCCCCGGTTTGCACTGGTTCTATAGAACCAGTAATAAAATCGGCAAGAGGCTCCGCCCACCAACCCCAACGTCACCAAAACTCTTCTGCGCATGCGAACCGGTAGTAAAGGTAAGTAGAACCTATCCGAGACTACCCGTATAGCTCATTGCCTTCCCAGCCAATAGGACAGTAGCCTCTATCCCTCCTCTATGCTCTGAATTGAGCATCCTTAGGTTACCATTAGTGGAAAAAAGGGGGATAAGGAAGAGGAATTTTTATCACTCTATCGAAAGGCCAGCAGTTCAGCGGTTCGAATCTCTAGTGCTGTGTAACGGGCTGAGCTCCCATTACTTGTCCCAGCTTCTGTCAACCTAGCAGTTCAAAAGTACATAAAAAATGCAAGTAGAAAAATAGGGACCTTTGTTGGGAAGGTAAGAGCGTTCCATGCACCTTCAGCGTTTAGTCATGCCGGCCACATGACCATGGAGACGTCTTCGGACAGCGCTGGCTCTATGGCTTTGAAACGGAGATGAGCACCGTTCCCTAGAGTTGGGAACAACTAGCACATATGTGCGAGGGGAACCTTTACCTTATGAATACTGAGTACCACCATAGACAAGGAAAGAGGGAGAGAGTATCTAGCTTGTAAAAACACAATCCCACCCCCCTGTGGACTTGCAATCCACAGGAACATTATTTATTCTCTATAATCCTGTTTCTTTTAAAGCTTCTTTCACAGAGCGATTATTTGTCAAATTTAATAGGATTGCTCATACGCTTAAAAGGATTCATGTTCCAACTGCTTCTCTAAATGCTCTTTTCAGGCTTAATTGATTTTTTTTATATGGGCAGATAAAAGTATTTTATCGGTAATCACTATGGCTGTGAAATGCATATTTTTTCTGTAATCTGCTGGAACGTTGCACCACCACAACTGGTCAGACTGAACACTTATAACAAACACTGCTTGGGTTCACACACATCATTGTTAGCCTTAATTTGTTGAACTGTGGTTTATTGGCTAGACCACATTTGGGTGGATTCATACAACACACTAAGCTCTAAATCACAATTTAATAAACCACTGTATTGGGTTCATATAACATACCAAACCGAAACCATTTTTGTTAAGGGAACTGGATCTCAGCCCTAAACCATATTTTACAAGCCACAGTGATGTATTCATAGATAGTAGTAGGCCCAAACCAAACAAATTGCATTATGGCTTAACAGAATGAGGAAATTTCACCAATGGTGCGAAATATTCATTATTTCTGGATTTCTTTTAAAGAATTTTTTATTCCACTTTTATTTTTTATAAATAACTCAAGGCAGTAAATATTTCTAGTACAGCTTCCTTCTCCTATTTTCCCCACAAAAGCAATCCTGTGAGGTGGGTTTTGGCTGAGAGAGAGTGATTGGCCCAAAATCACCCAGCTGGCTTTCATGCCTAAGGTAGGACTCGAACTTACAGTCTCCTGGTATCTAATATATGATTTCCCTTCACCATTAGACCAAACTGGCTCTTTGAATCTTTGACAGAACCTATTACCAGTCCTACAGTTCAACTTTTTTTTAAAATTAGATTTATATGCCACCCTTCTCCGGAGACTCAGGGTGGCTTACAATGCATTAAGCAATCGCCTTCATACTTTTGTATATTTTATACAAAGTCAGCTTATTGCCCCCACAAACTGGGTCCTCAATTTACCTACCTTAGAAAGGATGGAAGGCTGAGTCAACCTTGACCCTGGTGAGACCCGAACTGGTGCAATTGCAGACAGCTGGATGTTAATAACAGGCTTTAGTCTACTTATTAGCCTGTTGAGCTATCCAAGGCTCTTAGTAATCAACTTAATGGTTAATTGATCTCAAAGATTTATAACCTGTGTGTGTTACCATTATCCGGTTATTTTTGGGAAGCTATGCTCTGAACACTTTTGCATCTGGTCTTAAAGTTAGAATCAACTGATCCAAGAGGAATGAAATGGAACTGCAATCATATCCAAGTGATCTGTAGAGTTTCTCAGTCATCCAGGTCATGGTTGTCCCAAAGGTGATTTTTCAGGAGGCAACTGGACTTTGTTTTTTCTTTTGAAGACATTCCAATTCTCATCCAAGAAACTTCTTCAGCTGTGACAGGACAGTGGGGAATGGAAGGATTTATATACCTTGTAGACAGCTGGTCATCTGCATCAGGTGTGAAATGCTCCCAGTTTAGACCGGATCACCCAATCCGGTAGCAAAAATCCCTGGCCCCCCCGCCCCCCCGTCCCCCCCCCCATGCCCAGCTGAGCTGCACAATCATCAGAGGCTTTTTTTTTTACTTTTAAAAGCATTTTTTCTACAACCTCTTCAGCCGAAAAAATGCTTTTAAAAGTAAAAAAAAAAAAAAAAGCCTCTGATGATCGCACGGCTCAGCTGCGATCATCAAAGGTTTTTAAAAGAAACAAACCCTTTTTTTCTTTTAAATGCCTCTGACGATCCAAGCTGAGTTGCTTGATCGTCAGAGGCATTTAAAAGGAAAAAAGTCTCTGCCGATCAGGCAACTCAGCTGGGATCGTCAGAGCCTTTTGAAAGCATTTTTTAACAACCTCTTGGCCAAAGAGGTTGTAGAAGAAATGGTTTTAAAAGTTAAAAGTTTTAAAAGTTAAAAAAAAATTGGCCACACCCACCCAGTCACATTACCCCACCACCACCAAGCCACGCCCACAGAACCAGTAGTAACAAATTTTAGATTTCACCCCTGATCTTCATCCTTTTCAACAACCCTCTAAAAGGCTGCAGATTGCCAGCTGTCTGCAAGAAATATAAATCCTTCCACTCCCCACCTTCCTGTCAGAGCTGAAGAAGCTTCTTGGATAAGAAGCGAAACAGCTTCAAAAGGAAAAGAAAAATCAAGACAGTCCAGTTGCCTCTTGAAACAGCACCTTCGGAATATCCAAGTGATGTTCTTGTGCCATTTTGTTCATGACACCAAATAATGCAACCTCACTTGCCTCCTTGCAGACAACCATGTAACCAGGAGGAAAAATAAAGGGTGGGTCCTTCTCCAAAGACTTTGAGCCAGTTCAAGAGCAGCTCTAGAGATCTTTGGTCCCCATGATCATGTGATCAAAATTCAGACACTTGGCAACTGGTTCATACTTATGACGGTTGCTGTGTCCCAAGGTCAGGTGACCCTCTTGTGCAACCTCCTTACAAGTCAATGAGGAAGCCAGATTCACTTAATAACCGGGTTACTAATTTATCAACTGCAGGGATTCACTTAACCACTGTGGGAGGAAAAGTTGTAAAATGAGGCAAAACTCACTTAACAATTGTCTCACTTAACAACAAAAATGTTGGGTTCCATTGTGGTCAAAAATTGAGGACTACCTGTATTCCTGTATATATTATAATCTACATACATAGGGGTGTCAAACTCAAGGCCTGGGGGCCAGATTCGGCCTGCAGAATGCTTAGATTTGGCCCACAGAACTCTGGAAACAGCAAAGAACCAGCCTGTGGTGTCTCTGCCAAGGAAAACGTAGCTTGGGAGGGTTGTGTGAGGCCCTTCCAAGTTCCGTTTTCACTGGCAGAGGGTTGCGGGAGGCCATCACAGCTGAAAACGGAGCTCAGGAGCCCGTTTTCGCTAGAAGAGGCACCGCAGGCCGCCATAGGCACCCCCAACACAAGTGATGTCAGGTTGGCCACACCTACTCTGACCACGCCCACCCCGCTCCCGAAGGTCAAATACAACCCTGATGCGGCCTTCAATGAAATCGAGTTTGACACCCCTGCACATACAGAAAAGAATTGATCCACTTCATTGACTCCCTTCAATCAAATATTTATGACCAAAATAATAATAAGAAAAAACAGAATTCCAAAATAGTGGTGCGCGTCCAAGCTCAGATTTTAACCTACAGTCCACATAAATGCTTCATTATAAATCATAAAGGGCCATCCTGCCTGATTAGACCAAAAGCCTCCCTATCTATTTATCCACAAAGGTCAACAAGATACCAACAAAACACTAAGCAACAGACCCAAATAACTTGCTCTTGCTCTAGTTTCCTAGCAACCACTGATTCATTAAACCAAACAGTTGTGACGGGTCAGCCCAAACACAGCCTACCATTGTATATTCAGACAAGTAGTATGCAAATACACCGAATATCTGTATTTATAAGGGAACAGTCCATATTTGCAGCTTCTCCTATCATCGCTGACCCCTCTCCAATTTTTGCTTCCAAGCAGTTCCATTTACACAATGGACTTATCCATAATTAATTGAGTTGCCGTTTGCCGAGTTGAACCAATTTTAAGGATTCACATGATACAAAGAACCAAAAGGGCTGGATTTGCACATCGCTCTACACTAAAATGGGTTTGCTATATGTAGTCATTGCCTTGTTAAAATTTTCCCACAGAAAAGTACGTGAATCATTGGAAAAGTAATTGTCCATTGGAAAAACCCATCCCAAAACTACCTAAGAAGATATCATTAGTATATCTTCTAAAACTAGGCAAAGTATCACAGATTTATGCACAAGCTTTGAAGTTCTCCAGAACCTACCGTGTTTCCCCAAAAATAATTATATTTTTTGAACCCCGAAATAAGCACTTGGCCTTATTTTTAGGGAGGACTTGTTATTTTGGGGTGTGTGGAGCAAGACAAGGTTCCTCTTGCCATCTTACCTGATTTCCAGCTCTGTCTCCCTAACCCTAACCAGAGGAAATGGCGGGGACTGGCTGCACATGTGTTTATTTTAGGGGAGGACTTATTTTCAGAGGGCTTATTTTGGGGGGGTGCTTGTCTTGTTTTCAGGAAAACACAATAGATTCTGGAAGGCAAGGATCTTAAAGGCACCAATGATTGGGTAGGGTGTTTTTTCCAGAAGGGTGTGACACATGGTAAGGTCAATTCCTTGAATAGGTTGCAGTGGTGCTCAGGTCCTTTTACTCTCCTCCCTCAAGCTCACCTCAGATCTCACTGTCTCAGTAAGCCAATGTTCAGCTGGACAATTTTTAAGTTGCAAATGCTAAAAGTTTAGCGAAAGTTGGAGCATGAAGATTTTACAATGGGCCTGGCCTAACCTCTCTCCGTTTTTAGCGTTAAATTTTAATCTATTTTAAATTATTTGGGGTGTTTTAATTCTGTCTGGGCCAAATTTATTTAATCTGTTTTTAGTTGGGTTTTAAATTTCGTATTTATGTATTTTTATCGTTGGCTGTACACCACCCTGAGTCCTTCGGGAGTAGGGCGGTATATAAATCCAATAAAATAGAAATAGAAATAGAAAATAGAAACATAGGTAATCAGAGGTCAGTTTCAGCAGGTTCTGACCAGTTCTGAAGCTCCAGTAGCAGAAATTTTGAGAAGTTTAGAGAACTGGTAGTAAAAATTCTGATTGGCCCCTCTCCCATCTACTCTCTGCCTCCCAAGTTCCAGCTGATCGGGAGGAAATGGGGATTTTGCAATATCCTTCCCCTAGAGTGGGGTGGGAATGGAGATTTTACAGTATCCTTCCCAGTATCGTCCACCAAGCCATGCCCACCAAGCATGCCACGCACACTAAGCCCCGCCCACAGAACTGGTAGTAAAAAAATTTGAAACCCACCACTGCAGGTAATCCTCAATTTACAACCACAGTTGGGACTGGAGGTTCGATTGCTAAGCAAGGAGGTTGTTAACTGAGCAGCACACAATTTCATGACCTTTTTTGCCATGACTGAATCACTGCAGTTGCTGAGTGAGTCATGAGGTCTTTTACTGAATCCGACTTTCCCCCATTGACTTTGCTTGTGGGAAGTCAGCTGGGAGGGTTGCGAACGGCCATTGTTTTATTATTATATTATATTATATTATATTATATTATATTATATTATATTATATTATATTATTATATTATATTATATTATATTATATTATATTATATTATATTATATTATATTATATTATATTATATTATTGTTTTATTGTTTTAATGTTTTTATTTTATTTTATTTTTTATTTTATGAATGAAGGCAAACACCTAGTATAACGTTGCAGGATCCTGTCTGAGTCAGTCACCAGGACTGGTGGTTGGTTGGTTGGTTGGTTGGCTGGCTGGCTGCTGGCTGGCTGGTTGGTTGGTTGGTTGGTTGGTTGGTTGGTTGGTTGGTTTATAGCATTTATATAGCTCTCTAGCTTATAACCAACTCTGGGCGGGTCCCAAACAAAAGTTAAAACAAGGAATAAAACCATCTTAAAACTATAAAACTGAACATATTAAAAACAACAAAAAGCTGATGCCAAGTCAAACTTCCCCTGTGCAGTCATCCCATCTTCTCCCAGTGATTGGAGAAAAGCCAAGTCTTCATACTGTAGCTTTACAGAAGACTGAAAGGATGGAGGCCAGCCAAACTTCAGGGGGGGGCAGAGAGTTCCATAGGGCAGGGTCTGCCACGGAAAAGCCAGCTTCCTAGCTCCCATCAGATGGCTAACTTAGCCTTAACATCAAATATTTTACACCTTTGTGAATGTCTATAAGGTGTCTCCTCCTGAGAAGATTTTCTCCAGGCCTTTTCCTATTAAATACATAAGTACATAAAATTATCTGCCACAAAGTCCTTCCTGTCAATGTTTATTTCAGCTTCAACAACAACAATACATGAGCAAATAACGGATACAAACTCAAGGTGAACCACTGCAAACTCGATTACAGAAAATATGACTTCAGTAACAGAGTGGTCAGTGCCTCTAATGCACTACCTGACTCTGTAGTTTCTTCCCTAAACCCCCAAACCTTTAACCTTAAACTGTCTACTATTGACCTCACCCCATTCCTAAGAGGTCTGTAAGGGGCATGCATAAGTGCACCAGCATGCCTACTGTCCCTGTCCTAATATTCCTTTTTACTTACTCTTTTCATGTATTCAAATTATGTTTATACTTTTACCTGTTATCTTACTGTATATATTCTTGACAAATAAACTTATGATTACGATTAAATGCTAGCTGCAAAGTTAACAAGATTTGGTCTGTGACCTTAATCAATGATTAATCTGGCCTAAAATTGACAAAATTTTAATCAATTTGATTAATCAAATTGAATTAATTGATTAAAAAATTAATCAAGTTGAAGATTTTTCCTTCCTATGGTAACATTAGGCAGCCCAAAGGTGCTTTTTCAAAAGGTAACCGGACTTTCTTGTTTTTTTCCTTGAAGGCGTTTCGCTTCTCATGCAAGGAGCTTCTTCAGTTCGGACGGAATGGTGGAGGATGGAAGGATTTATATTCCTTGCTGTCATCTGTTCGTTAGAATGCTCTCAGAGAGTTATTGAGACCACTTGGAGGTTTATCTGTGCCCTCACACCTGACTAGTGCAAACAGGTGTGGAAACCTCTTGGAACTGCTGAAAGGACTATGTAAATTACAACACATGAATTAGAACACAGTAATAAATGTGAAGTCACTTTTTTTCAGTGTTGTTAACACTTTGGTCACTAAACAAAATTGTAATTCAAGGACTGCCTGTACTATGTGCTCTATAGATAGCATATGCACACACACACGTACACATACACAAAGCAGGGGTAGGCTTCAAAAATTTTAGCAAGTGTTCTCTGCCCAGTTGCTGGGTGGGCGTGGCCATGGTGGGTGTGGCCTAATCAGCCTCGTGCACCACAGGGGAGGGTGTTTTTGCCTCCCCAGGCTCCAGAGGCTTTCCTCAAGCCTCCAGGAAGGTGATAATGGCCTCCCCAGGCTCCAGAGGCCCTCTGGAGGCCAGAAACGGGCCCATTTCCAGCCTTCTTGAACTTCCAGTAGGCCTGTTTTTCACCCTCCCCAAACCTCTGTGCGTGCCCTGGACTTACCTGCATCCAAAATGGGCCGCGAGGGAACTCCTGAGAGGGGCAAAGCCAGCCAGGAATGAGATTTGGGGGTTCTCTGAATTGCACAGAATCTTAGCTAGAAGTTCTCCCGAACTCCTGCAAACCCCCAGCATCCCACCCCTGACACAAAGTATGCCATACAAAATTGATAAATAAATACACTGATATTGTCCAGAATTCTGGGGATGAGACCTACCAAACATTACACTTTCTCAATCCCTTTCAAAGGTTCTGAAATCAGCTGATTTTTCAGGACTCTGAAGTGGTGGCCACAAATTAAACTGTCCAGCCCCTTCTTGTTTTCAGGGGGCGGCACCCACTCACCCCCAATTCTCCACTCCATCCATAAGAGGAGACAAGTGTCGAATAGTAATGGATAGCAATGGCTCTTTGGGGTCCATTGTGAAGTCAGACAGGAGTCAGCTCCATTGTGTCTGAAATCAAACCAGAGGGGGGGTAGGGGAACCCCACAGGATTAGAAACAATGAATAAAATACAGGCCTGTGGGTGTGTGAGTGAGCGAGAGGGTGGGGAAGGAGGGAGGGAGAGAGAGCTTACATCATTTTTAATTAACTCTCATTGCAATTTAAATATCTTCTCTGAGTGTGCTTTTGCGTTCCTTGTGCAATTTCCTCTCCTTTTCACCCCCAGTGCACAAATGTACATCCGCCATTGACAACCGTGTCCAGTCTTATCACTTAGGCTGTATCTTTACTGTGGCCATAGTGATTCTTGCTGTCTCAGAAGACTCCAGAAAACACCAACACCGCCTCTGTTGATCCACAAATAGTCGTTCATTGTTCCCCTGATGGAAACAGGCTCCCTTTGATGAAGGGGGGAAAAAAGGAGTGGGGGGGAGAATGCTGATTATTTCAGGAAGCTCATTATTGAGAGAATCTCACTTTCGTTCTCGTCTAGACATTCAGGCCTTGTTCCAGCATGTCAGTCACTCTGAAGCTCAATGCACATTTTATTTTATTTTTTGTGGAAAAAGGTGGGGGTGGGAATCAATTCAGAGCCCCTTCCTGTCTTGGGAGCACGACTGTTGCAATTTCACAGACAACAGCAAACACCGATGACTCCAAAGGAAGGTGAACTTGACTTCCCTGATCATTAAGGAGCTTGGGGTTGATCCGTTTGTAAATTGGGGGAGGGGAGAGGGAAAATTCCGTTGGCTCCCAGCAATTTGAGCAAATCAAATTTTTCAATTCAAAAAAGAATTGAGGCCTGTGAACTCTGGTGCTGGAGAAGACTCCTGCGAGTCCCTTGGACTGCAAGGCGATCAAACCAGTCAGTCCTAGAGGAGATCAACCCTGACTGCTCTTTAGAAGGCCAAATCCTGAAGATGAAACTCAAATACTTTGGCCACCTAATGAGAAGGAAGGACTCACTAGAGAAGAGTCCAATGCTGGGAAAGACTGAGGGCAAAAGAAGACGGGGAGGACAGAGAATGAGGTGGCTGGATGGAGTCACTGAAGCAGTCGGCGTGAGCTTAAATAGACCCCAGAGGATGGTAGAGGATAGGAAGGCCTGGAGGAATGTTGTCCATGAGGTCGCAATGGGTCGGACATGACTTCACAACTAACAACAACAATATTTTTTTTTCAATTTTGCTTTGATGACCATATCTTGGTTCCCTATTAAAGCAGTCACCAGAAGCAGAAGCGTAGGATCAGAATCTTGGGCACAAATATGAACTTCCAAGTGAAATGACCTGTAGAGTTTTCATCTCAGGTTTCAAGGAGACTTTAGGAACAGGCAATCTCAGGGCCAGCCATCTTCCCAGGTCATCATACAAGCCTTGATGTCCTTCAGATGTCACTTGGAACTGAGAAGCGGGCCAGTTCCTAGCCAGCTAAGCTCTACTTTAAGTTCAGTGTGCAGAAAGTTAGTTAGTGTCTATAGGAGGAACTTGTTTACTGATTAAATTTATATGCTGCCCATCTCATTATCAAGAGATTCATATAAACAAGAGTATATAAACATTAAAATATTAAAATTAAGAGGCAATTGGCCCGATGTTACTTTTCCAAAAGGCACCTGGACTTTCTTGAGAGTTTTTTCTTGAAAACATTTCACTTCCCATCCAAGAAGCTTCTTTTAGTTGCTTTAGAGACTCTCCATAGACAAGAGGAAATTGCGTAAACAATGAACATGTAAAGGCTTGGGCCGCATGGCTTTGGCCCAGTATATCCAATGCAAAGAGGAAACATCAGGCCAGCGTGGCTTCAGCCTGGTCTACCTAATGCGAAGCGGAAACATACCAGCAGTTTGGGGAGTAGCGTAAGCTGGCCAGGCCCACCCAGTCAGCCACGCCCAGTGAGTAGCATCAAGCTGGTCATGCCCGTCCAGTTGGCCACACCCACCCAGTCAGCCATGCCTACCCAGCCCCTCAAGGTCAACCACAGCCCTGATGTGGCCCTCAATGAAAGTTGAGTTTGACACCCCTGTTCTAAAGGGTAACAGTCATGACAGAAAAGTCCCTTCTTCCAGACCCCACCCACTAAAACTTGCAGAGAAGAAATCATTTTCTATGCAAATACCCTGGCAGGTCTTGATCCTGGATCATACACAATATTTTTTAATTCGAATTTTCTTTGTGTGGTATCATAACATGATTACTCTCAGAATCAGGTCAGTTTTCTTTGTTCCTCTCCCATTCCTACATTGCAGAATGCAAGTTGAAAATGCAAGAGATGCTGAGTGGAAGGGAAATTGGGCAATTGGATGAGTTATTGTCTCACTGGAGTTTGTGATCTTTCTGTTACTAACTACCTCTAAGATAAATACAAACCATAATTTGTGGTCTAACCTCCCCCCTCCCACCATACCAGGGGCAGCGTTTGACAAGACATTGTCACTCAATCTCATGATGCCTCCCCCTTTCTGAAATTAATGGTTGAAAAACTTGGCACATTCAATCTCAAATCACTTCATTGTCTTAGCTTATTTAAGACCGTTATCAGATTTGGAAGTCTTGCAAGATTTTACCTTTTTTTTTTTCTTTTTAACAAAATCATTTGAGGATTTGTTGCTTTAAGTACGTTACTGGGTCTAGTAAGATTTTGCCTACTTTTTTTAAACAAAATCATTTGAGGATTTTATGAATGATGTTTGAAGATGTCTTGGTGTCTTAATGGTAGATCAAGCCATCAGGCAATCAACCCTATAAGAAAGTTAAAACTACTGTGATTGACATTAGCTACTAATGGAATTCTAAAAATCTGACTGTGTTAGTTTTCCCCCCATTTTTTATACTCCAGTAAATTAGGAAGGCATATATTATATGGGAAGGCAGGATATGTTATGGGTCTCTTCTCTTAAGGAGCTCTATCCAATGGGTCCAAGAAGAAGGGCCTTCTCTGTGGTGGCTCCTTCCCTGTGGAACATCATTCCTGAAGAAATAAGATTGTCCCCCATTTTGACTCTCTTTTGAAAGGGCCTGAAGATATGGTTTTGCTAGTGGGTTTATGGATGCCAGGATAATAAAGGGTGTAGGGGACGATGAGCTTGTTGATTGAAAGGTCGGCAATTCAGCAGTTCAAATCCTTAATGCCGTGTAACAGGGTGAGCTCCCATTACTTGTCCCAACTTCTGCCAACCTAGCAGCTTGAAAACATGTAAAAAGTGCAAGTAGAAAAATAGGGACCACCTTTGGTGGGAAGGTAACAGTGTTTTGTGCGCCTTTGGCATTTAGTCATGCCAGCCACTTGACCATGGAAATGTCTTCGGACAGTGCTGGCTCTTCGGCTTTGTAACGGAGATGAGCACTGTCCTCTAGAGTCGAGAACGACTAGCACATACTGTATTTTTCAGACTATAAGACACACCGGAGTATAAGACGCACCTTAGTTTTTTGGGGAGGAAAATAAGAAAAAGGCTGATTGGGGGTGGATCAGCCTTCCAGAATATCCTGTTGGTTGTGAGCTCAGCACCTTGCTTTTTTTTTCCAGCCACTGAAACCTCTGTTTTAGAGGCTTTTTTTAGCTTGGCCAGCCAGGGGTGGCATTTGGGGGTTCGCCAAACCCCAGCAATCCTTGGCTAGAGGATCACCTGAACCCTGCCAAACCCTCAGAAGCCCCTGCCCCGGCTGTGGCCCACAAGTTGGGACCCCTGAATTAAATGGCTGGTATGAATGTGTTGTCATCATGGGGGGGATATTATTTTTATTTTTTATTATTTTTATTTCTTTTATATGGTGCTTTTAGGTCCTGTAAGCCGCTTTGAGTCGCCATGTGCAAGTAAGCGGCAATATATATTTTCTAAGTAAATAAATAAAAGTGCAGACTCTTGTTATATCAAAAGCACATTGCCAGTCCACCTCGATAAACAAGTTTATTTTATTTATTTATTTATATGCCGCCCTTTCTCCGCGAGGACTCAGGGCGGCTCACAACAATAAAACCAGTCCAGATTAAAATTCACACACTAAAAACTAAATTTCCCATTAAAACCCCATTCAATCCAGGCCAGCCTGGTGAAACAACCATTTTTTAAGGTCACAGCAGAAGGAGCGAAGTTCGGGCGCTACCCGGAGCTCCAAGGGGAACTGATTCCAGAGGGTAGGTGCACCCACAGAGAAGACTCGCTCCCTAACGGCCATCAGCCGACATTGCCTGGCCGACGGAACCCCAGGTAGACCCTCTCTGTGTGAGCGCACCGGGCAATGGGGAGCTGTTGCTGGCCGCAGATGTTCTGTCAAATACCCTGGACCTAAGCCATGTAGGGCTTTATAGGTGATCACCAACACCTTGAACCTCACCCGGAGGGCAACCGGTAGCCAATCAGGTCACGCAGGAGTAATTCAGTCCTCATCAAGTTTGAAGGACAACCCCATAAGTCTTATCTGGAAATGAATGAGCTAATAAAGTAGAAATCGTTGGACAGCAATAGCCTGTTATGTAGATCATGTGAATTCGCCATAACAGCTAAGTGAATAGTGACTTTAGCAAAAAGTGCTAGCCATAACTTCAACAAAATCAGGCATGCTAAAATTTAGAATATATTAAACTAAGTCAGATCGGTCCCCACAAGAAATGAATCCTTTCTCTTTTTTTTCCTTTTCCTTTCCTTTCCTTTCCTTTCCTTTCCTTTCCTTTCCTTTCCTTTCCTTTCCTTTCCTTTCCTTTCCTTTCCTCTTCTCTTTTCTCTTTTCTCTTTTCTCTTCTCTTCTCTTTTCTATTCTTTTCTTTTGCAATGAAGACCCAAGGATAAGAAAGAATTGGAGAAGGTGAACCAAGATCTCAGGATAATTTCTTGACAATGTTACTGCTTGAATGTTTGCTCCTAAATTCAGAACAAATGTGTGTTGGCAGCCGCTCTGGTTGGAAGGCATATTTTAAGAGCTTGACAGTTTTATGAATCAGTGGTGTTAAACTAAAAGCAAGACGGAGGAGATTGCACAAAGCCCATTTGAAAAAGCGCCAAGCGCAGAAGGGATTATTCTGATCCCTTTGCCTATTTAGCATGCGACTGAATGTAATTATGACTTCTATTGAATTCTGAAAAATCCACAAATAATGAATATATTCTCTGAAGAATAATTAAACAAATGCAACGACCGTTTCGCTAAATCCAATTAACTTAGGAACAATTCCGTTCTAACACCGCTGACATTTTATTAAAGAATAGCCACCATGGCTGCAGATAATGGGAACTATGGTCCAATTAGGGAAATTTGAAATTAATTAATTAAGTTACTTGCAGGGCTTCTGGGTGACTCCAGTCAGAACAGACTGAGAGGCCTACAATTCCTCCTTCCAAATGTCAGAATAAAAGGCAAGCCATTAAAAGTAATATTATCATTTACTATAAGCAATAAAATCATCCAGAAGTAGGGATAAAACATGATCAGCAGAACACAATTAGCAACTTCAGTAGCTCAAGTCATTGTGCAGACGCAAGATCGCATTGAAATAGCCAGGTCCTTGCAGATTTCCTAAATGTAACAAGGAAGCAGAGGTGGGTTTCAGCAGGTTCTGGCTAGTTCTGGAGAACCGGTAGTGGAAATTTTGAGTAGTTCAGAGAACCGGTAGTAAAAATTCTGACTGGCCCGCCCCCATCTATTCTCTACCTCCCAAGTCCCAGCTGATTGGGAGGAAATGGGGATTTTGTAGTAATCTTCCCCTGGATTGGGGAGGGAATGGAGATTTTACAGTATCCTTCCCCTGCCACACCCACCAAACCACGCCCACCAATCCATGCGACTCCCACCAAGCCACGCCCACAGAACCAGTAGTAAAAAAATTTGAAACCCACCACTGCTGAAGGAAGGAACCATTTCAATGGCTGAGAGGGTTTGTTTAGAATAGAATAGAATAGAATAGAATAGAATAGAATAGAATAGAATAGAATAGAATAGAATAGAATAGAATAGAATAGAATAGAATAGAATAGGACCTTGGAGGTCTTCTAGTGCAGCCACCTGCTCTGGCAGGAGATCCTATACCATTTTAGACAAGTGGCTGTCCAGTCCCTTCTTAAAAACCTCCAGTGATGAAGTGCCCATGATTTCTGAGGGCATGCTGTTCCACTGGTTAATTGTCCTAACTGTTAGGAAGTTTCTCCTTAACTCCTGGTTGCTTTTCTCCTTGATTAGTTTCCAAACATTGTTTCTTATCCTGCCCTCTGGTGCTTTGGAAAATAAATCGACACATTCCTCTTTGTGGCAACCCCTCAAATACTCCAATACTGCTAATTCTTCTTTTCTCTAGACTAGCCAAACCCAAATCCTGCAACGATTCATCATATGTTTTAGTCTCCAAGGCTTCGATCATCTTAGTTGCTCTTTTCCAAAGTCTCAACATCTTTTTTTGTAGTGTGGTGACCAAAATTGATTGCAGTATTCCAGGTGTGGTCTTACTAGGGCTTTATATAGTGGTACGAATACTTTACCTGATTTTGATTCTATGGCTCTGTTTATACAATTTGGGATTGTATTAACTTTTTCTGTTTTATCTGGCTGATACATGTTTATCTATTGGATATGGAATTGGGTATGTCTAGTTTAATGAAAAGAAGGACTAGGAGTGACTTGACGGCAGTGTTCCAATATCTAAGCAACTGCCACAAAGAAGAGAGGGTCAACCTATTCTCCAAAACATTTAAAGGCAGAACAAGAAGCAATGGATGGAAACTAATTAATTATGCCAGATTAATCTTATTGCATTATTTGACAAAGTGACAAAATTAGTGGACCAGAGGAATGCTGTAGATAAAATTTACTTGGACTTCAGTAAAGCATTTGATAAAGTAGACCATAACTACTACTAGATAAAGTAGAAAAATGTGGGTTAGACAGCATCACCACCAGATGGATTCATAATTGGCTGACCAACCGCATTCAACATGTAGTCCTCAATGGAACTGCATCTACATGGAGGGAAGTATGCAGTGGGGTACCCCAAGGCTCTGTTTTAGGCCCAGTGCTCTTCAACATCTTCATCAATGACTTGGACGAGGGGATAGATTGGGAACTCATCAAATTTGCAGATGTCACCAAGCTGGCAGGAATAGTCAACACTCCATAAAATAGGCTCAAGATACAGAAGGATCTTGACAGATTTGAACATTGGGCACTATCCAACAAAATGAAATTCAACAGTGAAAATAGCAAGGTTCTACATTTAGGGAAGAAAAACAAAATGCACAGGTACCGTATATGTGGTACCTTGCTCAATAGTAGTAACTGTAAGAGGGATCTTGGAGTCCTAGTGGACAACCATTTAGATATGAGCCAGCAGTGTGCAGCAGCTGCCAAAAATGCCCACACAGTTCTGGGCTGCATAAACAGAGGGATAGAATCAAGATCACGTGAAGTGTTAATACCACTTTCTAATGCCTTGGTAAGGCCACACTTGGAATATTGTATTCAGTTTTGGTCGCCACGATGTAAAAAAGATGTTGAGACTCTAGAAATAGTGCAGAGAAGAACAACAAAGATGATTAGGGGACTGGAGGCTAAAACATATGAAGAAGGGTTGCAGGAACTGGGTAGGTCTAGTTTAATGAAGAGAAGGCCTAGGGAGACATGATAGCAGTGTTCCAATATCTCAGGGGCTGCCACAAAGAAGAGGGAGTCAAACTATTCTTCAAAGCACCTGAGGGCAGGACAAGAAGCAATGAGTGGAAACTAATCAAGGAGAGAAGCAATTTAGAACTAAGGAGAAATTTCCTGACAGTTAGAACAATTAATAAGTGGAACAACTTGCCTGCAGAAGTTGTGAATGCTCCAACACTGGAAATTTTTAAGAAGATGTTGGATAACCATTTGTCTGAAGTGGTGTAGGGTTTCCTGCCTGGGCAGGTGGTTGGACTAGAAGATCTCCAAGGTCCCTTCCAACTCTGTTATTCTATTCCAGTGATGGCTAACCTTTTTCCCATCGCGTGCCAAAAGCGGGGGGAGCACGGTGGGATCACACGCATGCATGCCCACATCCATAATTCTATGTGCCCAGGCCCCCTGTGCTCCCCCCACTTTTGGCACGCGACGGCATGGTGGGCACGGTAGGCCCGTTTTTTTGCTCTCCCCAGGCTCCAGAGCCTTTCTAGGAGCCTGGGAAGGGCAAAAACGGCCTCCCCCACCCCTCCCCGAGGCCCTCCGGAGGCCGGAAACAGTGTGTTTCCTGACTTCTGGTGGGCCCAGAAGGCCCGAAAATCAGCTGGCTGGTGCACGCATGCGTGCAAGAGCTGAGCTCGCGTGTCCACCAATATGGCTCCGCGTGCCACCTGTGGCACCCGTGCCATAGGTTCGCCATCACGGTTCTATTCTATTCTAATTAAGGAGAGAAGTAATCTAGAACTGAGGAGAAATTTCCTGACAAAACAATTAATCAGTGGAATGAGGTGGAAGGGACCTTGCAGGAAACTATATCATTCTGGACAAATGGCTATCCAGACTCTTCTTAAAAGCCTCCAGTGATGGAGCACCCACAACTTCTGGAAGCTGTTCTACTGATAGATTGTTCTGTCAGAAAATTTCTCCCCTGAATTCATCCCCTGAATTAAAAGGTCTTCTTTGGTGCCCGTGCAGAATTCGCATTGCACCAGGGGTGAAATCCAGCAGGTTCTGACAGGTTCTGGAGAACCGGTAGTGGAAATTTTGAGTAGTTCAGAGAACCGGCAAATACCATCTCTGGCTGGCCCCGGAATGGGGTGGGAATGGAGATTTTGCAGTATCCTTCCCCCAGGAGTTGGGAGGGAATGGGGATTTTGCAGTATCCTTCCCCTGGCACGCCCACCAAGCCATACCATGCCTACCAAGCCACGCCCACAGAACCAGTAGTAAAAAAATTTGAATTTCACCACTGCACTGCACCTAAAGATATTTCCAGAATCACAACCAACCGAGAGGTTAAATCAAATCAAGAAGCTCTGATCTAAGTGGTCCACAGTTGGTTCTTCCTTTCTTCAAGCCATGTCTGAAGGCTAACGTTACAGAGCCTAACAATCTGTCCTTAGATGGAATATTCAAATGTATGGAGAAGTTAGCAAGATGCTAAGCTACCAGGGCAATTCTGAATGATTGCCAAACACACTGTTTCAACTTTGTTATTAACCCCAAGCAAGACGCATGCACTTCTCTTGGGGGTTTTGAGGTTTCCTGACATTTCGTATGATTGGACTGCACATAAACAGAAAAGGAAAATTAATTGCCTTTATGGGAAGAGCATGTAAAGTGGAAAGTCGGCAACCGAAGCAAAAAATAATGGAGTCCAGATTGGACACTGTTTGTTTTAACTTTCTGTTGTTATTGTTACCTTTGGATGTAAATATAGGAAGAGGCTGGGTCCTGGAAGCAAACTATATACCTACCATATGCATAATCATAATATTTTGCCTAGATGAAATTAGATATAGAAGAAAAACAGGAATATATCATTATTGTTGGGACAACTGATCTTCTCTTGCCCCGTGGGCCAAATCTAGAAGACGCTGGTCTGCACTAAACATTATTAATTATGGAATGACATCATTGATCTCCCAAAACATCTGGATAGGTATCTTTAGAGATATCATTCATTTGGCATTCATTCCAATGACGCCTCCCCTTAAGTCCTACTGGGCTGCCTCATTGTGGCATGTAGAGGGCTGTTTCTGGATGGATGAGCAAAGAATTTTGGGAGTGTATAGTCCCAGTAGGGTCACTCAAGGAATTAAGAGCATCCCAGCTGCCCAACTAAAGCAAGCAGGTCTCTATGTTGGACAGCAGTGATATATGGGTAGTCCTTGACTTATGACCGTAATGGAGCCTGTCCCTCATGGTCATAAGTCATAACAGTTATAAATCAGTTCACCCATGTGACTGGCCTGATTTTAGGACCTTTTATGTAACAATTGTCAAGCAAATCAATCAATCAGAGTAGAGATGGAAGGGACCTTGGAAATCTTCTAGTCCAATCCCCTGCTCAAGCAGGAAACCCTATATCATTTCAGACAAGTGGCTGAACAAGTGACAAGTCTCCTTAAAACCTCCAGTGTTAAAGCATCCACAACTTCTGAAGGCAAGCTATTCCACTGGTTAATTGTTCTCAGTGTTAAGAAGTTTCACTTTAATTCCAGCTTGCTTCTATCCTTGATCAGCTTCCATCCATTGTTAATTCCATCCATCATTAAGCAAATCCGTTGTCTGCTATTGGTTGTTTTTTTTTTTCTGGACACTGGATGTAAATGCTGTTTTCCATAAAAAATGTTGTAAATCATGATCATGTGATTGCAAACAGCTGTAAATGTAGGCCAGTTGCCAAGTGCCTGCCACAGAGTCATGTGACCATTGGGGGGGGGGCCTCATTGGGCCTTCAGAACTGGGTCATAGGGACCCTCAGAGAGGTCTGTTTTAATTTTTGAATGGACACTAAGCAATCAGTCATAAATTATGGACTATCTGTAGGAAGATCCTGAAAGCAAATTACCAAGCAAATTACACTGAGAAAGCAATAGTACACCATTCTTGTATTTTGCTGAGAAAGCCCCATGGATAATCAAACAAAGTTCTCCCTCAAGGCACAAATTATTGAGCTTTAGAGCAAATTTCTCTCTTTGGGTATTCTAATCCTGTGTAGTCCTTTTCTCATGAAGTCTTCTGAATTTTCAGCCATCAATCTCCTATGGGACCTAATGAAAGTTTGACTTCATTCTGAAGATCAATCCTAACGAAACTCAACAATTAACCTTTCTGTTCTCCAGCATTTTTATTCTAATATAAACTACACTCAAGATTGATTGGGATTGGTTTGATGGTCAACAATGAGTATGGGTGAAATTTATGAGATGCATAAATAAGCTAAAACATATGAGGAACAGTTGCAGGACATGAGTATGCCTAGTCTAACAAAAAGAAGGGCAAGGGGTGACATCATGGCAGTCTTCCAATTTTTGAGGGCCTGTCACAGAGAAAAGGAGGTCAACCCATTCTCCAAAGCACCTGAAAGCAGGACAAGAAGTAACGGATGGAAACTTATCAAGGAGAGATCCCGTCTAGAACTTCCCTTACATATGACAACCTAGAAATTTCCTTATAGTGAGAACAATTAATCAGTGGAATGATTTGCCTCCAGAAGTTTTTGATGTTTTTAAAAAGTTAGAACAATTAATCAGTGGAACAACTTGCTTCCAGAAGTTGTGAATGCTCCAACAATGGAAGTTTTTAAGAAGATGTTGGATAACCATTTGTCTGAAGTGGTGTTGGCTTTCCTGCCTAAGCAGAGGGTTGGACTAGAAGACCTCCAAGGTCTCTTCCAACTCCGTTATTCTGTTATTCTGTAAAAAGATGTGTCCAGAATGGTACAGAGTCTCCTACTTGAGTAGGAGATTGGACTAGAAGATCTCCAAGGTCTTTGCCAATCCTGTTATTCTGTATTCTATACCCCATCTAATTTATTTTGACTAGGAAGGAAAACCCTCTCCATTTCTGACAAAGCAACTCCTTGAAATGAGACACCTATTCACAGAAACATGTAGGTCTGTGGCAGGTTATAATGTCATCTGATGACCAAGAATCTCATCTTATGCCAAAACAGGTCTGTGCTTGCCATTATTTATTTATTTATTTATTTATTTGTTTAGATTTGTATACCGCCCTTCTCCTTGCGGACTCAGGGCGGTGAACAGCCAAATAAAATAGTACACAAAAGTTAAACAATTTCTTTAAAAAAGCATATAACTTTGGCTAAAAATTAAAACCATTAACCATTAAATATTTAAAATACCCAACCCTATAATACAGATCTTAAAAATTCAGCGGGGTCAGGCTAGACCAGCAAGCTGAAAGAGATGAGTTTTCAGGGCCCGACGAAAAGTCCGGAGGTCAGCAATTGTTCTCAGTTTTGGAGGAAGATCGTTCCAGAGGGTAGGGGCTGCCACAGAGAAGGCCCTCCCCCTGGGGGTTGCCAGCCGGCATTGTCTGGCTGACGGCACCCTGAGGAGACCCTCTCTGTGGGAACGCACCGGCCGGTGGGAGGCTATTGGCGGCAGAAGGCGGTCCCGTAAGTACCCTGGTCCTAAGCCATGGAGCGCTTTAAAGGTGGTCACCAACACCTTGAAACGCACCCGGAAGTCCACAGTAGCCAATGCAGCTCGCGCAGGAGAGGTGTCACATGGGAGCGTCCCGTCGCTCCCATAATCCCCCGCGCGGCCGCATTCTGCACTAGTTGGAGCCTCCGGGTGCATCCCAAGGGGAGCCCCATGTAGAGAGCATTGCAGTAGTCCAGGCGAGAGGTGACGAGTGCCTGAGTGACTGTGCGTAGGGAGTCCCGATCTAGAAAGGGCCGCAACTGGCGTATCAGGCGAACCTGATAGAAAGCTCCCCTGGCCACAGCTGTTGTGTGATCTTCCAAAGACAGCCGTGGGTCCAGGAGGACGCCCAAGTTGCGCACCCTTTCCGTGGGGGCCAATGATTCGCCCCCAATAACCAGTGATGGTGTCAGCTGGCTATATCGGGACGCCGGCAGCCACAGCCACTCGGTCTTGGAGGGGTTGAGTCGAAGCCTGTTTCTCCCCATCCAGGCCCGCACGGCTTCAAGGCACTGGGACATCACTTCCACGGCATCGTTGGGGTGGTCTGGGGTGGAAATGTACAGCTGCGTATCATCAGCGTACTGATGGAACTCCACCCCAAAACCACGGATGATCTCACCCAGCGGCTTTACATAAATGTTGAACAGGAGGGGCGAGAGGACCGATCCCTGCGGCACCCCACACACTAGGCACCTCAGGGTCGACCGCTGCCCCCCTGTCAACACAGATTGCGACCGGTCGGAGAGGTAGGAGGAGAATCACCGTAAAACGGTGCCTCCCACCCCCAGTCCCTCCAATTGGCGCAACATGATACCATGGTCGATGGTATCAAAAGCCGCTGAGAGGTCTAATAACACCAGGATAGAGGAATAATCCCTACCCCGGGCCCGCCAGAGATCATCCACCAACGCGACCAATGCCGTTTCAGTGCTGTATCCAGGCCTGAAGCCGGACTGGAGCGGGTCTAAATAGACAGCTTCATCCAGGTACCGAGGGAGCTGCCATGCAACCACACTCTCAACAACTTTCGCTAAAAAGGGAAGATACATACATACAAAAATAGATACATACATACAAAAATAGTATTTGTTGGAAGACAGCTTGCTTCAGTTTTGAGCTTTTTGAAGCCAGGACTTAAGATGGGAAGTTACAACCATGCAACCAAAGTCCTGCCTTGTAAAAATAAAAATAAATAAATAAAAAATGGTGGGGCTTAGATCACAATAGTGTAGCTGCCATCTTGAATTTTTGACACCCTTGTGGATATCACCTCAGATTATATATAAACAACGGAGGAAACATGTTCACGAGATTTTGGTCTCTGAACCTCAGGGGGTGGGGAGGTAATGTAACTGTGACACACCAATAACTGTAATATCACAGCACTGTGTTTCCTGGGCCAACTCTGTGTGAATTTGGAAGTGGGGTATTAAACCATGAGTCATGAGTTTACTCAGGGGTGGGCTTCAAAAATTTTAGCAAGGGGTTCTCTGCCCGGTCACTGGGTGGGCATGGCCATGGTGGGCATGGCGTAGCCAGCCTCCTGCACCATTGCAGGGGGTGTGTTTTTGCCCTCCCTGGGCTCCGGAGTCTTTTCTCGAGCCTCTGGGAGGGCAAAAACAGCCTCCCCAGGATCTGGAGGCCCTCTGGAGGCTGAAAATGGGCCCATTTTCAGCCTTCCCATTAGGTCCATTTTTCAGCCTCCCCGAGCCTGTGCGTGCACAATGCAGTTACCTGCATCCAAAAGAGCCACATGGGGACCCCTTGGGAGGGGCAGGGAAGGGTGGACGAGGCCAGTCAGGAGTGGGATTTGGGGGTTTTCCGAACTGCACAGAATCTTGGCTCGAGGCTGTCCCGAACGCCTGCGAACCCACAATAGCCCACCCCTGAGTTTACTAGTCAAGGTATTATAGCAGGAATAGTGGGGAGATTTGATGTCATTCTAGGTGATAAATGCACATTCGTTATCAAGCTTAAAGGAAATGGTCGGAAGATCCAAAACAGATGTTGTAAAATGGCTACATTTCACTTTGATGACTAGCAAAATCACAACCAATTAACCCCAAAATTAATTTTGTGCATGATAATATATGAACTGTGTTGCAGTTCCCCAAAAATTCCCAGACTGCCTACGGAATGATTGGAAAAGTTGCTGTACAGAATCCTGTCTCGCTTGTCCACATTTCCCAAGGCTTGTTAGAGATTCTGTATATTGGCCAGGAAATAATGTGCAGTTCCCATTTGATGTACACATTAAATTCACATTCTGTGTGAGAGTTGTGGACAACGATTGGTTATTTCACACATGCACAAGTCAGCTCTAATTATCCTTAATATATACACAACTTTTATTTCTTTCTTTTTTTCCCAAAGGACTTTATACTACTGCTTAGTCTGGGCCAGAATAAATCTACATTTATCTTCACCAGTTCTAATTCAGTTGCATGAAAGCAATTTGAAACTTTACAGAAAAGAGAATATTAGACAAATCTTAATACAATACAATGCAGTGCAGTGCAATGCAATGCAATGCAATGCAATACAATACAATACAATACAATACAATACAATACAATACAATACAATACAATACAATACAATACAATACAATACAATACAATACAATACAATACAATACAATACAATACAATACAATGCTTTATTGGCCAAGTGTGATCAGACACACAGGAATTTCTCTTTGGTGCATATGCTCTCAGTGTACATATAAAGATAAGATACATTCATCAAGAACCGTAAAGTACAACACTTAATGATAGTCATAGGATACAAATAAGCAATCAAATCATACTAGGAAACAATCAATATAAATTGTGAGGATACAGCAACAAGTTACAGTCATACCGCCATAAGTGGGAGGAGATGGGTGATAGGAACGATGAGAATATTAATAGTAATAGAAATGCAGACTTAATGAATAGTTTGATAGTGTTGAGGGAATTATTTCTTTAGCAGAGTGATGGCATTCAGGAAAAAACTGTTCTTGTGTATAGTTGTTCTGGTGTGCAGTGCTCTATAGTGTCGTTTTGAGGTAGGAGTTGAAACCGTTTATGTCCAGGATGCGAGGGGTCTGTAAATATATTCACAGCCCTCTTCCATGAGTGGAATATGGTAGTTTTGTTAGTGAGAAAAGTGTGAAAAATCCTCCGTCCAGAAGAGTGTTCCCAATACATATGCTAAGAAGATGTCAAGAACTGTTTCCAAGGGACTAGTGTTCCTGCCAAGGATGTATTCTGCCTTTGAGAGACCATTGAAACATTTCTTCTTCTTAATTAATTGAAAAAAAAATTATTGGTTGTCTCCTAGCAGTCATTTAGTAGTTGACTACTACTTGTGCATAATGAAAACTCCTTAATCTCAAAACACATGGACAGACTCAACCATAGTTTCAACTAGGAAACTGTGAGCATCCTAGACCAAGTTAAAGCCAGAAAGGCTAGAGAATTGCTGAAGCCTTGTCACTGAGATGCAACAGCCATCAATAGACACTAGAGATAAAGTACATTTTCACACCATTTAAAAGGGACAATAAACAAACTTTTTAAAAAGAATCAAAAAGACTAGAACACATTCTCTTTAGCAGCCAACACCCAGATAAGCAGGGATTAATACCAGACAAACAATCAAATAAGAAAACAATATCCTAAATCAAGAAATCACCAAGGAGAAAATAACCGTCAGGGCAAGTGACTGCATATAAACTGGGAGCAAGCCAGTGGTGGGTTGCTCCAGTTTCTGTCTGGTTCTTTAGAACCAGTAGTAAAAGTGGCAGAAGGCTCCACCCACATCCGGACATCATAATTGCGAACCGGTAGTAAAGGTAAGTAGAACCCACCCCGGAGCAAGCCCACATTTATTAGCACTAATGATGTTACGTAGCTGGGTAACGGGACATCTGCAAGCAGACAACCAAGCTCAGAGAGTACCAAGGCCCCCACACTATCCACAAATCTGATAGCGAATGGCAAACAGCTGCAAGTGGCATGTACATAGTATACAAAGTACAGCAAATTAAAAAACTAACAAATATGAAAAGGAATACAAGAAAATAAATGATAATAGAATTCATCTTTGTCATTCTTGCAGCCGCTTCAAATTTTGAGAAGATGAAGAAAGGAACCATTTTTCCTTGGGTTGGTTGAAAATGTTTGTCTGAAAAGTTTTCAACCAACATTTGTCTGAAATGGTATAGGATTTCCTGATTGAGCAGGAAGTTGGACTAGAAGACCTCCAAGGTCCCTTCCAACTCTGTTATTCTGTTATACATTTATTGTTTATTGGATTTATATACCGCCCTATTCCCAAAGGACTCAGGGCGGTGAACAGCCACAAAATAAAACACATATATACAAAATTTAAAAATAGAATAAAACCAAATTAAACAGTGTGGCCCCAGACAGATTTAAAACACCCCAATAATTTAAAACAAATTAAAATTTACATTATTAAAAAAGGGGGGGAAAGATTAGGCCAGGCCTGCTTGGTGGCACGGCGGAAGGTGCGCAGATCCAGGATCCTCCGTATCTCCAGGGGGAGCTTGTTTCAGATAGTGGGTGCCCCCACGGAGAAGACCCTCCCCCAAGGGGCCACCAATCAACACTGTTTGGCTGACGGCACATGGAGGAGCCCCTCTCTATGAGAGCGTACCGGCTGGTGGGAGGCTATTGGTGGTAGCAGGCAGTCCCATAACCAGGTCTTAAGCCATGGAGCGCTCTAAAGGTAGTAACCAAAACCTTGAAGTGCACCTGGAAGACCACCGGGAGCCAGTTCAGCTCGCGCAGGAGAGGTGTTATGTGGGAGCGCCATGTCGCTCCCATTACCACCCGCACAGCCGCACTCTGCGCCAGTTGGAGCCTCCAGGTGCTCCTCAAGGGGGGGCCCCATGTAGAGATATTTATATTTCACATTTCACTCTCCTGAGATCACTTTTACACTGTAGACACAATTATGTCCAGAAATGCAGATTGATTCCAGGAAGCATTCAGAGGCTTGTATATAAGAAATTCATTTTTTGCTGTTTATTTTTTAAAAATCTATTCATATACTTTCATGAATTCTTTCACATCACAGATATTCTTGAATGGATTTTTTACATCCAAACCAATGCATTGTTGCCTGCTTCTTTAACAGATCAAGGCTTGGTCTTCTTAGTACTTAAATTATCTCACTTTAATGCTGGTTTTGAAAGTGAGTCTTCTGTTCGGTGCATCAAAAGGGAAATACTATCATCTTTTTTAAATAAAAGAAACATGAAAGCCAAGATTGTGGGGAAGGATATCAGATTGGCTGATTCAGCTGGAAAGTGCATTTATAGAAACAACTACATTTAATTTTTGGCGGAGACGAACATCTCGTGAAACATCTCAGCAAACATTTGCTCGCCTGGAGTAATGGACTGGGAATTGATTACATTGGATCCCACGGAGGGATTTTTGGAATGGCTCTATTCTTCAGAATAATTAGTAATGGGCTTTTCAAAGTGTAGCTAAATGTTATCCAAATTTTGATAGGAAATACTGGAAGTTAAAACAATATGTATATTAATGCAGATTTTGATTAGGAAGATCTTTTTATTTTGGAAATAAGGATGAATTGATTTTTATTGTAGAGCATCCTACACTATGAAATAAACCTGGATGTTTGGCATGGAAGTTTTAATCAACTGGAAGGGAATCCCCAAAGTGCTTTTACTAAAGGCAATTGGACTTGGTTTTGAAAAAGCGCCTTTGGGACAACCAGGACCATGGATGACTGAGAATCTCCATAGACAATTGGAAGGGAAGTATCACCTTCTCTGGCCAACTGTATTCAAAGAGGTGTCTGTGTCGCTCTGTCTGGTTAAGGTTCTTCCCAAAATATGCTTGGAAAACTATGTTGGAGATAAACGCCGTACAGTCATCACAATTTCCATTCTTGCCATGTTTCAGATTGTTCTTAAACCACCACAAATGGAAATGAACAGGTAGATTTCACTAGCAATACTCAGAAAATTCATAGCAGGGATTGGGCAGGTTTTTCACAAAATGCACAGATACAAAGCGAACCAGAGAAACCTCCCCCCACCATGTTGGACAATATAAATAATTATTTTCTCCTCCTCCTCCTCCTCCTCCTCCTCCTCCTCCTCCTCCTCCTCCTCCTTCTTCTTCCCCTCCTCTTCCTCCTCCTCCTCCTCTTCCTTTTTCTTCTTCTTCTTCTTCTTCTTCTTCTTCTTCTTCTTCTTCTTCTTCTTCTTCTTCTTCTTCTTCTTCTTCTTCTTCTTCTTCTTCTTCTTCCCCCCTCCTCCTCCTCCTCCTCCTCTTCCTTCTTCTTCTTCTTCTTCTTCTTCTTCTTCTTCTTCTTCTTCTTCTTCTTCTTCTTCCCCCCCTCCTCCTCCTCCTCCTCCTCCTTCTTCTTCTTCCCCCCCCCTCCTCCTCCTCCTCCTCCTCCTCCTCCTCTTCCTTCTTCTTCTTCTTCTTCTTCTTCTTCTTCTTCTTCTTCTTCTTCTTCTTCTTCTTCTTCTTCTTCTTCTTCTTCTTCTTCTTCTTCTTCCCCCCATCTCTGCTGTACTGCTGCCTGTGTGTTTTGCTTGTAATTGCTAATACATTGAAGAAGAATCCATATTGGTATTGTAAAATTTACTTCATCTGTTATTATGTACATAAAGGGAAGTTAATGAATCCTGCTGAATCAGTTATCTGTGTGTGCTTCTGGATTTGATTTTTGCAACTCTGACTTATTCAGCATAGCCAACATTGGTCAAGCAAGTTGACCATTGGTCATGGTCAACTTGCTGTGGCCAACTCACTGGGGAACAACTCATCTGAGGACAACTTGCCACAAGACAAGAGTTACCCTGATATTGCAAAATGGGGGAATAGAATCATTAAAGAAAGGATGCAAAAGGAGGAAAAAAAATGAAATGTGAATGACAAAAAAAATAAAATATTTTTTAAATCATTTTAAATATTTAAATTGAATTGTTGAATTGTCCCGCAGCGAGTTTCCCCACACTGGGTTGGTAACGGTGAATTGTCCTGCCGTGAGTTGGCTGGGGCAAGTTGGTTGCAGTGAGTTGGCCTCATCATGTTGTCTATTCCAGCTCCAGAAGTTGCACAAGAAGGCCGTGCTCTCTCACCGCCTCTAGAGTCTTTGAAAATTGTATGAGAACATGGCTTGCTGGCTGGAGAATTCTGGGAGTTGAAGTCCACAGATCTTAAAGCTGCTGTGGTTGAGAAACATTGCTCTTGGGGCAGTGCCCTGGTGATAGATGGCTTCCCCACTGGCTGGTGAAGAAAGAATGCCAGAAGAAACTTTTTTAAAAAACTAAGACAACAGCAATTCACTTCTCTGTTACAACTAGCACACTCACCAATCCAAACAACTCCATTTTGCAGGCCTTCAGAACAGACGCAATAGAGACAGGATAGGGATGGGCAAGTGGGTGGCGGGGGGAGAGCAAATCTTTCAATGCCAACTCAGAGAGGGGTGAACATCCTTTGAAAACCCTTGAACCACACAAGTCCCGTGGAAGAATAGCCTTATCGCCAACGTGTGTGGGGAAGCCTTATTTATTTCTCCTCCATCTGCAGCATGCACCCAATTTCACGCAAGCTTTCAACACAGCTTGATTTCTGTGCTTCACTCTCAACCAGGAAAAAGAAAAAGAAAAAAAGAAAAGAAGACGGGGATGCAGAGAAAAGGAATGATAACAAAATCTCATGTAACCAAAGCAATTTGTTACCAAGCACCTGTTTCTAATTACCCATTTGCTTCTATGAGATTCTATGAGGGTACGCTCTGGACTCCGAATGTAAAAACCTTCTATTCTTCTATTTCTTCTTTTATTTATTTATGAGGTTTGCATGGTTGCTCTTATTATATGAAATGACTCTGGGCTGCTAAGAATAGATAAACCAATATATATTGAAAGAGACTAAATTTAAAAACTCTCTCAAATTGCCAGGGACCACAAAGGTCCCATTACAAAACTGCAAAGGCTACGATAGACTGACCTCATCTCCTGGCTCAGGAGCTAGGAGAAAGACCAGGTTTAACAGAATAACAGAGTTGGCAGGGACCTTAGAGGCCTTCTTGTCCAACTCCCTGTGCAGGCAGGAGACCCTATGCCTGTGATGGCGAACCTATGGCATCCCTGCCACCTGTGGCACGCAAAGCCATATTGGTGGGTATGTGAGCTCAGCTCCAGCATGCAGGCACACGCCGGCCAGCTGATTTTCAGGCCTTCCGGTCCCACCGGAAGTCAGCAAACAAGCCGTTTCTGGCCTCCAGGAGGGGTGGGGAAGGCTGTTTTTGCCCTCCCCAGGCTCCTAGAAAGCCTCTGGAGCCTGGGGAGGGCAAAAAAACAGGCCTATTGGGCCCACTGTGCCATCACGTGCCAAAAGTGTGGGGAGCGTGGGGGAGTCACATGCACATGCACAGGGGGGGGCACATAGAATTATGGGTGTGGGCACGCATGCGACCCTCTGCACTCCCCCCACTTTTGGCAAGTGATGGCAAAAAGGTTAGCGATCACTGCCCTATGCCATTCCAGACAAATGGCTGTCCAATCTCTTCTTAAAAGCCTCCACTGATGCACACCCACAACTTTTGAAGACAAGCCATTCCACTAATTAATTGTTCTCACTGTTAGGAAGTTTCTAATGAAAATATATATGCTGAATAAAACTCCACATTGGTGACAGAAAGGGCATCTGGCCATTAAATCAGGGGTGAAATCTAGCAGGTTCTGACAGGTTCTCGAGAATCGGTAGTGGAAATTTTGAGTAGATCAGAGAACCGGCAAATACCACCTCTGGCTGGCCCCAGAGTGGAGTGAGAATGGAGATTTTGCAATATCCTTCCTCCAGGAGTGGGGTGGAAATGGAGATTTTGTAGTATTCTTTCCCTGCCATGCCTACCAATCCACCCCCACCAAGCCACATCACACCCATCAAGCCATGCCCACAGAACTGGTAGTAAAATAAAATTGAATTTCACCACTGCATTAAACACTCTAATAGCTCCATTCGGTTGCCCAGACTCCACCCCGCAAGGGATTATGCAGTCGTTAACAGATGATGATGACTGTTAGGAAGTTTCTTCTTTATTATTATTATTTTTTGGTTCGATTTATATGCCGCCCTTCTCCGGAGACTCAGGGTGGCTTACAATGTGTTAAGCAATAGCCTTCATACTTTTGTATATACCTGCTTAGTAGGGCTTTTGGCCCCCCCTAAGCGGTGTTCTTTTTTATACAAAGTCAGCTTATTGCCCCCACAACCCGGGTCCTCATTTCACCTACCTCGAAAGGATGGAAGGCTGAGGCAACCTTGAGCCTGGTGAGATTCGAACTTGCAGTAATTGCAGGCAGCTGGCAACTAAGTGCTACTTTAACAGCACTTAGTCTACTGCACCACCAGGCTCCTTAGTTCTAGATTCTGGAAGACAAGGGTCTTAAAGGCACCAATGACTGGGTAGGGTGTTTTTTTCCAGAGTGGGCATGACACGTGGTAAGGCCAATTCCTCGAGTGGGTTGCAGTGGTGTTCACGTCCTTTTACTCTCCTCCCTCAAGCTGACCTCAGATCTCACTGTCTCAGAACATCCAAAGAGCAGGACCATTTTTAAGTTGCAAGTGATGAAAGTTTAATGAAAGTTGGAGCGTGAAGACTTTATATGTGCATGTGAAAGATATTACAGTTAATCCTCAATTTACAACCACAATTGGGACTGGAGGCTCCATTGCTAAGCAAGGAGGTTGTTATGTGAGCAGCACACAATTTCCTGACCTTTTTTACCACGGTTGAATCGCTACGGTTGTTGAGTGAGTCATGAGGTCTCTTATTGAATTCGACTTCCCCCATTTGACTTTTTTTGTGGGAAGTCAGCTGGAAGGGTTGCCAATGGCAATTTCTTAATTTATTTTATGTTATTGTTTTATTGTTTTTATTTCATTTTATTTTATTGTTTTATTTTTTTAATTATTTAATTTTATTTTATTGGGTTTTTTAATTTAATTTAATTGTTTTATTGTTTTATTTTTATTTATTTATTTTTTTATAAATGAAGGCACATATTCAGGATAACGTTGCAGGATCCAGTCTGAGCCAATCACCAGAACTGGAGGTTGCTTGGTTGGCTTATTTGGTTGGCTGGTTTATTTATTTTTAGCATTTATATAGCTCTCTAGCTTATAACCAACTCTGGGCGGGTCCCAAACAAAAGTTAAAACAAGAAACAAACCATCTTAAAACTATAAAACTAAACACATTAAAAACAACAAAAAGCTGGTGCCAAGTCAGACTTCCCCTGTGCAGTCATCCCATCTTCTCCCAGTGATTGGGGAAAAGCCAAGTCTTCATAGCTTTACAGAAGACTGAAAGGATGGAGGCTAGCCAAACTTTAGGAGGGCAGAGAGTTCCATAGGGCGGGGTCTGCCATGGAAAGAAGCTCCCATCAGATGGCTAATGTAGCCTTAACATCAAATGTTTTACACCTTCGTGAGTGTCTACAAGGTGTCTCCTCCTGAGAAGTTTTTCCTCCATGCCTTTCTCTATTAAATGCCAACTGCAAGTTAACAAGATTTGGCCTGTGACCTTAATCAGGGATTGGTGCCCAATCTGGCCTAAAACTGATAAGATTTTAATCAATTGCAAGTTGAAGATTTTTCCTTCCTAACTAGCTCTAGCACATTCCTGCAATTGTAAAACCGGCCATTCTGATGCAGAAAATATTAATTTCACATATATGTAGGCATTAGTAGCATTTTTTGGCAGTTTTGACTGTATTTTTTGTTGCACATGCCAAGAAAGTTAAAGATTAGTTTGTCTTCCCCATCACTGTTTGTCTTCATTTCCAATTGTTCGTGGCCTCCTTTCCCCTATTCAGATATCTAGTAATCAAAAGAAGGGAACATCTGTAGTTCAGGGTCAAACTGTGGAGTCCTTCCAGATATGGTATTCATCCGGTTCACACTGGTTTGTGCGAACTGTTGGCGGAAATTTGGCTAAGATCACTGAACCGGTAGCGATGGCTGGCTGGCCACGCCCCAGAACTGGTCCCCCGGTTTCTGCTCACTCACCCCGCCCACCACGTTCATCGCCACTGTGCTCCTTGCGCATGCGCATTCCATTGCCTTGCAAGTCCAATGGAATGCGCGTGCGCGAAGAACATGGTGACTACGGCAGCAGCTTTTTTCACGACCTCCGGTACTTTTTGGCAGCCTGTGGCCAACTGCCACAACCGCAAAGCGGCTCTCAAAGAGTCTTTTTTGCCAGCTGCTTTCCAGCAGCAGCAGCTGGCTAGGAACCACTGAAAATTCCAGTCAGCTTGCCTTCCGGACTCTGGACCAGCCGCCGCAGAAGGTAAGCAGCCTGAAAAAAGAGATGGGGGGAGGAAGAGGGTTTAGAGCTGGCCGGGGCCACTAAGTAGGGGAAATAGGGGCGACTGGCGAAGTGGGGGCGGGGGTAGATAGGTGGAAATTCCAAAAATGTTCCTACCTTTTCCTGTGGGCATGGCTAGGTGGGGTCATGTGACAGAGTGGGTGTGGGCATGAGTGATGTCAAGTTGACCACTCAGCCACATGCCCCCTACCTAGCCACGCCACACCGAACCAGTAGCAAAAAATTTTGAAACCCACCACTGAGTCTTTCATGCTTGGTTGTTTCCCTCAAGACATTGCAACTAGAACTAGACCCAACTAGGTAACATCATCAAGGCTAGCAGGTGTGGAGTTTGCTCTCTGTTTATATACAGAAGTTTGCCCTGCCAGTATTGGTGAGGGTGTGGTCTTCTCCTTCATAGATCCTTGATCTTCTTGATCGTCTGCTGTTAATATCTGGTAAGCCTGGTTTTGGGCAACGCTCAAAGTTTTTAAAATAAAGTGAAAATGGGCGTGGCATGCCTCTGAAGCATAAAATGCACCCATTGGTACCCTAAACAAACCTAACCTCCTAAGTAACATCAATGATTTCCCAGCAGGAAGAAAGGCAAAAATATCCTAAGAAATAGAGATCCTAAAAAACAGAGCTCATTAAAAAAAATTTTTTTTTTTCAGTGCTACCATATTTCAGCCAACAGATATCACCATTTGTGATACTTTTAGCTCTGTGCATCCCTCAACCTCCAAGGATAAAAGTCTGTAGAGATCCTCAGTCCTCCTGGTGGTCATGGTTGTCCCAAAGGTGCTTTTTTCAGGAGGCAACTGGACTTTCTTATTTTTTTTTTCTTTTGAAGATGTTTCACTTCTCATCCAAGACATTTCTTCACCTCTGACAGGAGAGTGAGGGATGGAAAGAGTTATATTCCTTGCAGACAGCTGGTCATTTGCATCCTTTTTAGAAGGTCGTTGGGACTTTTGGCTTTACAATTTGGGATGAATACCCTTTAACAGATTTAATAGATTAACAGAGTTGGAAGGGGCTTTTAGGTCATCTAATCCAAACCCCCCCCCCCACTCAAGCAGGAGACCCTATATCATTTCTGACAAATGGCAATCCAATCTTTTCTTGAAAGTTTCCAGTATTGAAGCTCTCACAACTTCTGAAGGCAAGCTGTTCCATTGGTTGATCATTCTCACTGTCAGAAAGTTCCTCCTCATTTCTAGGTTGAATCTCTCCTTGGTCAGTTTCCATCCATTATTCCTTGTCTGGCCCTCAGGTGCTTTGGAAAACAACTTGACCCCCTCCTCTCTATGGCAGCCCCTCAAATATTGGAACTCTGCTATCCTGTCTCTCCTGGTCCTTCTCTTCACTAGACTAGCCATGCCCAGTTCATGTAACCGTTCTTCATATGTTTTAGTCTCCAGTCCCCTAATCATCCTGGTTGCTCTTCTCTGCACTCTTTCTAGAGTCTCAACATCTTTTTTATAGTATGGTGATCGAAACTGGATGCAGTACTCTAGGTGTGGTCTTACTAGGGCTTTATAGAGTGGTATTAGTACCTCCTTTGATCTGGATTTCCAGAGGAAAAATTGTGGACTACAGGAACCATTTGCACTACTCAGGTGACTCTGAGGACACAGATAAATCACCAAGTGCTTCAATGACCCTCTGAAAGGATGCAGATGACCAGCTGTCTCCAAGGAATATAAATCCTTCCATTCCCCACCATCCAGTCAGAGCTGAAGAAGCTTCTTGGATGAGAAGTGAAATGTCTTCAGAAAAAAAAAACGAAGTCCAGTTGCCTCCTGAAAAAGCACTTTGGGGACAACTTCCAGGATACAAGGAAAGAGCTTCTTGCCTTACTTAAAAGAGGTACAATTAACAAGAGTAATATCACTGGATGCTACAAATAAAGAATTGTACAAGACCAAGGATGCAATTTATGAATGAAAAAGGTACGGATGAAAAAAAACTGTACTCTCACCCCAATCATTTGTTTTTAGGAAGGATTTAAAAGGAAGCAACAGGGGGAGAAATCCAGAGAAGTCGGGGCAGGGGGAGAAATCTCTGAAGTTTTCTTCCTATTGCCCAAGAACTGAAAGCATTCCCGGATGCATTTAATGGGAGCACAGAGTCGGCTGAAGCTCTTATGAGCTGAGTGGGCAAGCAGCCAATTCACAGGGACAACCGCCTTGATGCTTGGAAGAAACGTGACCGACTCTGCGGGCTGCCTGCCCCCTCCTTCGTGCAGCCCTCCAGAGCTGCTGAGCGAATTCCAGATGTGGTTCATTACAGCTCATTTGCTGTTGGATTGGATAGATTGCATTTGATGGGTGCTTATGACTGTCAGATCCCCTCAGGGTAGCTTACGACTCGCTCCCTTTCAACAGGAGGCAAAGCTGCCTTTGGCACAGAGGGCCTTGTGTCTTAAGATTCGGAAAACTTCAGGCTCATTAAGTGGGAATGGTCTTTGGAAAATCCCCATTTGCAATGCTGCCAAGTGGGCGTGGCCAGATCTGATGCAGAATAACAGAGTTGGAAGGGACCTTGGAGGTCTTGTAGTCCAACCCCCTGCTCAAACAGGGGCCCAAAGGGCTGTCCAGTCTCTTCTTAAAAGCCTCCAGTTTTGAAGCACCTACAATTTCCAAAGGCAGACCATTCCATTGATTGTATAGAAAATTTCTCCTTAGTTCTAGGTTGTTTCTCTCCTTGATTAGTTTCCATCCATTGCTGCTTGTCCTGCTCTCAGATGCTTTGGAAAATAGCTTGACTCCAGGGATGAAATGCTACCGGTTCACACCGGTTCGGGCAAACTGGTAGTAAAAAAAATGCTACCGATTCTTCCAAACCAGTATTTCCAACGATTAGCTCTACCGCATCATTTATATTCACTAGAAAGCAGGAAATCCTGCTTTCTAGAAAATCTAAATCACGTGGCACAGCTGTTTTCCCACCCCACCCACCTCCACTGTTCTACTTACTTTCTTAAGCCTCCTTTTTCTGCACAGAATATACATTTGGCATGCACCGAGCATGAGCGTGCATGCAGCATGCGTTTGGCGCCCGCCATGCATGCACGCACGATAAACCGGTGGCAAACCTTGAAGGATTTTACCTCTGCTTGACTCCCTCTTCTTTGTGGCAGCCCCTGAGATATCGGAACACTTCTATCATGTCACTCCTAGTCCTTCTTTTCACTAGACTAGACATATCCAATTCCTCTAACCCTCCATTGTATATTTTAGCCTCCAGCCCCCTAATCAACTTTGTTGCTCTTCTCTGCACTCTTCCTCACAGGGGGTGGGGCCCCTTGTCTTCAACAATTGGGTTGCAGAGGGACTTGAATGTATTTGTGGGGCTTAGCTACTCATTGCCGGCTTTGCAACTTGGGCAAACCTAACACTTCTGGCTTGTAAATGAAGTTAAACCCAGATTGTGAGCTCCAACAATAGTGATTTACTCTACAAACCATTGTTTGTTTGTTTTATCTTCCCACACTGTAGTTAACACTAACTGGTTTAGTGCGATGTGTGAACTCAGCCTAATTTTAAAGGATAGTTGTAAGCATTGGCTTTTGGAGAAGGATCTAACATTTTGTAAGAATTTCTGGCAAGGGACTAAATCTAGATGATCCCATAGCTTAGACTTTGCTGTTGATCTCGGCTTCAGTTGGAAAGAAGTTGAGGCCTTGTGAGCGACGATTCCTTTGATCTTACAGAACGGTTGCCCAAGGCTTATTTTCATTAGCTTGCAAAAGCCAGGGCTTTGATCTGGAAACCTTCAACCTTGGAAAGTTTTATGGCTAATTACATCGTTTAAGAAATCTTTATGGAGGAGAAAAGGGTCCAATAAAGGTAAAACCAGATCTGATTCTAGAGAGGAAAGGAGGACGGGGGAGTTACGAGGCTGGTCTTTGTAAAATATATGGATCCTAAAAGCCTGCTACTAATGGGAGTAAGCACACCCAGGAAGGCAAATGAGATCACCGCTCAGGGGTTGCCTGAACATTTTTTTTTCTTGGGATGGGGCCTTCTAGTCAGCTTTTGACTCCCAGGGATTGCTTGGACTAACCTCTGCAGTTCTTTGCAAGGTTTTTTTGGAAGAACATAGAATAATAATGTTATTATTATTCATATATAAATCGAATCGGCATATAAATCGAACCAATAAATAAATAAATAATAGAGCTGGAAGGGACCTTGGAGGTCTTCTAGTCCAACCCCCTGTTCGAGCAGGAGACCCAGTACCATTTCAGATAAATGGTTGTCCAGTCACTTTTGGAAAACCTCCAGTGATGGAGCATCCATAACTTTTGAAGACAAGCTGTTCCATTCAGTGATTGCTTTCACCATTAGGAATCCTTTTCCCCTTCATTCTAGGTTGCTTCTCACTGTAGGAAGTTAGCACCCTCTCCTAGAAGAATGAAATATTTTAGGAAATATTTTTAAAAATGGCAGAATATTATATTTCCCTGGATGAGAAATGGAGAAACATGTTTTAAAGACAAAGCAGCTTCCTGCCTTCCCACCACCACAACTTTGTCAATGGGCCTTTAAGGCCTCAGCCAAGCTCACTCATTTCCCCCCACCTTTGTCAATGCATCCATCATCTGCAACACAATAGGACCCATCTAGCAACAGAAACTCACCACATGGCAAGACTCAAGCAAGCTTGAGAGACAACCTACAAAGTTAGCTAAGACTCCTAGACCACCTGGAAATTTGATAATCAATCAGGATACATGTCTTATACAGGAACAAGAATTCAGAGGTGGGGCCCAACAGACGGCATAAAACCAAGGCACTCCCAGCATCTGGGGTTTCTTTGTTTTCTACTCAGGAATTCAAGACATGTGATTCCTGTCCATCATTAAACCATCTTTCCAAGCAGTCTCCATGCTTCCAGTGTTTTTTCCCCACTTGGAACTGAACCCAGATGGACATTTTTTCCAACATCACCTTGGTTAGTTTCCTTAGATAGTTCCATGGAAGTGGTTTGCCATTGCTTGCTTCCTAGGGCTGAGAGAGAATGACTGGCCCAAGGTCACCCAGCTAGCTTCATGTCTCAGGAACTTCATGGCCTTCTGGTTTTTAACCTGAGGCCTTAACTACTACACCAAACTGACTCTCTACTTAAACATTGGGAGATCCTAAACGCAGCATGGAAATTAGCTCAGTTCTAATGTGTGGCCTCCAAGGTGTAGACAAGTAGTACAAGCCAGAAGAGTCTCATGTGCTTTGTGGGCTCATGGTACAATTTGTGCAATGACATCTCTGCCTCTTTCCGACACGCATGCAGATGTCAATGTTGAAGAGCTTCAAAATTGCACGCCAAAGATTTGTTGGAAGAATTATTTCATTCATATTTACTCTTCAATCTCCGCCTCTATGGATGCCTTTGGGGCATTATATGGAAGTATAAAACATTGTACTTCTACTTAAGAGTTTAAAAGCTGATACATTTTCTCAAACTTTGTGTGTGCTGTCCTATTTTCCCTTGTGTAATTTTTATAAGGGGTGTTGCAGGGTTGGTGGTGAAGGATTTTTTTCCCTTCGGTTTATGGTTTTCAATGTTTTGTTTCTCATTGTGTTCAATTTCTTTATAAGAAAAGAAATTGGCAGCAAATTATGGAACTGTGGGGACACATTTTCCTCCTGGCTTGTGACAGGAAACTAGTCAATACATGAGTTATGTCCGACAGACTTAATGCATTTCTTAAATTTAAAACAACCTTCCCCAAATCTCCCAAAAGCAACTCCAGCCCTCTTCGTGTGACACCATGAGGCTGCTGCAAAACTCCCTCAGCTCTTCTAATGCACATAAAGCAAATATATTACAGTTGTCTGTCCATTCACATTAACTGAAAGAAAGGCCCGCTAAGTATAATTGACTATATTCTGGATCAATACACATAGAATCTCAGCTCAGCAAACGTTATTGTCTATACAGGTCCTCTTCAACTTACAACCACAATTAATAATAGAATAACAGAGTTGGAAGGAACTTTGGAGATCTTCTAATCCAGAGGACACCAATCTTTCAGACCTCAGGGACCACTAAATTCACAATTTTAAATCTCTTGGACCACTAGTATGATCTGCTTAATGACCAACTGGATGAGCATGGCTAGTTGGTCATGTGACTGGGTGGGCATGGCCAACTTGATGTCACTCATGTCAAGAGGTGCCTTGCCAACTTCTACTCACCCCTCCCCTCCCAGCCACTCCTCCCCTGCCTGCCCAGGTACTTAGGGCCCCAACAGGAAGCAGTTGTTGGAGCTAAGCAGCCACCATGAGAAAGAGTTGGCAAAACAGCTGGCTCAGTTCAAATTGGATCTGACTTATTTTTTGGAGTATAAAACACACCTTTTCCCCCCAAAAAAGAGGGTGAAAATCTCGGTGCATCTTATACTCCAAATGTAGCCCCACCTGGCTTCTCAAACGGAGGTTTCAGAGGCTGAAAAAAGCATCAGAAATGAAGCTTCTGAAAAGAAGCCCCCAAACAGAGTTTCAGAAAAAAAGCCCCCAAACAGAGCTTCAGAGGCTTTTTTTCTGAAGTTGTTTCGGAGGCTTTCAGAGGTGTTCAGAGGCTTTCAGAGGCAGAAAAAAAAAGCCAAAAAAAAGCAAGGCACAGAGCTCACAACGAAGGAACGTGTTGCTAAAATTCCCCTCTGGAGACAGGTGATTGGGAGTATTCCGGGAGGCCCATCCACCTGCCAATCAGCTTTTTTCTTATTTTCCTCCCCAAAATTAAGGTGCATCTTATACTCGGGTGCATCTTATACTCCGAAAAATATGGTAAATGTAATTTTTAAAAAAACATTAAATTCAGGGGCCATCCATCCAAATTTTGTGGTCATAAGTAGCTCTGGGGAGGCCCGTCATAACTTCAAACAGTCACTAAGTGATCCATCAAAAGTCAAGGTGTACCTGTATTCCATAAGACTTTTGTTGTTTAATTGAATCAATTGCTCATCATCTTTGCAGGACAAATGATTTAAAAAAAGCCAATAACCTTTTTCAGTAAATGCCTTAGGAATGGAGTGTACAATCTTGTGCTGTTACTTAAGCCAAATTAGTACATATGTACAACCATAATTAGTACATACAGTAGTGGCCAAGATTGTGGAAACCTTTTGGGGAAAGTGTATCTTCTAAAACTAGCTAATAACATCACTTTTTTTGGAGTAGTACCATAAAATGATATATCGATCAGGAATGTAATGCAATAACTTTTATGAAGGATTTGCTGTTAGAATAGCAGTTACAGTATAAAGAAGAAAAGTGAAACACGTAGAAAAAACGTGTACAAAAATTATCACCATGTCAATTAATACTCAGTTGGGTAACCTTTAGCATGAATTACAGCCTTACAACATCTTCCCATGGAGTGAACCAAGTCTTTTAGTTCTGCAGCTGTTATAATGTGAAACCAAGATTGAGTGATGGCTTCTGTTAACTGGGTTATATGGCTGGGTCGCTGCTGACTAACAAGTTTCTTTAGTCGGCTCCATAGATTTTCAATCGGGTTAAGGTCTGGGCCATTCCCAGGCCATTCCAGCAGTGGAATGTGATTATCTTGAAACTCCAAAAAAAGTGATGCCATCAAACCTCAAAAATACACTTTTCCCAAAAGGTTTCCACAATTTTGGCCACTACTGTAGTATACAGCATAACCCCTGGTTTGTGTGTCTGTATTATTCTAATGAAAAAGTAAAATCAAGAAAACAGTATCATGATCAACTGGATAATTTAACATGCTTTGGCTGAGCTTTGTCACCAAAGAAACTTTGACCAAAATGGTATTAACCATAATTTTGCTGGATCCACTTATCTCAAATTTGTGGCTTATGACGAGCAGTTTTATTATGGTATAAACTCTTGTGGCTCAAAGCCCATATTATCAGAGGATATACAAGTTTACAAAATGTCATGGATACTCAGTTCTTAGATGCCAAATGGACTAGAATAGAATAGAATAGAATAGAATAGAATAGAATAGAATAGAATAGAATAGAATAGAATAGAATAGAATAGAATAGAATAGAATAGAATTTTTTATTGGCCAAGTGTGATTGGACACACAAGGAATTTGTCTTGGTGCATACACTCTCAGTGTACATAAAAGAAAAGATACATTTGTCAAGAATCATAAGCTACAATACTTAATGATAGTCATAGGGTACAAATAAGCAATCAAATCATATTAGGAAAGAGTCAATATAAATCATAAGGATACAAGCAACAAGGTTACAGTCATACCATCATAAGTGGGAGGAGATGGGTGATAGGAATGATGAGAAGATTAATAGTAGTGCAGACTTAGTAAATAGTTTGTCAGTGTTGAGGGAATTATTTGTTTAGCAGAGTGATGGCGTTCGGGAAAAAATAGTTCTTGTGTCTAGTTGTTCTGGTGTGCTCTATAGCATTGTTCTGAGGGTACAAGTTGAAACAGTTTATATCCAGGATGCGAGGGGTCTGTAAATATTTTCACAGCCCCCTTTTTGACTCGGGCAATATACAGGTCCTCAATGGAAGGCAGGTTGGTAGCAATTGTTTTTTCTGCAGTTTTAATTATCCTCAGAAGTCTGTGTCCGCCTTGTTGGGTTGCAGAACCAAACCAGACAGTTATAGAGGTGCAGATGACAAATTCAATAATTCCTCTGTAAAACTGGATCAGCAGCTCCTTGGGCAGTTTGAGCTTTCTGAGTTGGCGCAGAAAGAACATAGAGCCTCAGATAGCTCAACAGGCTACGTAGCCTGTTATTAACATTCAGCTGTCTGAAATTATTGAAGTGCGAGGCTCAAGGTTGACTCAGCCTTCCATCCTTCCTAAGGTAGGTAAATTGAGGACCCAGTTTGTGGGGGCAATAGGCTGACTTTGTATAAAAAATATACAAAAGTATGAAGGCTATTGCTTAACACATTGTAAGCCACCCTGAGTCTCCAGAGAAGGGTGGCATATAAATCTAATTAAAAAAATAATAATAATGGAGGGAAACATCACTTAAATGTTCCAAATATAGATAATCCTTTACTTACAACCATTTGTTTAGTAGCAATAGCTACTAAACAAGATTTGTATACTGCTTCACAGTGCTTTGCAGCCCTCTCTAAGCGGTTTATAGAGTTAGCCTATTGCCCCCAACAGTCTAGGTCCTCATTTTACCAATCTCGGAAGGATAGAAAGTTGAATACATCTTGAGCCAGTGAGGCTCGAACTCCTGGCAATGAATTCAATAAGCAGTAGCAATAGCAGTAGCACTTAGACTTATATACTGCTCCATAGTGCTTTACAGCCAGTGGTGAAATCCAATTTTTTTTTACGACCGGTTCTGTGGGCGTGGATTGGTGGGCATGGTGTGGTGTGGCTTGTTGGCATGACAGGGGAAGGATCCTGCAAAATCTCCATTCCCACCCCACTCCAGGGAAAAGATATTGCAAAATCTGCATTCCCATCCCATTCCAGGGGGGGAAATACTGCAAAATCTTCATTCCCACCCCACTCTGGGTCCAGCCAGAAGTGGTATTTGCCGATTCTCTGAACTACTCAACATTTTCGCTACCGGTTCTCTAGAACTTGTCAGAACCTGCTGGATTTCACCTCTGTTTACAGCCTGCCCACCCCCCATATTGCCCCCAACTAGGGGTGGGCTTCAAAAAGTTTAGCAAGGGGTTCTTTGCCCAGTTGGTCAGTGGGCGTGGCCATGGTGGGCGTGGCCTAGTTGGCCTCCTGCACCATGATGGGGGAGCGTTTTTGCCCTTCCCGGACTTCAGAGGCTTTTTTTGAGCCTCCGGGAGGGCAAAACCAGCCTCACCAGGCTCCGGAGGCCCTTACCTGCATCCAAAATGGTCCATGTGGGGACTCCTTGGAGGGGCGGGGCAGGGTGGGAAGGGGCAGCCAAGAATGGGATTTGAGGGTTGTCTGAATTGCACCGAATGTTAGCTAGAGGTTCTACCAAAAACCTGCAAACCCCCAACAGCCCATCCCTGCCCCTAACAATCTGGATCCTCGTTTTACCGACCTCGGAAGGATGGAAGTCTGAGTCAACCTTGAGCCAATGAGAATCAAACTGCCATATTGCTGGGCAATGAGCAGTAAGCAGAATTAGCCTGCAATGCTCCATTCTAACCACCGCACCACCAGAGTAACCATTCAAAGTTACAATAGTACTGAAAAAAAGTGACTTATGACCATTTTTTCACACTTACAACTGTTTCAGCATCTCCATGGCCACATGATGAACATTCAGATATTTGGCCACTGGTTCATGTTTACAATGGTTGCAGTGTTCCAGAGTCATGTGATCCAGGAGTGGTGTTCACTTACTTTTGCTACCGGTTCGCAAATGTGAGCATGCACGTGCCACCTACACATATGCGCAGGGCCTTCTGCGCATGTGCAGAGGGTCAAAAACTTGCATTAATGGGACGTGATGACATCTGGGTGGGTGGGCGGAGCCTCACACAGCCGCCACTACCTGTTCGCCCAAACCGGATAGAACCAGCTGAATATCACCACTGATGTGATCATCTTTTGCGACCTTGTGACTGGCAAAGTCAATGAGAAAGGCAGATTCACTGAACAATTGTGTTACTAACTTAACCACTGCTGTGATTTACTGAACAACTCTGGCCAGAAAGGTCATGAAATGGGACTAAAACTCACTTAACAACCGTTTTGCATTGTAATGGAAATTTTGGACTCAATTGTGGTCATACATCGAAGGACCACCTGTAAGCGGTGCCTCCTCCATCTTGAACTCCAGTGATTGTCACAGAACCTAGTTGCCTGTAAACTGCAAAAATTGCTTTAAATCTGCCGCCCGGCGGTTCTGAAGACCTCCCTCCCCTCCAGATCCACATCCAGCCATTTCTTTTAATCTCCTCACTATGAGCTCTGGGGAAATCGATGCATGGTTTTCAGAAATATAAGCCCTCCATTGTTTGAGAAGCCAAAAGTCTCCTGCCATTTCTTTCTCCTGCTACTCGCCAACCCTTTGAATCTATACTGGAAGTCCTCTTTTTTGCCGTTGGCGGGGGGGAGAGAAAGAAAGAAGAGCCGCTGAACATCTGTTTCCCATCTAACCTGGAACCAGACTTTTGCGTTGAACTTCTCTTACTGTACATTGATTCAATTACCAAGCCTGGTTGGTGCAGAAGATTGAGGTTATACGGGCTTTGCAAAAGGCTGTTGTGTTTTGCCATACAAGAGTCCTGAATTAATTAAGATCCATCCAACCCACTTCCCTTGGAAGAATTAGCCCCTGCAGAAGTGGAGCAAAATCTTTTAGAGATGAGAAGTTTTGGGCAAAGATGAGAGGCAGCCCAGGGATCCTTAGAGTCCCTTGCCATTTCACTTTTGGGTCTTGGATTGGACTGTCGGTCTGCTTTTTGTGTCTGGGTCTGGTGAGATTCGAACTTACAGTAATTGCAGACAGCTGGTGTTTAATCACAATGCTTTTAGTCTGCTGAACTAACCAGGGCTCTTGGTTTTGTAAAATGGATTGGGGAAGAACTGTATGCAATTGTTTGTCAATAGTTCTGGGCTTGCCCCTGGAAATTTAAAAGTGGCTTGTTTGGGGTGAACGAGAACTTTTGAAAGCACAAGGGAATGGTTTGGAGGCTGTTTTCAGGTCCAAATTGCCCCTAGAGGTTCAGTAGACATTATGTGGACATCCCAAAGGTGTTTTTTTCTAAAAGGCAACTGATCCTTCTTGGTGTTTTAGAATAGAATAATAGAGTTGGAAGGGATCTTGGAGATCTTCTAGTCCAACCCCCTGCTTAGGCAGGAAAACCTACACCACATGAGACAACTGGTTATCCAACATCTTCTTAAAAATTTCCAGTGTTTGAGCATTCACAACTTCTGGAGGCAAGTTGTTCCACAGATTATTTTTTCTGTCAGGAAATTTCTCCTTAGTTCTAAATTGCTTCTCTCCTTGATTAGTTTCCACCCATTGCTTCTTGTCCTGCCCTCAGGTGCTTTGGAGAATAGCTTGGCTTCCTCTTCTTTGTGGCAGCCCCTGAGATATTGGAACACTGCTATTATGTCTCCTCTAGTCCTTCTTTTCATTAAACTAGACATACCCAGTTCCTGCAACCGTTCTTCATATGTTTTAGCCTCCAGTTTCTTTGAAAACATTTTGCTTCTCAAGCAAGAAGCATCTTCACTTCTAACAAGTTAATTCTGAAGAAGCTTCTTGGATGAGAAGTGAGATGTTTTCAAAAAAACCACCAAGAAAGTCCAGTTGCCTTTTAGGGAAAAAACAACTTTGAGACAAATGACTGAGAATCCCCATGGACAGTTCCTTCTGCAAAAACCAGAGGCCTAGTCTCTTCAGGGCCCAAGCCAAAATGGTCATAGACTATCCAGTAATCAGATGGGGATCCCACAGCTGCCAATAAGAGCTTAATAGATCCCAACTCCTAACCACATTATCACTCCCATTGTCAATATGTCACTGAAAATGTCTGATGGAGGAGGAAGCAAAAACTACCGTAATACCAGTGGAGATGAAGAGGAATTTAAGATGACTCCATAAAGGTCCAAGTAACATACAGACAGATGTGTCCTCTCACAATGGTGCAAAAATTTCATACATGCTAAGTGGAACATAAGGATGAGCCCACTGAAAACTCTGCAAGAGTTGACTAGCACTTGTGTCAGTGGCAAAGGATGGTGCCTGCCATAAAGGATTGATGGCCAGCTATGATCTTAGACGAAGGTAAGGCATCTTCAATTATCCATACCCTGATAATTTCATGATTCATTTAGGATGCAGACTTACAAGTTACTTTCTCTGACATCACATAACACAGGTGATAGTCAGTTCTGAAGTCCCTGCCTTTGGATCTAAGTAGGCCTGGCTCAAAGAGCAGTGGCTGAAATTAAACCCTTCTGGGTGATTTGGACAAGATTATGGAATTCAACTCCTGGGAAGGTTTATCTGGTTCCCTTGCTGCTTTGTTTTAAATAATGACTGTCTATCCAAGCATTTGAAGGGCGCTATTTGCCCGAAGACTCAATCCTCTTGTAGAAGATAAAGGTCTCTAGTCTCCCCAACTCTACCCCTAATTAAAGGATTAAAGGTAAAGGTTCCCTTCATACATATGTGCTTGTCGTTCCCAACTCTAGGGGGCGATGCTCATCTCCGTTTCAAAACCGAAGAGCCAACACTGTCCAAAGATGTCTCCGTGGTCATGTGTCGGGCATGACTAAATGCCAAAGATGCACAGAACGCTGTTCCCTTCCCCCCAAAGATGGTCCCTATTTTTCTACTTGCATTTTTTACGTGCTTTCGAACTGCTAAGTTGGCAGAAGCTGGGACAAGTAACGGGAGCTCACCCCATTACGCGGCACTAGGGATTTGAACTGCTGAACTGCCAGCCTTTTGACAGACTTGCTGAGCATCTTAGCCACTAAGCCACCGCGTCCCTATATTGTAGAGGATACTTATCCCATATTTTTATGTATCTGTTATTGCTTTTTATTGTTTTGCCATACAGTGGGCTATAATGTTATTGACTGTTTTATCCAACTTGTCTTTATCATCGTTGTTTTACTGTTTTGGTTGTACTCCAATCTGAGCTTTCTCAGGAAAAAGCACAATGTGCATGTAAATACATGAATAACAAATAAATACAATTTAGGACTGATTCATACAAGGTACAGGATGTATTCATGGTAGTTATTTTTATGAGGCACCATGTGGAACGATGGCATCTCATTTCCAGGGCTCCTAACCTAGCCAGCATGTTGTCTAAACAACCCAGGTTTCTTGTGAAAAAAAAATTAAGTACTTAAACGGCTTCTCTTCTCCTTGAACTTTTCAACACAAGTAGTCATTTTTTTAAAGATCATGTTTAAGTTACTGCCAGTTTGCTTTATTTTTCTCTTCCTTTTTCTTTTGGGCTGTTTATTTGTTATTTAGAAGACTCTAGAAGACTCTTAAGATTAGCCAAGGAGGGAAGCAACTTAGAACTGGTGTCAGCAACCCATGGCCCCGGAGCCGCATGTGGCTCTTCGGGCCCTCTGCTGTGGCTCCCTGTCCCATCAGTGGCTGGGCCCATCCCTCACCCTCCCCTCCCCGTCACTCCTTACCTGGCCTTGGAAATCCGAAAGATACAGAGAGAGTGGGGAGAGGGGGAGTGGGGGAGAGAGAGACATAAATACAGAGAGAGAGATAGAGAGGCGGGAAAGGGGGAGCGGCGGAGAGAGAGACATAGATACACAGAGAGAGAGATACAGAGGGAGGGGGGAGAGAGAGAGATACATAGAGAGAGAGAGAGAGAGATACAGAGAAGGGGGAGAGGGAGAGTGAGAAAGAGAAAGAAAGAAAGAGAAAAGTTTTTTGTGGTTCCTGGTGTTTTTTAACAATTGGTTCTCTGCCCTAATGATCGGCTGGATAGGTGTGGCTAGGGGGTCATGTGACTGGGTGGGAGTGAGTGACATGGAGTTGGCCATGCCCATTCAGGTTTTATGGCTCCTAGTGTTTTTTTTTTTCTGTGAGAAACGGGTTCAAATGGCTCTTTGAGTGTTTAAGGTTGCAGACCCTAACCTAGAACTAAGGAGAAATTTTCTGACAGTGACAAAAATAAACCAAGGAAATGGCTTGCTTTTAGAAGTTGTGGATGCTAAATGTTGGAAGTGTCACCAGATACTGTATATGGGTTATATTATCATATATGGTGGACATGATCAAAGGCAAAAGCGTATTGGACAAAAATACATATGTGGTTGGAAAAAATGATAAAGCAGCACATTGATTTAAAGCCAGAAATATCCTTGTTGGGATTTTACCCGAAAAATATAATAAGGAGAATGCCTATTTAATTATTTATATATTAACTGCAACTAGAATTGTATTTGCACAAAATTGGAAAAGGGAAGAGATTCCCACAGTTGAAAATGTGATTAGAAAAATATTAGAATGTGCAGAAATGAATAGACTAACACTAGCAATCAAGGAAAAAGAAGAAACTTGACATGGAACTTATTTTATCAATGGTTAAACAATAAAAACGGAAGTTAGAAAAAGGGAAATAAAAGACCATTTTAACCAAGGTTAGTGAAATAAAGAAGATACGTTGAGAGAGAGAAGAAAATATTATGATGATTATGTTTAATATTATCATTTTAATACTATAGAATTAATGTTAAAGTAATGAATATTGCTGTACATTTTGATTATTATTTTATAAAGTTATCTGTACCCAGACTATACACTGTTTAATTGAAGGTGGAATTATTATATTGAAAAATATAAAAAATAATTTTTTAAAAAAGTTGTGGATGCTCCATCATCTGGTTTCATAAACCAGAAGAGCAGCTGGCATGCATTCTATGGGTTCACCATCATGGGTATAGGGCAGAGGTGGGTTTCAGCAGGTTCTGACCAGTTCTGGAGAACCGGTAGTGGAAATTTTGAGTAGTTCAGAGAACCAGTAGTAAAAATTCTGACTGGCCCCGCCCCCATCTATTCTCTGCCTCCCGAGTCCCAGCTGATCAGGAGGAAATGGGGATTTTGCGGTAACCTTCCCCTGGACTGGGGAGGGAATAGAGATTTTATAGTATCCTTCCCCTGCCCACCAAGCCACGCTCACCAAGCCACAATCACAGAACCGTTGGTAAAAAATTTTGAAACCCACCACTGGTATAGGGTCTCCTGCTTGAGCAGGGAGTTGGACTAAAAGACCTCCAAGGTCTCTTCCAACTCTTTTATTCTCTAAGTAAGCCCCTCTATGTTTCACACTATGGGGAGAAATAGAAGGTTTAGATCTTTCACATGGGAAATCATTTCCTGTTGAGGTAATTTCCTCCTTGCATGAGTTATTACGGAGGGAAATCATAATCTCTCTCTACAAGTGAGGGTCTTTTTTTTTTAAAAAAAATAGATTTATATGCCGCCCTTCTCCGGAGACTCAGGGCGGCTTACAATGCGTTAAGCAATAGCCTTCATACTTTTTGTATATTTATATAAAGTCAGCTTATTGCCCCCACAATCTGGGTCCTCAATTTACCTACCTTAGAAAGGATGGAAGGCTGAGTCAAAGTCTTTAACTTAGGACCATCACAGAGCCTGCCTATGATGCTCATATGTCATGAGGGTTGTAAAACGGATCATCCACATGACCAACCTGATTTTAGGCCCTTTTTTTGCTCATTAAGGGAACCAATTGCTTGCTATGGGCTGGCTTTGCCCAAAAAGTGGAAGTAAATGTCAGTTTTCAGCAAAAAAAACAAACAAACAAACATAAAACACAGTAATGTGACCATGGGGCAGTGCAAACAGCCATAAATATAACCTAGTTGCTGAAATGCAGTCATGTAACCACAAGAGGAGTGGGTGTGGCTTTTGGAATTTTGGAAATAGGTTGTAAATGCCCCAAGGGATGTCCATCATAACCTCAACTGATTGCTCAGCAACCAGTTGTATGTCAAGAACTACCTAATCTTAAGGAATTTGCAAAGCAACCCTAGAGTAGTAAGGGTGTGCACATGAAAGCGACAAATAATTTGCACATGAAAGCGACGAATAAGTTGCGAATAATCACAGCCAATACATAGTTACACTGAGTTGTGTTTACTTTTAGGAAATAGTAATAAGGCACAGTCCAATAAATAGTCCAGGTCATACACAGATAAAGCAGTAGATAGTAAAACAATAGTCCAGGGATATTCCAATAACAAAGTCTTCTTATCAGTCATCGTAGTCATAAACAATAAACAGTTGCAAACAGCAGCAAACACAGCAAAGAGATATCAGAGCAGTAACGATCAGCAAAGAGAAACAAACCATGTTTCAAGCTCCCTCTTAAGGACATTGGCTACAGAGCTAACCAATCAATATGCAGTATGATGCAATACAGCAATACAGTCTTAAAGCTATATTGAGGGTTTATATATTGCCAACCCAACAAGTTAGGTAATTATCATTTCCTAACACCTATAATCCATTCTGGGTTCCTTTATGCTCACTTTATTCAGCTGTCGTTCCCCCCCCCCCCCCCCCCAAAAAAAAAAGAGTCAAGCTAAGAAAAACAAATCTGGGTGAATTGTGTCTGAGTCCACATGGCTGGCTTGTAGATGTTGCATTCACAGAAAATTGTGCCCTGGTGAAGAGCCCCCATCTACTGTTGGAAGAAATGAAGAAATATCCTTCTGGGTTCAGTTCCAAGTGGGGAAAAAGACACTGGATTCATGGAAGTTGCTTGGAAAGAAGGTTTATTGATGAACAGGATCACATGGCTTGAGTTCCTGAGCAGAAAAAGGGCAGAGATGCTGAGAGTGCCTTGGTTTTATGCCCTCTCTGGGCCTCACACTAGAGTTTTCTGTTTCTGTGTAAGAAGTGCACTCTGATTGGTGATCAGACTCTCAGGGGGCAGGGGTCTTAGCTAACTTTGTAGGCTGCCTGTCTCCCAGGCTTGGTTGAGCCTTGCTGGGTGATGCAATCTCCCCAAGTGCCATGTATTACTTGGGGAGTTCTGTTACTAGATGGGTAGAGGGATAATCCTATCTTTGTTATGTAGAATAGACTGGCCCAGGCCTTAATGGCCCATTGACAAGGGAGTAGGGAGTTAAGTTTCTGCCACCCTTTTAGGGAAAATATTCTGTCCTTTTAATATTTCCTAAAATCTCTCATTTTCCTAGGAGAGGGGGTGGGTGCTAACTTCCTACGCTACCTTCTGAGATCTGGCAACAGAAAACCAGAAAGAGAATTTTATCTCGATCTGTATCTTTCTCTGCAGAACTTTCTCAATAATGTCTGTCTGGCTGTCTGTCTAAGCACTAAGACATGTCTATCGTCAAATTATAGGCTCCATTTACAAACCTCAAAATGTTCTCACCAACTGCTGGTTGCCAGAAACGGCTGTCTTTCTGCTTGAAATTACTGCCTGGCAAAAAACAATAAATAAATTTTAAGTTTGGAATCCACCGGTTGCTTTGCATGAAATGACAGATGCAATTATTGCTGATGGGAAACGCTGTGCCATCTACTTCTCCTATCTGTTCTGAGCATCCTGAGCTTTATAAACCAGACCAAAAAGGAGAGGGGTGGGGGTGGGGGCGAAGCAAAGAAATCTGGCAACCGTTTAAAAACTCTGGTATTGAGTAAGACTCTTGCTTCCGTCAGCCAGCCAGCTCTGACTGCTGGTAGTACTTTGGATCTGTGTGTTCAGAGTGATGGTTGATGTCAACTAATTGGGATTGTAACTCTGCTGGACCACAACTACTATTCTCTTTTGCTGAAATTGTGGGTTCCTGTCTGGATTCTTCATTCAAAGGCCAGAGGGTAAATTCCAGCTCCAGGGGGGTGATTCAGTGGTGAAATCTAAAATTTGTTACTACCGGTTCTGTGGGCGTGGCTTGGTGTGTGGGGGGGGAGGGTAATGTGACTGGGTGGCTGTGGCCAGTTTTTTTTTTTAACTTTTAAAATCATTTTTTCTACAACCTCTTTGGTGAAGAAGTTGTAAAAAAAATGGTTTCAAAAGGCTCTGACAATCCAAGCTTGGATCGTCAGAGGCTTTTAAAAGAAAAAAACCCTTTTTTTCTTTTAAATGCCTCTGACGATCCAAGCTGAATTGCCTGATCATCAGAGACTTTTCTTCTTTTAAATGCCTCTGACGATCCAAGCTGAGTTGCCTGATCATCAGAGGCATTTAAAAGAAAAAAAGTCTCTGCCGATCAGGCAACTCAGCTTGGATCATCAGAGGTATTTAAAAGAAAAAAGGGGTTTTTTTCTTTTAAAAGCCTTTGATGATCCCAGCTGAGCTGCGTGATCATCAAAGGCTTTTTTTTTACTTTTAAAAGCATTTTTTCGACTCTGAAAATTGTGCGGCTAAGCTGGACATGAGGGGAGCAGAGATTTTTGCTACCAGTTCTCAGAACCACCCTCCTCCATCGCTACTGGATCGGGCGATCTGGTCCGAACCAGGAGCCTTTCACCCCGGGGTGATTCTAAACCTGGGACTTTCTCCCATCAACCTCCATAGCTGCAATGAAAAAAAAAGCGGAGGAGGAGGAGGAAGAGAAGCGGAAGAGGAGGAAGAGGAAGAGGAGGAAGAGGTTCAATTAGTGACCATTTGAAGTTACAATGGCATTGAAAAAAAGTGATTTATTATCTTTTTTCACACTTGTCAAGCTTGTTTCACACTTGTTTTAGCATGTGGTGCTAAAAATGTTTTAAAGTTCTGAATGCCCAGATAGTATTTGGAAGCAATTCAAACAAGACAATTTCCCTAAATCTTTGAACTACAAAAAGGAGGAGGAAGCGCAGCACAATCAGTCATGCAAGACTCTGTTAATATGGCTAATCTCAATAAAATTAGTTTTAACTTTTCCGTCGACTTCCTTTCCTGATCCCGTCCACCAACTGGAGGCTGACATGCTGTCTCATATTTAGATAGGGAATTTTGTAGACTGGTACAGTTGAGTAAAATGGTAATGTTGCTTTGGAGTCTGGTTCAACTCTTGGTGACTTCATGGACACATCTCTGGAATTTTCCTTGGTAGTACAGGCAGTCCTTGGCTTATGACTGGTCATTTAATGACCAATCAAAGTTACAGTGGTTTCAGACAGCACTTACCATAAAACATTTCCAATCATCATAAAGCACACACACAGAGACACACACTTTGATGGGACCACACTTTGGACTCTTGGCAACTGGCTCACATTTACAACCAGTTGCAATCATGCGATCACATATTCACCATTTGCAAGTTTCTCTCTTGGCTTCCCCAGGAGGACAATGGGGAAGCCAGCAGGGAAGTTTGCAAACAGAGGTGATGGAGGGGAGAGGAAATCTTTGGCAGGTTGCAGGAATCAAGTTGAAGTCGTGAAGATTTCTAAACTGTTCCTGCAGGCCCATGAAGGATTTCCATTCCATGCAGAGAGTGGAGCTGAATCTTCAGTGGGCTGCAGGAACATTTGAGAGTGACCCTTTGGCTGAACAACATGGCAGATTGCTTAATGACTGCAACTGGGAGGGCCAGAATTGCGGTCGTTCATTGAAGCAATCACATGTACATCTTGCTTAATAATCACTTCATTCAACATCTTACTAAGGCTTTATAGAGTGGTATTAGTACCTCACTTGATCTTGATTGTATCTCTCTGTTAATGCAATTTAGAATTGCATTGGCTTTTTTGGGCTGCCACCATACACTGCTGGCTCATATTTAATTGGTTGTCCAATTAAAAACTCCAATATCCCTCTCACAGTTATTGCTATTAAGCCTGGTTTCACCCAGCCTATATGTAGACTGGGTGGTTTATCTTGCCTAAATGTAAGACTTTATTTTTCTCTACTTTGAAGTTTATTTTGTTAGATAGGGCCCAGGGTTCAAGTCTGTCAAGATCCATCTGGATCTTCTTGAGCCAATCTTCAACGGTGTTAGGTATTCCTGCCAGTTTAGTATCTTCTATAAAATTTGGTAAGTTCCTCTTCTATTGCCTCATCTAACTCATGATTGTAGATCTAAGACTACCTGTAATATAATAGTGGTGCCTTTCTCTATGATTCTTTAAATCTTTAAATTTCCCAATCTAATCTACTGTATCAGAGGTGGTATTCAGCAGGTTCTGACCAGTTCTGGAGAACCGGTAGTGGAAATTTTGGGTAGTTCAGAGAACCGGTAAATACTACCTCTGACTGGCTCCGCCCCCATCTATTCTCTGCCTCCCGAGTCCCAGCTGATCAGGAGGAAATAGGGATTTTGCAGTAACCTTCCCCTAGAGTGGGGTGGGAATAGATATTTTACAATATCCTTCCCCTGGAGTGGGGTGGGAAGGGAGAGTTTACCGTACTGTTCCCCTGCTACACCCACCAAGCCACGCCCACAGAACCAGTAGTAAAAATTTTTGAATCCCACCACTGTACTGTATTTGTATTTTGTAGTCGTCTCTTATCCAAGTTCAAGCCATCCTGCTGAGATTTTTTGAGATCAATCAAAATCGGCTGAGCAGTGCAGTAGAAATCAATGCCAAAAGAAGAACAGGTAACTCATGCCAATCTATGAGTAACCTATTTGATCATTTTTCCTTTAATGCACTCTTTTATCATGGCCTAACAGGAGCAGACAAAAACCACACAAATATAAATGTCTAAGTAGCAAATCAAGTGTGAATATAAACTGTGGAACAAAAGCCTGGCATGACACTCACAATTCCATGTGAAAGAAAATACTCTCCCCTTGGGCACTCTGGTATATAGCGACCTAGTGATGACAGATTGCGAAACTGCACGGATCAAAATGCTGTGGCTTAAATCTTATATTTTACTGGGCAGACCACATTTGGATAAATAATTCTTTAATGCATTTCAGATGTGAAGGCAAGAAGGATTCAACATCAATTAAGTGGAAGGATTTCTAGTATCTCCATTGCTAAATAGGGATTTTTTTAAAGAAAAAAATGATTGTTTTCCTAATGAACAATTTAGAAAGCTTCCTAGTTGTTTGTACATTCGTTGCGAAATAACTTGGATTGTGTGTCCACTGAATATGGGTAGGTGTGAATCAAAAACTATTAAGTGATCTGGCAATCTGGAATGAGACATTCACGTTTTTATGTAATTTCTATTCCCTGAGGGAGCCACTGCTGACAGCAACTGACAGTTCCTTGTATACCTGCCCTGTACCAACATCTTAGTCATAAACTATCCAGGTCTGGGCTAACCTCCCTTATCATGTCTATCCATTGACAGGAGGAGGAGGAGGAGGAGGAGTGGGAGGGAGGGAGAGAGGGAGGGAGGGAGGAGGAGGAGGAGGAGGAGGAGGAGGAGGAGGAGGAGGAGAAGAAGAAGAAGAAGAAGAAGAAGAAGAAGAAGAAGAAGAAGAAGAAGAAGAAGAAGAGCCTCAGATAGCTCAACAGGCTAATAGCCTGTTATTAAGATCCAGCTGTCTGCAATTATTGCAAGTTCGAGGCTCAAGGTTGACTCAGCCTTCCATCCTTTCTAAGGTAGGTAAATTGAGGACCCAGTTTGTGGGGGCAATAAGCTGACTTTGTATAAAATATACAAAAGTATGAAGGCTATTGCTTAACGCATTGTAAGCCGCCCTGAGTCTCCAGAGAAGGGCGGCATACAAATCTAATTTAAAGAAGAAGAAGAAGAAGAAGAAGAAGAAGAAGAAGAAGAAGAAGAAGAAGAAGAAGAGGAAGGGGGAGGGGGAGGGGGAGGGGGAGGGGGAGGGGGAGGGGGAGGGGGAGGGGGAGGGGGAGGGGGAAAGGGAAAGGGAAAGGGAAAGGGAAAGGGAAAGGGAAAGGGGAAGGGGAAGGGGAAGGGGAAGGGGTCTGCTGGCTGGAGAATTCTGGGAGTTGAAGTCCACAAGTCTTAAAGCTGCCAAGTTTGAAGACCTCTGCCCTACAGCAACCAAAGCTGATCTCTACAAGTACAAAATTAAGCATGACATCTTTTCAAAGGAAAACTAGAAAAACCCTTAACAGGCTAAGGGAAATATGACAGTTGTTATTTCTGCCAAAGGAGATGTTACAAAATACAGACAGAAAGTGTGCCCAAACTGTTATAGCTATGATAATCGTTGTCTTGTTAGTTTAAATCTGTAAACAATTGGATGTTAAAAAGTAGACATGTCCTATTTAACCTCTGCTATGTAGAACAGAACAGAATATTAGAGTCGGAAGGGACCTTGGGGGTCTTCTAGTCCCAGTCTATACCATTTCAGACAAATATATTATCCAATCTCTTCTTAAAAAACGTCCAGTGTTAGAGCATCCACAACTTCTGGAGGCAAGTTGTTCCACTGATTAATTGTTCTAACTGTCAGGAAATTTCTCCTTAGTTCTAAGTTGCTTCTCTCCCTGATTATTTTCTATCCATTGCTTCTTGGATTTACGTGCCAAGAGTTGAGCTCCATTCAAGAGTATCTCTGGATCTTTAGCTTTACAAAACATTTATGGTATGCTCAGGGGTGGCCTTCAGATCCTTTAGCAATGGGTTCGCTGCCCTGTTGTTGGGTGGGCGTGGCCATGGTGGGCATGGCCTAGTTGCACCACGGCAGGGAGGGGCATTTTTCACCCTCCCCAGGCTCCAAAGGCTTCCCTCGAGCCTCCGGGAGGGCGAAAAATGCTTCCCCCAGAGTCCGGAGGTCCTCCAGAAGCTGGAAAAATCCTGTTTCTAGACTTCTAGAACTTCTGGTAAGCCTGTTTTTTGCCCTTCCAGACCCTCCGCGCGGCCCCTGTACTTACCTGGAATGATGAACGGGCTGCGTGGAGACTCCTGGAAGGAGAGGGGAGGGGAGGGGAGGGGTGGGCGTGGCTAGCCAGGGGTGGCATTTGGGGGTTCGCCGAACCCCAGCGATCCTTGGCTAGAGGATCGCCCAAACCCTGCCAAACCCTGCCAAACCCCCAGGAGCCCACCTCTCGGTATGCTGTCTTTTTGTGAATTAAGCCAAATTCAGAATATGGATATCGTCATAAATATGCAGAATATAAAGGAGAAAGCTGTATTGTTGGATGCACCAATGCATATCATTTGTTTATCTAATGCCGTGTTAATGGACACCTGCCTAGCCTATTGGCCATCATACCTGCTGATGAAATTATGTACACCATGTCAAGCAAGTTGAGACCAGAGGGGAAGGGGGGGAATGATATTGTTTGGATAGCACAACAGTGTTGATTAGCCTTTGTGATGTTATTACCGCATCTTGACAAGGTTATTACTTCCTGCAATGGAAGGCACAGACCAATCATTCATTTTACTTTTGCACATGTTGTACAGATGTTGCAGAAGGGGTTCTTGGAGCAAAATCCTTCTTTAGAAGTCCACTTATGGAAGCATGAAACTGATTATAGAACCCCAAATGTATTCACTAGACTCAGAGTTAATAATGTGCATTTCTGATCACATTTGATGAGCAGGTGATCTGTATTACAGTGGCTTAAAACACAGGATGCACGTCCATAAAAAATGAACATGGAACACATCTGTTGAAATAATATTAATTTTCCGATGAGTTATCTTCAGGTCTATTTAACTTGTCTTTTGAAATCAATTAATAAGATGTTGACACGATCCAGATTTCGTTTTTAATCAGATACACTTTTTAACTACATTTTCTCTTTCCCAGCTGACATTTATTAAAAATAATTTCAACAACAAACCAAACACCATAAAGTCACACGATCATCTGCTTGGCAAAAAGAATGATCTGATTAAGTGTTACATTAAGGGAACTTGTGCAGGTTCTGAATTTAATTGTCAGAATCCTAGGGCAATGGGAAATATTTACCTGTAAACAGATAGTCCTCGATTTACAAGTTTATTTAGTGACTATTCAAAGTTACAACAGCACTGAAAAAGGTGATTTATGACCATTTTTCACACTTATGACCATTCCAGCATCCCTAGGGTCATGGGATCAAAATTCAGACATTTGGCAACAGTTTCACATTTACGACGGTTGCTGTATCCTGGGGGCATGTAATCATCTTTTGCAACTTCCAACAAGCAAAGGAAATGGAGAAGCCATGATTCACTTAACAGTTCTGCCAAGAAAAGTCCTAACATGGAGCAAAACTGACTTATCAAATGTCTCACTTAACAACAGAAATTTTGGGCTCATTTGTGGTTGTAAGTCAAGGACCACCCATATTAATTCTGTTAGTTTAACTTATTCTGATTATTAGATCAGTCGTAAAGTTTTAAGGCTCAGTAAAAGCTCAATAAAAGTAATATCTGAGACAAATCTGAACATCTGATTCATCCTTTTACAGTTTGTATCTCAGATTGGATCTGATTTGTATTCTTTGATCTTCTTTTCATTACGCAGCACAGTAATCCCATATTTTCTTTGGCCACTGGCAGATTGCATCATTTTTACGCTTCAAAATGCAAGGGGAAACCTCTAGCACAGCTCCATCTTATCTGTAATTCCTCCTTCCTTGAGCACTGACAAAGAGGAGGGTACCGAGGAGGCTTAAAATCCCCAACAGAATAACAGAGTTGGAAGGGACCTTGGAGGTCTTCTAGTCCATCCCCCTGCTCAAGCAGGAAGCCCTATACCATTTCAAACCAATGTTTATCAAATCTCGTCTTTAAAATATTCAATGATGAAGCACCCACAACTTTTGGAGGTAAGCCATTGCACTGATACATTGTTCTCCCTGTCAGGAAACTTCTCCTTATTTCTAGGTTGGTTCTAACTCCTTGATTCGTTTCTGTCTGTTGCTGTCAGCCTCGCTAGCTTTGGCTCGCTTGCTTTGGCTGTCATAGTAACGGAGGGAGGGGGGTTTAGGCTACGGAGCTTTGAATGAATCTAAGAAACGAAACCAATTCCTAAGCTGTTATCAGGCCAACAGACACTGCATTCCTGGATGCTGACACGGCCAGACGTGTGCTCCCACCTGACCTCTGGGAGACCTTTGGATTGGATGATTTACGGTGGACAGTGGGAGGGGATGCTTTCTATATGTAACTTTCATGCTTTTTGCCTCAGAATCCTGCTTTCCATGGTTGCGTTCATTTCATATCTAGTAAAAGTACCATACTTTAATCTATGATGAAGTCTGGGTTTTCCGACAGTTGCTTCTTGTTCTGCCTTCAAGTGCTTCGGAGAATTGATTGACCCCCTTCTTCTTTGGGGCAGCCCCTCAAATATTGAAAGACTGCTATCATGTCACCCCTAGTCCTTCTCTTCCTTAGATTAGACATATCCAATTCCTGCAACCATTCTTCGTATGTTTTTGCCTTCAGCCCCCTAATCATCTTTGTTGCTCTTCTCTGCACTCTGCACTTTGAAGTCTCAGTTTCTTTTTTGGTGACTAAAACTGGATGCAATATTCAAAATGTGGTCTTACCAAGGCATTATAAAGTGGCACTAACAGGAAAGCTTTCTTTGTGCCCCTACATTTCTGGTTGGGTCAGACAAAAAACGAAGGACATTTTAGGGAACTGATCCTTCAAAGATAAGAGGGGGAAATATGTTAATAGTTATAACAATTTTTTTTTAATTTGATTTATATGCCGCCCTTCTTCGGAGACTCAGGGCGGCTTACAATGCATTAAGCAATAGCCTTCATACTTTTGTATATTTATATTTATATAGTCAGCTTATTGCCCCCAACAAACTGGGTCCTCAATTTACCCACCTTATAAAGGATGGAAGGCTGAGTCAACCTTGAGCCTGGCTGGGATTGAACTCGCAAGTAATTGCAGGCAGCTGGATCTTAAATGCTTTGTAGGAGGCATTACCCCCCTACACTAATTGGAACAGTTGGGACAACTTAGGATACCTCCGCAATGGACTTCAGATGAAATAGAGGCAACATCATGAGGACATGCCCCTTAAAATGGTTAGGTTAGGTTAGGTTAGGTTAGGTTAGGTTAGGTTAGGTTAGGTTAGGTTAGGTTAGGTTAAGTTAGAATAGAATAGAATAGAATAGAATAGAATAGAATAGAATAGAATAGAATAGAATAGAATAGAATAGAATAGAATAGAATAGAATAGAATAGAATAGAATTATTTTATTTTTTTTTGCTCAAGTGTGATTGGACACAAAAGGAATTTGTCTTGGTGCATATGTTTTCAGTGTACATAAAAAATACGTTCATCAAGAATCATAAGGTACAACAATCATAAGGTACAGCACTAATGATAGTCATAGGGTACAAATAAGCAACCAGGAAACAATATCAATATAAATCATAAAGATACAAGCAACAAAGTTACAGTCATACAGTCATAAGTGGAAGGAGATGGAGTGGAAGGAGATGGGTGGTGGGAACAATGAGAAGATTAATAGCAGTGCAGACTTAGTAAATAGTTTGACAGTGTTGAGGGAATTATTTGTTTAGCAGAGTGATGGTGTTTGGGAAAAAACTGTTCTTGTGTCCAGTTGTTCTGGTGTGCAGTGCTCTATAGCATCGTTTTGAGGGTAGGAGTTGAAACAGTTTATGTTCAGGATGTGAGAGGTCTGTAAATATTTTCATAGCCCTCTTTTTGACTCGTGCAGTATACAGGTCCTCAGTGGAAGGCAGGTTGGTAGCCATTGTTTTTTTCTGCAGTTCTACTCATTCTCTGAAGCCTTTGTCTGTCTTGTTGGGTTGCAGAACCAAACCAGACAGTTATAGAGGTGCAGATGACAGACTCAATAATTCCTCTGTAGAACTGTATCAGCAGCTCCTTGGGCAGTTTGAACTTTCTGAACAAAGAAAGAACATTCTTTGTTGCAAGGCATTTTCGGAAATCCCCTATGATGTGAGAGTGAGCCCATACCTGCACATCTTCAATCTGAATTAGTGCAACAATACTAGGTTTACAAAACAGTGTTAAATTAGCACAACTACAAAGATACAAAGTTCTGGCTCTAGCTTGGAAGCCCCAACAATCATCATTTGATGCTGTCATAGTGTGTCTTTGATGTCCCAAAGGTGCTCTTTCAAGAGGCAACTGGAGTTTCTGGTTTTTCTTTGAAGATATTTCGCTTCTCATCCAAGAAGCTTCTTCTCTGGATGGTGGATGGATCCTTCCATTCCCCACCATTCATTCAGAACTGAAGAGGCTTCTTGAATGAGAAGCGAAATGTCTTCAAAGAAAAACCAGAAACTCCAGTTGCCTCTTGAAAAAGCACCTTTGGGACAACCAGAACCTGGATAACTGAGAATCTCCATAGACATAGTCTTTGATGTTGTCTTTCCATCTTCTTCTGGGTCTGCCTAATGTTCTTTGACCTTCTCCCCTTTTTGTATATGCCTTGAATGGTATGGAATCTCACAACCACATCTCCAAGTGAGCCAATAACATTATTTGCTGTTTTTGTTGTGCTTTTTTTTTTTAGTAAATCTATCTGTTTGCAGAAAACACAATTGCTAACAACCTGCCTTCCATTGAGGACCTGTATACTGCATGAGTCAAAAAGAGGGCTGTGAAAATATCTACAGATCTTTCACATCCTGGACATAAACTGTTTCCATTCCTACCCTCAAAATGACGCTATAAAGCACTGCACACCAGAACAACTAGACACAAGAACAGTTTTTTCCCCGAACGTCATCACTCTGCTAAACAAATAATTCCCTCAACACTGTCAAACTATTTACTAAGTCTGCACTACTATTAATCTTCTCATCATTCCCATCACCCATCTCCTTCCACTTATGACTGTAACTTTGTTGCTTGTATCCTTACGATTTATATTGATATTGTTTCCTGATTGCTTATTTGTACCCTATGACTATCATTAAGTGTTGTGCCTTACGATTCTTGATGAACGTATCTTTTCTTTTATGTACCCTGGGAGCATATGCACCAAAGACAAATTCCTTGTGTGTCCAATCACACTTGGCCAGTAAAAATTCTATTCTATTCTATTCTGCTCTGCTCTGTTCTGTTCTGTTATAAATTATTGAGTGGTGCAGTGGCTTAGAGATGAAGCTCTCGCCTCTCAATCAGGAGGCTGTGAGTTCCATCCTAGGTAGAGGCAGATATTTCTCTCTCTGGGCACAATGAGACTATATCTGCTAAAGAAACCTCTGCATTGAGGAACAGCTCCATTCAGCTGCCACTCAGCTCCGTTCAATTGCCCAGACTCTGTTAGATCGGCGCAGGAAAGAAGACGTGATCAGCGGAGTCCATGTAACAGTTTTATTAAACGGGAACAAGACTGGCGCTGCACTGCCGGAGCTCTCCTTATATTCGCTCCGGCAGTCGCACCGCCCACTGTCAGGGATTCAAAATTCCCGCCGGAGGATTTTCTAACCAATCCCCGGCGGATGTCCTTATAAGGACATAACAGACTCCATCCCGCAAGGGATTATGGGGTTATTAAAAGAAGAAGATGATGATGATATCCGTTATAAATTATTAGCACATTGACAAACATTTCCATTAGTGTATGACTGGGATTTGAAAGAGCAGATAGAAAGAATATCCATGATATTGACTTCTAAGCTGTTGGACAAAAAATAAAAATATTGAAGTCTTCACTTAAACCGAAATTGTCTAATTACTCATGTCTAATTACATGAGACATTGGGACTGCGCTCAGAGTAATCCACCCAGATGCAGAGTCAGTTACACTCTGGGATCTGAGGCCAGAACCTGCAAAATTGGAGCTGAATATGCAGAAAAGGATGGTAAATAGTTGAAGAATCTGACTGATGTGGGGGGAGAGCATATAGAGGAGACAGACAAGTCGAAGCACGCAGCTCATGCTGGGTAACTCCATGAACAATTACTCTCTGAAGACTACGCCTAACGTACAATTATTGTTTATGCTGGAATCCTAGGATACGGACATGTTCCAGCCTAGGAGGGAAGTATGATCCTTCTGACTGACTCAACAAAAAGAGAATAAGGGTTCAGCCCAGGAGACCTCTGGACCCAATCCCATCCACCTCCTTTGCTATCTTTTGCTTCCCAAAATATGTTCTGCGTGACCAGCTCAAAGATGGGGAACTTGCCAGAGGTTGCTTAACGTGAGCTCCCGGAGTCTTACCATTGACTATATACCAGCTGTACTTGCCAGAAGTTATAGTCCAAAAACATCTGGAGCAGTGGTGAAATCCAATTTTTTTTTCTACCGGTTCTGTGGGTGTGGCTTGGTGTGGCTTGGTGGGCGTGGTAGGGGAAGGATACTGCAAAATCTCCATTGCCTCTCCACTCCTGGGGGAAGGTTATTGCAAAATCTCCATTCCCACCCCACTCTGGGGTCAGCCAGAGGTAGTATTTGCTGATTCTCCAGACTTCTCAAAATTTCCACTACCAGTTCTCCAGAACCTGTCAGAACCTGCTGGATTTCACCCCCGATCTGGAGAGTCAACCATGGAACTTCTATATTTTCCAGATCAGCATAAGGAAGAACATAACTGTGAGATAAGCCTTTGGAGAGTGATAAGATAAAAGCTTTCACAGCTGAGCTATAGATCAAAGGCAGATGTGGCTATGGCCACCTACTAGGACCACCCAAAATAGACATTTTGAATTAACTATGATAGGGGGACTAGGGAGACTTTGCTCCTGTGCTTATAAAAAAATTAACATTTTATTCCTTGCGGAAAGCTCACTTTAAATTAACCTCAAACTGGCTTTTTTCTGCTTATAAGAAATCCTATTAATACCTTTGTCTTAGAAGATCTATCCCCGGCAATGACTATCAAATCCTTTTATTATTTGAATAGGAGTCAGATAAATTCTTACTTTAAGCTAAGACCTCTACTAAGGCATCTTGCATGTGGTTCTATAAAAAAGATTTATTCAAATGATATATTCTGGATTGACATGATATTGTTCAATGAATGGGGCTCCCTGATTGACTTTGTTTGTCAGAAGGTTGCAAAAGGTGATTGCATGACCCCCCCCCTCCCCCAGGGCGCTGCAGCCATTATAAATATAAACTTAGAAGTTAAAATTCTTTATTGGCCATGTGTGATTGGACACACAAGGAATTTGTCTCCGGTGCATAAACTCTCAGTGAACATACAAGCAACAAGTGATAGATCATGCTCATAATTATGGTCTGTTGCCAAGCAACTGAATTTTGATCATGTGACCATGGGGAGTCTGCAACAGGGGTAAGTGTGAAAAACAATCATAAGTTACTTTTTTCAGTATCATTGTAATTTTGAATGGTCACTAAACAAATACCATAGTTTTAAGTCAAGGACTACCTGTACCAAGGGTGGGTTTCACTTACCTTCGCTGCCGGTTTGTTCGCTCGCTCACGCGCGCACCACTTCTGCACATGCACAGAGCATATTTGATGATGTCCGGGCGGGTGGGTGGAGCCTCCCGCCGCCGCTGCTACCGATTCGCCCGAAACGGGGTGAACCGGTAGCAACCCACCTCTGACCTGTACCCAGAAGCGGGCAAATAATTTTTGAAAACTGTCAGAATGACAGTTGTGATGCTTTTCAGTCTTCGGAAATAATAAAACTAGGAAAAACCTTTTTAAAAATATGGCTTGTGTGAAATTCGTTATTGGTAAATACAGTGGAAAACCTGTAATGCACCAGATGCTAACAGATATAGTGCACGTAGCAAGCAGAATCAGGATCTCTTTCCTGATTTAAATTGGCCTTCCTAAAACACAGCTCCAGTGCTTTTTCAAACAAATACTAAACCATTTTTTCTAAGAAGATCACTTAAGATTTGACAGTTGCTGTAGAAAACAGGGATTAGGGATTAGGTAGACACGTGCCTCTGCAAAAGCCAGATATACTTAAAATGAAACTGTATATCTTGTTTACTTAATTGCAGGATTAATATTAGGAAATTTACATACAGTTGGCTGAGAAAGAAACTCTTTGCAAATAAGCTTATGACACCATCTCTTTTTACTGTATTCCCTTTCCTTTAGTAATGTCACTCTTCTTAATGATGATTAAATAGGAAGAATTTACAATAGATAGGAAGGAAGGAAGGAAGGAAGGTAGGAAGGAAGGAAGGAAGGAAGGAAGGAAGGAAGGAAGGAAGGAAGGAAGGAAGGAAGGAAGGAAGGAAGGAAGGATCTAATCCATAGAATGTCAAACCTCCCTGTCAAATTAAAATTTCTCCTGATTGAGGACAATGCTGACACTTAAATCTTACATTTGCCATGAGAACATATGGCAAAAATTATCTCATACAGAAGAGGGCCTAGAATGTTTGTTCTAACTCCTGCGCGAGCTGCATTGGCTACCTGTGGACTTCCGGGTGCGTTTCAAGGTGTTGGTGACCACCTTTAAAGCGCTCCATGGCTTAGGACCAGGGTACTTACGGGACCGCCTTCTGCCGCCAATAGCCTCCCACCGGCCGGTGCGTTCCCACAGAGAGGGTCTCCTCAGGGTGCCATCAGCCAGACAATGCCGGCTGGCAACCCCCAGGGGGAGGGCCTTCTCTGTGGCAGCCCCTACCCTCTGGAACGATCTTCCTCCAAAACTGAGAACAATTGCTGACCTCCGGACTTTTCGTCGGGCCCTGAAAACTCATCTCTTTCAGCTTGCTGGTCTAGCCTGACCCCGCTGAATTTTTAAGATCTGTATTATAGGGTTGGGTATTTTAAATATTTAATGGTTAATGGTTTTAATTTTTAGCCAAAGTTATATGCTTTTTTAAAGAAATTGTTTAACTTTTGTGTACTATTTTATTTGGCTGTTCACCGCCCTGAGTCCGCAAGGAGAAGGGCGGTATACAAATCTAAACAAATAAATAAATAAATAAATTTATGAATCTTGCACATTATAACTTTTATAATTGCCAACTTTTTCTACTCTTCTCATCATTATCATAGGGCAAGAATCTTAGACCAGTTTGAAGGACCATTCTAGCACAGGTGTGTGTGTCTTTGTGTGTATTCAAGCCAAGGGTGGGTTCTAATTTTTTTTACTACCAGTTCTGTGGGTGTGGCTTATTTTGTGGGTGTGGCTTATTTTGTGGGCATGGCTTGATGGTCATGAGACAATTATTTAGGATTTAGCAGAGGTACTGGTCTACTAAGCTTTTAACTGCTTGTAGAGCTGTACCAGTCTACCCATTTATTTTTTGCAGGCACTGATCTACTCATGTATTTTTGCAGGCATTGGTCTACTCATTTATTTATTTATTTATTTATTAATCGAATTTCTATACCGCCCTTCTCCTTCCGGACTCAGGGCGGTGAACAGCCAATTTAAAACCAATAACAATACAGTGAGTTAAAATGTACTAAAAGTCCATATAAATTTAGGCTGAAATATATCGAATAAAACATTTAAAACTCTAAAAATTTAAATAATTTAAAATAATTTAAAATTTAAAATATTTAAAAATATTTAAAAATAGGAGGGATCAGGCAAGTCCGGCAAGTTGGAAGAAATGAGTCTTCAACGCCCGACGAAAGGTCCGGAGGTCAGCAATAGTTCTCAGATCTGGAGGGAGATCGTTCCAGAGGGTGGGGGCTACCACAGAGAATGCTCTCCCCCTGGGGGTCGCCAGCCGGCACTGTCTGGCTGACGGCACCCTGAGGAGGCCCTCTCTGTGGGAGCGAACCGGCCGGTGGGAGGCAATAGGTGGCAGAAGGCGGTCCCGTAAGTACCCTGGTCCTAAGCCATGGAGCGCTTTAAAGGTGATTACCAACACCTTGAAACGCACCCGGAAATCAACCGGCAACCAATGCAGCTCACGCAGGAGAGGTGTCACATGGGAGCGCCCTGTCGCTCCCATAATCCCCCGCGCGGCCGCATTCTGTACCAGTTGAAGCCTCCGGATGCATCCCAAGGGGAGCCCCATGTAGAGAGCATTACAGTAGTCCAGGCGGGAAGTGACGAGCGCCTGAGTGACTGTGCGCAGGGAGTCCCGATCTAGAAAGGGGCGCAACTGGCGTATCAGGCGGACCTGATAAAAAGCCCCCCTGGCCACAGCTGTCGTATGATCCTCTAATGACAGCCGTGGATCCAGGAGGACGCCCAAGTTGCGCACCCTTTCCGTGGGGGCCAATGATTCGCCCCCAATAACCAACGATGGAGTCAGTTGGCTATATCGGGACGCCGGCAGCCACAGCCACTCGGTCTTGGAGGGGTTGAGTCGAAGCCTGTTTCTCCCCATCCAGACCCACACAGCTTCAAGGCACTGGGACATCACTTCCACGGCATCGTTGGGGTGGTCTGGGGTGGAAATGTACAGCTGAGTGTCATCAGCGTACTGATGGAATTCCACCCCAAAACCACGGATGATCTCACCCAGCGGCTTTACATAAATGTTGAACAGGAGGGGCGAGAGGACCGACCCTTGTGGCACCCCACACACTAGGCGCCTCGGGGTCGACCGCTGCCCCCCTGTCAACACCGATTGCGACCGGTCGGAGAGGTAGGAGGAGAACCACCGCAGAACGGTGCCCCCCACCCCCAATCCCTCCAACCGGCGCAACATGATACCATGGTCGATGGTATCAAAAGCCGCTGAGAGGTCTAACAGCACCAGGATAGAGGAATACCCCCTACCCCGGGCCCTCCAGAGATCATCCACCAACGCGACCAATGCCGTTTCAGTGCTGTACCCAGACCTGAAGCCGGACTGGAGCGGGTCTAAATAGACGGCTTCATCCAGGTATCGAGGGAGCTGCCGCGCCACCACACTCTCAACAACCTTCGCTAGAAAGGGAAGGTTGGAGACAGGACGATAATTTACCAAAACAGCCGGGTCCAGGGAGGGCTTCTTGAGGAGGGGCCTCACCACCGCCTCCTTCAAGGCAGGCGGAAGGACACCCTCACCCAAAGAAGCATTTATAATCTCCTGGAGCCAGCCTCGTGTAACCTCCCGGGAGGCCAGCACCAACCAGGAGGGACACGGGTCCAACATTTGTTTTCTTTTAACACTGATCAGCTGTAGGGCGGCCCTTTGAAGCCCCGCGGCAAGAGTTTAAACAGTTTTTTCCCCTCTAGCCATCAGCTGGGACTCAGGAGGCAGCAATAGATTGGGGGTGGGGCCAAATAAAAGGTAAGAATAATGTGGGGGGTGGGAGGGCTCAGGAGGTGGGAGGCATGGGGGGACGGGGGGCAGAACTGGTTCGGTGATGTCATATCGTCACCGCTACCAGCTCGGGAGAACCGGGCCGAACCGGGAGGAACCCACCACTGATTCAAGCTAATCTTCCAAAAGTTCACTATTTCAACAAGATAAAATGAAAAAATATTTCCAACTCAACAGTGCTTACAGAAAAGAGAATGAAGTTTTTTAGAATGGCATTCATAGTCCTCAGACTTGAATACTGTTAGCATTGCAATAGTTTGCTTAGTCACTGTTGGAAGTTACAACAGCACTTTTAAAAAAGTGACTTATGGCCGCTTCTCCCACTTATGACATTACAGCATCCCCTTGGTCCACGTGATGAAAATTCAGACACTTAGCAACTGACTCATATTTATGACAGTTGCAGTGTCCCAAGTAACCTTTTGTGAACTTCTGACAAACAAAACTCCACGGAGAAACCAGATTCACTTAACAATTGTGATACTAACTTAACAACTGCAGTGATTCACTTAACGATTGTGGCAAGAAAGGTAATAAAATGGGGCAAAACTCACTTAACAACTGTCTCGCTTAGCAACAAAAATGTTGGGCTCAATTGTGGTCGTAAATTGAGGACTATTTGTATTTCTGAGAATCTGCAGGGAGAACTGAACTACGCAGACTGAAAAGGTGGCCTAAGGATATTTCCAGTGGTGGGTTTCAAATAATTTAACAACTGGTTCTCTGCCCTAATGACCAGCTGGGTAACGTGACTTGGTGGTCATGTGACCATGTGGGAATGGCCAACTCAATATCACTTACATCGATGGGCTCTTTGGCTTAACTGTTACAATGTAATAAAGGTTAACCAGAGAGGCAGTTTCTGTAAGCAGAGCAATAAAGATTAGGCTAGAAACACCACCAGAATGTTTCCTTCCTGCCTTCCTTACAGGATTAGCCCTGTAAAGTGGGAAAAAACAAAATAAGATTTCTTCCAACAACTGGTTCTCCGAACTGCTTAGAAAGTTAACAGCCGGTTCTCCCAAATAGGTGTGAACTGGCTGAATTCCACCACTGGATATTTCTGAACTAAAAGACTTCTGCAAAGAAGAGTGGGAGAAAAATCCCTGAGCATGAACAGAGTTGACCACAGCAAATACTTGGAAGTTGATATTACTGCTAATGGAGGTGTTACAAAAAATATTTCCAAATTTCTGCAAAAGAAATGGTCTTGTTCATTGCTCCCTTATTTTGAATCTGTTAATAGCTACATAGTAGATATTACAATAAATTGTAAGGATTTTAATAATGTTTTACTTTTACTTGATTTACTTGATAAAATGTAACAAACAAGGTATAACGAATGCAGCAGAGATAATACAATAAAATATACATTAAAATGAACTAAAACTAAAGAAATCCATTCACCTAACAGTAACAGAGTTGGAAGGGACCTTGGAGGTCATCTAATCCAACCCCCTGCTCACACAGGAGACCTGTACTAGGGATTTGAACCGCCAAACTGCTGACCTTTCTGATCGATAAGCTCAGTGTATTATCCCCTGAGCCACCTAGTCTCCACGTGGAAATAAAAATATGAAATACTAATACTTACATATTTAGCTAACATGAAATTTTTATATTTAATAATAATTAGCTAATAATTAATAACTAGTTAATATATAATTAACTCTGGACTATATACAAGATTGTCTATTTTTCTTTTTTACAAATCAGTCTCCCAGGCTTTCATAAATGCTTGAAAATGGAGGCAGAGTAAAGAGGTTTCAGGTAGCGTTATAGGTTGAAACATCTAGAAAAAATGTGTGTATTATTTGTTGATTCCCCCACTCCCCGCGCATGGTGTAAATTGTCTCTAATTCCTCTGTACCATTGTTTCTCAACCTTGGCAAATTAACGATGTCTGGATTTCAGTTCCCAGAATCCCCTAGCCATCAATGCAGGAAATTGAATTCCAGACATCTTAAATTTGCAAATGTTGAGAAATCCTGTGCAAATCAGGAAATGGTGGTTTATGCCATTCTTCCAGCATAATATAGGGTTGTGCGAGGATGTTCTCTTCCTTTCAACATTTCTCGGGACATATGGGTATAATATCAATGTAGAAATTTCCATTGTTTCTTTTTTTATATAGTCTTCAAGGGAGTTATAGGCATTTCGTGCCACCGTTAGCATCTCATCTGCAACTGGTCTCAGGGTAGAGACGTACTGGTACTTTGAGAAGCCTCTTCTGACGTCAAGGCCAGAGATGATGAGCAGAGTTTGCCTTAATGGCCTCCTTACCCACCAAATTCAGTGATTTTTTTCCCCTTCCACATTGGACTGAATGACTTCTGTTGGCTAATATGGGAGGAAGGAAATGGGTGATTTCAGAGACATCATGTCCACCTAAAAAAACTCAAAACCCACATTCCCTTGTCTCTGTTAACTACCACAAGCTGCAGAAAGAGAGATTTCTCCCACAAAACAAAGGAGATGCTACTAAAAACTTTTTTGGAAGAGCTGCTTTTGGGAAGACACGCCAGAAACCACAATCCAACCCGTCAGCAAAGCCAACATACAAAAATTAATTTTGCTGAAAAACTTAATTCAATTAATTTTATAAAGGGCAGTTAATCCGATACTTCCCCCTGCAATTAATCATTTTTCCATCATGTTAAAATTACAGGGCAATCATTACTTTTGGAGGAATTTTCAGCTTTCATGCTTCCTCTCTTCAATTATTTGACAGGAAAAGGATGGATGGATGGATGGATGGATGGATGGATGGATGGATGGATGGATGGATGGAAGGAAGATTGGAGTATCTTCCTGTTATTCATCAACCCCATCCATCCATCATTTTGGAGATGGGAGGAAGTCACACCAAATATAGAAGCTCCAAAACCATATCAAAAGAGCAATTTTCAGGCAGTCAGGAAATGATGGGGATTTATTCAACATTTTAGGCCCTAAATGTTTTCTGGGGGAATCATATAATTTCTTGTTTTGCCCTTGCTCTCTGCCTCCCAGAAAATAAACAGACCAGAGTAGATAAATTTTGTCTAAACTACAATACAACATGAGAATTGTTGAATTAACTCTAGAGAAGGGAATTCTTTGGTTAAGTCATTTTTTTCCTTCTGCTATCTGCTCCTAATTTATATCAGTCCTGCGTCTAAGGTCAGCCTTCCCTATCGTATGGTTTTCCAGTTGTTTGAGACTTCACCTTCCATTCTCTCCTGCCAGAATTGCCAACACATGACCAATAGTCAGTTAAGAGAGCCAGAATCCTACCTACCTATAAACTTAGTTGTACAAAGCTGTTCCATGGAATCCTCATAGATAATTGTAATATTGGACAAGCACCAGTTCGTTGAATGCAATGCATGAACCATTAGTGCGGTGGAGCCAATTACTTTAGCACTTCCTGATCTGTTGACGACAATGAGCAGTAGTGTGTGGACTTACTCTGTGGGCTCTCTTTTCCATCACTTTTGCTTGCTCCATGTCTAAAATATTGCTAATCCGAGGTCACATCCTCCTGCCTTTCTTCCCAAGCTCTCATACTTAAAGATGTTTTCCTAGTAGCTAACCAGGTCTTAGGCTTTGTTGATCACTTTCATGTATTTCCCATTGATCAGTCTCTTTTCTGTTATACGTTAAAAACCTGTGTCACTAATCCTTGCTCAGGTCAGATTCTTAATCTCAGGAATGCTCAGATAAGAAACAGAACACCTCAACCACCTACTTAACTGAGCTTCATGTTACTGTGTAGATTGTGCACAATGAGTGGAGGTATGATTATGCAAGCTTACTTGGACTTCAGTAAGGCATTTGATAAAGTAGACCATAACCTACTACTTCATAAAATAGAAAAAATTGGGTTAGACAGCATCACCACCAGATGGATATGTAAGTGGCTGACCAACTGCACTCAACATGTAATCCTCAATGGAACTGCATCTATATGGAGGGAAGTATGCAGTGGGGTACCCCAAGGCTCTGTTTTAAGTCCAGTACTCTTCAACATCTTCATCGATGATTTGGACGAGGGGATAGATGGGGAACTCATCAAATTTGCAGATGACACCAAGCTAGCAGGAATAGCCAATATTCCAAAAGATAGGCTTAAGATACAGAAGGATCTCGACAGACTTGAACATTGGGCACTATCTAACACAATGAAATTCAATAGTAAAAAAGTAAGGTTCTACATTTAGGCAAGAAAAAATACACAGGTACAGTATTCATGGTACCTTGCTCAATAGTGGTGACTGTGAGAGGGATCTTGGAGTCCTAGTGGACAATCATTTAATTATGAGACAGCAGTGTGCAGCAGCCGCCAAAAAAGCCAACACAGTTCTAGGCTGCATAAACAGAGGGATAGAATCAAGATCATGTGTAGTGTTAATACCACTTTACAATGTCTTGGTAAGGCCACACTTGGAATACTACATCCAGTTTTGGTCACCACACTGTAAAAAAGATGTTGAGACTCTAGAAAGAGTGCAGAGAAGAGCAACAAAGATGATTAGGGGATTGGAGGCTAAAACATATAAAGAACGGTTGCTGGAACTGGGTATGTCTAGTTTGATGAAAAGAAGGACTAGGGGAGACATGATAGCAGTGTTCCAATATCTCAGGGGCTGCCACAAAGAAGAGGGAGTCAAGCTATTCTCCAAAGCACCTGAGGGTAGGACAAGAAGCAGTGGGTGGAAACTAATTAAGGAGAGAAGCCACTTAGAACTAAGGAGAAATTTCCTGACATAGAACAATTAGTCAATGGAACAACTTGCCTCCAGAAGTTGTGAATGCTCCAACACTGGAAGTTTTTAAGAAGAGATTGGATAACCATTTGTCTGAAGTTGTGTAGGGTTTCCTGCCTAAGCAAGGGGTTGGACTAGAAGACCTCCAAGGTCCCTTCCAACTCTGTTATGCTATTCTGTTCTGTTATTCTGAGCCCCTTACTCTACCTATTGGCCAGCTATGAGCTATGATCTCTCTTATTTGACCATTCCCTAGGCAGCATCTCTTTGCTCCATCTCCTAAATTCTTTCCCATATACTTCTATACTCACATTTGTGAATTTGGGTGACTGGATATCCCAGCAATGTAACTGGACCTCCAAGGCAGTGGTGGGTTGCCCCGCTTCAGACCGGTTTGCAAAAAACGGTAGTAAAACTGGTGGGAGGCTCCGCCCACCGACCTAGACGTCATCATAGGTGCTCTGCACATGCATGCGTGCTCCCGATGCAAACTAGTAGTAAAGGTAAGTAGAACCCACCCCTGCTCCAAGGCCCGTATTTTCCCTGACAGAGACAACAGGGAGCCACATGACATAACCTTGAAAGCTTAACACCCTACAGCCAAAAGCTAAAGCTTACGCTTCCAAGCGAGCTTGCGTAATCCTGCCTCCACTCATCATGCGCAGCTGTTCTCCATCCAAAAATGAGAAGGATAGCACCACAGAGACTGGACTCCATACTGTGCTGTGCCATAGATTTCAATCATTATTAAATGAATTTTTAAAATTGGCTAGCTTTGCAAACCACATTAAGCCATAAATTAAATCGCAATCATTTTGTCTGTCCGGGTGCCAATTAAAAGACAGTTCTGCTTCTTCTGCAGGAGGCCCTCTCACTGCTGCAATTTAGGAGGAGAGTTGGAGCGTATATTTATACCTGACTCTTTTAGAGTTTTTGTTACGTGTGTGTGTGTGTGTGTGTACCGTATGTATGTATGTATAACCATCCAGAATGATTCAGGATTGCACAACATATAAATTGTCTTAATGCAATAAATATAAACAAACCATGATTTGCAACCCACAATGGCTGGGTTTATATCCCACATCTACCCACAGACAAGACGGGAGTAAATTGATATGATGGCTGCTGTACAGCTTTATATCACCTGAATGTGCTGAAAGATATTTCTGGAACCCCTTCTTTTATATCTGCCCACGTTATTTTACTCCAGGATACAAGATTTCACTCCAGAATACTTTCCTCTTTGAACCAAAGATGCTTTTCCAAAAGGCAATTTATAAATCCTTTCACTCCCTTCCAGTCAGTTAGAGTTAAAAAAAAAAAGCTTCTTGGATGAGAAGTGAAACATTTTCAAAGGAAAAAAAAACAACAAGAAAGTCAAATTGCCCTTTGGAAAAAGCATCTTTGGGACAACCATGACCTGGATGATTTTTTTTAACTTTTCATTTATTTTATTTATTTTAGTTTGTCAAACATGTACAAGATAACAGGTGTAGGGTATAAACATGGACATGAGCACATGACATTAGTACAAATAAATGGGGACAGTAGGACAGGGATGGTAGGCACGCTGGTGTGCTTATGCATGCCCCCTTACAGACCTCTTAGGAATGGTGTGAGGTCCACAGTAGTCAGTTTAAGGTTGAATCTGTGGGGGTTAGAGGCAATGGTGGGTTTCAAATTTTTTTTACTACTGGTTCTGTGGGCGTGGCTTGGTGGGCATGGCATGACTTGGTGGGCATGGCAGGGGAAGGATACTGTAAAATCTCCATTCTCACCCCACTCCAGGGGAAGGATACTGTAAAATCTCCATTCCCTCCCCAATCCAGGGGAAGGTTACTGCAAAATCCCCATTTCCTCCTGATCAGCTAGGACTTGGGAGGCGGAGAATAAGTGGGAGCAGGGCCAGTCAGAATTTTTACTGCCAGTTCTCCGAACTACTCAAAATTTCCGCTACCAGTTCTCCAGAACTGGTCAGAACCTGCTGAAACCCACCACTGATTAGAAAAAGTAACAATGGAGTCAGGTAGAGCATTCCACTCTACTGCTGAAGTCGTATTTTCTGCAATCGAGTTTGGAGTGGTTTACATTGAGTTTGCATCTATTGTTTGCCTATGTATTATTGTGGTTGAAGCTGAAGTAGTCATTGACAGGTAGGACGTTGTAGCAGAAAATTTTGTGTATTATGCCTGATAGATTGAGTTGATTGATTGATTGATTGATTGAGAATCTCTATAAGAATCTTTCCTCTCTGAACCAGAAAGACCAAAATACCGATAGTATCTGTTGCTCTGGTGAAAAAAATTGGTAGTTTTGTTCGTTTGTTTTTAACAGTTTAAAGAATGTCATTAAAACGAGAGCAGTATGGTTCTCCAGAGCAGTGTTTCTCAACCTTGGCAACTTCAGGTTGGGTAGACTTCAGCTCCCAGAATTCCCCAGCCAAGTGTTAAATGTTTGAGATTGAGAAAACTGTTCTAGATGGATATCATTCTAGAGAAAAGTCCCACCACTGAGAAGGCACACTCCCTGAGTGCCAAAGATGACAGGAACTGAAGCATGCCCATTCTGCTGGCCAATTTGTGGTAAGCAATAGCCTTCATACTTTTGTATATTTATACAAAGTCAGCTTATTGCCCCCACAAACTGGGTCCTCAATTTACCTACCTTAGAAAGGATGGAAGGCTGAGTCAACCTTGAGCCTGGTGAGATTCGAACTTACAGTAATTGCAGACAGCTGGTGTTAATCACAATGCTTTTAGTCTGCTGAGGTACCAGGCTCCTTATTCACATTGAAACACAATAAATGCAAATGGTGTACTACCATCTTATCACCATTATCAATCCAGATAGGATTGATAATGGCAAGGACATTTCTAAGTACTTCTAGTGTACTTGTAACACCTTGCTAATACACAAGCTGCACTGATTGCGGAGTTGTGTCCAGGCCCAACTCAATAGCAATAGCACTTAGACTTATATACTGCTCTGCAGTGCTTTTACAGCCCTCTCTGTGTGGTTTACAGAGTCAACCTATTACCCCAAACAATATGGGTCTTCATTTTACTGACCTTGGAAGGATGGAAAGCTGAGTCAACCTTGAGCCAATGAGAATCAAACTGCCAAAATGCTGGCAGTCAGCAGAATAACCTACAGTACTGCAGTCTAACCACTGTACCACCACAGATCTTCTGCCATCATGAGCGGGGCAGGCCAATCCCATTGGGGTGAGACTGTTCCTTAGATAGCCTAGACCCATGCCATAAAGCTATAGGCAAAGATTTCCCTGGTCCAGTCCTGTCCGACTCTAGGGGTTGGTGCTCATCTCCATTTCTTAGCCGGTGAGCCAGTGTTGCCCAAAGACAATTTCAGTGGTGGGTTTCTACTGGTTCCACCCAGATCGGCGAACTGGTAGCGGCGTTGGCGGGAAGCTCCGCCCACCCATGCCAGATGCTTCTGCGTATGTGCAGAAGCATTGCGCACACGAACGTGCATGAGCAAATCAGTAGCGACGGGTTTTGCAACCCACCACTGGACAATTTCTATGGTCATGTGGCCAGCATGATTGTATATGCTGACTGTAAACCACTTAGAGAGGGCTGTAAAGCACTATGAAGCAGTATATAAGTGCTATTGCTATTGCTATTACAATTGCTATTTCTATTTCACTTGGTCTTCTGCTATGATGGTCCAGTTACAACTGCCTTTTTTGATAGCCCAGTTCTCCATCTTGTAGGAAAGACACTAGACACATGTCTTTGTAAAGCCACCAGCTTGTCCCTTTTTGCATCCATTGATTGTTAGGTAATTATCAAATATATTTAATATATTTAAATATATGGAGTGTCACAGGATGGGAAAATTCCTTTAGATATAAAAGAGACACAACTGTCACACTTCTGCCTATTTGCTTCTGCTCTTTCTAGCCCAGCTAGTTTTTACTTCCAATCTTCTGGCATGGGAATAGGACAACTTGCCATAGCCAATCAACTTCGGCCAACTTGACGTGGCCAACTTACCACAGGACAACTTGTTGCGGGACAATTGAACAATTCTATTTAATTATTTAAAATAAGTAAGTCCTAGTAGAATGAATATGCAATCTTTAAAAAAAAATGCCAATTGTTGAACGTAACTCTACAAGAATTGAAATCAGGCCGCTGCACAAGTTATTTTACTTCTACAGAGCCCAAGGCTTTTCCTCATAAGCCACTGATTCAATAAATCCTCCAGCATGAGATACCTGCACCCAACCATGTTGGGATCTTGGGATCAAACTAAATGTGACATGGACCTCTGCATAGCCATTAAAATTGTTACATGTAGGTCAAAGAAATCCAATTCTTCCCTGCTCTCAGTCCACATCCTTATATGGAATCAAAAAGCTTCATATGAGTGAATTCTCCAAAGGAAGTTGCCAAGACTGCCTCATTGCCTGAGTTAAATAACTGTACCGATAGAAGAGAACATTTGTAGTTCTGTGTTGAATTGTGTGGTCCTTGCTGCTCTCCCAGTTATTACCTTTCAGACATTTCATTACCAAACTAGGTAACCTCTTCATCATTGCTAGTAAAGAAGTAGTATTATGTCACATTTTATATGCTAGTGGCTTGCCCTTTCATGGTTGATGAGAATAGATCTGGTGCAGAGGTGAAATCCAGCAGGTTCTGACAAGTTCTAGAGAACCAGTAGCGAAAATTTTAAGTAGTTCAGAGAACCGGCAAATACCACCTCTGGCTGGCCTCAGAGTGGGGTGGGAATGGAGATTTTGCAGTATCCTTCCCCTGGAGTGGGGTGGGAATGGAGATTTTGCAGTATCCTTCCCCTGGAGTGGGGTGGGAATGGAGATTTTGCAGTATCCTTCCCCTGCCACGCCCACCAAGCCACGCCCACAGAACTGGTAGTAAAAAAATTTGGATTTCACCACTGATCTGGTGTTTCCTTGATTGGGTTGCTGTTTACAGTTAGCTTGTTCGTTTGAGTTGGTAGTTCCTTGACTAGGATATTGTTTGCTTCTTTATTGTTGGTCTAGTGCAGTGATGGCTAATCTTTTCTGGATGGAGTGCCCAAAGTACGCACGCACCCAAAGTACGCGCGCATGAGCCTGAACCACCAAAATGCAATGCATGTGCGTGCCTCTGCATGTGTCCCACCCTCTGCACATGCACACATGGCCCCCGCGCATGTGCCCTGCCCTCCACACATGCATGGAAGAGACCCAAAGATCAGCTGGCCAGCAGGAGGCATGCACGCATGCGCAGCAGAGCTGAACTGGGGCAATGGCTCACATGCCATCAGAGAGAGCACTGTGTGCCACCTCTGGCACATGTGCCATAGGTTCGCCATCACGGGTCTAGTGTTAATCTTGGCATTCTGCTCATCTGAGTGTTGATTGCTGGTGAGGAGGTGGTTAGATCATTTTGTTTCCTTTTGGGCTTTTTGATTGTCTCTTTTGAATGGTATGTAGAGTTTGTTTATCTCTCCATGCCTGTTGATGGCTGATTTGTCTGAGTGGCAGGCTTCCAAGAATTCTCTAGCATTTTTTTTTTTTTTTGGACTTGGTTTAGTCTAGGAAGCCCAAAGTTTCCCAATTGAAACTATGGTTAACCTCTTTCCACGTGCTGTGAAATTAAGATGGCTGTACATGACATTAGGTAACCCAAGGCCCTCCAGAAATTGCTGAACTACAATTCCCAGCATTCCTCTATATGGAACAAGTTGGCTTGCCATCTGAACATTATAGTTCAGCAAATTCTGCAGAACAAACCACTCCCTATCCTTGTAGATAAGTAAAAATATCCCCCTTGTTGAATTGTTCAGGGCTACAAGAACTGAAATAAGGCTGTTTCCTTATTTCCACAACAGCCAAGGACATTTCCTCACAAACTGCTGGATTGAATAACTAACACCATCAAGCATGAAACCTACACCTGGCCATGTTGGTTCTTGGGACCAAACTAACCGTTACATTCCATTCTGAAGCCTTTTCTTCTCTATTTTTGAAAGCCTAAAGCAACCTCAGGAGGTAGTCAGTCTGAACGAAGTAAGGGCTGGTCGTGAGAGGAAACTTCTTTGAGTTTTCCCTTCAGGTTGCTTTTCATCTCTCCGGGCCCTTGTTTTTTTTTTTTTTAATCTGCAGGGGGAAATGTCAGAGACAAGCGATGGCAGGAGAAAAGAGAAAGAAAAAAGAAAAAGACAAGAACAAAGGGTTAAACTGCTCGGGCTCCCCTTTCTTGCTTTCAGAAGCAGGCAGGCTGCCAAGGCTTCTTTTGGCTTAAAAAGAAACAAAACCCAGGAAAATAAATTGGAACATTTTCTTAGGTCTTTTTAGACCAAAATAACTATTTTGTCTAGCCATAGATACCCACAATCCTCCCGTTAAAGGCTTCCAAATAAAAGAACATTTTGCTGAATGGAAGTGATATAATATCTCTGGCTTGCACAGAGCGGAATAATGCAAATAATCTCTCATATCATTTTGCAGAGAGATCTAGGCGAACTTGTGCTGTTTATCAGGGCCAATGAAAACTTGACTTTAAGTAGTCACTATTGATATTGAAAAGGGACGCGGTGGCTCAAAAGGGACACGGTGGCTGAGTGGCTAAGACGCTGAGCTTGTCGATCGAAAGGCCGGCAGTTCAGCAGTTCGAATCCCTAGTGCTGCGTAAAGGGGTGAGCTCCCATGACTTGTCCCAGCTTCTGCCAACCTAGCAGTTCGAAAGCACATAAAAATGCAAGTAGAAAAATAGGGACCATCTTTAGTGGGAAAGTAACAGCGTTCCGTGCGCCTTTGGTGTTTAGTCATGCCGACAACATGACCATGGAGACGTCTTCAGACAGCGCTGGCTCTTCAGTTTTGTAACGGAGATGAGCACCAACCCCTAGAGTCGGGAACAACTAGCACATATGTGCGAGGGGAATCTTTACCTTTACTATTGATATTGATCTTGGAATTCTGCATGGCCTTCACAACTGTCACATGTTAGTTAAGAGGACCAACCTGCTCTCAGACTCATGAAATCTTATGTGAAGTTTTATGTGAAATCAAAAGGCTTCACATGAGCGAATTCTTCACAGGAATTTGCCAAGCTCTCTTGATTGTCTATAAACTAGATTGCGGTAAAAGTGATCCTCAAGTTATGACCACAACTGAAGCCAACATTTCTGTTGCTAAGTCACACAGTTTTTAAGTGAATTCTGCCAGTGGTGAAACCCATTTTTTTTTACTATCAGTTATGCAGGCATGGCTTGGTGGGCGTGGTAGGGAAAGGATACTGCAAAATCTCCATTCCCACCCCTCTCTGGGACCAGCCAGAGGTGGTATTTGCCGGTTCTCCGAATTACTCAAAATTTCTGCTACCAGTTCTCCAGAACCTGTCAGAACCTGCTGGATTTCAGCCCTGAATTCTGCCCCATTTCCTGCCACAGTGGTTAACTGAATCACTGCGCTTGTTAAAGTTAGTAACACAGTTGTTAGAAGCTTCTGACTGGATGATGGGGAATGGAAGGATTTATATTCCTTGCAGATGCAAATGACCAGCTGTCTGCAAGGAATATAAATCCTTCCAATCCCCATCATCCAGTCAGAGTTGAAGAAGCTTCTTGGATGAGAAGCGAAACGTCTTCAAAGGAAAACCAGAAAATCCAGTTGCCTCTTGAAAAAGCACCTTTGGGAAAACCAATGAAGCTTTTTGCAGAAAATACAGATCTGGCTTTCAGTCTCCTCTCTCTTTTTTTCCAAATTATTGTAATATATACAATCATTTCATCAAACTGTTTAAGAGAAAGCAATCACACATCAATGAGAAAAGGAAACATAATTTTCATTTATTACATGAATATTGCTGTCCATCTCACTAAACCTGAACATCATTTAGTGATGTTTTTCATGGGACCTTAATAGAAGAGGTTTCTTATGGACTGGACTATGGACCACAGACTAGGCTACATTTCCATTATATGGCTACAAAGCTGATTGGACAATCACGCTTCCCAAGCGTATCCAATGCCTATGTGTTAAGCTGGAAGGAAGCATTGAGTGGCATATCGTGGCTTAGTTCTGTTTCCCATTCAACATATTTAGGATTGGGAGCAGAGGTGGAATTGAGCCAGTTCTATCCGGTTCTGGCGAACTGGTAGCAGCAGCTGCAAGAGGCTCCGCCCACCCAGGTGGATGTCATGATGTTTCTTTTTTGTGACATTTTAAGCCTCTGCACATGCGCAGAAGTCTTTGTGCATGCACAGACAATGGCGCATGTGAGTGGAACTAGCGGTGCGCACACCAGTGGTGGGTTGTCCCCGGTTCGCACCAGTTTTATAGAACCAGTACTAAAACCAGTGGGAGGCTCCGCCCACCGACCCCGATGTCATCAAAATGCTTCTGCGCATGCGCAGAAGAGCATTCACAATTAGAAGGCATTTCACAGTGGTAGGTCTTTGATCACACAATCGTGGCCACCATCTTAACTTTTTTTTTAACGGCCCTTGCTGACACCGGGGAACAGGAAGTTAAAAAAAAATTAAAAGAGATTTTGCGCTAAAGTCTAACAAGAAGATGAAATCGAACACACAGAAATATATGCACACGGTACATGCCAGTTTGTTGCTCCTCTGCCTATGTCTAGTTGACCCTTTCAAAATTAAATCCTGCTATCCAAATGCTTAAGTCACAGAAAAAGCTCCTGACCTTTCTAACCTCTGTCAAAAATTGTTTATTGCACCACCGTTGTTGGGCATTCCCCTTGTGGATTCCTACCTTGGATTTATTACTTCAGAGCCTAAACCGAACTTCCTGACCAGCAGAGGAAAACACCATTTATTTCTTTATAAATAGTCATCTTCCTCAGTGAAATGTGTAAATATTCCCCTCCCCCTCTTGTTTTTCTATTCGTGAAAAAGGAGAAGGAGACGTTTCCCATTGATGAGAAATGGCACCGTAGTTGCACAGTTTTGTTTTGTGAAAGGAGACCTTGGAGGATCCCCTTTCTGTAGAAGAGCTGGAGAACTTCTGAGCTAGAGAGAAGCAACCTGGAATTAAGAAGAAACTTCCTAACCATGAGAACAATTAATCAGTGGAACAAGTTGTTTCCAGAAGTTGTGGGTGCTTCCCACTGGAAGTTGGCAAACGGGCCGTTTCGGGCCTCTGAGAGCCTCCAGGGAGGTGTGGAAGGCCGTTTTCTCCCTCCCCAAGCTACTAGAAACGCTCTGGAGCCTGGGGGGGGAGAGAGAAAAAGGCCTTCCCCACCACCACCCCGAGGCCCTCCGGAGGCAGGAAACAGCCTGTTTCCCTACTTCTGGTGGGCCCTGAAGGCCCGAAAATCAGCTGACCAGCGCGCACATGCACGCCGGAGCTGAGCTCGCGTGCCCACTGATATGGCTACATTTGCCACGTCTGCCATAGGTTCGCCATCACAGATATAAGGTCTCTTGCTTGAGCAGGGGGTTGGACTAGAAGACCTCCAAGGTCCCTTCCAGCTCTATTCTGAATTTGAAATTTGAACTTGTGCCTGCTCAAAGGCTGAAATGAAACTTACCATCCATGCATTTGTCCAAATGGATATTCTTCAAAACAAATATCCAGAAATTACCACTCACTGTCCAAGGTTGGGTGGGATTCATGAGACCTTAAAGCCTGAGCAGAGGGTTGGACTAGAAGACCTCCAAGGTCCCTTCCAGCTCTATTCTGAATTGAAACTTTTGGATGGAAGGACAGGCAAGGGATGAGATAACACTCCCATTGGACAGTGCAGGATGGACATCCATAAAGGACCAGTCAGGTATAATGAAATACATAAATGTGAGATCCTCAGTGCTCTCTGAGCTTAGTTGTCTCCTTGCTGATGTTTCATTACCCGACTCGGTAACATTCTCAGGACCAAGGATCTCACAGTTACTAATAAAAGTAGTCCTCGACTTACGACCACAATTGAACCCAAACGTTCTGTTGTTAAGTGAGACATTTGTTAAATGACTTTTGTCCCATGTTATGACCTTTCCTTGTCACAGTCATTAAGTGAATCATCTCAGTTGATAAGTTAGGAACTGTTGTGGCTCCGTTGCCTGAGCCTGCGTCATCAGCAGGGGAGGACTCTGAGAGTGAGGGAGAGGAGTTGGCAAGGCCTCCTTCTCCAGGACTCTCCTCTCTGGCAATGCCTCCGGAGGACACCGAAGGGCAGGAGATAGGCCCAGAGCCAAGCTCGTCCCCGCAGCCACAGGAGGACATTGACGAGGGGAGTGAGTTTTGATTGGATCCTCGCCAGCGTCAGAGAGACAGGAGAGCCCAGCAGAGGAAAAGGCGTGGTCGTGATTAGCTGGTGGACCACGCCTCCCAGATTATATAAGAGAGGGATTGCAGCCGTATCTTTGTGACGAACAAAACAAAGATTCATGGATCCCGGTTTTGAATCGGCCCTGCGTCTCATCTTTGGTGGTGTGTATGTGACAGACCTATTAATAAAGATGTTGGCAAGCAGCTGCGGATTGCTGCCGACCTTTGTTATCAGCTTACTTGGTTGCCTGCCAGTTCATTAGACTCTGATTGTCTGAGGGGAGGTTATTTCTGGGCACGGGACCAGAACAGGAACACAGAGGTTAAGCAAATCTGGCTTCCTCATTGATTTTGTTTGTCAGAAGTTTGCAAAAAGGGGATCACATGACCTTGGGACACAGCAAAGGTCATCCGTGTGAGTCCGCTTCGAAGCGTCTGACTTTTGATCACATGACCATGGGGATGCTGAAACTGGTGTAAGTGTGAAAAATGGTCTTAAGTCACTTTTTTCAGTGCCACTGCAACTTTGAACGGTCAGTAAATGAACTGTTGTTAACTCAAGGACTATCCAGGGGTGAAATGTAAAATTTGTTATTACCAGTTTTGTGGGCGTGGCTTGGTGGGGGGGTGTACTGTGACTAGGTGGGCGTGGCCAACTTTTTTTTTCTTTTTTTTGAAAGCATTTTTTCTACAACCTCTTCGGCCAAAGAGGTGGTTTAAACAAATGCTTTGAAAAGCCTCTGCCAATCAGGCAATTCAGCTGGGATTGTCAGAGGCTTTTCAAAGCATTTTTTTTACCACCTCTTTGGCCTAAGAGGTTGCAGAAAAAAATACTTTGAAAAGCCTCTGACGATCCCAGCTGAGCCGCGCGATCGTCAAAGGCTTTTTTTTTTACTTTTAAAAGCATTTTTTTTGCGCGAGAAAAAAAATGTTTTTAAAAGTAAAAAAAAAAGCCTCTGTTGATTGTGCAGCTCAGCTGGGCATGGTGGGGGGGCCGCAGGGATTTTTGCTACCGGTTCTCCGAACCACCTGCCGCCATCGCTATATCCAAACCGGGAGCATTTCACCCCTGGGACTATCTGTATTCTCTTCCATCAACATTCCCAAATGCTTGAATGTTTGTAGGAAGGAGACACATTTCTAAGGAAAAGGCTGCCCTTTGTGTGCCAGAGGACAAAATGGAACCCTGTAAATATTAGATCAGAGATGGGATTCAGCCAGTTCTGTCCGAACCAGTAGTGGCGACTGCGGGAGGCTCAGCCCACCTGCCCATATGTAATGCGCGAGCACCGCACATGTGTGGAAGACCCTGTGCATGTGCAGAGTAGGCGCGTGCGAGCAAAATGCCCCTCTGTGCAAACTCCCATTTGCAAACCGGTAGGGAAGGTAAGTGAATCCTACTTCTGTATTAGATCTCTAGTTAATTGCAACATGGACCATCGCAGTGCCTCTCAAAACCATTCTCCTAGGACAGCCTTACATTACTGAGAGTCGATCAACGCCTGAGAGTATGCATAAGGTGATAATTCCTCTGTCAAGAGCTGCAGGTGAAGGAATATTCTTAAATTTTGGCAGACTGAAAATTATTTTGCTACAATATGGCAAATGGCCAGAAAGCTGTAGATTAAGCTATTCTCCTGATTATCAGAAAGAACTCCCAACAATATATATATATAGTTGAAAGATTTGTTGGTGCCTGTGGTAGGCACATTCCACTTCAATATGCTGAATGAAAGCATAGCTGCAATAGTATTTATTCCTTCCTGAAATAATATGTATTATTATACCTTTTAAAGATAAAAGTAAAGGTTCCCCTCGCACATATGTGCTAGTCATTCCTGACTTTAGGCGGCGGTGCTCATCTCCGTTTCAAAGAGCCAGCGCTGTCTGAAGACATCTCCGTGGTCATGTGGCTGGCATGACTAAATGCCAAAGGTGCACGGAACACTGTTACCTTCCCACCAAAGGTGGTCCCTATTTTTCTACTTGCATTTTTTATGTGCTTTCGAACTGCTAGGTTGGCAGAAGCTGGGGCAAGTAATGGGTGCTCACTCCGTTACATGGGGCTAGGGATTCAAACCGCTGAACTGCCGACCTTTCGATCGACAAGCTCAGCGTCTTAGTCACTGAGCCACTGTGTCTCTATTATACCTTTTAGGATCTCCCTAAAATCCTTAATTGTTCATACTTAATATCTCATAGACCATTAGAGCCTGGATAGCTCAGCAGACTAATGCATTGTGATTAACTCCAGCTGTCGGCAATTACTGTAAGTTCGAATCTCACCAGGCTCAAGGTTGACTCAGGCTTCCATCCTTTCTAAGGTAGGTAAATTGAGGACCCAGTTTGTGGGGGCAATAAACTGACTTTGTATAAATATATAAAAGTATGAAGGCTATTGCTTAATGCATTGTAAGTCGCCCTGAGTCTCCGGAGAAGGGCGGCATATAAATCAATTTTTTTAAAAAAAAATTCCTTTGGGGTTTTTTTTTTTTTTCCACTAACATGATTTTTTTTCCTTCAAGTTCCTTCTCCAGAAATAGTGGGGAAAAAATGTGTTTGGGAAGTCCACATTGTCATTCTAAAAATATACAAACGAAGAAAGACTTCCCATCTAATTTTGGCCCCTTAGAGAATAGAGAGCAGAGAAACTGGAATTCACTAAAATACACGAGCCAGAGTGGAAAAGCTAAACACTTTCAGCAATAGCTGTGTTCTAATACAGGTAGTTCATTTAGTAACCATTCAAAGTTACAACAGCACTGAAAAAAGTGAGTTATGACCACTTTTCACACTTATGACCATTGCAGGATCTGCATGTTCACATGATTTATATTCAAATGCTTGACAACTGATTCACATTTATGACAGTTGCAATCTCCCAGGATCTAACCTTTCACAGACCTTTTTGACAAGCAAACTCAAGGGGGAAATCAGATTCACTTAACAACTGTGTTGTTAATTTAACAGTGATTCTGTTAACAAATGTGGCAAGGAAAGTCATACAATGGGGCAAAACTCTCTTAACAAATTTATCACTTAGCAAGGTAAATTTTGAGCTTGATTGTAATCGTAAGTCGAGGACCACCTGTATGTAAGGGGCTGCCACAAAGAAGAGGCGGTCAACCTATTCTCCAAAGCAACTGGAGACAGGATAAGAAACAATGGATGGAAACAAATCAAGGAGAGAAGCAACTTAGAACTAAGGAGAAATTTCCTGACAGTGAGAACAATTAATCAGTGGAACAACTTGCCTCCAGAAGTTGTGAATGCTCCAACACTGAAAATTTTTAAGAAGATGTTGGATAACCATTTGTCTGAAGTGGTGTAGGGTTTCCTGCCTAAAGCAGGGGTTGGACTAGAAGACCTTGCAGGTCCCTTCCAACTCTGTTATTCTGTTATTCCATTTACGTTTCTCTGCAAAACATAATGTATAAATATTTTTATTTATTTATTTTTTATTTATTTTTTTAATTTGATTTATATGCCGCCCTTCTCCAGAGACTCAGGGCGGCTTACAATGCGTTAAGCAATAGCCTTCATACTTTTGTATATTTATACAAAGTCAGCTTATTGCCCCCTCCTTATTTTTGTTAAACATGTGAGGTAACAGATATAAGTATAAATATGATTACGAATACAGGAAATGGATACAAATACATGGGGACAGTAGGACAGGGATGGTAGGCACTCCGGTACTCTTATGCACGCCCCTTACAGATCTCTTAGGAATGGGGTGAGGTCGACAGTAGACAGTCTAAGGTTAAAGTTTTGGGGTTTGGGGAAGAAACCACAGAGTCAGGTAGAGCATTCCAGGCACTGACCACTCAGTTGTTGAAGTCGTATTTTCTGCAATCAAGTTTGGAGCGGTTTACCTTAAGTTTGTATCTATTGTGTGCTCTTGTATTGTTGCGGTTGAAGCAGTGGTGAAATGTAAAATTTGTTACTATCGGTTCTGTAGGTGTGGCTTGGTGGGAGAGGGGGGGTAATGTGACTAGGTGGCAGGGCCAACTTTTTTTTTTTTTTACTTTTGAAAGCACTTTTTCTACAACCTCTTCAGCTGAAGAGGTTGCAGGAAAAAATGCTTTTAAATGCCTCTGTTGATCAAGCAACTCAGCTGGGATCGTCAGAGGCTTTTAAATGCATTTTTTCTACAATTTCTTCGCCTGAAGAGGTTATAGAAAAAATGCTTTTAAAAGCCTTTGACGATCCCAGCCTCTGATGAACGCGCAGCTCAGCTGGGCATGGAGTGGGGGGGGGGGGATGCAGGGATTTTTGCTACTAGTTCTCTGAACCACCCACCGTCATCGCTACCAGTCCAAACTGGGAGCATTTCACCCCTGGGTTGAAGCTGAAAAAGTCATTGACATAATAACAAAAATTAAGCATAATTATATCACAGATCCTATGAATTGCCTAAAATACCAGCATGCTATGTGTTCCTTTCTAGCATCTCCATTCTGTAGGTCAGGCCCTACACTAAATACCTATTTTAGAATACTTTCATCTCATTTGAGAGGCATATCTTTGCGATGGAAGCCAATCAGGGGTTTCACTTCATCTTTTGCAAAACCTTTTTTATAAATCAGAGAGAGAAAGAGAAAGAGGAGGGATGAGTGGACAGGGAAGTATAATTTATTGCACCGACCAGAGAGTGCTGACAACTCTGAATGAATCTTTCTTCTTTTCTTCAGGTCTTGCTCCAGTTGTTCCAACGGCATATAAAGATTAGTCATCAGTAGGAATCCCAAAACAATAATGACTTCCAAGAAACTCCTGGAAATGATTAGAGAGGGGTGGGAGGGGGATGGATGACACAGAGAAAAGAGAGGCATGGTGGGAGGGAGAGGGCAGGATGGAAGAAGATAGTCTTTCAAAAATTTACACAGGGAACAGATTTGCTGAGAGAAAGGGTGACATCTTCTGCTCCCAGTAGGGCTTTAATTTCTTCTGCAATAATGGCTCCTCTTTCTCTCTTAAGATCTGAAGGATGGGCCACTGTGGAAGGCTCCTGAAGATCCTGCTCCATTGGACACTTTTGCAAAAATAATAGCCATCTCCATTTCGCTTTTATAAACTGCTTCATATATATGTCATATACCACAACCCTGCGAGACCAGCCAGGATTATTTTCTCCTAAATTTTGCACAGCAAGGCGGGCCTTGCCAAAGACCACCCAGTGAGCTATTGTTTGAGGTTTCATATCATTCAGAGATGTCATAACTCATAATCTTAGGTCACATCTACTCGTTCTTCCCCCTGCATCCGAGCGCCTCATGACGGGATGAGCTCCCATCCTTTGCCCAAGCTCCTGCCACCCTAGCAATCAAAAGCATGTAAATGCGAGTAGATAAATAGGTACCACTTCGATGGGAAGGTTAACAGTGCTCCATGACATCATGCTGGCCACATGGCCGCGGAAGTGTTTTCAAACAGCGCTGGTTCAATGGCCCTTGAAATTGAGATGAGTAGTGCCCCCTACAGTCAGCAAGAATCTCCAGGGACTCCCTTCCTGTCCTATCAGCGTTGGTCGGAGTATAGTCTTCTTGATTAGGCTGTTGCAAGAAAGTCATAAAACAATAGAAGTCTGTAGAGATTCTCAGACATCCAGGTCATGGTTGTCCCAAAGGTGCTTTGGTCAGCAGGCAACTAGACATTTTTCTTTTGAAGATGTTTTCTTCTCATCCAAGAACCTTTTTCAGCTCTGACAGGATAGTGGGGAATGGAAGGATTTATATTCCTTGGAGATATCTTGTAATCTGCATCCTTTTAGAGCAGGAGGCTCTAAACTCAAGGCCTGGGGGCCAGATTCAGCCTGCAAGGTGCTCAGTCCGCAGGGCCGCCCTGGAAACAGCAAAGGACCAGCCCTCACAAGCTCTGTTTTCACTGGTAGAGTTGCAGGAAACCGTCACAGTTGAAAACAGAGCTCAGGAGCAGAGGCAGGTTTCAAAACCCTTTGCTACCGGTTTGTTCATGGGCACGTGTGCGCACAAGGCTTCTGCGCATGTCTCCCACCACTGCTGCTACAGGTTCACCTGATCTGAGGTGAACTGGTAGCAACCCACCACTGCTCAGGAGACCATTTTTACTGGCAGAGCGCTCAGGCGACTACAGGCGCCCCTGAAATGAGTGACGTTGAGCTGGCCCACCCCACCTCAACCCCCTGGCCGGCCACCCTGGCCACACCCACCTCAACCTCCTGAGGTGAAATACAACCCTGATGTGGCCCTCAATGAAATCGAGTTTGATGCTCCTGTTTTAGAGGGTCGTTGAAGCACTTGGAGGTTTATCTGTGTCCTCAGGGTCACCTGAGTAGCGCTCCTGGTACCTGTAGTCTGCAATTTTTCCCTCTGGAAATCCATTCCTACACCCACACCATCTTCAAAAGAAAATGCCTTCAAAAGAGCCTCAGATAGCTTGACGGGCTAGATAGCCTGTTATTAACACCCAGCTGTCTGCAATTATGCGAATTCGAGGCTCAAGGTTGACTCAGCCTTCTATCCTTTCTAAGGTAGGTAAATTGAGGACCCAGTTTGTGGGGGCAATAAGCTGACTTTGTAAAAATATACAAAAGTATGAAGGCTATTGCTTAACGCATTGTAAGCCGCCCTGAGTCTCCGGAGAAGGGCGGCATATAAATCTAATTAAAAAAAATAAAAAAACAAGGAAAAACAAGGAAGTCCAGTTGCCCCCTGAAAAAAGCACCTTTGGGACATAAAACAATAGATATTTCTAATTTAAAAGTCAATGAAAACAAAGGCTCCTTTTATTCTACTCCATTCTCTACCCCTTGGGACCTTCATCCCAGTCGCACCTTTGTTCTCAAACATAGCAGAATGCTGGGAAAAGGCTGGGAAAATGACATGGGATATCAGGAGCTAAGTATAGATATTCCAGAGAGGGCTAACATGCCTTGGTTACATGCTATTTGGATAGGACTACCATTTTTTTAAAAAATGGGATTTTTTAAAAACCCACAGTTTGTCTCCCACCTCGATCAACAAAAGAAACACCATTAAAAATACAATATAAATATAATGCATATAGTCCTATAAATATAGTCCTCGACTCACAACCATTCTTTTTGTGACGTTTCAACAGCACCAAAAAAAAAAATGACTTAGGACCTTTTTTCCCTCCAGTAAAACCGGCCTCATTAGATTTATTTATGAGCATCTCTTCTATGAAATGAACTTTCTTACAAAGGTATGACTGTATTTTTCTGGGCTCCTGAGGTGTATAATATAGTCCTGTCAAAAGTTGCCATAACTTATTCCGATATTATGAATTCCTTCCTTTTTAGCAAAATGCTGGTGGTGTTTTTCAGTTAAGGTGAGCCGCTGTTGCACTTTTCATCAAAGACCTGTTATCGCAAAAGGTCTCCATCAAATAGGAAGGCCTCTGTATGTGGTTGTTCCTTTTACAACAAAAATAGAAGTCTTTTCCTTGAATTCATTGATGAACTCTTGAATAAAGGAAGCATTTTGCGAGGGCAGGAGAGGGCAGAAAGAGTGTGGTCTTTTCAAAGAGATGGAAGGAAAAGCATCAGTTAATGGAGATTGTTGGCAGTCTAATATACATCCAGATCAGGAGTGAAATTCAGCAGGTTCTGAAAAGTTCTAGAGAACCGGTAGCAGAAATTTTGAGTAGTTCGGTAAACCAGCAAACACCTCTGGCTGGCCCCAGAGCGGGGTGGGAATGGAGATTTTACAATACCTTTCCCCCAGGAGTGGGGAGGGAATGGGGATTTTGCAAAATCCTTCCCCCAGGAGTGGGGAGGGAAGCGGGATTTTGCAATATCCTTTCCCTGGAGTGGGTTGGCAATGGAGATTTTGCAGTATCCTTCCTCTGCCATGCCCATCAAGCCACGCCCACAGAACCAGTAGTAAAAAAAGTTGAATCTCACCACTGATCCAGATGTAATACTTTAGTATTAGTGACTGCTTTATCTCTGGCTCCATTTATAAAACAATGGCCTGAGATGGTATTCAACTCAATGGCGGAGCTCATAGCTGACATCTGAACATCTCAGGTATAATTCCTGCCAGCTCCAGACAAAGTTTATTTAAAACCACGTCAACCAGCAGTCCCCAACCATTGAGTGGAGCTTCATCTGTGAGTAGAGGGTGATTGCGTCAGCGTGTAAAGCTTCACTCACATGAGTGGAGGGCACTGGCGCTTGCACTTGTGCGCAAAGCTCTTTTCCAGGGGTGTCAAACTCAATTTCATTGAGGGCCAATGAAGGGTTGTGTTTGACCTCGGGGGCCAGGGTAGGTGTGGCCAGCTCAACATCACTCGTGTCAGAAGCGCCTGTGGTGGCCCGAGCATTCTGCCAGTGAAACCAGGCTCCTTAACTCTGTTTTCAGCTGCAATGACCTTCTGCAACCCTCTGCCAGAAAAAACAGGGCTAGTGGGGGCCACGTGCGGCCCTCCCAAACTCTATTTTTGCTGGCAGAAGCACCATGGGCCAATCCTTGGTTGTTTCCAGGGTGGCCTCACAGGCCAGATCTAAGCACTCCGCAGATCATATCCGAACCCTGGGCCTTGAGTTTGATACCTCTGCTCTATTCCCTTAAAACTGTAATTGCAGGCTGAATGACGGTGGAATGGCAGCAGTCCTAGGATTATAGAATACAAAGCAATACGCTGAGGTTTATATTTAATGGCAAAGTCCAAGAGTCCTGCTTTGGTCCTAAAACAGTGAAAATCTGCGAAGAATAAACACTATAATACGCAACTACTTGCAGGAGTTTCTCAACGGAGAAATCAATGGGGAGGGGGATTTTTCTCCCAAGGGGGAAAAAGTTTAATCTAACGCCAGAGTTTAGAGAGAACTTTTGAAATGGTGACTTCATGCAACCAACATATGTTTAACCCTGAGCCGCTTATTCAGACAAGCCCCCCACCCATGTCAAAGACCAAGCTTTTGTCGTTCTTGTTGTTTCTTAAATTAAACATATCAAATGCATTTTAAAACAATAAGCATATTGAAAATATACACTAACATCTGTGTTTAGGGCACAAGCCAGAGCAACAACGGCTGGTTTGCATTACCCACAAGAAATCAAAGCGTCCAGTGAAGTAGACAAACTATAGCTGGAAAGGGATTAACTATGTTCAAGCAAAATTTTCACTCTTCCTTTCGCTGGGGGTTGCTGATGTAATTGACGTTTTTTGAACTGTGCAACAAGAAAGAGAGAGGCCCCCATTTTAAGATCACCGGTTCCTTAATTTAATATCTAGAGTGGGAAACACATTGTGGGAAAAAAAAGATAAAACCAATTTTTTTTCTCTCCAGGAGAGTCCATTTCAGAGGTGGGTTTCAGCAGGTTCTGACCAGTTCTGGAGAACCGGTAGTGGAAATTTTGAGTAGTTCGGAGAATGGGTAGTAAAAATTCTGACTGGCCTCGCCCCCAAGGGGCCAGTCTCTGCCTCCCAAGACCCAGCTGATCGGGAGGAAATGGGGATTTTGCAGTAACCTTCCCCTGGAGTGGGGTGGGAATGGAGATTTTACAGTATGCTTCCCCTGCCACACACTCCAAGCCACGCCCACAGAACCGGTAGTAAAAAAATTTGAAACCCACCACTGGTCCATTTCTAGCGATAGTCAACCTAATATTAAAGCAGATAAATCTTTTTCTTTCTCTCCTTCTAAATTTTAAACACAGTCCATCTGACTTCCAAATTGCAGCAATAAATTTCAGGAATGAAAAGGACCATAATATACTTCTGCCCCCTTAACCTCCATTCCCACTTTGTGTTTTTCAAAAAGATAGATATAGATATAGATATAGATATAGATATAGATATAGATATAGATATAGATATAGATATAGATATAGATATAGATATAGATATAGATACAGATACAGATACAGATATAGATATAAACCATCAGAACTGATTTATGCTATTCCAAAGTAGAAAAGGCTATTATCCCCGGGATCCAGTGGTGAAATCTAAAATTTGTTACTACCGGTTCTGTGGGCGTGGCTTGGTGTGTGTGTGATGGAGGTGGGTAATGTGACTGGGTGGGCATGGCCAATTTTTTTTTTAACTTTTAAAACCATTTTTTCTATAATCTCTTCAGTGAAGAGGTTGTAAAAAAATGTTTTCAAAAGGCTCTGACGATCCCAGCTGAGTTGCCTGATCAGCAGAGGTTTTTTTTTTTCTTTTAAAAGCCTCTGCTGATCAGGCAACTCAGCTTGGATCATCAGAGACATTTAAAAGAAAAAAAGCCTCTAACTATCCCAGCTGAGTTGCCTGATCAGCAGAGACTGTTTTTCTTTTAAAAGCCTCTGCAGATCAGGCAACTCAGCTTGGATCGTCAGAGGCATTTAAAAAAAAAAGCCTCTGTCGATCAAGCAACTCAGCTTGGATCATCAGACACATTTAAAAGAAAAAAGCCTCTGACTATCCCAGCTGAGTTGCCTGATCGGCAGAGACATTTTTCTTTTAAAAGCCTCTGCCAATCAGGCAGCTCAGCTGGGATCATCAGAGTCTATTAAAAGCATTTTTTCTACAACCTCTTCAGAGGTTGTAGAAAAAAATGCTTTTAAAAGCCTTTGGTGGGTTGGTATCCTAATCCTGAACCACTCCAAAATGTAGCTTTATATTCACAAGACTGACTAGGTGGCTCAGTGGTTAAGATACTGAGTTTGTCAATCAGAAAGGTCGGCAGTTCGGTGGTTCAAATCCCTAGTACAGGTCTCCTGCATCAGCAGGGGGTAGGACTAGATGACCTCCAAGGTCCCTTCCACCTCTGTTACTATTACTAGACACAACCTACAGGTAAACTATATTTAGTTGAGCGATCCCGTGAAAAGAACATTTAAAGAAAAGTTATCAACTTCCCCAAAATCAGCTATGATATAGTAAAAGCTACAATTATAAAACTCCCAAATGCATAACGGCCCCAGTAGTAGACAAGAAGCTAAAATTCTTCAATATCAGAGAGAGTTCTTATTATATAACTCTTGGAGAAACATGGAAATTAGATCATAGGTTGAGGACAAATATGTTCTAAAGAGCACATCTCAGAATTCGGAAGCTCAGTCATTCTGATCACCACAAAATAAATGGAATATTCTATCAATCAGCTCCTGATGATCTAAAACATTTTCTGGAACAAAGAGGCCATAAAAACTTCCACTTCCTTTAGAATTTTATGACAATAATAAATCCAAATTTCATTGTCTTTGAGATGTGGCATTTTCAACAATGCCACTAATTTTCCGAAACCTTTCATAGTTCTGCAGTAATAAGCAATAATCAATTCATTGGGGCGGTGGTCAAAGCCATTCAGAAGAAGAACCAAACCAAATGATTGTAGGCCAGCATTCTGTTCACCAATAGCTAACCAAAATGTCTACGAGAAGCCCACAAAATGGATGTGAATGTAATAACGCTGTCCTACTCAACTGATATTTAGCGGCACAGCACTCCAGATGCTGGGGCCATTTCAATCTTTGTTCCCCAAATTATTACTTTCATGAATTACCAGAGGTATTATTACAAGTTCTACTATTGCTATTGGCTTCCAAGGCAGTAAGAGATTAAAGTCAAATTCTGAATTCAAGATCAAGAATCATCAGTTTAAATAGCTGGTGATGGGAATCACTTCTGTATAAGATTACAAAGAGTTGATGCCAAATTCTAGACCAGTGGAACACAATCAGGGCCAAATGCTTTTCTCACCCTCCAATTTGTTCCTGAAATATAACACTAGTATGACGAAACAGAAAATTGTGAAATATAATTGTGAGAATCATGTTTATTATATTTAATTCTAATTTAATTGGATTTTAATTAAATAACTCAGCAGGTAGAAACCTTTAACCTCCTGGAAATACTTAGCAGTGTTGGCTTTTAATTAGTTTTTGTATATCAGACCACAGGGAAAATCTAAAGCTGCAGAAATATCCAAAGTGGCAAGCTTCCAGATCTTTGCCAAGAAAACCAGATGGCCATAGTCATCCCCAAGATAAAACATCCCAACACAAACTGAGAAACATGGTATATGCAGTACAATGCAGTGAGCTAAATGCAGATCAGGGGTGAAATCCTCCCGGTTCGGACTGGATCGGGCGAACCTGTAGCAATTGTGGCAGGGAGTTCAGAGAACCGATAGCGATGGTGGTGCGAGGCTTCGCTCACCTGTTCGGGTGTCTTTACTTCCTGGTTTTAACTATGAAGTAATGCATTTTTACCCTCTGCACATGTGCAGAGGATCTGTGCACAGCACGTGCACTTCCAAACTGGTAAGGAAGGTAAGTAGATTTCACCCCTGGTGCAGATCTATACATTGGAGGAAACAAAACAACCACTTCATAAATACATGGCACAACATAGGAGAACAAATCCATCAGGAAAAAGTTTCAGCAGTCCATCTGCATTTAAAAGACACAGGCCACTCTTTTGAAGACAGAAAAGTCCACATTTTGGACAGAGAGGACCGCAGGTTTGAAAGAGGGGTCAAAGAGGCCATCTATGTCAAAATTGAACAACCCTCTCTCAACAGGGGGAGGGATATGACATCATCTATCTCCAGTCTACAATACAGTCCTTTCAACAGTTCTAAGAAGGAGCCACGCCCATTTGCATTACTCAGGTGACTCTAATGACACAGATAAACCTCTAGATGGTCTCAATGACTTTCTAAAAGAATGCAAATGACCAGCTATCTGCAAGGAGTATACATCCTTCCATTCCCCACCTGATCCTTCAGCCAGAACTAAAGAAGCTTCTTGGATGAGAAGCAAAACATCTTCAAAGAAAAACCAGAAAGTCCACTTGCCTCTTAAAAGCTTTTTGCTTCATTGGTCAACCCGTCGTAGAGCTCAATTCAAGGAAATTTTACCTTACCGCATCACATCAAGCTTGGCTATTGTTCACCTTTTGCTGCTTTCTTTTCCTTGGGCCTTCATTCCTGTTGGACTATTCTTCCCAAGTTGTCACTTCATGATTAAGTACAAGCCTCCATCCTCCAAATATTGTTCACCCTAAATTGGACCAATCTATGCCAATTTTCTGCCTTCTGCATGTTTTTAATTACCAACTCCCAAAAGTAAGATCAATGTGGGTTGTAGTTGGAATACTGTGCCAAGTTGTGGTCACCAGGATATGAAAAAGATGTTGAGATTCTAGAAAGACTGCAAAGAATAGCAAAGATTATTGGGGAGTTGGAGGCTGAAAGATATGACGAACGGTTGCAGGAACTGGGTATGTCTAGTCTAACAAAGATAAGGCCCAGGGGTGATATGATAGTAGTCTTCCAATATCTGAGAGATTGTCATAAAGCAGAGGAGGACAATCTATTCTCCAAAGCACCTGAGGGCAAGACAAGAAGTAATGGATGGAAACTTATCAAAAAGAGAGACAATCTAGAACCAAGGAGAAATTTCCTGACAGTGAAAACAATTAATCAGTGGAATGACTTGCCTCCAGAAGTTGTGGGTACTCCATCACTGGAGGTTTTTAAGAAGACACCAGACAGTCATTTGTCCAGGATGGTATAGGATCTCCTGTTTGGGTAGAGGGTGGACCAGAAGACCTCCAAGATCCCTTCCAACTCTGTACTCTGGCACCCGGAAACTTCAGCTGGTCCAGAATGCGGCCGCGTGAGTGGTTATGGGAGCGACTCGTCGCTCCCGGGTAACTCCCCTCTTGCGCGAGCTGCACTGGCTTCCAGTGGTCTTCCGGGTGCGTTTCAAGGTGTTAGTTACCATCTTCAAAGCGCTCCATGGCTTAGGACCGGGATATTTACAGGACTGCCTTCTGCCAATGAATACCTCCCGCCGCCCGATACGCTCTCACAGAGAGGGCCTCCTCAGGGTGCCGTCTGCCAGACAATGCCGACGGGTGGCCCCCAGGGGGACAGCATTCTCTGTGGGAGTCCCAGCCCTATGGAATGAACTACCCCCGGATATAAGAAAGATTCCTGACCTCCGTACCTTCCGACGAGCCCTGAAAACCCTACTATTTCATCAAGCCGGTCTGACTTAAATTTGTATTAATTTTAATAGGGGTTTTAGTAGGGGTTTTAAGTTTTACAGCCAAATAGTTTAATTATTTTATTAGTTTTAATTTTTATACGTGATTGTTTTAATATGGCTGTAAACCGCCCTGAGTCCCCTCCGGGAGAAGGGCGGTATATAAATGCAATAAAACTGAAACTGAAACTGAAACTCTGTATTTCCAGCACATCTTAGAAGACACTAAAAAAAGGAGACTTGAATAAGGCCATAGTGGTCTAAATGAAGAGATCATCTGAAGCAGCGATGAAATGCTACCGGTTTGCACTGGTTTGCCTGAACTGGTAGTAAACAAAAAAGCTACCGGTTCATCCAAACCGGTATTTCCAATGATTAGCTGTGCCGCGCGATTTTTATTCGCTAGAAAGCAGAAAATCCTGCTTTTGTTATGACCTAGGCTTCCTGAGACATTAAAACCTCTTTTATTGCAACAGCTGTGAAATACTTTTTTTTTAATTTGATTTATATTCTGCCCTTCTCCGGAGACTCAGGGCGGCTTACAATGCGTTAAGCAATAGCCTTCATACTTTTGTATAATTTATACAAAGTCAGCGTATTGCCCCCACAAACTGGGTCCTCAATTTACCTACCTTAGAAAGGATGGAAGGCTGAGTCAACCTTGACCCTGGTGAGATTTGAATTTACAACAATTGCAGATAGCTGGAGTTAAATACAATGCATTAGTCTGCTGAGCTATCCAGGCTCAGTTCAGTCATAGCTGAGTCCCAATTAGTTGCAAAATGTCCTTATGGAGAAGTCCTTTGGGATAATCACCAACCTTTATCTCCCTTGACACTCTGCCAAAGACCTACTTGGCAAAGCCACACAGAGTCCAGAATCAAACAGAGTGCCGACTGGGAACAGAATTAACAATGTTGCTTTCCTGCAAAGTGCCCATGTGCCTTTGCTCCTCTTTTAAGCCTTATGGGAGGTGCCAATCATCTCCAGGCCTTACTCCCGAGTCATCCCTTTTGTTTTAACTGTTCATGCCTTCTGGCAGCTCTGCACATGCACGCACTAGGAACAGGCTCCTCCTGTTTCTCTGCCTCTCTGCTGTCCGATTCTGGAGGCTCCAGAGTCCACGCATCACTCTCTGATGGCCCTGGCCCCATCTCTGCCTTTGATGCAGAGCCCTTGTCTGGGACTTCCCCAGACTCCAGGACTGGCCCATGTTCCTCCCCAGCCTCCTCACTGTTCGACTCCACTGCCAGCTCCGCAGGCTGCTGGCGGACCACAACAGCTTTCTAGCAAATCTAAATTGTGCGGCACAGCTGTTTTCCCCCCCTCACTGTTCTACTTACCTTCTTAAGCCTCCTTTTTTTGTGCCATGTGGTAGCGCCTATTGTGCGCATGCGCACAAAGCATGCATTTGGCGTGTACCACACATGCGCACACAGCAAACCAGTGGCAAACCTCGGAGGATTTCACCACTAGTCTGAAGTGATATAAAGCAGTTTCCAAAGTAGACATCTGCAGTTCTCCCAAAGAAACCCGTGAGGTTCAAGAATGCTTCTACTTTGGCATCAGGCTTGGAGCCCTTTTTGCATTCGACAATGTAATTGTTTTTTTTTTTTTAAACCAAGCACTGAGCAAAGCTCCATTGGCGCTAATATGATGCATAATAAAGCAATTCCATATCAGGGTGGTACATATGCCTGTCAGTTAACATTACAATGCTCAATGTCAGTGCCTGATTCAAATGACAAGATTAGCCGTCTGGCTTGTTACATTTAGATGAGATGTACAGCAGGAAATCTTCCCTGCCCCCTCTCTTTTCAAGGGCTTTTGATTGAAATCAAGTGCTCTGATTTGAAAAGAGTTAGATTTTACAGTGCTGGGTTTCTGTATAGCTGCAGAGATGATCTGTAATTAAAGTGCAGATGGATTTTGGTCAAATAATACCAGATGTTATACGTACAACTTCTCAAACCCTCTCCATTTATTAGTCCAACTCCACCCCCTACTGTGAGGAAATTTCACATTGCACAACCGATTGACTCAGGTTTTGGGGGGCAGTGATAGAATTGGACACAGGTTAAATCAGAGTCAGAAGACTACGAAGGAGAAAACAGACAAGCCTTTAAGCCAGATTGTCTATAAATTAAAGCTGGGCGTTCCATTTCTATAAAATCAGGCTGGGGATCCACTCTAGCAAATGTAGCTGCTGGAGTCTTTCATACCTATTCTCTATTCAACACCTTTGTTGTTGTTAGTTGCGAAGTCGTGTCCAACCCATCTTGACCCCATGGACAACTTTCCTCCAGACCTTCTACCATCCCCTGGAGACCATTTAAGCTCACACCATCTGCTTCAGTGACTCCATCCAGCCACCTCGTTCTCTACCATCTCCTTCTTCTTTTGTCCTCAATCGTTCCCAGCATTAGGCTCTACTCCAGTGAGTCTTTCCTTCTCATTAGGTGGCCAAAGTATTTGAGTTTCATCTTCAGGATCTGGCCTTCTAAAGAGCAGTCAGGGTTGATTTCCTCTAGGACTGACGGGTTTGATTGCCTTGCAGTCCAAGGGACTCGCAGAAGTCTTCTCCAGCACCATAATTCAAGGGCTTCAATTCTTTGACACACAGCCTTCCTTATGGTCCAACTTTCACAACCATACATTGTAACTGAGAAAACCATAGCTTTGACTATATACACTTTTGTTGGCAGGGTGGTGTCTCTGCTATTCACTACCCTACCTACCGCACCTGAAAAAAATACTCTATACATGATAATGGTGAAGGAACACTGTAGACTTCATAAATAAATTGGTCCTTTCCTCTTTCTAATTAACACAAGGTCTAGAAGAGTTAATATCAAAACTCGGTTAATCTCATGGTTTGCTCTTGAAAGACGCTCAAGTTAATTCAATCCTGGTTAAGCAAGAAACCCAAAGGAAAAGACCATCTTAAGAAATATTTTACTGGGAGAAAAATAAAGTTAGCATAGGTACCATTGTTATGGACATGACAATAAGGTTTAGATACTTTCTTCAGGAGAAAACCTATGCTGTCCAGGTAAGGAACAGCATAGGTATACCTGACTGATTAGTAAAATGGATGGCTCATAAATCTTCAACTCCACTCAACAGTATTGTCCTATGACTGTTCGTGACAGATATTCTTCAAGCTCTTTAGAAACTCAGTCTATAAATCTGATTCAGTGTATTGTGTGAACCATAGTACTGTAATTGTGATTTTTAAGCCAATGTGGCTGTTCTTGCTGAGACATTATTATTTGGAGATAGATTTTGGCCCCATTGGATTACAAAATACAATAAGCGTAGGGCCACAGTCCAATTGATTAAAGCTTCTTCCTGCTCCCAGATGTGGCCCTCCTGATTTTATCATATATAAAATGATCCTCATTTGTGGATGGGCTTATCCATTTGTGGATAAGACCATCCACAAATGATCTTCATCTTTTAATTCAAATATCATGAAAAACATGCCGTCCTCAAAATTTTCAGACATTCTAATTTTCACAATTGGTTTACCTGTGGGTAATCCCTGGATTATCCATTTTTCATGAGGTTTGGGTTTTAAAAAATAGAGTCAGCTTCTGGATGGGCTTGGAATGGACAACAGCAGTCCTTAAACAACGTGCCAGAGATCCAATTAAATAGGAGTACTTTGATTAAAAAGGTGTTTGCAAATAGTTCCTTCGCATTTTTTTCAAAACATCAAGAATTGGCTTAAATAAGAGTTGCCAAATTCAGAAATGCTTTAACCTGGGCAAGATTTAACCCCCCTCCTTCAGTTGTTCTTGAGTGAAAATTTCAGAATATTCTGTTCAGACAAAGACTTTGTCACTAAGGTGAAGGAGTTATGGAACCATTAAACCATGTTTTGTTACATTATCCTTGAAACATAGACTACAGTCTGGACTACTGTAATGCTCTCTATATGGGGCTCCCCTTGAAGAGCACTCGAAGGCTCCAACTGGTCCAGAATGCGGCCGTGCGAGTGATTATGGGAGCGACACGTCACACCCGTGTAACACCTCTCTTGCACGAGATGCACTGGCTTCCGGTGGTCTTCCAGGTGTGTTTCAAGGTGTTGGTCACCATCTTTAAAGCGCTCCATGGCTTAGGACCTGGATATCTACAAGACCGCCTTCTGCCACCGATTGCCTCCCACCAGCCGGTACGCTCCCACAGAGAGGGCCTCCTCAGGGTGCCATCAGTCAAATTATGTTGACTGGCGACCCCCAGGGGGAGAGCCTTCTCAGGGGGGGCCCCTGCCCTCTGGAACGAACTGCTGCCGGAGATACAAAGGATCCTCGACCTCCGCGCCTTTCGCCGTGCCCTTAAGACCCTGCTATTTCATCAAGCTGGTCTGATAGGATGAGTTTTAATGGGTATTTTAGTTCTGGGGTTTTAATAATATGACCTAATTATTGAATTTGTTTTAATTGTTTTTAACTTTTGTGTCTCTATTGTTTTTATTATGGGCTATACACCGCCCTGAGTCCTTCGGGAGAAGGGCGGTATAAAAGTGCAATCAATCTATCAATCAATCAATAGATGTCCAGTTAAGCAATAAATGGAAACATTCAAAGGAGAGAACCAAGTTAGAAATAAGGAGAAATTTTCTGACATTGAGAACAATCAATGGAACAGCTTGCCTCCTGAAGTTGTGGGTGCTCCATCACTGGAGGTTTTCAAGAATAGACTGGGCAGTCATTTGTCCAGAATGGCAAAAGGTTGGACTACAAGATCTCCAAGGTACCTTTCAACTCTATGATTCTATGATTCTATGATTCTATGATTCTATGATTCTATGATTCTATGATTCTATGATTCTATGATTCTTTGATTCTATTCTACTCTACTCTACTCTATTCTACTCTACTCTACTCTGCTTTCCATGTCACCTGAATTTATTTTATTAAGAGTTATTATTATACAGCCACTGTAATTTTTTTTCTCTGAATCTGGCTAAATTCTTACACTTTATAAAATATATAGTACTTTGATCACCGCGATTTTATAACCATTTAGCTTTTTACCATATTTATTTACTCTCTCCTGATGTGTCATCTTTTTTCAACTTAAAAAAACTAATAATCGAAATAAAGTTATTGATTGGTAGCAGCATTTGTCATTCAACAATCACAAATCCATCACGAGAGTCTGACATAATAGGTCTGCTTTTGATTTTTTTTGTACAGACACATATAGTACTTAAATTGAAAAAGAAAGCTTACGATGGGGAAATTTACAGTTTAAAAACCATTTTATGGAGCTCTGTTCCAAGAATGAAATGAAATTGGCTTGTATTTTGTTCTTTTTGTTATTGACTAATTCACAGTACCAAACTAGGGAAAAAACACAGACATTATTTCTAATTATTATTTATTATTTATTTATTTAATTATCTAATTATTATTTATTTCTAATTATTATTTATTTATTTATTTATTGGATTTATATGCCACCCTTCTCCAGAAGGACTCAGGGCGGCTCACAACAATAAGAAACAGAAAATACAAAAATTAAAAGACAAATTAAAACAGAGTATCCAATAAATAAAGTTAAACGTGTTAAGTTTAACTTAATTTAAAATATGGATTAAAAACATGCATTTTAATATGGATTAAATTCCACATGCATTTTAATATGGATTAATCCATATTAAAATGCATGTGGAATATAATTACAGAGTATTGCTACATTTTTTTTTTCATGGAGTTTTGTCCATGCACTGTTGATAAGGCAAAAGGACCCAAAGTCATTACAGTATGTCCATTTCAGGTCTTACTACCTGCAGGAACACAGCTGAACCACTGAAACAATGGACTTTTGAAGATACAAAGCTTTTGAAGATCCCACCAGCAAACCAAGCACTTCTGCTTTAACCAATCTCTGGTTAGTCTATGGCTGAGTAAATTAACTGTTGGTAAAACTCACTAGAACCAGAAGGACTTAAGTAATTAGTATAAGTTGTCCTCAACTTACAACCTTTAGTGATCATTGAAAGTTACAATGGCCCTGAGAAAAGTGACTTATGACCATTTTTCACACTTACAACCGTTGCAGCATCCCCAGGGTCAGGTGATCAAAATTCAGAGGCTTGGCAACTGGTTCATATTGTCAGTGTATAAGAAATTATGAGCTGGAATAGCCATAACTACAAGTCAGCCAAAGGGAACTGCTTGGTGACTAAGAAAACAGGATCTGTTGTGAGCCATGTGAGATGGCTCAGAGCCTGGGCATGGCTTAGCTTAACTGATCTGTGTATATAAGAGTTTGTCCTTGCATGATTGTTCTTAGATTCTGTGATTCTGTGCTTCTATAACTTCTGTGATTTCTGGTTCTGACTTCTGTTTCTTGTCCTTGTCCTTGCTACCATGTTGCAAGAGCTGCATGGGTATTGTATACATGCATCATGTTTTATATAAACAAGTTTCTTCTATAAATGAATCCTGCTGAATTATTTATTTGTGTGCTGGTTGCTGCAAACTTTAAAACACATTTATGACTGTAGCAGTGTCCTGAGGTCATGTGATCATCCTTTGTGACCTTCTGACAAGCAAAATCAATGGGGAAGCCAGATTCACTTAACAACCATGTCACTAACTTAACAACTACGGCGATTTGCTTAAAAACTGTAGCAAGCAAAGTCATAAAATGAGGCAAAACTTAAAAGTTGCACCATGTTACTGTCCTCTTGGTTAATATTTCTTGGTGAATTGTGTGCATGATATGGATAGCCCTCAATTTACAACAATTCATTTAGTGACCATTCAAAATTACAATGGCATTGATTGAAAAAAGTGACTTATGAACATTTTTCACACTTATGACCACCTGCAGCACCCCCACGGTCACATAACCAAAATTCAGACGCTTGGCAACTCACTCATATTTATGACAGTGGCAATTATCGTGGGATCATGTGATCAACTTTTGCGACCTTCCGACAAGCAAAAGGAGAAAGCCAGATTCACTTAACAACCATGTCGCTAACTTAACAATTGCAGTCATTCACTTAAAAACCGTAGCGAGTAAAGTTGTAAAATGGGGCAAAACTCACAGCTTCACAGCTGTCTCATTTAGCAACAGAAATTTTGGGCTCAATTATGATCGCACGTTAAGGGCTACCTGTACATATCACTAATTGGGACTTTCCTGCAATTAAATTTAATTGAACGCAACTTTGTTTCTCCAGATTTAAACGAAGAGAGGTTGGCTTTCACAGGGTTAGCATAGCAGCCTTTGAGTAAGGGTGAATCATATCATGAAGTCCTCTTCTTAAAAAATGGGCTATATTCCACATGGTGCTATTGGTAAGAACATCTTGTGATGTTCCACACATTTAATTAACCGCTGGACCTAACTTACCTTTTGGCTTATTGGGAAAATGCTCATGTTTTTCCCATTATATTTGTTCTTAAAGGTAAAGGTAAAGGTTCCCCTCGCATATATATGCTAATCGTTCCCGACTCTAGGGGGGGGGGCTCATCTCCATTTCAAAGCTGAAGAGCCAGCGCTGTCCGAAGACGTCTCCATGGTCACGTGGCCAGCATGACTCAACCCCAAAGGCACATGGAACACTGTTACCTTCCCACCAAAGGTGGTCCCTATTTTTCTACTTGCATTTTTTACGTGCTTTTGAACTACTAGGTTGGCAGAAGCTGGGACAAGTATTTTTTTTTAAATTATTCATATTTTTATGCCGCCCACTCTCCAAGGACTCTGGGCGGCTTACACCAAAGACAGTATACTAAATAGCATATTGCCCCCAACAATCTGGGTCCTCATTTTACCCACCTCGGAAGGATGGAAGGCTGAGTCAATCTTGAGCCGGTGAGATTTGATCCCCTGATCTGCTGAACTAGCAGTCAGCTGAAGTAGCTGCAGTACTGCACTCTAACCACTGCGCCACCTCGGCTCTTTTGTAATGGGAGTTCATCCCGTTACGCGGCCCTAGGGATTCGAACCGCTGAACTGCCGACCTTTCGATCTACAAGCTCAGAGTTTTAGCCACCGAGCCACCACGTCCCTTTCATTTTTTTTTGTTAATTTGTTTGTTTATTTGTCCTTACAAGCATCATTAAAATAAACACCTGAACATTTGCACTAAGCGACAAAAATCTTCTCCAACACGAGTTACCACGAGAAATGGGAAACAAGTCATTTAAACAAAACTCCCATTTAATTTTATAACTCCTAAGCAGACTCTCTGCTTTGAAGCTCCAAATCCATTTGCCCATCCAGGTGCACCCAGTCTCCCAAATCCAGTTACAATCCTTACCTTTTTTTGGGGTGGGAGGATGGGAGGGTGCATATGCCTTTCCTTTGTGCTTGCCTTGAAGTTTGGTCTGTTAAATATTAGCCCATGACCTTTTGCTGATTGGCTTCAATTAAGCCTCTGGATTTCCTCTTCCTGAGCCTAAGTCAAGTTACAGTGGAAGAATAATAAAGGCAAAAAGGAACGTGTTGCAGCCGTCCAAATAATGGCCCCTGATTGTCAGCAATGGAAAGTGAGCATGACTTAAAGATCCCACCCACTGGGAGCCTTGATGGCATAATTTATGGGCAGCCTTTTGAAACCACCAGTAGCTCAGGCAGCCTGTTTCTTCTCACGCTTGGGGGAAAAAATAGCCCCCTCCCCCCAGGGTCTCCCAGGATAGGAAATGGAGTGGGGGGGGGGGTTTAAATATAATAATTGGAGGAAACCTAAGTATTTGGGCCAAAGGAGAAAAAGCAGGCTGGTGGAGGAGGCAGGGAGGGAAAACGGGCAGTTCTCACTGTAAAACAAAGCAGCAATGTTTCAGGAGGAGGATATCTGACATAAGATACTAATCATAATTTCCCTGGATCCAGTTATCCAAACAGAATATGCAAAGCCAAGTGTTCTTGAACAGAACTGTGAGTCTATTCATTCCAATGAGGGAGAAGAAGAATTCCAATCTCTAAGTATTCTGCACCTGTAGGCTGTTTCTTCCTATCCCTATTTTGATAAGAACTCCTAATTTTGTATCATCATTCCGGTATTAAAAACAACATAAAGACGGGCAAACTTATAAAGATTAAAGGTAACGGTAAAGGTTCCCCTCACACATATGTGCTAATCATTCCCGACTCTAGGGGCGGTGCTCATCTCCATTTCAAAGCTGAAGAGCCAGCGCTGTCCAAAGACATCTCCGTGGTCATGTGGCCGGCATGACTAAACGTCAAAGGCGCACGGAACGCTGTTACCTTCCCACCAAAGGTGGCCCCTATTTTCCTACTTGCATTTTTTACGTGCTTTTGAACTGCTAGGTTGGCAGAAGCTGGGACAAGTAACGGGAGCTCACTCCGTTATGCGGCACTGGGGATTCGAACTGCTGAACCTCCAATCACGACATATTCTGGAAGAGAGGACAGATCCTAATGGTTTTGCCAGTGTTTGAATTCCATGATGTATTATCAATAATAAGCAGTCATTTGAACTTTGATGGGTTCAAAAAATAAAATCCACATTAAGGAAAATAAGGAGAAATGAAGATTTACAAAATAATATGGGAAGACACAATTATATTGTTGTGTACACTTGCCTTTAGGTGGTCAGTAGTGGTAGTAGTGGTAGTATCTGTCAACTGCAGGGAAAATCAAGAGATCCCAGCAATTCAAATGAATATAAAGATTTATTGTAAACTTGAACTCTACAAGAATCTGAGCTACTAACGGTCAAAGGACATAAGCATATCCTTAGTCAGTCTAATAAAGATACTTTCATATTACATGTATCAATTTGTCACCCTTGTTGAAAAAATACTCTAATTCAAATGCTAATAAATAACACGTATCAATAATCCATTTCTACAATTTGAGTATGGAATAGAATAGAATAGAATTCTTTATTGGCCAAGTGCTATTGGACACACAAGGAATTTGTCTTAGTGCATACCCTCTCGGTATACATAAAATAAAAGATACATTCATCAAGAAACATAAGGCACAACACTTAATGATAGTCATGGGGGAAATAGTCAATATAAATCTTAAGGATACCAGCAACAAGGTTACATCATACAGTCCAGGGGTGGGTTCTACTTACCTTTACTATCGGTTCGCAGTGGGGCCACTTGCTTTTCTGCGCATGCACAGAAGCGTTTTGATGACGTCAGGGTCGGTGGGTGGAGCCTCCCACCGGTTTTACTACCAGTTCTATAGAACCAGTGCGAACTGGAGGCAACCCACCACTGATACAGTCATAAGTGGGAGGAGATAGATGATAGGAATGATGAGAAGATTAATAGTAATGCAGACTTAGTGAATAGTTTGACAGTGTTGAGGGAATTATTTGTTTAGCAGAGTGATGGCATTCGGGGGAAAACTGTTCTTGTGTCTAGTTGTATTGATTTGTGCTTGCAGAAGTGTATGCTTACGCTTTAGACAGCTCCTGAACCTCCCAAGTCCACAATTCTTGATGTAGATTCCAAGAATTGGAGATAGAAAAACATGTGCAAGTTGAACAGACAGCAATCAACCCCGTGTTATTTTAAACACTCTTGTTGATTTCAGCCCTCAGTGTGGTAGTAATAGGACAAATCATGAAACACACAATGCTGCTATCAATTACAACATTTGCATTTGCATTTTGTTTAGCTCAGAAGAAGCCGAAGATGCTTGATCTGCCGCTATTGTTAAGATATCTCATTGTTTAGATCTCCCTCATTCATCATCCAGCAAAGAGTTTTGTGGCTTGGCACTTTCTCAAGCCTGGAAAGTATGACTCTCTGGGTGGAGTATGTATCCATATTTTCTATGTGAGCAGCTTGGGAACACTGCTCAGTTTTTGTGAAATCAATGTGCAAATGATCAACCGTCTATGTGCTGTGATGCAAAGGACACATTTTTTTCTGCCTACACTTATAATTCCGCCTCTCAAGAGATCAGCCACAAAAAAAACTAATGGGAAGCTAATCAGGACAATAAATTAAAACCTTGTACACAGTAGAAATCTCTTTGGAAATAGACAAGATCTGCAAGCCATTCTCTTCTTTTACTGATGTTGAGTAACTACTGTTGCTAATAAAGGTTACAACACTTTTCACATGGAGAGTGTTAATGGACTTGTCTAAAAGGACTGCTTATCCAAGGATATTTGTCTCTCTAATGTGGGGAAGGACAAGTGGTGGAGCTGAGAACTTTGTTCGGTTTGCTACAAGTCCTCTCTGATCATGCCAATGAATCAGAATTGCCCTGGTCTAGGCAGGATGTGATCTCTTGAGTAGCATCATTCGGAGGGACTGTCTCTTGCTGGTGACATGTGACATCTATCTAACCCACTAGAGAGGGAAGCCAAGGAATGTAGCGGGTCCCGTTTCCTAAGGAGATCCATTTCAATTCAAATCTTTATTATCAGAGTACATGTGTACAATGAGATTGGCTGAGCTTCCCTTCATGCACCACCACCACCCAACCCAATGCAACTCACAGTGAAAGACAGTAAAAGAAAAATCCCTAACCCAGTGAATCCTACTAACAAACACTCAGTCCTATTGCACCATGTGAATTTATTGCCCGTCGCGCCACAAGTCAATCATATGTTGTTGTTGTAGAGTTATTTTTCATTCAGGAGTCTTGACAGCCCATGGATAAAAACTATTCTTCAGCCTGTTTGTGTGGCTGCTTATGCTTCTATATCTCCTTCCAGATAGTAGGAGAATAAAGAAGGGCTGACCAGGGTGTGAGTCATCCCTGAGGATTTTCCCCACTTTTCTAAGGCAGCGAGCCCTAGCGATGCCGTCTAATGGTATCAGGGAACAGCCCACGATGTTTTGTGCTGTGCTCACCACTCTCTGTAATGTTTTTCTATCCGCAGCTGTCAGACTGGCATGCCATACCGTGATGCAATAAGTAAGGATGCTTTCTATTATGGACCGGTAAAAGGAGATCATCAGTTGTGGTTCCACCCTGTTTTTACCAAGACCCTAAGGAAATGAAGTCTCTGTTGGGCCTTCCTGGCCACCTGGATCGTATTGTTTTTCCAGGTGAGGTCTTTGCTGAGATAGACTCCCGGGAATTTAAAGGAGGAAACTCTCTCCACACAGCCCCCCTTGAAGTAAAGTTGGGCAGGTTCCTCTCTCTTCTTCTGGAAGTCTAACACCATCTCCTATGTCTTGCTGACATCTGGAGGGACCCAGAAGGAGGGCTTTCTCCATGGTGACTCCCTCTCTCTGGAACATCATCCCTTCGGAAATTAGACTGGCCCTCACTCTAACATTCTTTCAGAAGGCCCTGAAGATGTGGTTCTGCCAGTGGACCTGGGGAACCCAGAGCAAGATCAACCTCATCTTCTTTTAAAGACCCCATAATCCCTTGCGGGATGGAGTCTGGGCAACTGAATGGAGCTAGCAGAATGCTTACTGGCCAGATGCCCTTCCTGTTGCCAATGCAGAGTTTTTTTCAGCAGATATATTCCCATTAAGCCCAGAGAGAGAAATATCTGCTTCTACCTAAGGATCAAACTCAAAACCTCCTGTTATGAGGCGAGAGCTCACTTCAGGCCACCACACCACTCCAACCCAGGGCAGGATGGAGCTCATTAAATGGCTGGTATAAATGTGTGTGGTCGCCAGGGAGGGAGGGGGGGTTATTGTTTTATTATTTTTATTTTTTTATTATTTTATTTTTATTATTTCTTTTATATTGTGCTTTCATATCCTTGTAAGCCACCTTGAGTCGCCTTGTGAGAGTAGGCAGCAGTATAAATTTTCTTATTAAATAAATTATTTCCACTACAGCAATCATCTTTCAATGGCCTAATGGTCTAAGTTTCTTTATCATCTATTGTTCTGCCCCAGCTATGGATCCCAAAGAATGTAGCACACACAAACTCCGAACAAAACTCAGTTTACTTCAAAACACAGTCTTTTGTAAATGCAGGCTGTTAATAAAACCATTCTTAACAACCTGCCAGAAATTCCACACATAAGATAGAGTCTTACTAGAGTTGGCAGAAAGTCCAGAAGCCAGGTTTGCAGAGAAAATTCAAACTCAATGATCAGCGAACAAACGGACAAACACACGTTGTTTCCTGCAGCTTTTTACAAGCTGTGTGCAAACTTAAATAGGCTAAGGGAGTGGCCAATTAGTCCCAAGCCTTACTATCAAAGAGACCTCCTCCTGAGTAACCACTCCTGCCTTTTGGCAGCTCTGTGTGCTCGTGCATTGAGAAGGGGCTCCTCCACTTCATCCTCTTCACTTAAAGGAATCTCTGGAGGTTCTGAAGGCCCTGGCTGAATACCTGCCTCTGGCACCACATCTTTTCAGTATCCTCGCTATCCGACTCAACTGCCGGCTGCACAGGCTGCTGGCGTAACACCACACCAGCCTCCTTGTCGTTGGGATCAGCAACAATCCGCACAGGCCACTGGTGGGCCACAACACCTACTAGCTGATAACCCGGCCTTGCCCAGGTATTTATTTATCCCGATCCTGTATTAGACAGGAAGAGCAACTTCACCCTGAGCCCTGATTTTGTTTTCCCTGTGTCCCCAGAAGCATCAAGTAAAATGATACCAACTTGTTGTTTTGCTAGCTGATCCATGATCATTTGGTATGCTTTCTTCTGATCTTGATTTAAAAGTGGCTTCTTGTCAGCGATATATGCACTAAGCTGTTTGACGTTGCAGTTCTTTTCTCGTATGTAATCTGCGTGAAGTACGTTGTGTCATAGTGGTGCAGGCAGGTCGACTTGCAGTAATGTTTTATTGATCATTGCCATACATTTGTCCTCAAGAATAATCAAAGCCTTGTTGAAAATGTCCAGACAAAATGTAATTTCTAATGTTACCTTTTGCAGAGGGAGGGAGGGAGCCCCCTCGTGCAGTACTGTGAAGCCATTACCATGACAACTCCACTGTGCTGTATAGTAGAAGCCATTTTAAGGCACAACAGGCTGTATCTTAATAGAACACACCCCAAGGGGTATTAGGGGTTTCTTACCCCCCACTATATTTGTTTCCAGAGAGTAAGTCATCTGTGTACCAAGTTTGGTTGAAATTGCCCAAGGCGTTCCAGAGTTATGCTGGAATACACACACACACAACCATTTCTAGATAGATAGATGATAGATAGATAGATAGATAGATAGATAGATAGATAGATAGATAGATAGATAGATAGATAATAGATAGAAGATAGATAGATAGATAGATAGATAGATAGATAGATAGATAGATAGATAGATAGATATTATCCCTACTTTGTAGATTTAGGAACCAAGGAGTCTATTCTTAATCAAAGCTCATGATTCTATACAGGATTTGTTTCTGAGCAAACATGTCTAGCAATTAACGTGTTGGATTAGGCTTGGGAGGATCAGGGTCAACTCAACATGTTTAGCCATGGAAATTAATGGATGATTTGGAAAAGGTCATTCTCACTTTGCCCTGCCTATCTCCCGTAGCAATTCTTGTGGGGAAAATTTAAAGAAAGGAATACTACATGTATCACTACATGAGCCATGGTGGTGCAGTGGTTAGAATGCAGTACCGCAAGCTATTTCTGCAGACTGCTGGTTGCAGTTCAGCAGTTCAATTCTCATTGGCTCAAGATTGACTCAGCTTTCCATCCTTCCGAGATGGGTAAAATGAAGACACAGATTGTTGGGGGCAATAGGCTGACTAAATCACTTAGAGAGGGGTGTAAAGCACTGTGAAGCGGTATATAAGTCTAAGTGCTATTGCTATCACCTTGAATTTCTAAAATAGCATGTAAAGGTAAGTTGTTGGGAAACCTTTGGGCAGACCAAGTTACAGGTAATCTTCTCCTTACAACCACAATTGAGCTCAAAATTTCCACTGCTAAGCGAGACAGTTATTAAGTGAGTTTTTCCCCCATTTTGCGACCTTTCTTGTCACAGCTGTTAAGTGAATCTTTCTTTCCCATTGACTTTGCTTGTCAGAAGATCACAAGAGTGATCACATGACCCCGAGACACTGCAACCATCATAATTACAAGTCAGCTGCCCCTGAATTTTGATCATGTGACCAGGGGGATGCTACAATGGTCGTAAGTGGGGAAAATGGTCATCTCACTTTTTCAGTGCTTTTGTTTCTTCAAATGGTCACTAAACAAAAATTAAGGACTACTTGTATATCAGATGGTCAGTTACAGTAAAGGACAACATACACATACATCTACACATACACTCCAGTTCTATCTACACAAGCTAACCCCACTGCTGGTTGACCCTTCCTTTAAAGCTGCAAGGACAGGAAAGCATACTACTGTATATTTTAATTTTGTTAGACATCAACAAAACACACTCGCTAATCTACATGTTCAACAGAGGTAGGTTTCAGCAGGTTCTGACCAGTTCTGGAGAACCGGTTGCAGAAATTTTGAGTAGTTCAGAGAACCGGTAAATACCACTTCTGACTGCCCCCCCCCATCTATTCTCTGCCTCCCAAGTCCCAGCTGATTGGGAGGAAATGGGGATTTTGCAATAACCTTCCCCTGGAGTGGGGAGGGAATGGTGATTTTACAGTATCCTTCCCTTGCCGTGCCCACCAAGCCATGCCACACCCACCAAGCCTCGCCCACAGAACCGGTAGTAAAAAAAAAATTGAATCCCACCACTGATATTCAATTTACGTTTAGGACGTTTTAAAAATCCGATTAAATGTCTCAAAAATATACTTCGTGTAACTCTCCATAGCCCTTTGAAAATTTCACTGAAATGCATTTATTTATTTTTTTACTTACTTTTCACATCTCAGTTCTGCCATAATCAAAGACTTACTTAGAGGCTTACCCAGAATATCAAAAACAAAATTAAACACATACAGGATGATTATATTAACTACACTGAATTGATTTCATTTTAGCTCATACCGGGTCCCAGTAACTTTGGAAAAGGTGGGTCCTGGAATCCCACTCCAAGACCTCTGTGATCCTCACCATAGAGAAAAGTTGCACACTCCAATTTACCAGATGAAACTAAAAAAGGGACTGAAGGCTTGCTGAAATCCATGAACATCTGGGAGCACAGGAACTAAATATGTACAGCTTGACACAAGAAAATAAACATAAGTTCAGATGGAGTAGAACTGTTGAAGTTCACTGCAAGGAGTTCAAATCTATAAGTACAACGTATGTTGATACCAATGAAACCAACTGAACCACTATTTTAGGGCCAGATTGCATCTCAGTGTGTCTATTTGTTTTGTTTTGGGGTTGTTTCTCCCCCCCCCTGTATCCGTTACTGAGGGTGGCTTGAGCTGAGTTGAGGGTCAAAGGGAGGGAGCTTTCATTTCATGTTCCCCTGTGATCAACCAGGGTGCAATTGATCTCCATTGTACTGGCAGAAGAGCAGAAGTGCTTGGGAACTGGGAAGACAAGATTCATAGCATTGGTTAAGGGTCTGCTTTGGGGGTATACATTCATTGGATTACATTGCAAAAAAAAAAAAGAAAGCATTGTATGTTAATGTTTTATTGTGGTTTTTTTGTAGATGTCATAATACCCAGAGAGATAGGCATTCGGGAGGAATAATCACATGTGGTCTGAGACATGAAGAGAAGGAATGTCCCCTCCCCTCCATCCTCTGAAGAAGCATCCCTGATTAGTGGGCAAGTCATAGACCCAGTCTGAAGGATCAGAGGAGGATCAAACAAAACATCTACAAAACCTCACCAGACTAGAAGGGCAGCCAATGAGTCAGTCATATGGGAAGTTGTTGGGAAGCAGTTCGTAAGTTGCAATGTTTCCTAACTCTCCAAGCTTAGTTGCGACCCAGAGGAAACAGAAAGAGAATCTCATATATTTTTAGGATAGGATAGGATAGGATAGGATAGGATAGGATAGGATAGGATAGGATAGGATAGGATAGGATAGGATAGGATAGGAGACAGGAGTGGAGTGGAGTGGAGTGGAGTGGAGTGGAGTGGAGTGGAGTGGAGTGGAGTGGAGTGGAGTGGAGTGGAACGGAACGGAACGGAACGGAACAGAACAGAACAGAACAGAACAGAACAGAACAGAATAGAATAGAATAGAATAGAATAGAATTTTTTATCGGCCAACTGTGATTGAACACACAAAGAATTTGTCTTTGGTGCATATGCTCCCAGGGTACATAAAAAATAAAATATATTTGTCAAGAATCGTATGAGAAGACCTCCCATCCTACTGCCAAGAAGTTACCTCTGTGGGACATTACAGTTGGAAATATCTAGGCATGCTGGGTCACTAAGAAACCCAGAAAACTGCACATTAACAGGAATACCCCATGTGAGTATCTCTTACTGAGCAGGATGATTCAAGTCACATTCCATCTGAAATAGAGCAACAAGCAGTACACACCACGTCAAAGATCCATCATGCAAAAAAATTATTATTAGGTGCTAAAAGGCTACTATGTAAGATTAGAACCCTGGATATGATAGTTTGGAGCAAAAATAGAGAGGGGAATAATGATCTCCATGGTCCAGTACGAAAAATGTAAAAAGAGTGACGTTTTATCTTCCTCTGTCACAGTTTTAGAACTCTGGGTGGTCCATAGAAATGAAATGCAATGAGATTCAGGATCTATATGAAGAAGTATGTCATCTACAAAATATAGTGTAAGGATTATAACGGCCACTATATAAGACAGGCAGGCAGAAGAATACCACAGTGCATCCACAAATAACAATGAACAGTCAAAAGACATGAAAAAAACTCCTTAATTGCAAACATACGGACAACTATATTTTCAACTGGAAAACTGAACATCCTAGACCAAGCTAAATCCAAAGATGCTAGGAAATTCCTGGAAGTTTGGCATTCAGACAAATCAGCCATCGATAGGCACATAGAGATAAATCATATTTACAAACTATTCAAAAGAGACAATAAAAAAGCTAAGAAAGAACAAAAAGACCAGAACACATTCTCTCTAATAGCCAACACCTATAACACCAGGCAAACTATCAGGCAGAAAACTAAACACTAATCAAAGAACTACCAAGGAGAAAACTCTCCCACAACACTGATAATGCAAACTACTGTACATAAACAGGAAATAAACCAGGGGTGGGTTCTAAAATTTTTTACTACCGGTTCTGTGGGTGTAGCTTATTTTGCGGGTGTGGCCTGATGGTCATGTGACAATTCTTTAGGATTTAGCAGAGGTACTGGTCTACCAGGCTTTTAACTGCTTGCAGAGCTGTACCAGTCTACTCATTTGTTTTTGGAGGCCCTGGTCTACCCAATAAATGAGTAGACCAGTGCCTCCAAAACTCAGACCAGCTCTACCCCAACTCCCCAGGGTGAAGGAAAACCCAGGCTAGCTTTCAAGATTTTGTTGCTGTAGCCCAAGCTGACAAAACTCACAGAGAGGGAAGGATCACACTGATGCCTTAACCATAAGTATGGGCCACAGATGGGACACCAATAAGCAGTTCAGCATGGAGCTGGCAGGGTTGGTGAGGTCAGAAGATGTTGGAGATGTTCAGCAGCATGTCTTTCAGGGTGGAAGTGGCTGTGAAAAACTAGGGAATAATGGCAGATCCATCCTGGTAACAGTGATGTTCAGATTGGTTATTTTTCAAAACAAAATGCCAATGGACTGTCCAAGTCTGCTTGGCAGGCCACGTGTGGCTCATAAGCCATATGCTGTACAATGGTACCTTGGTACTGTTTGTTAATTGGTTCCAGGGGACGTGATGAGTATTAAAAATGATGAGTACCAAACAAATCATGTGACTTATCACCGTGAACCTTTGTTTCAGCCGGAAAGGATAATGAGTCACGAAGTAGCCAGCACCAAATTGTACCCTGCACATCAAGTACTAAACAAATAACCAGTACCAGAACAACATTTAGAATAGAATAGAATAGAATAGAATAGAATAGAATAGAATAGAATAGAATAGAATAGAATAGAATAGAATAGAATAGAAAAATTATTGGCCAAGTGTGATTGGACACACAAGGAATTTGTCTTGGTGCATATGCTTTTAGTGTATGTGAAAGAAAAGATATGTTCGCCAAGAATCATAAGGTACAACACTTAATGATAGTCATAGGGTATAAATAAGGAATCAGGAAACAATATCAATATAAATCGTAAGGATCCAAGCAACAAAGTTACAGTCATAATAGTCATAAGTGAAAGAAGATGGATTTTCATGTCAAAATTCATTGAGTACCAAATTCAACAAGTTTTGAACAAATCGATTCTTGAGGTATAACTGCATAAATCTCCTGCAGCCTGTATCAATAAAAGATAATTGCAGTTGAACTTGTAGACTTTCTGGTCTGGTTTACGTTGAGTGGCTAACAACAAGAGACCAGCATAGAGGAAAGCTGTCACTCTCCTGTTCCTAATATTTCTGAATTTATTTGATTTATCACTTTTCCCACAACTGAGTGAAGTGCTCTCCACCTGTCCTTGAATCAACAGAAAATTATACTGGCATGAAATGTGGACTTCTATTATCGCTCACTATTACCTCTATTTCAAACTACTGTAGTCATCTGATTTTCCTCCAAGGGAATAAGGTATCAAAAACCTAATAGATTTTACACATCTATGGAATATCCTTGGATGAAGTGAAAACAAAGGAAAAAATCTTATTTTAACATCCTTGTGGTTAAAAACGATTTAGCCTGTCTCACTTACAGGTTGGGATCAAGACAAAAGAAATATAGTGGGCGTAATTCTACAGTTGTAGCATATTTTAAGTACATGAAGGGAAGGATCTTGTGGCCTCCTTGTGGCTTTTCTATGCACAGTTTGGGAGTTGCTAACCCAGTTTCTTCCTGAGTTATGTTCTCCTAGTTCTGGAGAAAAGAAGGATCTTACATGGATTCTTGACCTAGTCCTCTGAGAGTAAACTCAGAGACTTTCCAATGATCAGAACTTCATTTTTTCTTGCAGCAAACTGGAAAAAGACAACAGAACATATTGCTTCACACTCCCTATCTGAAACGATACAGATACAGTTTTTTTCCCAAACGCCATCACTCTGCTAAACAAATAATTCCCTCAACACTGTCAAACTATTCAAAGTCTGCATTACAATGGTGGGTTTCAATTTTTTTTATTACTGGTTCTGTGGGTGGGGCTTGGTGGACGTGGCTTGGTGGGCGTGGCAGGGAAAGGATACCGTAAAATCTCCATTCCCACCCCACTCCAGGGGAAGGATACTGTAAAATCTCAATTCCCTCCCCACTCCAGGGGCAGGTTAGCGCAAAATCCCCATTTCCTCCCTATCAACTGGGACTTGAGAGGCAGAGAATAGATGGGGGCGGGGCCAGTCAGAATTTTTACTACCAGTTCTCCGAACTACTCAAAAATTCCGGTACCGGTTCTCCAGAACTGGTCAGAACCTGCTGAAACCTACCTCTGCTGTATTACTATTACTATTAATCTTCTTATCGTTCCTATCATCCACCTCCTCCCACTTATGATTGTAACTTGTTGCTGTAACCTTATGATTTATACTGATTGTTTCCTAGTATGATTTGATTGTTTATTTGTACCCTATGACTACCATTAAGTGTTGTTGTACCTTATGATTCTTAACGAATGTATTTTGTCTTTTTATGTACACCGAGAGCATATGCACCAAAGACAAATTTCTTGTGTGTCAAATCACACTTGGCCAATAAAGAATACTATTCTATCTATCTATTTAAAAATCAGTGGGAAGAGATAAAATTAAGCACCAAGCTGTGACACCTAAATGCCATTTTACAGAGAGAACGTCCTCAATAGTACGTAAAGACTCACAAAGTTTGGAGGTGATCGCATATGAAGAAAAAGATCCAGTTAGCAAAGAAATCCTTGGTTAAAACGATTGATATGTCATCCAAGATCACTGGCCTAAGATGGAAAAAAATAAAATCTTATGCCAGTTTTTAAATTCCAAGCCAGTTCCAGTTTTCATGATTAATCACTTTTTAAAAATATATATATATATATATTTAAAATAAGTTGAAGAGTAGCAAACAGTTATTATGACTGCGACCTCTAAGATCACAGAGGATTTTAATATTTTTCAATTCTGAGAAAGATGGTTGAGTGGTAGAGATGGATGTGAATCTAAATATAATGTCTCCCTAATGACTACTCCCCAGCTTCTGAAGAGAAAGAAAGAAATTCTGGAACTTTGTAAACTAAACTTTTACCCACATTCATTTGTAGCCTTGGAGAGATGGAAACAGTCAATCACATTATCTGCAACCACTCTGTCTTCAGACTTTTTTGATTTAGTCCCTGCATTTAACCACCCCATGATTTAAATAAATTATCTTTTCTAGAAAATAAGAGATGTTCCAAGCTGTCCAGTTGCATCTTGAATATATACTGATTGGGGTACAAAATGGATGTCTAGTATAAAAGACATGAAAACGAGAAAACATGTTATGACAATCACAACGCAAAGACTTTCCTGCATGCATATGCCTACTGTAGAGCAGAGACATACTGCCATTGTTTGAATCTTAATTTGTCAGTGGGATGTGAAGTCAGGGAATATGTTCCAGACAATATAATTTATAAATATAGTACAATCATTCTGTGAGTATGGGCCACCTTTGTCCTCCGTCTTATTGGGCAGAATGCAAGGGAATTTGGAGGGGATTTACAAAAAGGCAACAAAATAGTACAAAGAATACTAAGGGGAGCAGTGGAACCTAAAGTATCCCTAAAAGAACTGACCAGCACATTAGAAAATTTGAGGATGGCACAGTTGGTAAAGATCAAGGGTAGCAGCCTGGAGCCTATTAATTATTAGCTAGCGTATGAAAACTTGTACAAGTTCACATTTTATCTATATCATTACATCAGTGTTTCCCAAACTTGGCTGTTTTAAGGTGCATGGACTTCAACTCCCAGAATTCCCCAGACAGTATGGCTGGTTGAGGAATGCTGAGAGTTGAAGTCCATACATCTTCAAAGGGTCAAGTTTGGGAAACACTGCATTACATCATCAACAGTCGCTGAAGTCTAACGCCTGTTCAATACACCGTGTCATCCCTTATGGAACCAGGAACTCTGTCTCTGAAGCTCTGAGGATTCTGGTTTACATGGCATTCCACTAACTTTGATTATTATTGTTGTTGTTGTTGTTGTTGTTGTTGTTATTATTATTATTATTATTATTATTATTATTATTATATAAATCTCAATATGGCAAATGTAGCTAATACTCCTTCCTCATCCTATTTTCCTCAGAACAACAATCCTGTGAGGTGAGTTGGACTGAGAGAAAGTGATTGGATCAATCCAGATGGCTTCATGCCTAAGGCGGGATTAGAACTCATATTCTCTTGGTGATTGGTTCAAAATCACCCAGCTGGCTTTTATGCCTAAAGCAGGATTAGAACTCACACAATCTGGTTTCTAACATGGTGCCTTAACGGCTAGACCAATATATTGTTATGTTTTGTCTGAAGTGAAAAGAAAAGAAACAGGAAGGAAGGACTACGATGTCAGATCTTATCAATTGTGCAATCAATTGTGGCAGATTTTCATTTTCTTCCTGGAGTTCGGTTTTGTGATGGTAGCTTTGTGAAAGGTTTAATGGTTGTGATCCAGCATTTAACATAATTGCTGGAGTAATGTATGTAGTGTATGCCAAGATGGAAGTGTGAGAAGATTGTGGCACATTCTCCGTGAATTTCCCAATAGCACCTCTCTAAACATACAGAATTGCATCATGCCGAATTCTTTTGCTTTCCTATGAAAACTATTGCTCTCATCAGAATAATTATTTCCTTTCTTCTATGGCACAATTTAGGGACGCAATGGCTCAGTGGCTAAGATGCTGAGTTTGTCAATCAAAAGGTCGGCAGTTCAGCAGTTCGAATCCCTAGTGTCGCGTAATGGGGTGAGCTCCCATTACTTGTCCCAGCTTCTGCCAACCTGGCAGTTTGAAAGCATGTAAAAAATGCAAGTAGAAAAACAGGGACCACCTTTGGTGGGAAGTTAACTGCGTTCCATGTGCCTATGGCATTTAGTCATATTGGCCACATGACCATGGAGATGTCTTTAGACAGCACTGGCTTTGAAATGGAGATGAGCACCACCTCCTAGAGTCAGGAATGATTAGCACATATGTGCAAGGGGAACTTTTACCTTTACCCTTATGGCACAACTTAAGCTTTCTCAGTTGACTGAGCACTTGATGAGATAGATGGCAAAGGCTAACACATTTCAGTACACAACTGCGCAATTACAAAACCGTTCAGTCATCTGTTGTTTGCAACAGAACTTAAATTTGAATACATTTGCTATGAATCCAAGGTAGAACCATGGTCCTAATCCTTTGCTTTGACTTGACATCTTATGACCTCTCAATCTTTTTCTTCATGAATTGAACTTGGTAGGTCGTCCTCAACTTATGACCAGAATTGGAACCAGAATTTCCATTGCTAAGCAAATTGGTTGTTAAGTGAGTTGTGCCTGATTTTATGACTTTTGCCATGGTTATCATTGCAGTTGTAAGATCTTGTGACCGAGGGCCAAGTAGTGATTACCAAACACAATTCAGTCCTAAACAAACTTATTTTATTCATTTCCTGACAGTTAAAGTAATTAATCAGTGGAACGACTTGCCTCCAGAAGTTGTAGGTACTTCATCACTGGAGGTTTTAAAAAAGAGATTGGAAAACCATTTGTCTGAAATAGTATAGCTAACCTTTTTGCCATCGCATGCCAAAAGTGGGGGGAGCGCGGTGGGGTCACACGCATGCGTGCCCACATCCATAATTCTATGCCCCCGCCCCTCTGTGCTCCCCCCGCTTTTGGCAAGTGATGGCCTATTGTGCCATCACAATAGGCTTGTTTTTTGCTCTTCCCAGGCTCCAGAGCCTTTCTAGGAGCCTGGGGAGGGCAAAAATGGCCTTCCCCGCCCCCTAGAGGCTCTCCAGAGGCCGGAAACAGTGTGTTTCCTGACTTCTGGTGGGCCCAGAAGGCCAGAAAATCAGCTGGCTGGTGCACGCATGCATGCTGGAGCTGAGCTCGCATGCCCACCAATATGGCTCCACGTGGATATAGAGTTTCCTGCCTGAACAGAGAGTTGGACTAGAACAGGGGTGTCAAACGTCGTCAGGGTGGCGTATTGGGACTTTTTCCCCTTCACTAAACCAGGTGTGGGTGTGGCCAGTATGTGACGCATCTGGCCCATGGGCCAGGAGTTTGACAGCCCTGAACTAGAAGATCTCCAAGGTCCCTTTCAGCTCTATTATTCTGTTCTGCTTTTCTCCACAAGTTCTCATTTGGTTTGGTGAAATAGAAATTTGGAGAAAGTTTCATGAGGATGACACATTGTTCTTGAGTTTTGTAACTAAACAAGTGGAGGAAAACTGGAGTCCACTGATGAAAGTGGCCAAGAGGTTAGCATAAAGTTCTTCCGTATGATGTATAGTCTCTGTCCAGTAGTTTGCTTTTTTTCCCACGATTACCATCTCATTAAATTCCCAGGAAAGGAATGGGACTTTTTCAGTACTACTAAAAGATTCTTTTGTCTTTGAGAAAATTTTGCAGAATTTTCAGTTCATGAATCACAAAGAAATCATCCATCAATTATTCTATCTTTTATATGTGTGTGCGTTTGTGAGGGTACACTCTACACACACACACACACACACACACACACACACACATGTACACACACAAACATTATCTATCTTTTTTTTATTTATTTAATTTATATGCCGCCCTTCTCCAGAGACTCAGGATGGCTTACAATGCGTTAAGCAATAGCCTTCATACTTTTGTATATACCTGCTTAGTAGGGCTTTTGGCACCTCCTTCTTTTTTATACAAAGTCACCTTATTGCCCTCACAATCCGAGTCCTCATTTTACCTACCTTGTAAGGATGGAAGCCTGAGTCAACTTTGAGCCTGGTGAGATTCGAACTTGCAGTAATTGCAGGCAGCTGGTGGCACTTTAACACCACTTTAAGCTGCTGCGCTACCAAGGCTCACTCTATCTATCTATCTATCTAATCTCCGTCTATATGTATATGTAATTTTTTAAAAAAAAACTACAAAGGAAGATTAAAAACTAATGCAAACCAATATAAAGTAAGGAGAAAAGGAAAAAAATCAAAGAGAAAACTAAAAGTGCAAGAAAGGAGGATAGAGTAAAAAGAATAAAAGGAGGAAAGAAAGAAAAATGATAAAAGAACTAGGTTCCAATCCTCTTTACCACAATTTTAAGTACATTTATAAATTTACCTCTTTCTCTATGTTTACAGTGTCTCTTCTTTCTATCATCTTTCTATCAACCAGTGGGTAAAATGAGGACCCAGATTGTTGGGGGCAATATGCTATTTAGTATACTGTCGATTGTTGTAAGCCGCCCAGAGTCCTCGGAGAGTGGGCGGCATAGAAATATGATTAATAAAATAAAATAATAATAATAAATCTATTGCGTCTAATCATCAGAATCATAAATCATATGTTCATTTGTTTCTGTTTTATGCAAAATGTCCATAAAGGCTTTCCAATCAGCAATAAATGTAGGTATTGGGTTTTTTTCTGATCAAAGAAGTCAATTTAGCCATCTCACCAAATTCCATCATCTTCACCAACCATTTCTCCATGGCAGATAGCTCCAGATCTTTCCATCTTTGAGCATACAATAATCTGGTTACAGTTATCATAGACAAAAGGGAATTCCAGAACTTTTTCCTCCAGCTGTTTATCCACCAATCTCCTGTGCCAACAAATCTGATGGAAATTTTTGAAAGACAGCTTGTATCACACATAATTCAGACAGTTCATTTGGGCAGATCATACTCCAGTTAGAAGAAGAGAAGAGAAGACCTATAAACATATCTTTGGTCATCTCAATACATATGAAGAACGTCACTCCCACCATAAGACTTTCACCAAACTTCAAAGAAAATGTTCTTCTTCTTTGAATGAAATGTTGAAAGCCAATTCTCCTTCACCAACTCCAAATGGGTGGAAAACACACAGACATTTTCTGCAAAGCACTAATCTCACTTTACATAATATAGTACTAATACAAGAAGTTGATGGGGCAGACTGATGGTTGCTAATCTGTCATGAAAAAAAAACCAGAAAGTCCAGTTGCCTCTTGAAAAAGCACCTTTGGGACAACCATGACCTGGATGACTGAGAAACTCCATAGATATAAACCTGTCATGATCTTCTCCAACTGAACCAACTTGCTGGAAGCTTGCTTTGATTGCTGGTTCTCTATTATGAGCCACAGTGGCGCAGTGGTTAGAGTGCAGTACTGCAGGCTACTTCTGCTGACTGCCGACTGATTGCAATTTGGCAGTTCAAATCTCACCAGGGTCAAGGTTGACTCAGCCCACCATCCTTCCGAGGTGGGTAAAATGAGGACCCAAATTGTTGGCAGCAGTGGTGGGTTCCTCCTGGTTTGGCCCGGTTTGGCCCGGTTCGGCTGAGCCGGTAGCGGTGATGATATAACGTCCCGAATCAGTTCTCTTTGGTTGGGAGCTGGGCCCTCCTGCCCCCCCCCCGTTATTCTTACCTTTTATTTGGCCCCACCCCCAATCTATTCACTGCCTCCCAAATCCCAGCTGATCGGCTAGAAGGAAAAAAACTGTTTAAACTCTTGCCGTGGGGCTTCAAAGGGCCACCCTACAGCTGATCAGTATTAAAAGGCAGTGTGGTGGTAGACCAGTGGGCTTGAAAAACAAATGGGTAGACCGGTGCCTCCAAAAACAAATGAGTAGACCGGTGCCTCCAAAGACAAATGGGTAGACAGATGCCTCCAAAAACAAATGGGTAGATCTGTGCTTCCAAAAACAAATGAGTACACCGGTGCCTCCAAAAACAAAAGGGTAGACCGGTACAGCTCTGCAAGCAGTTAAAAACCTGGTAGACCAGTACCTCCGCTAAATCCTAAAGAATTGTCACATGACCATCAAGCCACGCCCACAAAATAAGCCACGCCCACAGAACCGGTAGTAAAAAAATTTAGAACCCACCCCTGGTTGGTGGCAACCACTGTAAACTCTGACTCTGTAAACCACTTAGAGAGTAAAGCAGTATATAAAGCACTGTAAAGCGGTATATAAGTCTAAGTGCTATTGCTAGTGCTATAATGTCTAGAAACATGTTGGGCATGTGCCAGATGTAAATATTGCTGCTCAGTTCAAGTCCACCATTATTCCAATTGGGTCAAATTTTGTCTCTCTCTTTTACCTTTTTTGATAGTTCTCACAGTTGTGAGTAAGCAACTGGGAAACCGTTTAAGGACAGCTATGAAGAATTCACCTCCAACTAGAGATTTAAGAGTGGGGTAGGGAGAGGGTATAATAAGGAACCATGGAACATTATGGAAAACCCAAATCAAATCTGCCCTGAGCATGTTCTGGAGAAACTGTTGCAGTATATTTCCATTTGAGGGTGGGTTTTTTTAAATTATTTAAACACAGTGATTAACAAAACATTGAAAATAAAGACAATGATCTAAGAACAACTCTAAGATAAACAAACAAACAAACCAGAAAACAGAAACTGCGCAAAAAAATGCAGTTTTTGGGGTCATTTGAGATTTAAGATTAAGCAATTGGTGGGTGGGCAATTTAGGACTATTTTGCTCCAGGTGTTTTAACTGCCTTTTTTTTTCTTTTACCAAGTACTAACAATGTGCGTGCCTGTATAAGGAAATGTAAATAAATAAATCGTGTTTATAAGTTAGTGCAAATGATCAAATGCTTTTGCAGAGCCAAAGATTAGAATGGTTTGGCAGGAAGCAGATTGTTGAATGTACTGTTTTATATCTGTCCAGACGGGATTGTGATAATTTTATCCAAATAATATACCTAGCAAAAATAATCAAGAAAAGGAACATCCTTAATTTCCAGTGAAAGCAATGGATCACCAAAAGGATGATTTGGTTCCAATGGGGCTGTTTCACTACTGTAAAACTTTCTTCCATAGTTATACCAATCTGGTTTAATTCTTGCCTATAAGAATTGCAGTTATAGCGGGACAAACTGTCCCGCTAATTAACAAATTCACATAACTATTTTTCAAGCTATTCTTCAACTTAGTTCATTCTATACTAAGTGAATAAGAAGAAATGGTCCATTTATGTTAAAGATCCAGCTTGTCTCATCATTGAACCAACTAACCATTTGCCTTCAGAAAGAATTTGCTTTTATTAGTCTCAGATTTTCATTAGCATGGTCCTAACCAAATCAAAAAGTGCATATAGTCAAGGCTATGGTTTTCCCAGTTGCAATGTATGGTTGTGAAAGTTGGACCATAAGGAAGGCTGAGCATCAAAGAATTGAGGCTTTTGAACTGTGGTGCTGGAGAAGACTCCTGCAAGTCCCTTGGACTGCAAGGCGATCAAACCGGTCAGTCGTAGAGGAGATCAATCCTGACTGCTCTTTAGAAAGCCAGATCCTGAAGATGAAACTCAAATACTTTGGCCACCTAATGAGAAGGAAGGACTCACTGGAGAAGTGCCTAATGCTAGGAACAATTGAGGGCAAAAGAAGAAGAGGACGGTAGAGAATGAGGTGGCTGGGTGGAGTCACTGAAACAGCAGGCATGAGCTTAAATGGACTCTAAAAGATGATAGAGGACAGGAAAGCCTGGAGGAACATTGTCTATAGTGTTGTGATGGGCCGGACACAACTTTGTAACTAACAACAACCAAATCAATAATTCAAGAATGTTCTTGTTCTTTCTTGGATCCCAATAGTTAACAAGGATTACTTAAATCCTGTTGATTTCAGTCAATATGCTTCATTAACATGAAACATATTCATATTCTTCTCCTAGATCCCCCTTCTGTCATTATGCATTGATTGACAGCGAGACTGGGAAAAATTACTGTTATATTGGAGTTTTCTCCTATTCCTTTCCTAGAGCCCCCTACTGCAACCTTCTGTATTGTATTGTATTTAGGAGGCCAGCTGCGTGGACGGGTGGTCTTAAGAGTTTCACCGTTACACTTGCTACACAATTTCTCTGTTAGACAATTTCACGGTAATGTGATTTCTGAGGGAGTTATGTGGAGAATTACAAAGCAGAAATGCCGGTTATGTCAACAATCAACTGTACTGGAGTCTATGGAGTGCAAAGCATAGCGTCTGTAAAGCCATGGGAAAGGCGGAAGAGCGTAGTTCCTTATCTAAACTGTAACACTTATAAATGAGGACAACATTCTTATGTTGACAGAGGGCAATTGAGGCCTTAAAGTGGCTTCTTCCTAATGCAATAAAGATTCTTATCTTGCTGGGCTGGGTTGAGTGCCTAGGTCAGCATCTGCTGACTTTGAGCCAAAGAGCTTGACAATTTTTATTTATTTATTTATTTCTATCCCACCTTTATTAATTTTACAAATAACTCAAGGGGAAGAGAGCCTATCCAACGTACCTTCCACCTCCTATTTTCCTCACAACAACCCTGTGAGGTTCATTGGACTGAGAGAAAGTGACTGGCCTAAGGTCACCCAGTTGAGTCTCATGGCTGAGGTGGGACTTGAACTCACAGCCTCCCACTTTCTAGCTTGGTGACTCAAACCACTAGACACGGGATGTCAAACTCGTGGCATCACATTCAGGGGCAGATTCTACTTACCTTTACTACCAGTTTGCAACGGGGCTGTTTGTACACATACTCTTCTGCACATGCGCAGAAGCGTTCTGATGACATCGGAGTCAGTGGGCAGAACCTCTTGCCGGTTTTACTACCGGTTCTATAGAACCGGTGCGAACTAGGGGCAACCCACCACTAATCATATTGCTGTCACACAACGTTTCATGACATTTTTGCCATTCGTGGAGCTGGGTTGGGCATGCCCTGCGTGTGATCCGGCCTACAGCAGTGGTGAAATCCAATTATTTTTACTACCGGTTCTGTGGGCGAGGCTTGGTGGGCGTGGCAGGGGAAGGATACTGCAAAATCTCCATTCCCACCCCACTCTAGGGGAAGGATACTGCAAAATCTCCATTCCCTCCCCACTCTGGGGCCAGCCAGAGGTGGTATTCGCCGGTTCGCCGAACTGCGCAAAATTTCCGCTACCAGATCTCCAGAACCTGTCAGAACCTGCTGGATTTCAACCCTGGCCTGCGGGCTGCCAGTTTGACCCCTCTGCACTAGACCAAACTGACTCTTCCTCCTTATAATAATAATTTCATCCTTATGCTCATCCATAGCTGTCTAGCTTTTTGGGGAGCAAATAGCAAAAAATGATGGACAATCAAGAAATCGAAGAGAAGGGAATGTGTCTGTATCATCCTGATCCACCCACTGGATTCCTTTTTGATCCCTCCCACTCCTGATCAGCTGACTTTGTTCCAGTATCAGGGCTGGCAAATCATAACACATTTTGCACACCTGGCAGCTGCCACTGAATATTGTTATCATTTAACTGCAACAGCATAAAGTCTGTATCTCTCAGTGGCTACAGATGAGATAAAAGCAATATTATGAGACAGAGAGAAGTTGTGATTATGTAGCCACAATTTATTTATTTTTTTCAATTTCTGTGGCTGCCCATCTCAGTCAATGACTCTGAGCGGCTTGCAATTCCCCCGAAATGAAAACAATAAAAGTGTTTTGAGAACAATACAAACATCAGAAATAAATACACACAGCAGCAGGGATACATGCAGTGGTGGGTTTCAGAAATGCTTACCACCGGTTTGTCACGTGCATGCACGCTCGCTTTGTGGGTGTGCACACCTTCCGTGCATGCACCCAGACTTCTTCGCATGCGATTAGCTTGCACGCGTGTGCCTTCCACGCATGTGCCCGACCTCAAAAACATGGCTAAATAGGTCGTATTTACGCTAAGGGGGGGCGGGGGCGGGTCCAACTGCAGTCGCCACTACCAGTATTCCCGAACCGGCTGAATACCACCTATGGATACGTGGCCAGTTAACAATAAAGCCTAGAGCCCTTAACACACACAGGATCCTAAGTTCAAGAATGCGGCCAAGTTTTTACAGCCTTACGAAAGGCCAACAGGGTTGAGGCGACTCTAATCTTTGATGGGAAAATATTCCACAAAGCAGGAGCCACTGCAGAAAAGTTACTTTCCAGTGCAAACAGCAACATGGAGCTATCCTTCTTGAATTTTAGCTTCTTTATTTCTTTACAAAAAGGTTTCTCTGTACAGTTTTGTCCGACTCTAGCGCGCAGTGCTCATCTCCAGAGGAAGCCAGAATTGTTAAAGACATTTACATGGTCCTGTGGCCAGCATGACTGTATGCTGAGGCACATGGAATGCTGTTACTTTCCCCATCAAAGTGGTACCTAGTTATCTACTCACATTGCATGCTTTCAAGCTGCTAGGTGGGTAGGAGCTGAGGAAAGAGACGGGAGCTCATCCAGTTGCGTGGTCCTCAGGGTCTCCAACCCTGGCTGTCAGCTTTCCAGTTGATAAGTTCAATGTCTTTAAATGCAGAGCCATTGCACCCCCTTCATTTCTTTACAAAGCTCTTTAAATCATGACTATAATTCTGTGGGTCTCAGCCATGACTGAGATGCTTAAAACATGGAATAGTCGAAGTGTTAGAAAGAATTATTTGAGACTAGAGCTCCCCTACCATCAGTGAAGAAAACCTTCTGCAGAATAAAAACTTCTTGGCACAGATGGAACTTTTTTCTAAAGTGAATTACTCTATTTCCATACAGATAGGACTGTTGTCAGGATAATAATCAGGGAGGGAAAACTTCTGCTGAAGCAGCAAAACCAATTAATTAAAAAGCAGGTGAAGCTGTAACTTATCTGTGTATTATAAGCCCGATATGCAGTTAAAGGAGCATCAGTCAGGTCCTTAAGTAATCGACACCGTTTCTTAGCCTGAAGCTTTGCAAAGCAGTTAATGTATTAAATACCACAGAGTTACAGCACCGATAACATCTTTATATATACATCTTCGGTGGTAAAATTCACAAAAGAGGAAGTCGTTGAAGTTATTCATCAATCACCTGAGTGGGGGGTCAAGGAATATATAAGATATTATTCATTCAGAATTTTGGGACAACCAACTTGTTTTACAGATGTCAAGGGATGATACATAATAAAATAAGGCATTTATTGTGAGCATGGAAAAATGACTGGAAAAGACCGAAGGTTCATGAAATGCTGGATTTGCTGAATATGGACCTGGAAATTTCTGCACACACAAAACCCAGAGGTGGGCTTCAAAGATTTTAGCAAGGGGTTCTCTGCCCGGTTGCTGAGTAGGTGTGGCCACGGCGGGTGTGACCTAGTCAGCCTCCTGCACCATGGCAGAGAGGGGGCACTTTTAGTTTAATTTAGTTTAGTTTAGTTTATTAGATTTATATACCGCCCTTCTCCTGACGGACTCAGGGCAGTGAACAGCCAAACATTAAAACATTAAAATACAAGCAATATAAAAGTTAAAAATAATCTAAAAACGTAATTAAATCAAATTTTGGCTTCCCCAAATTTAAAATCCCTCCTAAAAATTCACCCATTAAAATCTACGTTAAGCCAGCCTGGCTTCCTGGAATAGAAAAGTCTTTAATGCCTTGCAGAAAGTGCGGAGGTCTGGGATTAATCGAATCCCTGGGGGTAACTCGTTCCAGAGGGCGGGAGCCCCCACAGAGAAGGCTCTCCCCCTGGGGGTCACCAGTCAACATTGCCTGACCAACGGCACCCTGAGGAGGCCCTCTCTATGAGAGCATATTGGCCGGTGGGAGGTTATCGGTGGCAGAAGGTGGTCTCGTAAATACCCGGGCCCTAAGCCATGGAGCGCTTTAAAGATGAGAACCAAGACCTTGAAGCGCACCCGGAAGACCACTGGAGCCAGTGCAGCTCGCGCAGGAAAGGTGTCACATGGGAGCGCCAAGTCGCCCCCATAATCACTCGCGCGGCCGCATTCTGGACCAGTTGGAGCCTCCGGGTGGTCCTCAAGGGGAGCCCCATGTAGAGAGCATTACAGTAGTCCAGGCGAGAAGTGACCAGGGCATGAGTGACTGTGCATAAGGAGTCCCGATCCAGAAAGGGACGCAACTGGCGTATCAGGCGAACCTGATAAAAAGCCCCCCTGGCCACGGCCGTCATATGCTCTTTCCTCAAGCCTCCAGGAGGGTGAGAATGGCCTCCCCAGACTCCAGAGGCCCTCTGGAGGCTGGAAACAGGCCCTTTCCAGCCTTCCCAAGCCTCCGTGTGCCCCTGGCACTTACCGGCATCCAAAACAGGCCACGTGGGGACTCCTGAGAGGGGCAGGATGGGTGCGGCCAGCCAGGAGTGGGATTTGGGGATTCTCCAAACTGCACAGAATCTTAGCTAGAGGTTCTCCCAAAGCCCTACAAACCCACAGCAGCCCACCCCTGACAAAACCAGATATACAAATGGATATCTGAGTGTTCATTGAGGACCAAATGCATGACTATTTTGATAAGGAGCACTATCCAAATCCTGGTCCACCGGTTGCTGAGCATAATGAGGTGCATGTATTATAGGAATGGATTTGCAGGTAGAGTCACTTATTCACTGATTCCAGCTTTATGAAATTCTGAAAATGTAGTGTATTAATTTGTATTCAACTAGCGGGGATAATAAGTGTAGAGGGGTTTTTTTTATTTTATTTTAACATAGTCTTAAACAAAATAAAAAATATTTTTTAAAAAGTGTGAAAACCCCTGAAAATGGAAAACAAGCCAAGTGCTGCATCTAATTTAAAGCTTATATTATCTCACAGGGGGAGGCGGGGGGGGGGGGGCGTTGTTGGCTCAGTGGTTAAGGATGCTAAGCGTGTCAGTTTCCAGATGACAGCCTAGGTTTGAGACCCAAGCGCTGCAAGATGGAGTGAGCTCCCATTACTTTCCACAGCTCCTGCTTACCGAGCAGTTCAAAAGCATACAAACTACAATACTGTAGGTCATCATCAATGTGTCTCCTGGGGAAAAAACATAGTTCAAAAATGTTCAGTTTTCTTACAGGAGCCATGGTGGCACAGTGGTTAGAATGCAGTATTGCAGATTAATTCTGCTGACTGCCAGCCGTTCGATCCTAACCTGCTCATGGCTGACTCAGCCTTCCATCCTTCCGAGATCAGTAAAATGAGGACCCAGATTGTTAGAGGCAATATGCTGACTTTGTAAACTGCTTAGAGAGGGCTCTAAATTACTCTGAAGAGATATTTAAGTGCTATTGCCACTGCTATTGCTATTCCTTCAAGCTTTCACGGACTCCCTTAATGACATCTATTTTATTATTTTTTATTAATCATATTTCTATGCTGCCCTCTCTCCGAGGACTCTGGGCGGCTTACAACAATCGACAGTATACTAAATAGCATATTGGCCCCAACAATCTGGGCCCTCGTTTTACCCACCTCGGAAGGATGGAAGGCTGAGTCAACCTTGAGCCGGTGAGATTTGATCTGCTGATCTGCTGAACTAGCAGTCAGCTGAAGTAGCTGCAGTACTGCACTCTAACCACTACGCCACCTCAGTTCATTCTGGCCAAGGTGGCACATCATGGCTTCCCCAGGGGTCATCAGAAGTGGTGGGTTTCTACCGGTTCACCCCAGTTCAGGAAAACAGTTAGCAGCGGCAGGAGGCTCCGCCCACCCACCCAGAGGTCATCATGAATGCTCTACGCATGCGCAGAGGGTTCTGTGCATGCGCAAAAGCACCACGAGCGAGCAAAGCGAGCACGCACACACACAAACTCACAGTTCCGAACCGGTAGCAAAGGTAAGTGAAACCCATTGCTGATTGGCAGACCACCGGTCGAAAACCATTGCCTTAGACGATTTAAGAATTATGCATATAAGTTTTTCTCATCAGAAACATTCAACATAAATCCCTCTAACCCAACATCCAATATTAACTCAGCACAAAATATAGACAATCTCTTAAATTTCTCCTCTGGGATCCAGGACTTGTAACAAGCAAGCGTTGATGAAAGCAAAGCAAGGAAATTGAAATGCAAAAAAAAAACCCCAGTGCCATTGTCTTGGAAGATCAGCTCAATTATAGATCCCAAGAAAGAAAACAGATGTGGCAACAGATGAGCTCTGGTTTTGGATTAAGAAACTTCTCATTGTTCAGGCTTGGTTATTCATATGAGAAGAAAGTATTTGAAGATTTGTGAGTCTCTCTCTCTCTCTCTCTCTCTCTCTCTCTCTCTCTCGCTCTCTCTCTCTCTCTCTCTCTCTTCATTGTCTTCAGATCACGATGCTTCTGGACAAATGCTGAAGGGCATAGAAATTTGCTTTGAAAATAGATCTGCCATGAAATGCTGTAATTCGCTGCCCTGTTCAAATAAAAGAAGAAATTGCCTGGTACCTAATTTCAAGTCAAACAGGCTTCCTTGTCTAAAGAGGTTTGAAAAGCTTGAAGTATGAACAGGGCAAAAAGTGTTTTTTTCTGGAATGCTAGGACACAAATGACTTCCATCATTGGGGCTATTTTGAATCTGCTCTTTGGCATGTTTAGTTTACGCTGAAACTGATTTCTTCCACTTAGTTTCTGGCCTATCTCTAGTGAAATGTACGAACACTTTGATCCAAGCATCAGGGTAAGGTTTCACTCTCAAAATTCAAACTTACTCCAGATTCTGAGCCGGTGGCCAAGACAATCAGGAAATATGGAGTGCTTATATACATACCTTTAGCAAATAAAAGAGGTAAAGAAATGCAACTAGCTACAACCTCTTGAAAGCCTTGGGCATATTCTAAGATTACTCCGTATTTTAAAAACTATATTATGTCAGGCTTGTTTTTTCTTGGACAGTCCATTAAAAACATTCTGCTTGTTTTTCTCTCCTGTCGCTTGCTCCCGATACTCTCGTTTGGCAAGGCCCACATATGACCTATAGTTAACTAACTATAGGTCATATGTGGGCCTTGGTCATATAGTTCCCCTAACTATAGCTATAGTTAGGGGAACTATAGCTATTGTGCAAAATAACAGAGTTGGAAGAGGCCTTGGAGATCGTCTAGTCCAACCCCCTGCTCAAGCAGGAGATTTTATACCCATGATGGCGAACCTATGGCACGGGTGCCACAGGTGGCACGTGGAGCCATATTGGTGGGCACGCGAGCTCAGCTCCAACATGCATGTGTGTGCCAGCCAGCTGATTTTCGGGCTTTCTGGGCCCACCAGAAGTCAGGAAACACACTGTTTCCGGCCTCCGGAGGGTCTCTGGGGGTGGGGAAGGCCGTTTTTGCCCTCCCCAGGCTCCTAGAAAGGCTCTGGAGCCTGGGGAGAGCAAAAAAAAGGGCCTACCGGGCCCACCGTGCCATCACGTGCCAAAAACGGGGGGAGCACAGGGGGGCAGGGTGCATAGAATTATGGATGTGGGCACGCACGCGTGTGACCCCACCACACTCCCTCCGCTTTTGGCACGCAATGGCAAAAAGGTTAGCCATCACTGTTCTATACTGTTTCATTCAAATGGCTGTCCAATCTCTTCTTAAAAACTTCTAGTGATAGAGCAACTTCTAAAGACAAGATGCTCCACTGGTGAATTGTTCTCACTATCAGGAAATTTCTCCGTAGTTCTAGCTTGCTTCTGTAGGAAAACCCCCCACCCCTCCCCAGAATAAAATTTTCTTTCTTCTTAATATTAAGAGAAGCGGGATAGAAGGCTTCCCAAAGGAAAAATGGAGAAATTAAGCCGCCCCCGTCTTTCTTAATAGCCTCAACCAGAAGCCTCAAGTCTTTAGAGATGGATATTTTGTACCTATTAAGAAAGACTGGGCCAGTGGTGAATTGCAAAATATTTTCCTGCCGGTTCTGTGGGCGTGGCTTGGTGGGCGTGGCTTGGTGGAAGAGGTCATGTGACTGGGTGGGCGTGGCCAATGTTATTTTTTTACTATTTAAAGCATTTTTTACTACGTATTTGCCCGAACCGGTAGTAAAAAAAATGCTTTAAAAAAGTTTTTAAAAATGTTCCGAGGATCAGGTGTGACAATCAGCTGTGTCACACAATTGTCGGAACCTTTTTTTTACTTTTTTAAAGCTTTTTTTTTAACTACCGGTTTGGGCAAATAGGTTGTAAAAAAAATGCTTTAAAAAAGTAAAAAAAAAAAAGATTCCAACGATCGTGCAGCACAGCTGTGATTGTCAGAACCTTTTTTTTACTTTTTAAAGCAGTTTTTGTCACTACCAGTTCTCTGATCCAGAGCGAACCAGTAGCATTTCATCCTTGGACTGGGCCAGTCTATTCATAAACAAAATGCAAGAAGGTTGGAGCTATTGGGATTAAAATCTACATTCTCCCACCCAAATTCTAAGTAAAAGACATGGCTTTTAGGATTTACCCACCACCATTAGAATAGCAAAAGATACAAGGCTCACTACATTGTTCAACCGCCCTGGAGCATCTCAAACACAAAACCCCAGAAATTTATCAAGATCCATCCACTCATTCAGCCATTTTGTCAGTCACCTCAGAAACATCGCTACTGTCAGTGAAGTTTCTGGAAATCAAATAAGACTTCTTTCCTTGCAGTCAGCCTCCATTTTATTTCTCCCGGCTTGGAACCAGACCAGATTTTTCCAATACTTCTTCAGAGCTGAAGAAGCTTCTTGGATGGGAAATGAAATGTCTTCAAAGAAAAACAAGTCCAGTTGCCTCTTGAAAAAAGCACCTTTGGAACAACCATTACCCAGATGACTGAGACTCTCCAAAGACATCCATAAATATCTGGTTAGCTATATTTATTCTATGCAAATGTAATTAAAGCACTGAAAATATAGATTGCTCTGATCATGCTTTTTGGAAATAGGAGTATGCTAACACTCAGTACATTCCTTCTATCCCAGACAACTCTACTCATTTTTTTATTGCATTTCTGCAGATGTCATTAGAGCAATGTTTCTCAACCTTGGCAACTTGAAGATGTGTGGACTTCAACTTCCCAGAACTATTCTGGAAATTCAAATCCACACATCTTCAAGTTGCCAAAATTGAGAAACACTGCATTAAAGTATTGTCATCAACCATGGTGCTGGTGTGTATGATGTGTGTGTGTTTTATATGGAGGGCTACTGTCTCACTCTAATAGCGCAAAACATATCCAGGTGAGTTGTATGCAGTGGTGGGATTCAGCCAGTTTGTACGGGTTCGGGCAAACTGGTTGTTAAATTACCCACCCATCCCCACTATCAAAGTGGATCCTGGGTGCTGTGCTGCAATGGAGAAATGGGCAACAGAGCTGCCGGCAAAAGAGAAGGAGAAGGCCGCTTTCCCTCTGTCTTCTCCATGATCCTCCTTCCCTCTTGCCGGCTGCTCCATTGCCCATTTCTCCATTGCAGCACAGCACCCAGGATGCACTTCGATAGTGGGAGGAGTGTTAATTTAACAACCAGTTTGCCCAGGGTCAGGTTGGCCATCGCAGGAGGCTCGACCAGCATGTGCGGCAGAGCTGGAGGACAGGGATGGCCCATGCTTCCCATGACAGCCAACCTGACCCTGGGCCAGGAGTCAGCAAACTGTGGTTCTGGAGCCCCTCTGCTGCGGCTCCCTGTCGGTCAAAATATGTGTCACAACTGCCAATGTGCGGCACCCGCCGGCATGCAATTTACTGACGTTTTCAAACTCTGGTAGGCCAACCATGGATAAATCCAAGAAAAGAAAAGTTTCAGAAGAAAACCGAACATTTAACTCAACTACATATGCTAGTTTTGTGGCCGCTCAAGAAATTGTCAGGCACGGGAAGGGTTTTGTGGCTCCCGGTGTTTTCTTTTCTGTGGGAAATGGGTCCAAATGGCTCTTTGAGTGTTTAAGGTTGGAGATCTCTGCTCTGGGCGAACTGGTTGTTAAATTATTTGAATCCCACCACTGGTTGTATGCCTGCTCTGTCTTCTATCCAGGTGTTAACGGTTGATGGGTTGTTTAGCTGATTCTCTTCTCTGTTCTTAAGGCTCTTTATCTTAGAAAGAGACTCCATCTAGAATGATCCATGAGACAGAGGACTTCTTCAAAGAGAACTGCCTTCTGTAAAATACACAGATAGTTGTCTGTAAAACTGAGAGCTGAACCTTTTGACATGGCCATTATGGCTTAGCATACATTGGCTACATTAGAGCTTTACTGGATAATTCCTTAACTAAACTACGATGAAAACAATTTTTTAAAAAAACAACCTCAAAGGCTAGTTTCCTATATAAGAATCGACAGACAATAATATGTACTTGTAATGATGCTTGTTTCTTGTTATCATGTCATCAACAGTCACACGGCTTCAATTACTCAGAAGTAAGACTTCCAGAGTGATAAAGGCCTCTTAGATAAGGTTGACGTTACATCTCTTAAATTATATACTACTTCTTCCTCTTCCATCTATTTCCTCTTCTTTTTTTCTTGATGGCCAAAGTTGAATCCTTATCTCATTTCTGCTCAAGTGCCTATGTCACAACCTCTCTGCACTTCAAGCTTTATTTCTTCTGCCTGTCCTGGGAAAGGATAGAAATTAAGCCTTCACCCTGTAGCACTTCCCTCCACTCTGGTTCCACAGATAATACTCATCTTAAGTAGAAACCATGTTAGCCTTCCATCTCACTGGTATCTCAAGTTCTTTTCCATGTTGCTTCCTTGATCTCTCACTAGAGATAGTGGGAGTGTGGTGTGAGAAGACTACTGGCAGTGATGCAGACAGAGGCTGTGAATCCCCTAAAGAGAATTCCCTTATGAAAATGGAAATAGTTATTCTATTTATTTATTTTATTCTATTCTATCCTACCCTCAGGTGCCTTGGCTTTGGTGTTTAACTGATGCACGTTCCTCTTATTGCTAAGTCTACAGGTAATCCTTGACTTACGAACACAATCAAGCCCACAAATTTCTGTTGCAAAGAGAGACGGCTGTTATAAGCGTGAAAAATGGTCGTAAGCCATATTTTTCAGTGCCTTTGTAACTTTGAATGTTCACTAAATGAACTGCTGCAAATCAAGGACTACCTGTATTTAATAGACTTATATCCCACCCAGTGGTGAAATGTAAAATTTGTTACTACTGGTTCTGTGGGTGTGGCTTGGTGGTGGGGGGGGTAATGTGACTGGGTGGGCATGGCTAACTTTTTTTTTTTTACTTTTAAAACCATTTTTTCTACAACCTCTTCAGTCGAAGAGGTTGTAAAAAATGCTTTTAAAAACTTCTGACGATCCCAGCTGAGTTGCCTGATTGTCAGAGGCTTTTTTTTCTTTTAAAAACATTTCTTCTACAACCTCTTCGGCTTCTTCAGTTTTAAAACTTTGAAAATGTTTCGCTCCTCATTTAAGAAGCTTCTTCGGTTTCAAAACTGAAAATTTTTTCAAAGAAAAAAAAATGGGCCAGCCCTACCATAGACCAGTGGTCACCAACTGATGGTCCGTGGACCACCGCAAGAACATTTTGGTGGTCTGTGGAAAAATTGTTTGTATTTTTTATATTGCACTAAATCAGGGGTCCTCAAACTACAGCCCCTGGGCCAGATGTGTGCAATGAATGTTTGTGTTGCTGCGGAGAGTCTCCCCCTTCGGGGGTTTTTTGTAGAAGTCGGAGGGGAGGAGAAATTCCAACTTGAGGTCTGCTTCAACCTCCTTGTACGAGGCTTTGGGCAAAAGCTGGAAGGAAATGCCACTGGTGGCAAAGAGCCAGAAGGCCTTGTTCCAGTGGAACTGCATCATGGCCTGGAACTGGCTGACCATCTTAGCCCACTGAGTCGCCAGGCGCCGATACCTGGCCTTGCACTCTTGCAGGTCTTCCCTCTGCTTGGAAAGCCTATGCTCCTAGTCCTCAGTGAAGTGCTTCTGCTGAGCCTCCTTCTCCGTCAGATCCAATTTGAACTGAGCCAGCTGTTTTGCCAATTCTTTCTCATGGTGGTTGCTTAGCTCCAACAACTGCTTCTTGGTGAGGCCCTAAGGAGCCTGGGTGAGGAGGCAAGGAGTGGCTTGGGAGGGGAGGGGCAAGTAGAGGCAGGCGAGGCACTCCTCGATGTGAGTGATATTGAATGACATGCCCACCCAGTCACATGCCCACCTAGCCACGCCCACCCAGCCAGTCATTAGGCAGATCATATTAGTGGTCTGTGGGATTTAAAATTATGAATTTAGTGGTCCCTGAGGCCCAAAAGGTTGGTGACGCCTGCCTTAGACAGTTCAGCTTTTATTTCTGAAATAGCCAACCAGATGCCTTTACAGGACTCCTAAGCAGCAGCTGAAGATATAAACATATGCTATTGTTGTTTCCCAGACAATTAATAGCTATTGTTAGATTTATCTTTCTAGTGGTTCAGAAACATCTGGAGAGCTGTATCCATATTTTTTGTATTCCAAACAGCCTGAAAGGAAAATCTTCAATATTATAAGTGTAGAAAGAAAGAGAACGTTGACCCAATCAAGAAATATATATCTTAGCAGATTAAATCTGCTTTGCCAATTGTAATAAGGGGGAGGGATGAATCTGGAAAGCAAATTTATAACCACAGTGCAGTTTAACAAGCCTTTGGGGTTAATATTATATTCGCTTCTGTTGTTCAGACCCTGTGATCTTTTTATGAAGTGTGTGGGATAAATGTGCTTAAGGAATACTTTAGAAAAATAAATATTGTCTGTAAACCACATGACATACACAGTGTAGCTTATTGACTGTGATCCATCTTGGGTGAAATATGATCTCTTATCCACTTTCAGCTCCCCAACTTAAAGATTAGTTGGAGACCACTTAACAATTTCTCCTCCAGTAATAAGGGTGGCAGAGTGGTGAAATCCAAATTTTTTTTATTACCAGTCCCCCCCCTCCTCCCACTTTGTGGCTCAAAATTTCTACTACCGGTTCTCCAGAACCTGTCAGAACCTGCTGAATTTCACCCCTGGGGTGGCATAATTCATCTGATAACCATAGAAGGAGAACCCCATTTGGCATTAAGGCTTAGAGAGTGTTGGAAGAAATATCCATCTGGTTCAGTTCCAATCTGGGAGAAAGGCACTGGAGACAAAATGGAGGCTGGAGGCTGATTGGAAAGAGGGTCCATTTATTGATGAAGCAGAACCACCAAGCATGTGTAATTCTGGGCAGCTGACCACATGGAGTTGAGAGTGAGGGATTTTTATACCTTCACTTGGGCTTTGAACTTTATCTTCCTGTTCCTGTGCAAGAACATGTATTCTATTGGCTGTTGTCAGACTCCTATGTAGGAGTCATGTTTGTCTGAGCTAAGTTTGATTGAAGTTTGGACTTCAATAATAGTTTGCAATGAAGGGGCATTGGTCAACTCCTATTGTGTCTGAGGGCTAATCCTATATCTGGCCAGATTCAGGTTTGAGTGCTCTGAGGGTTGAAAAATCTTGTGGTGGAGATCTCATTCTTTACTATTCCGGCCTTGTGCTGGCTGGGGAATTCTGGGAGTTGAAGTCCAGGTATCTTAAAGTTGCTAAGGTTAAGAAAAACTGGTGTAGGAAATAGCTTCCAAGCCTGGTATTAACCAGATATACTGATCTATGGTTTCTATCACCCTGAATCCTCAAGGCTCATAACATTCGGTTAGAGCAGGATATCCAGAACTAAATAAATAAATGGCAGCTTCATTATACTCTAGAACAGGGGTGTCAAACTCAAGGCCTGTGGGCAGGATCCAACCCATGGGGTGCTTAGATCTGGCCCGCAGGGCCGCCCTGGAAACAGTGAAGGACCAACCCATAGTGCCTCTGCCAGCAAAAACAGAGCTTCCTCTGTTTTCTCTGGCAGAGCACTCAGGCCTCCACAGGCACCCCTGACATAAGTGACATCAAGCTGGTCAGGTTCACCCTGGCCATGCCCCCCCCAGCCCCTCCCCCCCGAGGTCAAACACAACCCTGATACAGCCCAGAGGTGAAATCCAGCAGGTTCTGACAGGTTCTGGAGAACCGGTAGAGGAAACTTTGAACAGTTCAGAGAACCGGTAGTGGACATTTTGAGTAGTTCGGAGAATGGGCAAATATCACCTCTGGCTGGCCCCAGAATGGGGAGGGAATGGGAATTTTGCAGTATCCTTCCCCTGCCACGCCCACCAAGACATACCACATCCACCACATCATGCCCACAGAACCAGTAGTAAAAAAAGTTGGATTTCACCACTGATACAGCCCTCAATGAAATCGAGTTAAACACTCCTGCTCTAGAAACCTAATTTAAGCTTTGAACCTGTAATGTTCCAACAGTTCCCATCAAAGATTTCTACATATGTCGTATCCTTAAACAGGTATATCAATTTTAAAAAACTGTTCAAAAGGGACAAACTAGAGATACGGATTACTGAAATGTTATTCTATAAAAGCCCTTTGTGTGAACAGACTAGCAAAATGGCAGTTTCAAGTATCCTTTTGCAATGATATTGGCTAAAAATATATTTTAAAAATTATGGTAGAATCAGAAATCTGTGCAGCACCAGTGAGTTCACTGTACTTTTGACTCTGTCATAAGGTAAAGTTGCCTTGAATTCAAGCTCAATTAATATGACTTCATAGATACTGTGTGTGTGTCTCTTGGCAACAATGCAGCAATGTTTTCCTCTTGCCTTCTTCTATAGTATTTTTCCCCAGTGGTATCTAAGTATTAAAACAATCCAACCCTGATTAGCTTTGTCCAATCTCAGTCAAAGTTAACTCTGCATACTATAATTTTGTATTTTCTCCCAATGCCTACATACCTCTTTAAACTTGCCATTTCATGCCATTTCTCCGCAAATTTACAATTCATTAGGCAGCAACAGCCTGAATCACTAAAAAAACTGTTCATCTGGTCTTTTTTTTTTTACAAAGTCCAAAGAGTGTAAAAATTATACATCCTCAAGAAAGGAAACTCCCCAATCATCAAACTCGCTTGCCTTCTCCCCGAGAGCAATGTTATTAAAACATTTAGCGATCAGCATTTGCTTAATCAGGGAAAGATGACTCTGAAGACCATTGTTCTAGATGAGGAACAGACTTTGCTTTTAAGAAATGCAAAGGTTGCTCGGACGGTATAAGAACTAACCTCGGTGTCTCTGTTCGTGAGTCAGTTGCTCTGAGTCATTAAGTGAAAACAAGCTATTCGCCATCTGGTAATTACCTTTGGGGCCGAGGTGTAAATCCCTGCTCCTTAATCTTACCGCTTTAAAAAAACATTTCCTCATAGGTGGTCCAGATGGCGAGAAATCCTTTACACAATGAATAAAAGAGACCAGAAATACACTTTTCTCCAGTAGCAAATACACTTGAGGTTATTTTTTGCCAGTGCCTTGCTCAACAATTGCCACATAAGGCAGCAAAGTTTTACAACTGATAGTAAACTGAAGCCCGCCTTCAGAGGGGCCCAAACGGCACGACAGGGAGAGAAAAAGATTTAAAGGGTAGGATAATATATTCAAGACTCCACTGTAAAAGTTAATAAGACTTTTAAGACCCACAGGTTGCAATGACATTTTTACACACTCCGTAATAAAATTGTATATTTTTTTTAAAAAAAAAAACCTTGAGTATAGACCTGGGGGGAAAAAAATAGAGAGAGACAATGATTAATTCAGCTGAATTTATTGAAAATCACTGCAAAATGTCAAGTTGCAAGAACTGTTTGAGCAACTAAGTTAGGAAAAGAGAAGGAGAGAGAGGAACACTAAGGGTAATTTTGAGGGTCACGCCTGGACCACTTACACAGTTAGACAGAGTGATGGATAGCCCTCAGACACACAAACTGGGTTTTATCAGTGGCAAAGTAGGAGGAGGCGAAATAAGGGGGCAAGCATGTAATATATACAGGCCGCCAAATACAAATGACTGCTAGATGACAGGTAAAAATAAGTTTTTGTCTATTTGTCTGATAAAGACAAACAGTTCCATTAGCCACTAAAAACAGAAATAAATCAGGTAGGGGGGCCATATATTAATTTGGGCTGTTGGGCTGTTGGTTTGGGCTGTTGTCAGGCATGTCTGGAGGGAAGACAGGACTCACAACACTCAAGATGGCTTCCATAACCATGCAACTGAACCTTGTACAAAGGAGCTGGGATTGCATTGCGATGGCCACCATCGTGAAACTCTGTTAAAAACTCTTTCATTACAGATTCATCTCGACTTATGACTTATCACTTAATGACCATTTAAACCTAAGATGCACCTCTCCAGAAATTTAAATGTTTTGAAGAACTTTATAGCAGCTTCAGGGACCATAGGGGCATGTTGTGCACATGAGGCAACCAGATGAGCTTTATGACCATTTGCAGAATGCTGCAGTCACATGACCACAATTTGTGATGGGGTTTTTTTTTGTCAGTTTTAGATGTTTCCTGTCATTCGCTCCAGCTCTTGCCCATCTTGCAGTTCGAAAGCATACAAACGCGAGTAGATAAATAGGTAGCACTTTGATGGGTGGATTTGCTTAAGAAGCGTAGCATTTGCTTAATGAGTGCCACAAAGGTGTAAAAGAAATATCACTCCAGTATTTGTGATGCCTTGACTTACAATCACAACAGTGATGAAATCCAAATTTTTTTACTACCGGTTCTGTGGGCGTGGCTTGGTGGGCATAGCAGGGGAAAGATACTGCAAAATCTCCATTCCCACCCCATTCCAGGAGAAGGATACTGTAAAATCTTCATTCCCTCCCCACTCTCGGGCCAGCCAGAGGTGGTATTCTCTGAACTACTCAAAATTTCTGCTACCAGTTCTCCAGAATGGCTGATGGTCATGAGAATGGCTGATGGTCGGATTCCGAAAGATCTCCTGTATGGAGAATTAGTGCAGGGAAAGTGTCTCAGAGGGAGACCACAGCTGCGATATAAGGATATCTGCAAGAGGGACCTAAAGGCCCTGGGAATGGACATTACCAACTGGGAAACATTGACCTCTGATCATTCTGCTTGGAGGCTAAAGACACAGCATGGCCTTCTCCAATTTGAAGAGACACTTGTTCGGCAAGCTGAGGCAAAGAGGCAGTCCCAAAATTTAGGGGCTGGGCAGGGGACAGAATGTATCTGCCCCCAGTGTGGAAGGGATTGCCACTCTCGAATTGGCCTTTTTACTCACACTAGATGCTGTTTTAGGACCTCTTTCCAGAGCATGATACCATCGTCTCTTGAGACTGAAGGATGCCAATGACAGTTCTCCAGAACCTGTCAGGACCTGTTGGATTTCACCCCAACTCACAATGACTTACGACATAATTCTCAGCTCAGTTGCAATCATAAGTTGACTACCGATATAAAAAAAAGCTTCTGTCTGATCTGGATTCCTTGAAACTGTCTTGTGAATATAATATGATTGAATAATAATAGGATAATCAAAAACAATGCTAGCTTTATATGGTGTTACCAAACATCCCACAAAAGAAAGGTATTAAAATTAAATATTGTCTAGCTTTCTGTGCCCCGTTTTTTTTATTATTATTATTATTATTATTATTATTATTATTATTATTATTATTATTGGAGAATACTTGTAGCTCAGAGTTGACATGAGGGATCCTTGGTGCTGTCTGAGTTTGTTTGTGTCCTTGCAGATGTTTCATTACCCAAACTAGGTAACGTCATCAGTGCTAGTAAGGAGTGCTGTTTCATGTCAGTTTATATTCTGGTGGCTTGCCTGTCTGGGTGGGTTGGGGGGTCTTAGGGATTTTTTGGGTGGGCTATTTACCACTGGCTCTTTGGCAGTTTCTTGATTGGGGTATCCTTTACTTGATTGTTGGTTTGGAGTTTAGTATTATTATTGTTGTTGTTGTTAATCATCACACAGTCAGCCAGATGTTCAGACTGGGTTTGGCATTTTTGTCTCTCGAGTCCTTACCCAGGACCTGGGATAGGCAAATTGGATGTTTGACGGTGTTATAGATATCGTCACAGGATGGAAGCTGTTCCAAGTAAAGCTGCCTTCTGCAATTGACTGATGTCAAATTTGACAATGCCCATGGTGTTCAAATGATGCAGAAGTTGTTTTGGGATTGCACCCAAGGTGCCTATTACTTTTTTTTTTTTTAATTTGATTTATATGCTGCCCTTCTCCAGAGACTCAGGGTGGCTTACAATGCATTAAGCAATAGCCTTCATACTTTTGTATATTTATACAAAGTCAGCTTATTGCCCCCACAAACTGGGTCCTCATTTTACCTACCTTAGAAAGGATGGGAGGCTGAGTCAACCTTAAGCCTGGTGAGATTCGAACTTACAGTAATTGCAGACAGCTGAATGTTAATAACAGGCTTTAGTCCGCTGAACTATCCAGGCTCCAGGCTGGATAGGCCTATCCAGGCTTATTGGTGCTACCCTTGCTTGCCTTTGCCATAGTCATTTCTGTTTGTAGCTCTTTGTCTTTTGTTATCTTCTCCAGTTCTTTCTCTTATTTATTATTATTGTTGTTGTTGTTGTTAACTGTCAATCACTGCAGCACCAGGGCTCCTCAACATTAGCTGTTGCATTGATATAATTGTTGTAAGAAACAACTATAAACTACTGATTCTTTATTATTGCTTATTGTTGGAACATTTATGCTTGGTAGCCGAGTGAGAAGACAATTCCTGTACAAAACACCTATCTTATAAAGCTTTGCAGCCAAATGGCTCCAGATCAGTGGTGGGTTTCAAAAAATTTTACTACCGCTTCTATGGGTGTGGCTTGGTGGGCGTGGCAGGGGAAGGATACTGTAAAATCTCCATTCCCTCCCAATGAGCTGAGACTTGGGAGGTAGAGAATAGATGGTTACTACCGGTTCTCCGAACTACTCAAAATTTCCGTTACCAGTTCTCCAGAACTGGTCAGAATCTGCAGAAGCCCACCTCTGCTCCAGATGTAATTGTGGGAAGGTCCCCTTCCTCCAGATCAGTCTGTAAGACCAAGATGGTACTCAGAAACTGGTGCAGCAAGCCTTCCCACTCATGTTGTATATCCCTTGTTTAGGACAGTTGGGGTGGATGATAAATACACCTTGGAGAACTGTAAACAAAGTCAGCTTCGCTGAGTATATATTTGCAGCAAACGACAGAAAGCAAAATTTATTTGTCTACACCAGGGGTCCCCAACCAGTGGGCCATGGCCCACTAGTGGGCCGTGAAGGATTTGCAACCGGGCCACAGAAACAGCCGGTGAGCGCACATTCATCCTCACTTGCACGTGCAGCAGGAGAGTGTGTGCATGCATGCTCCATTTGCATGAGTGGCAGTCGCACGTGCAGGCCACTTGCTCAAATGGAGCTGTACGTGTGTGCCTGCCATCTGTTCACACAGAACCATCCCCTTTCCTCCCCTTTCCCCATCCACCCCCCACTGGTCCGCAAAGCCAGAAACGCTGGGGAACTCTGGTCTATACAGACCAGGGATGGTATTCACTTACCTTCCCTACCAGTTCGTAAATGTGTGTGCGCACGCTTGCTCCACTCATGCGGTCCATCTTCCACACATGCGCAAGGCCTTCCATGCATGCGCAGAGCCTCAAAAACGTGGAAAAATGGGATGTCATGACGTTCGTATGGGTGGGCGGGGCATCCTGCAGCTACCTCTACCGATTCGCCCGAACCGGATAGAACCACCACTGATACAGACATGCTTTCTGTGGATAAGCCTCTCTGAAGCCTCCATAGCAGTGGTGGGTTGCTACCGGTTCATCCTGGTTCGGGCAAACCAGTAGCAACAGCAGCAGGAGGCTCCGCCCAACTGCCTGGACGTCATCAAATACAATCTGCGCATGCACGAGAGAACCGCTAGCAAAGGTAAGTGAAACCCACCCCTGCTCCACAGCTACGGCAGCCAACGACATTGTGAGAAGGATGCTTTTAAAATGAGCCTGTTCCATTAACACAAAACATGCGCAGATGTGGAACTGGAGACGTGATGAGAAACAGGGCTCCCTTGTCTGCGGAGCCCTGTAGTCACCCCTTCTTTTAAATGCAATCTTTTATCAAAGTCGCATGTGTTTTCAATGAAAGTCAGATGTGGCCGCAGTTAAGACCAGGAAACTGATTCACAAGTACATTTGAAGCTCCCCTATCTTTTCAAGTCCCACCTCATGTTCCCGTCTGTAGGAACACAGAGGGGAAATAGTGGGGTTTGCTCATAAACACCGTTTCCATGATCTGAATCACAAGTACGGTACTGTTCAAAGAACCAGCTGGGACCAAAATGAAAACATTCAGCATCTCCTCTCTGAATCAGAAGTAGAAAAGCCAACGCCACACAATCTGTTAGTCATCAAACTCAGGCCCTCAACCTCACCCTCTGCCCCAGGTACTGATCTACAGTTCTGCTTATTGCTATCCCAGCTTTAAAAAAAAAAAAAAGATTAGCTGTTAAGGTTTTCGGAAAGGAACATTTCCACACACAAGAAAACTCACAAATCCTTCTTTTCTTGGCTCCTAATCTCCATAGTTATTGTATTTTTCTTTTCCTCCTTTTTTAACCACACAGGGGCAATCACACTTCAAACAGTAACAATGAGGCATTTAAGAACCACTTTTAGTAACAGTCAATTTACAAAGCTGCCTTTTGACCTCGAAGCTTGATCTACATCAAGCTCTCCGAAGGCACTCTTACTGTAAAAAATGCCTCTGGTTCCAGTGTGTGTGTGTGTGTGTGTGTTTTCCCTCTTTGCAACTAGAGACATATGTAAGAAGCAGAATCCATTTATAAAGTACTCAGGGACAGCAGGAAATAGAGGTCATATTTATAAAACCAGCTCAATATGAATTTGACTTTTAATTTCCATGTTTCCAATTTTATTGCCCTCAAGTCAACCTCTTAATAAACTCCAGGATGCTGATGGGAATAAGGAACAGTGAGCCCCTGTTACCAAGCTAAGTAGCAGCTTCTAAGGAGTCCATGAATGGTGTGAAAGCCAAATTAGATGTTGCAGGCAACCTCTCCATAAACACGCCCCTTGATGCAGCTCTTAAAGTAGAAATATTGAAATTTCCCAGAATCTAGATTGAATAACCCACAATGTCCATCATGAATCACATTTGGAAAATTAAAAAGATCGGCCTTCCAAACAAATGCAGATTAGTCAACAATCAGTGCAATAATTTTTCCAATTACTACTTATGGCTGAACTTAAATGGACTCCAGAGGATAATAGAGGATAGGAAGGCCTGGAGGAACGTTGTCCATGGGGTCGCGATGGGTTGGACATGATTTTGCAACTAACATTAATTTATGGCTGAGAAACCTGGACTCCGAAAAAGGCAGATAGGAGTAGGGTGGCCACCTTCAAAATGCTATTGCTAGAGTCAACTATTATGCATCCCATGGACTGCAAAAGTTACAAGCAAAGAAGCGTTAGACCAAACTTCACCGAAAAGATCATTTGAAGCCAAGATAGCCAAGAGGCTATCACACAGGGATGAAATCCAGCTGGTTCTAACAGGTTCTGGAGAACCAGTAGCGGAAATTTTGAGTAGTTCAGAGAACCGGCAAATACCACCTCTGGCTGGCCCCAGACTGGGGTGGGAAGGGAGATTTTGCAGTATCCTTCACCCAGGAGTGGGGAGAGAACGAGGATTTTGCAGTATCCTTCCCCTGGAGTGGGGAGGGAAGGGAGATTTTGCAATATCGTTCCCCTGCCATGCTTACCAAGCCATGCCCACCAAGCCACACCATGCCCACAGAACCAGTAGTAAAAAAATTTGTATTTCACCACTGCTATCTCACTTTGGCTATCACATGCAAGCTAACTCACTCGAAAAGTCAATCATGCTGGATCAGCAAAATGTTGACTAAGTATTGACTATGAATGCGATCAGTGTAAAGGCAACATCACTTCTCATTCTCATTATCACTATATCATACTTGACTGGACAGTGTTGATATCAGAAGCAATGATTTCAACAGATACTTATATTTCATTAGGTCTTTCACTATGATATTCTAGTTGGAACCAAGATCTTTTTGTAGTCCATCTCGCTATCCCAAAGATGCATTTTCAAGAGGCAACTGGATTTTGCACTACTCAGGTGTTCCTGAGGACACAGATAAACCTCCAAGTGGCCTCAGAGACTCTCTAAAAGAATGCAAACTGACCAGCTGTCTGCAAGGAGTAGGAATCCTTCCATTCCCCACCATTCGTTCAGAAATGAAAAGGCTTCTTGGACGAGGAGCGAAACATCTTCAAAGGAAAAACAAGAAAGCCCAGTTGTCTCTTGAAAAAAGGACCTTTGGGACAACCATGGCCTGCATGACTGAGAATCTCCATAGACATCCATCTCTCCATCTCGTAGGAAGATGTCCAAGTGGCCATGTATAATTGTAGAACTGGGCATCATGTCATTTTTTTTGGCCACCTATTGTTCAATAAATATATAGTGTGTTTTAACCATTTATAAAAGTGGATAAAATGTGTAATGATGTTAGTCAAATGTCTTCATTTTTTGTGATTCAGGCTGTGAGATCTCTAGCATCCATCTTTCCATTACATTTTGTGTGACTTGAAGTTTTTCCACATCGGTTTTGCATAAATAGCATAAGTCATTGCTGGAAGAACCATTATGTTGAAGGTATTTGCTCTTGTCCATCTTCTGGATAATTGTTTTCTGCAATTAAAGCTGCACTATGTTGCTCTTCTCCAGGGTAATATTTCTCGGGGAATTTTGTGTATGGGTAATCCTCGATTTACGACCAAACTGAGCCAGGGATGATATTCACTTACCTTTGCTTCTGGTTTGCAAATGTGAGTGCACACACCACCTCTGCGCATGCTCAGGGCCTTCCATGCATGCGCAGAGCATCAAAAACGGGACATGATGATGTCTGGGAGGGTGGGCGGAGCCTCCTGCAGCGCCGCTACCAGTTCGCCAGAACCGGATAGAACTGGCTGAATACCACCACAGAACTGAGACCCAAATTGTTGTGGTTAAGCAAAACATTTGTTAAGTGAATTTTGTGTCCTTTCTTGCTGCAGTTGTTAAGCGAATCACAGTTATTGGTAAATTACTAACATGGTTGTTAATCTGGCTTCCCCGTTGATTTTGTTTGTCAGAAGGTCACAAAGTTGATCACCTGACCCTGGGACACTTGCAACCGTCATAAAAATGAGTCAATTGACTAGCATCTGAATTTTGATCTCATGACCAAGGGGTTGCTACAATGGTCGTAAGTATGAAAAAGGGTCATAAGTCACTTTTTTCAGTACCATTTTAATTTTGAGCAGTCACTAAATGAACTACTCTAAGTCGAGGAACACCTGTATTAATTTCTTGGCCAAGATAGATATATCTTTCTGCTCAGGTCATGTTTAGGTTGTTGTTAGTTGCGAATTCGTGTTCGACCCATCGCGACCAGTGGTGGGTTCCTCCCGGTTCCACCGAGCCGGTAGTGGTGACGATATGATGTCACCAAACCGATTCTACTGCCCCCCCGCCTCCCCACCCCTCCCACCCCGCGTTATTCTTATCTTTTATTTGGCCCCACCCCCAATCTATTGCTGCCTCCTGAGTCCCAGCTGATGGCTAGAGGGAAAAAAACTGTTTAAACTCTTGCCGCAGGGCTTCAAAGGGCCGCCCTACAGCTGATCAGTGGTAAAAGAAAACAAATGAGTAGACCGATGCCTGCAAAAATAAATGTGTAGACCAGTGCCTGCAAAAATACATGAGTAGATCAGTGCCTGCAAAAATACATGAGTAGATCAGTGCCTGCAAAAATAAATGAGTAGACCAGTGCCTGCAAAAACAAATGAGTAGACTGATACAGCTCTGCAAGCAGTTAAAAGCCTGGTAGACCAGTACCTCTGCTAAATCCTAAAGAATTGTCACATGTCCATCAAGCCATGTTCACAAAATAAGCCATGCCCACAGAACCGGTAGTTAAAAATTTTAGAACCCACCCCTGATCGCGACCACATGGACAATGTCCCTCCATGCCTTCCTGTCCTCTACCATCCTCTGGAGTCCATTTAAGCTCAGGCCGACTGCTTCAGTGACTCCATCCAGCCACCTCGTTCTCTGTCGTCCCCTTCTTCTTTTGCCCGCAATCTTTCCCATCATTAGGCTCTTCTCCAGTGAGTCCATGTTTAAGTACACATGAAGAAAGAGTCTGAGATACAGAAACAGTTCAGATATAAGTTCTACCTTCATGTCATCATAACCATTACTGCATTAGCCCGTCAAGAACAGCTGCTCTTTGCTGTCGCAATGATTGCAGATTCCGAAGAACAGCCAATCTTTGTCACCATTTGGAGGTCTGAACTATTACAACATATCATTCCAATGTCGATCTGGCTCCACCCGTACCACTTAGCCAGTCTTCTCAGGAAACCATTATATTAAAAAAAATCTCCCTAGCTCATTATTTCATTGTGTCAATATCAAACTGTTCCAGTGGCTGACAGTCCGCAGCCTTGATTTTTGGCTTAGTCTCTCTCTTTCTCTCTCTCTCTCTCTCTCTTTCTAGTTTTCTCCTTTCATTTTGATGGCAAACTGATTTACTTATCCTGTAAAGGCCTGATTTAACCATAGTTTACTGAATAAACCATCAGAACAAAGATAATTAGGGCATTGGAGGCTAAAACATATGAAGAACAGTTGCAGGAACTGGGTATGTCTAGTTTGATGAATAGGCGGACTAGGGGAGACATGATAGCAGTGTTCCAATATCTCAGGGTTGCCACAAAGAAGAGGAAGTCAAACTATTCTTCAAAGCACCTGAGGGTAGAACAAGAAGCAATGGGTGGAAACTAATCAAGGAGAGAAACAATTTAGAACTAAGGAGACATTTCCTGACAATTAGAACAATTAATCAGTGGAACAACTTGCCTCCAGGAGCTGTTAATTCACTGCAAGTTTTAAGATGATGTTGGATAAGCATTTGTCTGAAGTGGTGTAGGGTTTCCTGCCTGGGCAGGGGGTTGGACTAGAAGACCTCCAAGGTCCCTTCCAACTCTGTTATTCTATTCTATTCTAGATCAGATTTGCAGAACATGCCAATCAGAACAATCACTTTATTTATTCATCAGATTTGAAAAGTTGATTCTATGATGTCTCTGGGTGGTGTACAATATTAAAAGCAGATTGAAGGAAACATTGATTGCTTCAGAAACAGATTGAAGCAGCCAAGAAAAAAACCCCAAAACTAATGAACATTGAGTAAAGAGCAAAATAAACACCTCCTCTGACATAACAACATTCCTGAAAGAAGCCACCATATACCCTAGTTCTAGGTCTTAGACCAGTGTTTCCCAAATTTTTGACATATGTGTACCCCTTCTATAATTTTGTAATGCTGAGTACCCCTCATAAAAAACATATGCTTTAATAAAAATCAAAATATATTGATTATATATATATAATCAAAATCAGTGGAACTTACTAAAGCACGATAACAGGCGCCCGGAACTAACTATTAAAGAAGTTGTCTCTATAACGAAGTGCAGTATATTCACGCCGTGTCACACCTCACAGACTGTCTAACCGTTAGATAACACTGCAATTCTCCAGCTTTTAAACAGCTCCGAGGCTCAACGTTAACTGTTAATGTTCCCGCAGTTTAAAAATGGCCGAACCAGAGCTACGCGAAGGATGCGCAGAAGTTCCTGCCATAATGAGTTGCAATACGATGTATGATGGCCCCAGTTCCCGTGTAAAAACTGCGATACGCGCCTATTTCTTTCTTTGTTCTGTGGGCGCAGCTAAGCACGGTGCAGTGGATATTCCCACGTGATCCCCACTAAACTCCGGTGCAACGTGTATACCCTCACCAAGCTTTTCCCGTACCCCTGGGGGTACGCGTACCACACTTTGGGAAACACTGTCTTAGACGAAAGCCAGGTTTTAAGAGCCCATTTAAATGAGGTCATGGTAGAGGTGATAGGAATTTCTGGGGGATTGTTGCAACAAAGAAGGCCCAATTCCTGATCCATCAGATGACGTTGATGGTACACTAAGAGGTTACCACAAAGAAGAGGGAGTCAAGCTATTCTCCAAAGCACCTGAAGGCAGGACAAGAAGCAATGGATGGAAACTAACCAAGGAGAGAAGCAACCTAGAACTAAGGAGAAATTTCCTGACAGAACAATGTGAATGCTCCAACAATGGAAGTTTGTCTGAAGTGGTATAAGGTCTCCTGGCTGAGCAGGAAGTTGGACTAGAAGATCTCCAAGGTCCCTTCCAACTCTGTTATTCTGTTCTGTCCTGTACTTAACATGCCAATCAATTCTGTAACATCTTACAGATTGATCAGACACCATCCCTCAAATAGCCAGGGCCTGTCTCCTGAAGTGCGTTATGGGTAATAATCAGCACCTTGAATTATACAAGGTGCTGATTATAATGAAATTATAAAATGAAATTCAATGGTGAAAAAAGTAAGGTTTTGCATTTAGGCAAGAAAAACAAAATGCACAGGTACCATATATGTGGTACCTTGCTCAATAGTAGTAACTGTGAGAGGGATCTTGGAGTCCTAGTAGACAACCATTTAAATATGAGCCAGCCGTGTGCAGCAGCTGCCAAAAAAGCCAACACAGTTCTAGGCTGCATAAACAGAGGGATAGAATCAAGATCATGTGAAGTGTTAATACCACTTTATAACGCCTTGGTAAAGCCACACTTGGAATACTGCATTCAGTTTTAGTCGCCATGATGTAAAAAAGATATGGAGACTCTAGAAAGAGTGCAGAGAAGAGCAACAAAGGTGATAGGGGACTGGAGGCTAAAACAAATGAAGAACAGTTGCTGAAATTGGGTATGTCTAGTTTAATGAAAAGAAGGACATGGGGTGACATAATAGCAGTGTTCCAATATCTCAGGGGCTGCCACAAAGAAGAGGGGGTCAACCTATTCTCCAAAGCAACTGGAGCAGGACCAGAAACAATGGGTGGAAACTAATCAAGGAGAGAAGCAACTTAGAACTGAGGAGACATTTCCTGAGTTAGAACAATTAATCAATGGAACAACTTGCCTCCAGGAGCTGTGAATTCACTGCAAGTTTTTAAGATGATGTTGGATAAAAATTCGTCTGAAGTGGTGTAGGGTTTCCTGCCTAAGCAGGGGGTTGGACTAGAAGAATTCCAAAGTCCCTTCCAACTCTGTTATTCTATTCTATTCTATTCTATTCTATTCTATTCTATTCTATTCTATTCTATTCTATTCTATTCTATTCTATTCTACTCTATTCTATACCTGGAAATCTGCTGGTAATCGGTGCAGCTCAGAGAGCAGAGATCTTATTTTGGCATATTGCAGTTTATACATGTAACTGGTGCTGTTTTGTTCTGAACCAGCTGTAGCTTCTACAGTAAGTTATTTCCTAGGACAGGACTATGCACAGGACACTGCAACACAAGGTGACCAAAGCATGAGTAACTCTCTGAAGGGTCACTAATTCAGAAATTGCAATTGGCTCCCAAGATGGATCTCTGCGAAAGCTTTCTTGTTCATAGCTGTCACCTCTGAGTCCAGAAAACCTCTCAACCACCCCAAACATTGGGGGCCGTATCCCAAAGGTACTTTTTTCAAAAGCTTCTTCCATTCTGACTGGATGGTGGAGAATTGAAGGATTTGCATTTCTTGCAATCAACCAGTTGTTAGCACTCTCTCTGAGGCAGTGGTGAAATTAAAAAATTCCCCCTACCCAATCTGTGGGCGTGGCTTGTTGGGGGGAGGTCATGTGACTGAGTGGGCATGGCCAACTCAACATCACTCACATCGAGGGGCTCCTCCCCTCCCAGCCGCTCCTTGTCGCAAATGGGAGGAAAATGGGGAGGGGAATATTCCTGCCTACCATCCTTCCCTCAGTCTGTGCTGATATTGAGGAATGGATGACAGGCAGAAAAATCCCCTTCCCCATTTTCATGCCTTTCACAAAAACAGCTCCATTCCTCGCCCTCCCTCCTGGGGCCTACCTTAAAGGGACAGGCTGCAGCAGCTCCGTTCTGAATGGAACAGTCATGGGTTCTAATCTACCACCGATTCACATTGCCGCCTTTTAAATGGGTTGCAGGAACATAATCTGTTGCATCCCATTTTAATGAAAACTCTTTTTTAAAAAAAAACTGATAAAAATCTTAGCCATGGTAGTAGCTTCTGAAAAAGATGGGAAGGATTTCAGCTTCCAGCACTGAAGATTAAAAATCACTTTCCTCAGTTGGGTGCCCTCCAATTGTGTTGGAGGTCACGTCTCAGCACATATGTAGGTACCCAATTTGGAAGACCGCCATGTTCTAAAA